>CM057457.1:489652500-490252500 GCA_016271365.2 Neoceratodus forsteri
AAGATTCCGTGAAAAAATATTAAACGGTTCAAAAGTTATTCAAAAAACAAGTTCCCATTATAAGTCAATGGGAAAAGTTAACAGAAATGCAATTTTTACTTTCGCAAGTTGCCCTTTTACTGTCGCAAATCTGCCATTTTGTTTTCAGTTGGTGATCAGAAAAATGTTTGGCATTTAAATTTGGGACCCTCTAGCAACCTAATTCTTTTTGTATTCACCTAGTCGGACCCTGAGGATGCTAGCCATGTCTTTATTTTGGGGTAAAACACCCCAGAAATAAGTTTTTCACATTTCTGGAAAAAGTACTTTCGTAAAGTACTTTTGCACTTGCGACACTGTCGAATGAATTTGTGAAAGCTTTTCGCAAACTGCTAGTACTTTTCTAGGCTGTGGAAAATGACAGTACTCTTTGGCACCTGCTGCAAAATAACGGTTTGGAGTTTGGGGCTGAAATTTGAAGGGAACGCAGACGACATCACACAGATGTGCCTTTCACTGTATTATTGACAAAATATTACACAGCAGTAAAGTTACGGTACTCCAAAGTTGACACATTTTCCAATAGGATAACATTAAGGTGTTCAACGCATTGCAGCAATCGTTTGGCACCCTGCTGCAAAATAACGGTTTGGTCTTTTGGGCTGAAATTTGCAGGGAAGACAGCCAACAACCCACAGATGTGTCTTTCAGTGGTTTGGTGAAAAAATATTACAGGGAGGCAAAGTTATGGCACTGAACTTGTTTTGTCCCCATAGGATAACATTATGGCGTTGGCGCTTTCAGGGCCTGTATCTCAGAAATGCGCGAGATACAAACTTTTAGTCAGAAAAATACTTAGCCCCCTTACAAAACTGGCCAGGAAAGTGATAATCCGTATGACTTTTAAATTTTTTTTCTATGTCGTACGGTTCCTGAGATATAAGCAATTTACTATTCCAAGTCCTCATTTTCTGTTCCGAGAGTCATTATTTTGCATACATTCTTTGTAGTCACTGTCTTTCTCTATACAGTTTTTGGGGAAAACCCACCTGTGCACTTACATTACTGTTACCATTACCATTTCCGCTTGCGGTTCCACCCGTTTCACTTACCATTCCATTATACGCCACCATATGCGTTACCCTTTCTGCGTTTTCATTGTAGTTGCGTTGTTTTAACATTTCTGTCTACAGTACTGTTTCTCTTTTCGTCACCATCGCATTACAATTTGCATTTGTGAGCACAATGTTAGGCCCGCTCTCCGCTTCATACATTACATTCCCTATTTCTCGTTATCATTCTCAAAAGAAGGAAATTAGAGACAAAAATCCATTTAATGCATCAGTTAGGGTTGTTGCACAGCGACAAAAGTGAGGAAATTCGATGTTAGGGTTGAAATACCCTTTGCCCCTCAGCCCACCCTCCCAACTGGAATGGGGTGCACGTTGAGATCATCGGTCCTAACTCTCACCCCATTCTCCTATTCCTCAGCTTCTTTCCACATGTGATGGGGTGAGGAGTTAGCACCGGTTGACTCAACGTTGCTCTGATTCGGTTGGGAGGGTGGGCTGGAGGGGTGCAAAGGGGTTTCAACTCTAACACCTCTAATTCCTCGCTTTTGTCGCTGTGGAACAACCCTAACTGATGCATTAAATAGAGTTTTTGCTCTGATATATATATATATATATACAGAGTAAAATCGCTTACTGAATATTAAATAGCGACAGTGAGGCTCTGTGTTAGGGGTTGAAACCTCCCTTGGACCCCCCAGTCCACCCCACCAACCAGCACTGAGGTGCCATTGGGGTCATCGCCTCAACTCTCACCCCATCACATGTGTAAAGTAGCAGAAGCATAGGAGAATGGGGTGAGAGTTAGGACCGACACCCCAATGTGCACCCCAATGCCGATTGGGGGTGGGCTGAGGGTTCCAAGGGGTTTCAACCTAACACCAAATTTCCTCACTTTGTCACTGTGGAACAACCCTAACTGATGCATTAAATGAGTTTTTCCTCTAATTTCTTCTTTTGAGAATGATAACGAGAAATAGTGAGACGCAGGAGTGGAGTCTTTGGGCCGTACTCCCGCCACATGATATCTTGTGACATAGAAACAGGAACAGCAACACAAAAAGAAGTGCTAACAGTGGTGCACATGGTAACGCAAGCACGAATGAGAACAGAAATGGTAACACACCGGTGGCGTAGACGGGAACGGTCCGCCACGTGATGTCTTGTCACATAGTAACATGGTGCCCGCAAACGGAAATGTCAATGGGCATGGTGACGCAAAGCAAAACAGAAAGAGAAACAGTACTGTAGACAAAAATGGCAAAAAATAACAGAAATGCAAGCGCAAATGAAAACGCAAAGGATAACGCACATGGTGGCGTAGACATGAACGGTAAGTGAAACGGGTATGGAACTGCAAGTGGAAAGGGCAATGGTAACAGTAATGTAAGTGCACAGGCTGGTTTTCCCCAAAAGCTGCATAGAGAAAGACAGTGAGTACAAAGAATGTATGCATAATAATGGGTCTCGGAGCAGAAAATGAGAAGTTGGAATACTAAATAGCTTATATCTCAGGAACCGTATGACGTAGAAAAAAAATTTAAAAGTCATATGATTTATGACTTTCCTGGCTAGTTTTGTACTTAGCCCCTTTTAGGAGGCTAAGCAATTTTTTGACGAAAAGTCCGTATCTTACACCGTTTCCGAGATACTGGCCCTGAAAGGCGTGGCTAACGCCGTAATGTTATCCTATGAAAAAGAAAGAGAAGTTCAGAGTGCCATAACTTTGCTTCCCTGTAATATTTTTTCACCAAACCACTAAAAGGCACATCTATGGGATGTTGGCTGTCTTCCCGCCAAATGTCAGCCCAAAAGACTGAGCTGTTATATTGCTGCAGGGCGCCAAAAGATTGCTGCAATGCGTCAGATGCTGTAATGTTATCCTATGGGAAAAAGCGTCAACTTTGGAGTGCCGTAACTTTGCCACCATGTAATATTTTTTCAACACAGCACTGAAAGGCACATCTGTGAGAAGTCGGCTGCGTTTCCTCCAAATTTCAGGCCAAAGCACCAAACCGTTCTTTTGCAGCAGGGTGCCAAAGAATTGCTATCATTTTCCCACAGCCTAGAAAAGTACTGTCGCAATTTGCAAAAGTTTTCGCAAAAATTTGCGACACTTTCGTGAGTGCAACAGTGCTTTGCGAAAGTACTTTTTTCAGAAATTTGAAAAACATATTGCTGAGGTGTTTTACCCCAAAATAAAGACATGGCTAGCATCCTCAGAGCCCGACTAGGTGACTACAAAAAGAATTAGGTTGCAAGAGGGTCCCAATTTTAAATGCCAAGTATTCTTCTGATCACTAACTGAAAACAAAATGGTGGATTTGTGACAGTAAAAGGGCTATTTGTGACAGTAAAAAGTGCATTTGTGACACTGTCGAACTTTTTGTTAACTTTTCCCATTGACTTATAATGGAAATTGTTTTTTGAATAACTTTTGAACCGTTAAATATTTTTTCATGAAATCTTCAAAAGGCATATCGGGGACCCCGACCACACGTTCCCTGAAGATTTTGGACTGGTCTCACAAACTGTGTGACCTGTAGGCACGACCGTAGAATTCCAGAAAAAGCATAAACGCACACGCAGGTCACACTTAATAACTCTGCAGTGGTGTATCTGACCGGTACGAAGCTTGGCAGATCCCAAGGCTTATGGGTCTTGATCACGTATTCCAAATTTCAGGCAAACCCATCAAATGGTTGCAAAGTTATTAAGGTCAGCATTTTGGGTTTAACATGTAAATGGCTCCTCAACCCTAACTATATACATACACACACACACACACACACACACACACACACACACACACACACCCTGAAGAAAAGAAGGGAGAGAAGGGATATGGTTGAGACCTCAGGTACATGAAGAGTTTGAACAGAGCAGACACCAGGTGTATGTTCATTCTGAAGGGTGGCAGGGAAACCAGGGAACACTCTAGGAAGCTGGAAGGATCAGGTTCAAGAGGGAACGGTGGAGGCACTATTTCACAAAAAGGGTGATGACATGGTGGAATGCTCTGCCAGAGGAATTCATGTCACTGCAGAGTGTTTGGGGCCTCAAGAGGGGGTGGTACAGATTCAAGGGGAGGGTATAAAGATGGATGGGACACAAGATGGGGAGAGGGCATATGGGGGGGCAGCTGCAGTCTAATGGACTGAAGTGGGTGATACCAGAGGATTAAGGGTCCCCACTGCATGAACATTTTTTTTTAACACAATACGGTACTTACAGGGCTGGCTACATCATGCACATGCCTCCACACAATGCCTTCTGTTCAACTCGCTTCCCCACCCCTACTGTGCTAGTATGCAAGCCATGTAAGTTCTCTTTGCCTTTCTCTTGCCTCTTCTCCTCCTCCTCCTTGCCCTGCTCCCCTCTTCTCTCTCCCTGGTCCTAGCCACCCCCACCTGCCCCCCGCCCCCGCCACACTCTACTCTGGTTTCCACTGCTACTCCAAGAGAACCCTCCACTTCCACTCGAGACTTGTGCTTGGCCCACTGATTGGATATTCCTGGTTACTTACCCTGACCACTACTCTCAACAAATGTGGCCACCTCTCTACACTGTACCACCTTGCAGTCCATATGGGATACTGTCTGGAACCTTGCAACCTCTACTCCCAGAAACAATGGTCAAAACTATCTCTCAAAGAGCTGCGACTCTGCTCCTTAAAACTCCTACTCCTCCTCCTTCTCATCTCAGGCAGCATCCATCCCAATCCTGGCCCCAGAAGTTCAGGCCACACGCAAACTCCAGGTGCCCTTATCCTTGCAACCATTAATATCTGCAGCCTACTACCAAAGCTGGATGTACTCCAAGCCTTCATATGCCAACACAACCCTGACATCCATGCAGTGGTGGAAACTTCACTGACGCCTAAAGTTCCTGACTCAGCAGTAACAATACAGGGCTACAATGTCCACAGGCTGGACCGGATATCCAAAAAAGGCGGTGGTTGTGCAATCTATATCAAAGACTCCCTGTCATGGTACCCTGTAGCAACTCCATCACTTGCTGTCTCAGCCCAGATTCTGCAATAAAAATCATTCTAGGCCTCGACCATAAAGCCCTGACTATTTTCTCCATATACATCCCACCCAGGGACCCTAAGTATGGCTTCAATGATGTCCTAAACTTTATCAACTCTCATCCTCCTGAAGCTGAACTTATTCTACTAGGGAAGTTCAACATAAACTGGCTAGCATCAGGTGCCAGTGCCTATAAAGACTCCATCTTATCTGCTAACCTCACACAAATGGTAAACTCCCCTACCAGGATTAACTACAAGACGGACCCCAGTACCCTCTTGGATTGAGTCCTCACCTCTCACCCCACAAGGATTTCTCATATGACCGTTCTCCCACACTCTCTCAGTGACCACTCCCCAGTCATATGTGCATGGTCTAACAAATTCCTCAAGCCCCCTCCCAAAATTATCACTAGCAGAATCCTTCCTCGTGGAAACCTTCCACATCTCAAACAATACCTGCTTCTACAAGACTGGCTACCCATCTACAAAGCAACAGATGTTAACTTGGATCTTGATCACTTCATCTCAATTTTCAATAAATTCTGCAACCTCTTTGCCCCTGCTAAAAGGCACAAAACAAAATCTCTCTCTATCCCATGGCTCACTGCAGCTCTTCTCTCACAGCTAAAACTAAAGAACCACCTCTGGGCAGTTGCCAGGGCCACTGGCAAACAACTGGACATCCAAAATTACAAACAAGCATGAAATGCCTGCACAAAAGCCATCAGGCTCACGAAATCTACCTTTTACAAAGACGCTGTCACCAATACCTGGGGAAATGGTCGTGCTTTCTGGGACAATATCAAAGATGTCATGGGGAAGCAGCCAAAAACCTCTCCAGCCAAGTTAATGGTTGATGAATCCTCAACCCTTGACCCCAAGGTGATCGCTAACATCTTTAAGATGGCTTTTCAGACCTTAGTGCTATCCTACCCCATGACTTTTTTGAAAACAAGGCCTACTCCTCAAATACCACAGCCCCAAAGTCTAACCATCCCCTCTTCTACTTCAGGGACTTCATTCAAGGCTGAATGAAGCTCACTGCAATATCACTGCAGCTATCTCTAAATCTAGATCTAGTAGCGACACGCTACACCATAAGCTTCTGTTGCTCACCCTCGATGAGGTAATTCATCCATTAACAAAAATTCTAAACCTCTCTCTCAGCTGTGGAAAATTCCCAGACTTATGGAAAACAGCCACCATGACACCTGTCCATAAAAGTGAGGATAAGATGAATTACTCAAATTATCACCCTATCTCCATACTGCCCCCACTCTCTAAGGCACTCGAGCGCATCGTGGCTGATCAACTTACCAACCACTTGGATAAATACAATATACCTTGTCCACAACCACATGGTTTCTGGAAAGGTCACAGCACCACCA
Source organism: Neoceratodus forsteri (assembly GCA_016271365.2). Lineage (NCBI taxonomy): Eukaryota > Metazoa > Chordata > Ceratodontiformes > Ceratodontidae > Neoceratodus > Neoceratodus forsteri. Next base: position 489,658,971 of record CM057457.1, read on the forward strand.
TAGCCCTTCTTGAGTTCACTGGAGCTTTGTACAAATCCCTTGACAATGGCCTTCTCACAGGGGCAGTTTTTGTTGACCTCTCCTAGGTCTTCGATATAGTACACCATGGACTACTAATTGACTAACTACTGAATGCCGGGCTATCACATGACTCTTCTCTCTGGTTTAAAAGCTACTTAGAAAACAAGTTGCAGAGAGTAAAAATTGCTGACACTCTTTCTGACACCCTGCCTGTTTGCTCGGGTGTCCCACAGGGATCCACACTGGGCCCCCTCCTTTTTAGCCTTTTCTTAAACTCCCTCCCTTACCACTGCTCTGAGTAGATCATACTATATGCTGATGATGCTGTTGTATTTGCCACTTACAAAGATCCTGCAACTCTTCAACACAACCTTCAACTTGGTTTCAGTTCTGTAGAGACATGGTTTCTAATCATAAACTGGTTCTCAATGATAAGAAAACCAAATCTATGCTGTTCTGCAGCTCTCATAACCCACACAAGCTACACCACTTGGCAATCTCCACCACCCAGGGGAACACTCTAGATCAGGTGAGGTCCTTCAAATACGTAGGGATACAGCTTGACCCTAATCTCTCCTATGGACTTCACCTAGATAATGTAGCTAGATCTGCTCATACACGGCTTGGTCTCCTCTACAAACACAGACAACACCTCATGCCAGAAGCTTTGAAGATTGCAGTCCTGAGCTGTGTGATCTCTGTAATATTCTATGGCCTCATTATTTATGGCTCGGCCACAACCACAACCCTTAGATGCCTCTCAACTGCCTTAGATAAGGCATGTCAGCTCATCACTGGTGCTCACTGTCTCACCCACACATGTGACCTGTACATCCAGACTGGCTGGCTCCAACTATCAAACCGCATAAAGTTTCTCACCTGTTCCATGGCGAAAATAATCTACCATGGCCTTGCACCTTCTGGGGTCTCAACTCTGTTACAACACCAAACCAACAAACGGTGCCTTCAGAGATCCACACTAGAGCTACTGAAAGTTCCCCACTGTCACACTTCACAGGGACAAAGCTCATTTGCTTATTGAGTGCCTATCTGGTTCAATGGCCTCAGCCCCACCATCTCCTCTGCCCCGACAATTGCTATGTTTAAAACTAGGCTCCAGGACTGTCTCACTACCAACAGCTCCTGTGACTGCCCAACTTAATCTTGTTTCTCCACTTTCCTCCTGCTCTAGTTGTCCCCTTCCCCTCCTCACTGGATTCTACTCTCACATCTTGGTATACCAAATGCTGCACTTTTCACCCTCTCCCCACCCTACCTACATTCTTTCTTCCCCCCTCCCCTCTTCCCTCTCCCTATGACTCTGGCACTTCTTATTTCTTGTCTGTTTCTCTGACAAATGCCACTGGATGCCTTTCTGGGGGAGCATAGTTCTCCTATGGATGCACCCGCAGAGGAGACTAAGGAGGGTGCAGACAACTGTCACAAGAGGCCCTCAGGAAGGAGGCAGAGGGCACCGGAGAAAGGAAGCAGTTCCTGGTGGGCGACTCAGTTGTGGGGGGATAGAACTGGGGGAGCAGGAAAACTTAATAAGGAGATGCCTGTACCATGATTTGGATGGACAGGAAGTGCATCCTTAGGATCATGAGAACAGTTGCATGGGAGACTGAGCTGGACATCATTGTCCACCCAGGGACAAATGACTTGGCTCATCATGAGATTAGAACAGTGCAGAAGGACTTTGTAGAGTTGGGGAGGGGCTTAAGACAAGTAGCACACACAGCATCCTTCTCAGAGGTGCGGCCTGTCAGTGGCATGGGTGAGGCGAGGTTACTTTACACCATGCAGTTTAATGAATGGTTGAAAAAATGGTGTGGAGCACAGGGGTTTGGCTTCATTGGGGACCGAGGTTCCACCTGGAGGGACACCAGCCTATACCAGCAGGATGGTCTGCATCTGTCTAGGAAGGGAACAAGTCCTTTGAGCAATCAGTTGAAATGCTTCATTGGCAAGCTTTTAAACTAGTCAAGGGGGAGGCACTATAAGCAGCAGGAAAATCCCAGCCTCCCCCTACAAAACAGGGTACTAAATGAGAAAAAGACCGAGGTAGAAAGGACAGTGGGGATGCTACTACAGAAGGTAAAGCCATCAAGAAATGGAGAGCAATGAGTACCAATGCCCATAGTCCGGGTAAGAAGCTTCCTGAATTAGTGGCCTTGATGGAGGAGGAACATCTAGATATCATGGCAGTCACAGAAACATGGTACACACAGAACAATGACTGGGACGTAAACATACCAGGATACACTATCTACAGGAGGGACAGGGAGGGTAAAAGAGGAGGAGGAGTAGCTCTCTACACAAGAGAAGGAATCAAAACAACAGAACAAAAGGGTAAACAGGAGGAGAAGAAGCACTGTGGGTCAATTTGGAGGCATGCAATGACAACACAATCTGCACAGGGGTTGTATACAGACCCTCATCTCAGGGGGAGGAAATGGACAAGGAAATGATAGAAAGTATATTTAGAATGGCAGATAAAGGGGATATATTGCTGATGGGTGATATGAATATGCTAGATGTTAACTGGAGTGCAGTTTCAGCAGCCACTTCTAAGAGTGGGGTTTTTCTAGATGCCCTACAGGCAACATGCCGTATACAACCAGCATTGGAATCCACTTGAGAGGGAGCAGTCTTAGACCAGGTCCTCTCAAATGGAGATGGAGAGAGGATCAAAGATGTAGAAGTGGGTAGCCATCTGGGAACTAGCGACCATCGAACAGTATGGTTCACAATAAACACAGCAGTAGAGTCAAGCCATACAAAGGCAAAAGTACTGGACTTCAGGAGGGCTGACTTTGTCAAAATGGGTGAGTGCCTAAGAAATGAACTAACAAGTGGGCAGGAAGGAGGGGTGGAAGAACAATGGGGAATAATAGAAACTGCCATCACAGAGGTAACAAGCCTTTATGTGAAGCAAATAAACAAAACAAAATGTTGTAAGAAACCACTACAGTTCTCAAAGGAGGTGGCAGTGAAGGTTCAAGAGAAAAAGAAAGCATTCAAAAAGTACAAGCAATCACAGAAGGAGCAGGACAGAGAATTGAATCACTTAAAGCAAAAGGAAGCTGGGAAGGCAGTCAAAACAGCAAAGGCCCGAACTGAGGAAAAGATAGCCAACTCAGTTAAGAAGGGGGATAAAACCATTTTTAGGTACATCAGGGAGTGAAGGAAGACTAAGGGAGGGATAGTGAGGCTTAATAAGGGGGAGAGGAGTGGGCAGAGGGTGACTGTGAAAAGGCAGAGATACTAAACAAATATTTTTGCTCAGTATTTACAAAGGAAGAGGTGGAAGTACCTAAAACAAACAAGAGAAACACTCTGGATACAGAAGTTGATACCAGCCCATTTACAGGAGAAAGGGTTCTGAAAGAACTCTTAAAACTGATGGTGGACAAAGCATTGGGGCCTGATGGGATTCATCCCAGAATTCTAAAAGAACTAAGAGTAGAACTAGTGACACCACTGACTACCCTGTTTAACAAATTATGGGAGGATGGGGTGGTACCTGAGGACTGGAGGAGTGCTGATGTGATTCCTCTTCACAAAAGTGGGAGCAGGGCAGAAGCGGGAAACTACAGACCAGTTAGTTTAACCTCAGTGATAGCGAAAATGATGGAATCACTTCTGAAGGAAAGAACTGTTGAGTACCTAGAGGCCAGAGGGGCACAGGACCCAAGACAGCATGGATTCACAGCAGGAAGGTAATGCCAGATGAATCTAATAGATTTCTTTGACTGGGTGACCAAAGTAGTAGATCAGGGAGGGGCTGTGGACATGGCCTGCCTAGACTTTAGCAAGGCATTTGACTCAGTTCCACACAAAAGATTATATACAAGTTAGCCAGCCTGGGAGTGGGTCCCAAGATGATAGCCTTGGTAAAGAATTGGCTGGAGAATAGGACACAGAGGGTAATAGTAAATGGAGTCCACTCAGAAGAAAGGGGGTTACTAGTGGGGTGCACGGGGTTCAGTATTAGGACTGGTCCTCTTCAACATCTTTGTGCTGACATTGCAGAGGGACTGAAAGGAAAAGTATGTCTCTTTGCAGATGACACAAAGATCTGCAACAGAGTTGATGCACAAGGTGGGGTGGAAAGGATGAGAAGGGACTTGGCAAGGTTAGAGGAATGGTCAAATGTATGGCAGCTTAGATTCAATGCTAGAAGTGCAAGGTAATGCACCTGGAAACAAAACCCAGGAGAGTACACAATGGGGGTGAGATACTAACAACAAAAATGGAAAGGGACCTGGGGGTAGTCATATCAGATGACTTAAGGTAGGCAAGCAATGAGAGGGCAGTAAGGAGGGCTGGGGGATACTAGGATGCATAGGGAGAGGCATCACCAGTAGAAAACAAGAAGTTGTTATCCCTCTGTACAGACAGCTGGTGAGACCTCATCTGGAGTACTGTGTGCAGCTCTGGAGTCCCAATCTCCACAAGGACATAGACAAGATGAAAGCTGTCCAGAGGAGGGCAATTAAAATGGTGCAGGGTCTGCACCGGAAGATATATGAGAGACTAAAGGAGCTTAATATGTATACCCTTGAGGAAAGAAGGGGGGGCATGATAGAAACTTTCAAGTACCTCAAGGGAATCAATAAAGTCCAAGAGGGTAGCATCTTTCAAAAAAAGAGGTGTGCAAGAACAAGGAGGCACAATTTGAAGATGGGTGGGTGGGGTGTAACAAGGGATAAAGAATTTTGTCCCTATATTTCAGCCTAACCTCATTTTGGTCTAAAACATAATGTATCTGTGTAACAAATGTTGACCTATATAATTGAATCATATAAAACTTGTAAAGCCACAAGACAAACTAAGCCACAAGTTGCAATATTAAAGTGCCTTTTGACATTTGTGCTGACCACGTAAGTAATAGCAAACAGTTGTCTTATGTGTCTGCAAGACAGAAACACAAGATAGAGTCCAAATTACCCTTCTGACTATCTCTAGTGTTTGTCATTATCAGGACAGGCCAAAATGCTTGTAGGCACATTCCTAAGTCCAAACCTATTTCTTCCTCCTAGACTTTGGTAAAGGGTAGTGACAACTCTTGCTAGCCATATATAATAATAGAATGTACACTATCTATACTTGTGCCGACCAAGGATGAGCTCATACATATATTAAAGGAGTATTGCCTTGTAAGTTGATGTTTGTGCTTGTTTTGGACCAGTCATAGAAAACCATAGGAAATGATGATGCTGTCTTCCACTATATAAACAGCCAGCACACACTGTTATTTTGAAGAATGAAGAATGTACCACTTGTAATCTCGCTGTGATTATTGTTATAATCATTAAATTCTTCCGCCATTAGTCTCATCTCCATTCGTCTCCTTTCTAAGTATCTGTGGTTGATTATTTACTAACTGTAATTTTTCCACAACGCTACGGGAGGGGCGGCAGCTCAGAGGAAATGTAAGAAAGTATTTTTCACAGAGAGGTTGTGGATGCATGGAACAGCCTTCTGGAGGAGGCTGTAGAGTCAAAACCAGTGGCTGAATTCAAGCATGCATGGGACAGCCATAAGGCAATTATAAGGGGGTGGGGGTAGAAAGAAGTAAGGTGCTAGTTAACTAGGATCTGCAGCTTATCCATTAGGTAGGGAAATGGGCAGACTGGGTGGGCCAAGCGGTCCTTATTTGCCGTCAAATTCTATGTTTCTATGTTTCATCTACAATCTATCCCCCACTTCATTACCCACATCTACAATCTATCTCTCACCTCAGTACCCACATCCACAATCTATCCCCACCTCATTACAAAATCTACAATCTATCCCTCACCTCATTACCCACATATACAATCTATCCCCACCTCATTACCCAGATCTACAGTCTATCCCCCACCTCATTACCCACATCAACATTCCATCCCTCATCTCATAATTCACATCTATAATCTATCCCCCACCTTATTACACATATCTACAATTTATCCGTCACCTCATTACCCACATCTGCAACCTATACTGCTTCATTACCCAAATCGACAGTCTATCCCTCATGTCATTACTCAGATCTACAATCTGTCCCCCACCTCATTATCCACACCTACAATCTATCACCAACTACATTTTCCACATCTACAATCTATCCCCTCACTTCATTACCCACACCTGCAATCTATCCATCACCTCATATAATCCACATCTACAGTCTATTCCCCACCTTATTACATATATTTATAATTTTCCCCACCTCATTACCCATATCAACAATCTATCCCTCACCTCACTACTGACATCAACAATCTATTCCCCACTTCATGACTGCATCTGCAATATATCCCCACCTCATTACCCACATCTACAATCTATCCCCCACTTCATTAATCACATCTACAAGCTATACCCCACCTCATTACACATCTACAATCTAACCTCACCACATTACTCACATCTACAATCTATACCCCACCTCAATACCGACATCTACAATATATCCCCCACTCCATTAACCATATCTACAACCTATCCCCCACCACAATACAGACATCTACAATATATCCTGTACCCCATTACCCACATCTACAATCTCTCCCCCACCCGACTATCCACATCTACAATCTACCCCACCTCATTACGCACATCTACAATCTATCCCAAACCTCATTACCAACATCTACAATCTATTCCCCACCCCATTATCCACATCTACAATCTATCCCTCACTTCATTACCCACATCTACAATCTATCACTACCTGATTACCAACATGTACAATATGTCCATCACCTCATTACACACATCTACAATCTATCCCTCCCTCATTTCCCACATCTGCAATCTATACTCTGCCACATTACATAAATCTACAATCTATCCTCACCTCACCTCATAACCCACATTAATAATTTATCACCACCTCATTAGCCACATATACAATCTTTTCCCACCTTATTACCCTCATCTACAATCTATCCCTAACCTCATTACCCACATCTGTAATCTATCTCCCACCTCATTACCCCATCTACAGTCTATCCCCACCTCATTACCACATCTGCAATCTATTCCTCACCTCTTTACCCACATCTACAATCTATACCCCACCTCATTACAAAAATCTACAATCTATTCCTCACCTCATTACCACATCTGCAAACTATCCCTCAGCTTATTACTCACATGTACAATCTATACTTTATCTCCACAGTCTAGCCCCCATCTCTACAATCTATCCCTATTTCTACAATCTATTGCCACCTCATTACCCACATCTACTATCTACTCCCACCTCATTACACACATCTACACTCTATCCCCCACCTCATTACCCACATCTACAATTGATCCCACAACCCACTACAAATATCTACACTCTATCCCCCACCTCATTACCCACATCTTCAGTCTATCCCCATGCCATTACCCACATCTACAATCTATCCCCCACTTCATTAACCACATCTACAATTGACCCCATACCTCATTACCCACATCTACAGTCTATCACCACCTCATTACCCACATCTACAATCTATCCCCACTTCATTAACCACATCTACAATTGACCCCATACCTCATTACCCACATCTACAGTCTATCACCACCTCATTACCACATCTACAATCTAACCTCACCTCATTACCCACATCTACAATTTATCCCTCACCTCATTACCCACATCTACAGTTTTCCTCACCTCATTACCCACATCTACAATGTATTCCTTGCCTCATTACCCACATCTACAATCTATCAGCTGCATCATTACCAATATCTACCATCTATCCCCAACTCATTATCCACATCTGCAATCTATCCCTACCACCTGACCCACATTTAAAATTTTAATTCACCTCATTACCCACATCTACAATCTGACCTCAACTCATTACCCATATCTACAATATAACCCTAACCTCATTACCCACATCTACAATCTAACCTCACCACATTACCCACATCTACAATCTATCCCCACCTCATTAACCACATCTACAATTGATCCCTCACCTCATTACATCATTACCCACATCTACAATCTTTCAGCCGACTATTACCCACATCTATCATCTATTACCCACCTCATTATCCACATCTGCAATCTATCCCCACCATCTGACCCACATTTACAATCTATAATTCACCCTCATTACCCACATTGACAATCTATCCCACCTCATTACCCACAACAACAATCTGACCACAACTCATTACCCATATCTACAATCTAACCATCACCTCATTACCCACATCTACAATCCATCCTCTTCATTACACACATCTACAATCCATCCTCACCTCATTATCCACACCTACAATCTATCACCAACTACATTTTCCACATCTACAATCTATCCCTCACTTCATTACCCACACCTGCAATCTATCCATCACCTCATAATCCACATCTACAGTCTATTCCCCACCTTATTACATATATTTATAATTTTCCCCACCTCATTACCCATATCAACAATCTATCCTCACCTCACTACTGACATCAACAATCTATTCCCCACTTCATGACTGCATCTGCAATATATCCCCCACCTCATTACCCACATCTACAATCTATCCCCACTTCATTAATCACATCTCAAGCTTATACCCCACCTCATTACACACATCTACAATCTAACCCTCACCACATTACTCCACATCTACAATCTATACCCCACCTCAATACCGCATCTACAATATATCCCACCCCATTAACCATATCTACAACCTATCCCCACCACAATACAGACATCTACAATATATCCTGTACCCCCATTACCCACATCTACAATCTCTCCCCCACCCGACTACCCACATCTACAATCTACCCCACCTCATTACGCACATCTACAATCTATCCCAAACCTCATTACCAACATCTACAATCTATTCCCCACCCCATTATCCACATCTACAATCTATCCCTCACTTCATTACCCACATCTACAATCTATCACTACCTGATTACCAACATGTACAATATGTCCATCACCTCATTACACACATCTACAATCTATTCCTCACCTCATTTCCCACATCTGCAATCTATACTCTGCCACATTACATAAATCTACAATCTATCCCTCACCTCACCTCATAACCCACATTAATAATTTATCACCACCTCATTAGCCACATATACAATCTTTTCCCCACCTTATTACCCTCATCTACAATCTATCCCTAACCTCATTACCCACATCTGTAATCTATCTCCCACCTCATTACCCCATCTACAGTCTATCCTCACCTCATTACCACATCTGCAATCTATTCCTCACCTCTTTACCCACATCTACAATCTATACCCCACCTCATTACAAAAATCTACAATCTATTCCTCACCTCATTACCACATCTGCAAACTATCCCTCAGCTCATTACTCACATGTACAATCTATACTTTATCTCCACAGTCTAGCCCCCATCTCTACAATCTATCCCTATTTCTACAATCTATTGCCACCTCATTACCCACATCTACTATCTACTCCCACCTCATTACACACATCTACACTCTATCCCCCACCTCATTACCCACATCTTCAGTCTATCCCCATGCCATTACCCACATCTACAATCTATCCCCCACTTCATTAACCACATCTACAATTGACCCCATACCTCATTACCCACATCTACAGTCTATCACCACCTCATTACCCACATCTACAATCTATCCCCCACTTCATTAACCACATCTACAATTGACCCCATACCTCATTACCCACATCTACAGTCTATCACCACCTCATTACCCACATCTACAATCTAACCCTCACCTCATTACCCACATCTACAATTTATCCCTCACCTCATTACCCACATCTACAGTTTTCCCTCACCTCATTACCCACATCTACAATGTATTCCTTGCCTCATTACCCACATCTACAATCTATCAGCTGCATCATTACCAATATCTACCATCTATCCCCAACTCATTATCCACATCTGCAATCTATCCCCACCACCTGACCCACATTTAAAATTTTAATTCACCTCATTACCTACATCTACAATCTGACCTCAACTCATTACCCATATCTACAATATAACCCTAACCTCATTACCCACATCTACAATCTAACCTCACCTCATTACCCACATCTACAATCTATCCCCACCTCATTAACCACATCTACAATTGATCCTCACCTCATTACATCATTACCCACATCTACAATCTTTCAGCCGCATCATTACCCACATCTATCATCTATTACCCACCTCATTATCCACATCTGCAATCTATCCCCACCATCTGACCCACATTTACAATCTATAATTCACCTCATTACCCACATTGACAATCTATCCCCACCTCATTACCCACAACAACAATCTGACCACAACTCATTACCCATATCTACAATCTAACCATCACCTCATTACCCACATCTACAATCCATCCCCTCTTCATTACACATCTACAATCCATCCCCACCTCATTATCCACACTACAATCTATCACCAACTACATTTTCCACATCTACAATCTATCCCTCACTTCATTACCCACACCTGCAATCTATCCATCACCTCATAATCCACATCTACAGTCTATTCCCCACCTTATTACATGTATTTATAATTTTCCCCCACCTCATTACCCATATCAACAATCTATCCCTCACCTCACTACTGACATCAACAATCTATTCCCCACTTCATGACTGCATCTGCAATATATCCCCCACCTCATTACCCACATCTACAATCTATCCCCCACTTCATTAACCACATCTACAATTGACCCCATACCTCATTACCCACATCTACAGTCTATCACCACCTCATTACCCACATCTACAATCTAACCCTCACCTCATTACCCACATCTACAATTTATCCCTCACTCATTACCCACATCTACAGTTTTCCTCACCTCATTACCCACATCTACAATGTATTCCTTGCCTCATTACCCACATCTACAATCTATCAGCTGCATCATTACCAATATCTACCATCTATCCCCAACTCATTATCCACATCTGCAATCTATCCCCACCACCTGACCCACATTTAAAATTTTAATTCACCTCATTACCCACATCTACAATCTAACCTCAACTCATTACCCATATCTACAATATAACCCTAACCTCATTACCCACATCTACAATCTAACCCTCACCTCATTACCCACATCTACAATCTATCCCCCCACCTCATTAACCACATCTACAATTGATCCCTCACCTCATTACATCATTACCCACATCTACAATCTTTCAGCCGCATCATTACCCACATCTATCATCTATTACCCACCTCATTATCCACATCTGCAATCTATCCCCACCATCTGACCCACATTTACAATCTATAATTCACCTCATTACCCACATTGACAATCTATCCCCACCTCATTACCCACAACAACAATCTGACCACAACTCATTACCCATATCTACAATCTAACCATCACCTCATTACCCACATCTACAATCCATCCCCCTCTTCATTACACACATCTACAATCCATCCCCACCTCATTACCCACATCTACAATCTATTCTTCACCTCATAACCCACATCTGTAATCTATCTCCTACCTCATTACCCCGATCTACAGTCTATCCCCACACCCCGTTACACACATTTACAATCTATCCCCACCTCATTACCCACATCTACAATCTATCCCCACCTCATTAACCACATCTACAATCAATCCCTATCTCCACAATCTAGCCCCCATTTCTACAATACATCCTTATTTCGACAATCTCTTGCCACCTCATTACCCACATCTACTATCTACTCCCATCTCATTACCCACATCTATACTCTATCCCCCACCTGATTACCCACATCTACAACTGATCCCATACCTCATTACCCACATCTACAATCTATCACCACCTCATTACCCACATCTACCATCTATCCCCCACCTCATTATCCACATTTGCAATCTATCCCCACCACCTGACCCACATTTACAATCTATAATTCACCTCATTACCCACTTCGACAATCTATCAATTTTTTTTTTTAGTGGCTAGTTTTCCATTAGCAGGTTATACAGACCTGCCACTAGAGGGGTTCTTGGTCTTCTACATAAATCACTGTATTCATTCATGGGCAATATAGCCTGCATTATCATTCTACTTCTTTCCCAGTTCTGCTACAAGGGGACTTGAGTCTGAAGGTTGATGGCCACTAACTAACTTCCTGCTCTCCTTGTTCCCCTTTCTGCTGTATTTTCTCATCTAGGTTTTAAGTGAGTACCTAGGTGGGCAAATTTCTTGCCTAGAAAATATTGCACTAATACAAATCACGAGACCACTCAATCTGGGACCATGGCTTTCCTTATTGTGTTTTTATTGCTCCTAAGGTGCAGAGTTTTCAGCAATACAGTGCAATTCTAAGTACCTCAATGCAATTCAGTTCTCCAATGTACCTTATCAATACTTAATTTTATAACAGTCTACCGTGCAGACACTATGTCATTTTCCTCTCCCCTTTTAGCCTATTCACCCCGGTTAGCCTACGCCCCCTTGCTACTGTCCTCACCTATGTCCACCCAATCACTTACATTGATCACCATCAACTGTCATTACAGTGGTGCTGCCTCTAGCAGCGTTAATATGGGTTTTGCTAAGAACAAAAAGCAGTCTCCATTCTTATAAGCTCCTTAAAGAAAGTTATATTCTGCTTCTTCTCTGCTCAGGAAATGTGGAGCTCAGCCCTGCCCCCACAACTTCACTCCGCCTCATCGATTTTGCTGAGCCACAGGTCTCAAAATGATGATGGTCAACATTTTAAGCCTGCCTAAAAACTTGGACAGCTGCAAGCCTGGGCTGCACATGTTAACCCAGACCTTATCATAATTACTGAGTCGTGGTTAAAAAGACTAACACTAATCAACAAATATCACTGCAGAGCTACAATTTATTTAGAGCAGATAGAGAGTCTAGGGGCGGGGGGTGGGTGGTTATCTACAACAAATCTAAGTACTTGGTCACCAATATTAGTTGCAAATCTCTAGCCAAGGAATTTGAGTTAGTTTCGCTGAGCCTTCATCTCCCCTCCTCGGAGTGTATCACTATCCTAGGTGGCTATAGACCCCCCGTCTGATGGTGATGAAGCTCTTAATCTTTTGAAATCCATGTTCGTAGATGCAAAAACTGAAACAATATTTCTAGGAGATCTAAATATGGACTGGCTGTCACCTAAATCATACGGCCTCAAATCCCTTTGTGATGAGCTAGGTCTTGGGCAATTAGTCAGTGAACCTACTAGGAACAACACTCTAAATACTGCCAATAGTTCCATTCTAGATGTGGTACTAAAAACCCATCCACACAAAATATCTCATTTGGCAGTGTTTCACAATGACATGAGTGATCATGGGCAATTGTTGCTTGCATAAGATCTCAAATTAAGGCCCGTCCGCAACCCATCTTAATAACAAAAAAGATCCTTTCACAAATTCAGTGCAGTAAACTTCCTATCTGACCTGAGCATGATCAGATGGCAAGATCTTTACCTAGCCAAAGATGTCAAAAAGGCAGCTTGCATCCTTAATGACAAACTCACTACAATAATAAATAAGCCTGCCCCTTCATCAAAGTAAGGCACGGAACAATTCCAACCACTGGTTCACCTCAGATCTCAAGGCAGCCATTATAGCTCGAGATAAGCTCTGGGCTAAAGCTAGACATTCAAAGAATCTTTGATTGGCAGGCCTTTAGACAACCAGAATAACTGTTGTGAAAAACTGCTCTGCTAAAGCTAACTATTATATTTACTCTTGAACAAGCTAAAGGTTACCCTCATAAAATATGGAAGACTATCAAAGCTATAGAAGGACTGCCCATGGCCCCTCTGTCCCAACAAAGATAGCTGCAAGTGGCAAGATTGTGGGAAAACAAGTCCCTAATCCTGGAGGAACTTAACTCCCACTTTGCCACATCTGGAATAGCTTTTTGACTCCGTCACCTTATGCTGGTGCTGGGTGAGCCAGCATACCCCTCCCACCACATCTAGTCCTGCACCCAGCCCCTTCCAATCTGCGAGATAACTTATAAAGAAGTAGAAGATTCTCTTCTTAACTTAGACACCAAAAAGTGCAGGGACGATGGCTTGGAAACCTTTTTCCTAAGGTCAGCTACGCCCATCTCACTGCCCCAATCTCTCCACATCTTCAATCTTTCCATTACATCTGCTACTGTGCCGTCCTGCTGGAAATCAGCACATATCCTCCTCTATTTAAATCTGGTGACCCATGCAATGTAAACAACTATAGGCCTATTCCATATTGCCTATCCTTTCTAAAGTTCTCGAAAAACTGATCCATATTCAGTTAAAATCTCACTTGGAACCTTCTCTCTCATTAACCCAGCTCAATCTGGCTTCCGGGTTAATCATAGCTAACAATCACTGCACTAGCAAAGTAACCAATGATTGGATCTCTGCTATAGATGCTAAGAAGGTAACTGGTGCAGTCTTTGGACCTCAGCAAAGCTTTTGATACTGTTGATCACAAACTATTAGTCAATTGCCTTGCAAAGTTGGGTGCCACATACCATACCACCCAGTGGTTCTCTAGCTACCTAACTGGAAGATTCCAAAAGTAAAGGCGGAAGGCTTTTTTCTGCTGTCTTGCTAGTTGCAAGAGGAGTCCCCAAGGATCCATCTTAGGCCCTATCTTGTTTTCTGTACATGAATGACTTAGATACTAACATATCTACATCCAATCTGCACTTTTTGCAGATGATACTGTGTTGTATACTCTGGCTCATCGTTATCTGAAGTCAAGGGAGTGCTTCAAGCCGACTTCGCACAACCTGAGCATAATCTATTAAAGGCAAAGCTTCTGCTCAATGCTAACAAGACCAAAGCTGATGATATTCTCAGAGTGCTGTCTCAGCCCCCCCAATACCCTTGCCCAAGACTTCATTGTCACCATGCTAAACTAACCTCTGGAGTTGTAACCAAATTTAAATATCTAGGTATCTGGATCGACAATAATTATCTTTCAGTGACCACGTCGAAGATGTCTCTAGAAGGTTAAAAGCAAGGTTAGGTTTCTTCTACAGAAATAGCCCTTTCCCCTTGAAACCTAAACAAGCTTGTACAGGTTACTTTTCTCCCCTACTCGACTATGGTGATGTAATCTATTCTCCACCACTCTTGCAAATCTAAGTAAACTAGACATCCTTTATCACCGATGCTACGGTTCATTACCAACTCCTTACCGCTCGCACCACTGTGACTTATATGCAGCTGTTGGTTGGACATCCCTTACTACTAGACGCTTGCTCCATGCTGGGCTATGGACTCTTAAACTGCTCCAGCAGAAATTGCCAAGCTATCTCTTCCCTTATTAGTATTTCACATAGTGCATACTCGTTAAGAAAATCTGACTTTATTATGTTTGACATACCAAGGACACGGACTTCCTTTGGTAAACATGCTATTGCATATGCCCTTCCCTCTGTTTGGAACCAATTACAAACCGTACTGAAACTAACTAGCACAGTTTCAATAAACTTCTACAAATTGCTAAGTTCAGCCAAAATAAAAGACACCTGTAACTGTCATTAAGTCTCTTCCTTCCCCATGTGTGCCATATTTATCCACTGGTAAGGTGTAATTGATTTGTCACATTAACTGCTTTCCCTTCCCCTTCTACTCCTGGCTTTATCTTTGCTTACGCTCCACTGCTACTCTATGAAATCACTCCTCCTCCCCACCATATCAGTGGTAGACTGTTGTTTGTTCTAGCTGCCAAAATACTGTATATGTATTGCACACACCAGTCATCATGTTTCATTTATCAGTATGCAACCTGTAAGTCGCTTCCCTGTCTCATATCCATGTTTACCACCTGCAGTCACCCTATGTGGTACCCTTGTATGTATATCTAGCCTGTATCATGTAATGTGCATTTCATGTATATACTGTTATTACCTATCTGTGTTTGTACTTTAAGTGTTTATGTCACAGGACCTCCTTGTGAATGAGCTTGCTCAATGGAGTTTTCCTGCAATAAACTTGAACTATCCCCACCTCATTACCTACATCAACAATCTGACCACAGTTCATTACCCATATCTACAATCTAACCTTCACCTCGTTACCCACATCTACAATCCATCCACCTCCTCATTACACACATCTACAATCCATCCCTTCCTCATTACCCACATCTACAATCCATCCCCCTCCTCATTACACACATCTACAATTGATCCAACACCTCATTCCCCACATTTACAATCAATAACACACCTCATTACCCACATCTACAATCTATCACTACCTGATTACCAACATCTACAATATGTCCATCACCTCATTACACACATCTACAGTCTATCCCTCACCTCATTTCCCACATCTGCAATCTATACCCTGCCACATTACAGACATCTACAATCTATCCCTCATCTCACTTTATAACCCACATCAATAATCTATCACCACCTCATTAGCCACATATATAATCTATTCCCCACCTCATTACATAGAAACATAGAATTTGACGGCAGATAAGGACCACTTGGCCCACCTGGTCTGGCCCATTTCCCTGCCTACTGATAAGCTGCAGATCCTAGCTAACAAGCAGCCTACTTCTTCCCACCCCCACCCCTCAGAATCATGCTATGACTGTCCCATGCATGCTTGAATTCCACCACTGTTTTGACTCTACGACTTTCCTCCGAAGGCACGCTCTATGCATCCACAACCTCTCTGTGTGAAAAATACTTCCTTAAATTACCTCTGAGCCAATTTCCATCTTCAAATTGTGCCCCTTGTTCTTGCACACCCTTTTTGAAAGATGCTACCCTTGGACTTTGTTGATTTCCTGAGGTACTTGAAAGTTTCATCATGTCCCCTCACCTCCTTTCCTCGAGGCTATACATATTAAGCTCCCTAAGTCTCTCTTCAATGTCTTCCAGTGCAGACCCTGCACCATTTTAGTGTCCTCCTCTGACAGCTTCCATCCTGTTTATGTCCTTGCAAGACTGGGTCTCCAGAACTGCACACAGTACTCCAGATGGGGTCTGAAGAGCTGTCTGTACAGAGGGATAATAACTTCCTGTTTTCTACTGGTGATGCCTCCCTATGCATCCCAGTATCCCCGAGCCTCCTTGCTGCCTCTCACATTGCTTGATCACCTTTAGGTCATCTGATATAACTACCCCAGGTCCCTTCCATTTTTGTAGTTGTTAGTATCTCACCCCCATTGTGTACTCTTCCCTGGGTTTTGTTTCCCAGGTGCATTACCTTGCACTCTTAGCATTGAATCTTAGCTGCCATACATTTGACCATTCCTCTAACCTTGCCAAGTCCTTTTCATCCTTTCCACCCCACCTTGTGCATCGACTCTGTTGCAGATCTTTGTGTCATCTGCAAAGAGATATACTTTCTCTTCCAGTCCCTCTGCAATGTCGCTATAAAGCATTGAAGAGGACCGTCCCAATCTGAACCCTGTGGTACCCCACTAGTAACCCCCTTCTTCAGAGTGACTCCATTTACTATTACTCGCTGTGTCCTATTCTCCAGCCAATTTTACCCAGGCTGTCATCTTGGGACCCACTCCCAGGCTAGCTAACTTGTAGATTAATCTTTTGTGCGGGATTGTGTCAATGCCTTGCTAAAGTCTAGGTAGGCTATGTCCACAGCCCTCCCTGATCTACTACTTTGGTCACCCAGTCAAAGAAATCTATCAGATTTGTCTGGCATGACCTTCCCGCTGTGAATCCATGCTGCCTTGGGTCCCAGCCCTCTGGCCTCTAGATACCGACAATTCTTTACTCAGAAGTGATTCCATCATTTTCCTACCACTGAGGTTAAACTAACTGGTCTGTAGTTTCCTGCTTCTGCCTTGCTCCCACTTTTGTGAAGGGAATCACATCTGCCCTCCTCCAGTTCTCGGGTACCACCCTATCCTCCCATGATTTGTTAAACAGGGTAGTCAGTGTGTCACTAATTTCACCCTTAGCTCTTTAGAATTCTGGAATGAACCCATCAGGCCCCATTGCTTTGTCCACCTTCAGTTTTAAGAGTTCTTTCAGAACCCTTTCTCCTGTAAATGGGCTGGTATCAACTGCTGTATCCAGAGTGTTTCTACTGTTTGTTTTAGGGACCTCCCTTCCTTGTAAATACTGAGCAAAAATATTTGTTTAGTATTCTGCCTTTCACAGTCACCTTCTGCCCACCCCCCTTATTAAGTCTCATTATCTTTCCTTGGTCTTCCTTCGCTTCTGATGTACCTATAAAAGGTTTTATCCTTCTTAACTGAGTTGGCTATCTTTCCTCAGTTTGGGCCTTTGCTGTTCTGACTGCCTTCCTAGCTTCCTTTGCTTTAACTGATACCATTCTCTGTCCTGCTCCTTCTGTGATTCTTTGTACTTCCTGAAAGCTTTCTTTTCTTGAACCTTCACTGCCACTTCCTTTGAGAACCATAGTGGTTTCTTACATCATTTAGTTTTGTTTATTTGCTTCACATAAAGGCTTGTTACTTCTGTGATGGCAGTTTTATTATTCCCCATTGTTCTTCCACCCTCCTTCCTGCCCATTTGCTAGTGCATTCCTTAGGCACTCACCCATTTTGTAAGTCAGCCTCCTAAAGTCCAGTACCTTTGCCTTTGTATGGCTTGATTCTATTGCTGTGTTTGTTGTAAACCATACTGTTTGATGGTCGCTAGTTCCCAGATGGCTACCCACTTCTACATCTGTAATCCTCCGTTCATCTCCATTTGAGTGAACCAGGTCTAAGATTGCTCCCTCCCGAGTGGCTCCAATACTAGTTGTCTGGTGATGCTCCTGTAGGCATCTAGAATAACCCCACTCTTCAAGTGGCTGCTGCAACTGCATTCCAGTTAACATCTGGCATATTCAGATCACCCATCAGCAATATCTCCCCATTTTCTGCCATACTGAGTATACTTTCTATCATTTCCTTGTCCATTTCCTCCCCCTGAGAAGGGGGTCTGTATACAACCTCTGTGTGGATGTGGTGCCACTGCCGGTCTGCAAATTTACCCACAGTGCTTCTTCTCCTCCCTGTTCTCCCTTTTGTTCTGCTGCTTTGATTCCTTCCCTTATGTAAAGAGCTACTCCTCCTCCTCTATTACCCTCCCTGTCCCTCCTGTAGATAGTGTATCCTGGTATGTTTACGTCCCAGTCATAGTTTAGACCATTACCCATATCTGTAATCTATCTCCCACCTCATTACCTAGATCTACAAACTATCCCCCACCTCATTACCCACATCAAGAAATTATCCCTCACCTCATTACCCATATCTACAATTTATCCCTCGCCTCATTACCCACATCTGCAATCTATACACTGTTTCATTACACACATCTACAGTCTATCCTTCATATCTAAAATCTATCCCTCACTTTATTATCCATATCTACAATCTATCCCCTCATCTCATGTCCCACATCTACAATCTATCCCTCACCTCATTACACACATCTACAATTGGTTCCCTAAGTCATTACACACATCTACAATCTATCCCCCACCTCATTACCCACATCTACAATCTATTCCTCACCTCATTACCCACATCTCCAATCTATCCTCACCTCATTCCTCACACCTACAATCTATCCTCACCTCATTATTCAAATCTGCAATCATCCCTCACCTCATTATCCGCACGCATAATTTAACCCCACCTCATTATCCACCTTTGCACCCATCCCTCACCTCATTGCCCACTTCTACAATCTATCCTCACCTCATTACCCATATCTACAATCTATCCCCACCTCATTATCCACCTTTGCAATCTATCCCTCACCTCATTACCCACTTCTACATCTATCCCCACCTCATTACCCACATCTACAATCTATTCCCCACCTCATTACTACAATCCATTCCCACCCCATTACCTGCATCTACAATCTATCCCTCACCCCATTAATCACATCTGTACTCTATCCCCAACTCAATGCCGATATCTGCAATATATCACCCACCCCATTACCCACATCTACAATCTATCCCGCAGCCTATTACCCACATGTACAATCTATTCCCCATCCCAATACCAACATCTACCATCTGTCCCCAACCTCGTTACCCATATCTACAATCTATCCCTCACCTCATTACCCACATCTACAATCTATCCCCATCTCATTACCCATATCAATAATCAATCCCCAACCCCATTGCCCACATTTCCAATCTATCCCTCACCTCATTTTCCATATCTACAATCTATCTCCACTCCTTTAACAATATCAAAAATATATCCCCCACCTCATTACCCACATCTTCAATCTATCCCCACCCCATTACACACATATACAGTCTAGTTCCCATCTCAACAATCAATTCCCCATCTCTACACTCTATCACCACCTCATTACTCACATCTACAATACATCTCCCACCTCACTGCACACATCTACAATCTATCCCCCACCTCATTACCCACATCTACAAACTATCACTCACCTCATTACCCATATCTACAATCTATCACCAGCTCATTACCCACATCTACAATCTATCCCTCACCTCATTACCCACATCTTCAATCTATACCCTGCCTCATTACCCACATCTATCTATCCCTCACCTCATTACCCACATTTACAATCTATCCCCCCCCTCACTACCCACATCTACAATCTATCCCTCATCTCATTACCCACATCTACAATCTATTCCCATCTCATTACCCACATCATCAATCCTTCCCCACCTCAATATCAACATCTAAAATATATCCCCCAGCCCATTACTCACATCTACAATCTAGCTCAATCCCAGTACCCACATCTACAATCTATCCCCACCTCATTACCCATATCTTCAATCACTCCCTCACCTCATTACCGAGATCTGCAATCTATCCCTCACCTCATTACCCATATCTACAATCTATCTCTCATCTCATTACCCACTTATGCAAGCTATACCCTTCCTCATTACTCATATCTACAGTATAAACCTTCTCATTACCCACATTTACAATCTATCGGCACCTCATAACCCACAACTACAATCTATCCCCACCTGATTACCCGCCTACAATCTATCCTCACACCATTACTCACGCCTGTAATCTAGCTCACCAAAATACCGATATCTACAGTATATCCCCCACCCCATTACCCACATATACAGTTCTATCCTCAGCCTATTACCCACATGTACAATCTATTCTCCATCCCAATACCCACATCTACCATCTGTCCCCACCTCATTACCCATATCTACAACCTATTCCTCACCCATTACCCACATCTGCAATCTATCCCCACCTCATTACCCATATCTTCAATCTATCCCTCACCTCATTACCAACATCTGCAGTCTATACCCTGCCTTATTACAGACATCTACAATCTACCCCTCACCTCATAACCCACATCTACAATATATCGTGACCTGATTACCCACATTTATGATCCATCCCTCTCCTCATTACAGACATCTACAATCTATCCCCACCTCATTACCCACATCTACAATCTATCCCCACCTCATTACCTGCATCTACAGTCTATCCCCCACCCCATTACCCGCATCTACAATCTATCCCTCACACCATTACTCAAATCTGTAATCTATCCTGACCTCAATACTGATATCTACAATATATCCTCCACCCCATTACCCTCATCTACAATCTATCCTCCAGGTTATTACCCACATGTGCAATCTATTCCCCATCCCAATACCAACATCGACCATCTGTCCGCAAACTCATTACCCATATCTACAATCTATCCCTCACCTCATTAACCGCACTTGCAATATATCCCCACCCTCATTATCCATATCTACAATACTATTTGCCAGCAGATTAGGCCTTGAGGTTCATCAAGTCTGCTCGAACCTAGATCCTTAGTTGGGGTGCTGAGACCTTCCCATCCCTTGTGCTCCAGAAACCCCTATCATCCATCCCCACCCCGGACAGGCCATCATCTGATACATCCACTTTCTGTGTCTGTCCCACCCTCTCTTAAAGATCTCCACTGTGGATCTCTGAACCAGCTCACCAGGCAGAGCATTCCAAGGTCCACCACCCTCTCAGTGAAAAACTCCTCCTTCCCCCTCACCCTTCCACCTTCCAACTTCAAACCATGCCCTCTGATGATGCCTCCCTGCTTTAGTCTAAGGATCCCTCCATGTTTACCCTATTTATTCCCTTGAGGTACTTGAAGACCTCAATCATGTCCCCTGTCTCCTCTCCTCCAATGAAAACAGGCAGAGCTCCTCAAGTCTGTCCTCGTAAGTCAAACTCCCCAGCCCTCGTATCATCTTTGTTGCCTCCTCTGTACCCTCCAGGAGCTGTATGTCCCTCTTCAAGTGTGGTCTCCAGTACTGTACACAGTACTCAAGGTGTGGTCTAACCAGTCCATTGTACAGTGGCAGAATCACTTCCTTGCTCCTAGAATTGATCCCCTTGCGATGCATCCCAACATCCTGTTTGCCTTGCTAGCTGCTCTCCTGCACTGCTCAGTGTTATTCATACATGTATCCACCATGACCCTAGGTCTTTTTCCCTGTTGAGGCTTCCAGCACCTCCTCCAAGGGTGTACCTGTGTTTAGGGTTTCCCGACCATACATACATACAATCTATCCTAACCTCATTACCCACATCTGCAATCTATACCCTGCCTCATTACATGCATCTACAACCACCCCACACCCTCATGACCACATCTACAATCCACACAATTGATTACCCACATCTGTGATCTACCTCTCACCTAATTACTCACATACACAATCAATCCCCACTTCATTACACATATCTACAATCTATCCCTCATCCCATTACCCACATCTATAATGTATCCCTCACCTGATTACCCACATCTACAATCTATCCCCCACCTCATTACAAATATCTACAATCTATCCCTCACCTCATTACCCACAACTGCAATCTACTCCTCACCTCATTACTCACATCTACAATCTATTCCCCACCTCTTTACCCAGACCTAGAATCTATCCCTATCTCATTACCCACATCTAGACTACATCCCCACTCATTACCCACATCTGCAATCTATTCCACAATCTCTTTACCCAAATAGACAATTTGTCCATTTATCTCATTACCCAGATCTGCAATATATACCCCTGCTCAATACCCACATCTACAATCTATCCCTTATCTCATTACCCACATCTACAATCTATCCCCACCTCATTATCCACATCTACATCTTATCCCCAACCTCATTACCCACATCTACAGTCTATCCCATCAACTCATTACTACATCTACAATCTATCCCTTACCTCATTGCCCACATCTACAATCTTTCCCATCCTCATTACCCACATCAACAATCTATCCTCATCCTCATTACCCACATCTACAATCTATCCCCACCTCATTACCCACATCAATAATCATCCTCATCCATTACCCACATCTACAATCTACCCCAACCTCATTACCCACATCAACAATCTATCCCTCACCTCATTACCCAGGTCTGCAATCTACCCCTCACCTCATTACTCACATCTTCACTCTATCTCCCACCTCTTTAACCAGATCTACAATATATCCCCCACCTCATTACCACATCTAGATTATAACCCTCACTTCATTACCCACACCTGAAATATATACCCTGCTTCATTACCCATGTAACCCCCAACCCCTGCCTTTTTGAAAAATGACAGGTGGCATGCTGTTGGAGCTGACAGCAGTACCTGGTGGGGACTGGGTTCAGGAAGGACTAGGTTACTCAGCACAGGGCCCAGGTTGGCATTACCCACAGGGCACCTAAACAAATCAGAACACAGGAAACAATAACTGTAATGTCCAAAACCAGAATGGGATCCTACAGTGTGGCTTCTATTCACATACAAACTGAACAAACTAAGCATAGATGGACCCCTATGTGGCTACATTCCTGGTAATGCAGATTAGAGACACAGAACACTTCACATTTCAGCCCTCAGGCTCTGAACCCACCAGGCACACAGCCTGGACTTGCCATAGCTTTGGGTACACAGCCAGTGCCTTCACTACTTATATGCTTCCCATGGCCCAGCTCCCCACCGGCCACTTGATCCATGGTCCATTATGGGAATGAACCAGTTTTCCTGTTATTGGCTCCCTAAACCACCTCAGACCTTTGACTCCCTAGAGAAATGTTCCTTTCATCCCATGTCGGTACTTCCCTCATCACTGGCCAAGTGCATGAGGCAAAGTAGAAATCACAGAGCAAATCCATAGAGGTGGATCTGGTTACTAAAGATGGGGGGGTCTCCCACCTCTAGCTCCCACAATCCATACTTTGCCATTTCTCTAGAAACTAAACAACTCTTTTGAAAGCTTGGCAATGTGGATTACTGGGTAGACGTATGTCACATCTCCTCTACATGTCTTGATTTTCCCCTATGTGCTGGACTTGAACATACTTTTACTTTTGGCTAAGCATATTGCTCCAGGCCTCCCACTACTTCAGTAGTCCGATCCCCAATTTATCACAATTCAGGATGAAACATGGGCCTTGAGAAGAGCAGAACTCACCTTCAGTTGCAGGTGCCCCACAGGTGAATCACAAAATCTTCTTGTACCCCACACACATGGACAAAATAAGGCAGCTTCTTCACTAGCAGTAGCCAGGGTTGCCCCTGGAATAGGCAAACCTTCCTGCCCCATCCCCTCATGGATGGGGGCACAGAGACCAGAATCAGTAGTCTCCACCACTTTAAAAATAGCTTACTGTGTTTCTCTTAGGTGGAAACACACACTTTCCTAAATGTAGCCTCTATTTCAGGGCTGAGGCTCCAAGAGCCTGAGCAAAGAGCTGCTGTGCCCTCTCTCAACACTCAAACTCCAACTGCCACAGACTGACTATTCAAACCTCCCGACAGTCTACTTAACTCCTTCTGCAGATTCCATTGTGGCTCAAGCAGCTGCGATAGTTCTATGGTGATGTCATCCCTCAGCCTCAACTGAGACTGAGAACAGAGAGAGACAGTGTGAAATCCATTTAACTGGAGTTTCAAGTTGCCTCTGTCTACCACTCAGGGGTCTTACTGGGATTCTAGTAACCCTGGTGCAATACAGTTACACCCACATTTACAATCTATCCTCATCTCATTACCCATATCTCCAATCTATCCCCCACCCTCATTATCCACATCTACAATCTATTCCCATCTCATTACCCACATCTACAATCTATCCCCACCTCATTACCCACATCTACAATCTATCCCATTACCCGCATCTACAATCTATCCTTCACCACATTATTCACATCTGCAATCTATCCCCACCTTAATACATTGATATTTACACACATCCCCAAATTCTAATAACGCACATCTACAATCTACCCCCAGCCTATATTTCCACATGTGCAATCTATTCCCATCCCAGTACCCATCTCTACCGCCTGTCCCCACCTCATTACCCATATCTGCAATCTATTCTTCACCTCATTACCCACATCTGCACTCTGTCCCCACCTCATTTCCCATATATCTACAATCCACCCCACCTCATAACCCACATCTACAATCTCATCGGTACCTGATTTCCCAGCTATAATTTATCCCCCATCGATTACACGCACATTTACAATCCATTCCTCTCCTCATTACCCACATCTACAATCTATCCCCACCTCATTACCCATATCTACAATCTATCCCCACCTCATTACCCAAATCTACAATGTATCCTTCACCTCATTACCCACATCTACAATCTATCCCCACCTCATTACAAATATCTACAATCTATCCCTCACTTCATTACCCATATCTGCAATCTACACCTCAACTCATTACTCACATCTACAGTCTACCCTCACCTCTTTACCCAGATCTACAATCTATCCCACACCTCATTACCCACATCTAGACTATATCCCTTACTTCATTACCCACATCTACAATCTGTTCCTCACCTCATTAGCAAATCTACAATTTATTTCTCACCTCATTACCCACATCTGCAATATATACCCTGCTTCATTACCCATGTAACCCCTGACCCCTGCATTTTTGCAGAACAACAGGTGACATGCTGATGAAGCTGAGAGCAGTACCTAGTGGGACTTCAGTCTATGGAGGACTAGGTTACTTGGCACAGGGGGCTAGGCTTGGCTGCTCGTACAGGGGCACCCAAACAATCCGAACACAGGAAGCATTAACTGTAATGTCCAAAACTAGGAATGGGATTGTACAGTGTGGCTTTTATTCACATCCATACTGAACAAACAAAGCATAGACAGACCCCCATGACTACATTCCTGGTAATGCGCATTAGAGACACAAAGCACGTCTTCACAATTCAGCCCTAGGCTCTAAACCCACCAGGCACACAGCTCAGACTTGCATGCAGCTTTGGGTACAGTCCAACTAGCACTATTTGTGTTTTCCCATGGGCTGGCTCCCTGCTGGCCACTTGATCTGTGGTCCATTATGGGAATGAACCAGCTTTCCTGTTGGTGGCTCCTAAACCACCTTAGAGTCTTTGACTCCTAGACGGAATTTCTTTCCATCCCACATCTGAGTACTTCCTCATCACTGGCCAAGTGCATGAGGCACAGTAGAAATCCACAGAGCAAATCCAAGAAGTGGACCTGGTTACTAAAGATGGGGGTCTCCACTCCAGCTCCCACAATCCATACTTGGCCATTTCTCTGGAAACTAAACAACTCTTTTGAAAGCTTGGCAATGTTGCTTACTGGGTAGACGATGTCACATCTCTTCTACATGTCTTGACATCCCTATGTGCTGGACTTGAACATACTTTTACTTTTGGCTGTCCTATAACTCTAAGCCTCCCACTTCTTCCAGTAGTCCAGTCCCCACTTTATCACAGCTCAGGATGAAACATGGTCCCTTTAGAAGAGCAGAACTTGCCCTTTGCTGTGCAGGTGCCCCACAGGCAAATCACAAAATCTTCTTGTACCTCACACACATGGACAAAATAAGGCAGCTTCTTCACTAGCAGTAGCCAGGGGGTTGCCCCTGGAATGGCAGGCAAACCTTCCTGCCCCATCCCCTCAGGGATGGGACACAGAGACCTGAATCAGCGGTCTCCACCACTTTAAAAATAGCTTACTGTGTCTCTCTTTAGGTGGAAACACACACCTTTTTCTAAATGTAGCCCTATTTCACGGCTGAGGCTCCAACAGCCTGAGCTACAGCTACTGTGCTCCGACAACACCTCCAAACCCAAATGCCACAGATTAACTATTCAAACCTCCCAACAGTTCTACTAACTCCTTTCTACAGATTCCATTGTGGCTCAAGCAGCTGCGATAGTTATATGGTGATGTCATCCTCAGTCTCAGCTGAGACTGAGAACAGAGCAAGACAGTGTGAAATCCATTTAACTGGAGTTTCACTGGTGCCTTCTTTGCCTACCACTCAGTCTTACTGGGATTCTAGTAACCCTGGGTAAAGGGGTTACACCACATTTACAATCTATCCTTCATCTCATTACCAACATCTTCAATCTATCCCCCATCTCATTATTCATATCTACAATCTACCCCCACCTCATTACACACATCTACAATCTATCCCCACCTCATTACCCACATCTACAATCTATCCCCATCTCATTAGCCACATCTACAATCTATCCCATTACCCACATCTACAATCTATCTCTCACCCCAGTATTCACATCTGCAATCTATCCCCACCTCATTACCCACATCTACAATCTATCCCCCAGCCTATTACCCACATGTGCAATCTATTCTCCATCCCAGTACCACATCTACCATGTGTCCACCACCTCATTACCCGCATCTACAATCTATCTCTCACCCCAGTATCACATCTGCAATCTATCCCCACCTCAATACCGATATTTACAATATATCCCCCACCCCATTACCCACATCTACAACCTATCCCCCAGCCTATTACCCACATGTGCAATCTATTCTCCATCCCAGTACCCACATCTACCATCTGTCCCCCACCTCGTTACCCATATCTACAATCTATTCCTCACCTCATTACCCACATCTGCAATCTATACCCTGCCTCATTACCCACATCTACAATCAGTCCCCTGCCTCATTACCCACATCTACAATCCACCACCTCATAACCACATCTACAATCTATCGCCACCTGATTTCCCACATCTATAATTTATCCCCATCGCGTATGCACATTTACAATCCATTCCTCTCTCATTACCCACATCTACAATCTATCCCCACCTCATTACCCATATCTACAATCTATCCTCCACTTCATTACCCAGATCTACAGTCTATCCCCACCTCATTACCCACATCTACAATGTATCCTTCACCTGATTACCCACATCAGCAATCTATCCCCACCTCTTTACAAATATCTACAATCTATCCCTCACCTCATTACCCACATCTGCAATCTATCCCCCACTTCATTACCCAGCTCTACAGTCTATCCCCAACCTCATTACCTGAATCTACAATGTATCCTTCACCTCATTGCCCACATCTTCAATCTATCCCCACCTCATTACAAATATCTACAATCTATCCCTCACCTCATTACCCACATCTGCAATCTACCCTCACCTCATTACTCACATCAACAATCATCCTCACCTCATTACCACATCTGCAAACTATGCCCTGCCTAATTAGACAACTACAGTCTACTTCATCTCATACCGAGGGCCACTGGAAAATTGGGCGCAATTTTTTCCATATTCACAATTTTCACCCCTTCTCCACACAAAATCCGCAGAATTTCTTGCAATTTCACATTTATGGAATTTTTGACTGAAATTGTATAAAAGTATTTAATTTCTCAAGGAAACTACTCAGATATGGTACATAGATTGGATTTGACCAAAACAGTGCAGTGAGGTGAGCAGGGGTCAAATGTGACTTGCTTTCATGTGATTCACTTCCTGCTTTGGTTTCAGAATCCTCTGGTCATGCATATGTAGACTTGAACTTCAAAATCTCTGTTAAAGCAGACTAGCAGAGAACTTTTGCTGACACAGAGACAGAAACAATAGTTGTGAGAAGAGGTGCAAAGTGCCCATTCACCTCAAATGAAGCCTTGACCACAATGCTTGTTTTGAATGGTAGGTAGATTTTCCCTGTATAAATACTTTCAATCTGAAAGGATTTTGATTCAAATGTGTCAAGAGCTGGAATGGCCCTTCTGATTATAAACCTGAATGTGCTTGAGGGGTTGGTGACAGTGATTCCTTACATGTCAGTCTGCCACAACTGTATACTCACATACAATGTGTACAAAAGCAAACATTTCTGAAAACATGCTGAACAGGCTAAGTATAGTTAAACAGTTACCTTCAAATAGACAAAATAATTGCAAACCCAAGTAAATCCCTGCAAACTGAGTAGAACAAAGTACAATGTATTGAAAATCTATCGTATGATGTAATGAAAAGCTACTGGTATGATTTGATACTTTATCATGTGATTTTAAAATGTACTTAACAGTGCTGATTAAGAACAGTAATCATTTTAACAAAATAAATATTTTTCTTACTAGACCTTTATTAGGCACCCTGGTTATCTGTTTATTTTTTCTTGCACCAAAGCAAGTAGTTTAAACAGGCTTCATTATTTAACATCTAGAAACTGGCAAAATATGTTGTTTCAGGATATATTCAGTACAGACTAATTGTAAATTACTGAATAAAATCTAGTTAGCACTGCATGACTTAGATGTCTTGATTTTTAGAAGATATGCTACATAATGATTAGTTTACAGTGCATTTCAAAAACACACATCTTTATTCATATTAAAAGCATTTACAAGTGGCAATACATTTATCTAACACTTTATGTGATCAATACATGCTGCAGCAAACAATAAAATATTTATTAGGGGCAGATGATATAGTGAACCCCCAATTTCCCACTTTTACAAGAAAATCCCTGCATTTTTGGGTAAATTCCTGCAATTTTCAGTGGCCCTGCTCATTACCCACATCTACAATCTATCCCACCTCATTACCCACATCTGCAATCTATCCCCAACCTCATTACCTGTCACAGGCTGTGGGAATAATGGACCAAGGAGGCAGTAGATGTTGAAGTAAATCCAAATAAAACTGATTTAGTTTCATAAAGAGAGAACTGAAAGCGACAAATTAACAGAAGCAAATAATAACAAAAAAATAATAGCTTTAAGAACTAGCAGACACTAGTTCCAAGAGAGGCTTACAAACAGCACTTCCAGGTCTGACTTCTCAGAACTAACTGACTGACTTGAGTTGGGAGCACAGCATTTTATACAATTCATAAGTCATGTCTTGCCCAACTCCTCCTCTAAGTCTCTTTTGGTTCAAACATCTTTAAATACAGCATGTTTTATATTATTTACAACATTACAACATTTGCATTAATGTGTAAAGCATTTTCTAAAGTTGTTTAACAACAAACAGTTCTTTTAATGATTTTAGAGCTTAAGCAGCAAAACAGGTACTGCCCTTT
The DNA here is from genome assembly GCA_016271365.2 of Neoceratodus forsteri. Lineage (NCBI taxonomy): Eukaryota > Metazoa > Chordata > Ceratodontiformes > Ceratodontidae > Neoceratodus > Neoceratodus forsteri. Next base: position 489,689,387 of record CM057457.1, read on the forward strand.
AAACCAGCCCATAAAACCTACTAGAAAGTCCAGCCAGTCCATAAGGAGCTTGTTGAATGCATAGAGAGGCAGAGGAACATCACAGTACACCAGCTTCTCCCTACAAACATCCTCGTTTCTTCAAGCGTCCCTATGAAGGTTATAGCTCTTAAATTTCAATCTTCAGGTATGCAGGGGTGATTTTAACCAATTTACATTCAAACTGCTTGTTTTAAGATGAATAAAATGTATTCACCTAATGTGGGCACATCCGTGGCAACGCACCGTGATTGGGACTTCATGAAAGTTTCTGCCGATAAATTCAAACAAAAGCAGTGATCTTCTCAAGTGCTCCAACAAGAAATAACTTCAGGGGAATATATGAATTAAATGCATTGCCTATATTTCACTTTAACTTGGCATACAATTAAAAGGGAACTGTAAAGGGTTTAAGGCATAAGATCTTTAACAGGGTTTAAAATCCTAATAACTGGACTTCATTGAACTTGTTTTATGCCCTATCTTCAGTTTACATTTTATTAAGGTTTTATGTCTTTCTACAACTAGCACCAAAGAAAGGAGGGGAAAACAAAACAGGGATACTGCATACAAGTACACTTATAAAATACTGAAGCCCAGTTCTATAAGTATAGGAAAGACAAAAATGTTTCTGCAGAAACTAATCTTTAAAATAAAAAGGCTTTTAGTTCTCAATGTGGCATAATATTATTCTAATCCTAACACTAGTAGCTTACTGCTATGTTTCCTTGATTACGGAGATGATAATGAAATCTCAATGCACAGAAGGGAAAGATTCACAGTAACAGACAGGGGACAAACACATAGTTATAACAAAATGGGTGGCCAGCCCAATGAACATACGTTTAATTCACTAAAGACATGGACACATAAAGAGATGTACATCGGAGGATCATTATCATTCCTATAAGGGAACTCATGAAGCAATTAAACGTGGTGGTGGGGGAATTCTTACTCTTCCACATTCCTCCCCACCCAAAACCAAACCTACAGATTTGGTTTCAAAAAACCCATTATCCATGTACTTGCCATCAGATCTCTCAATTGAGAGATGGAACCATAGCCCACCCTCACCTAGGGCTCCACCGGGGTCCCTAAGAAGCTTATAAACAATGAAAATTCAGGAGTATTAATCCCTAAATTGTGACACAACTGTACCCTGAAGCCTGATGACAAGTACTCTTATTCTCCATACCATATCTTGACAAGAAATCTGCATTGTTCTGTGCTGTTCCTTTTCTATGTTTAATGTTAAATCTATAGGGTTGTAGGGCCAGGTACCATCGCATACTGCAAGTGTTTTTGTCTTCATCACCTGAAGCCAACATTATGGATTATGGTCAGTCCATAATTCAAACTCTACACCCATGGATAGAAACAAAGAGCTCTATGGCCCACTTAATGGCTAAGCACTCTTTCTCTATGACAGAATAGTGGCTTTCCTTCATGAAGTTTTCGCTTATATAAATTACAGGGTGCTCTTCTCCATTTAGAATTTGAGTTAACACAGCACCGATTCACATCATGTATGCATCAGTCTGTAAAATAAATGTTTGTGAAAAATCAGGTGTGCTGTAGCACAGGTGAGGAACACAGTTTTTGTTTTTGATGGACTGGAATGCTTCTTCGCATTCTCTGTCCATTTAACCTTCTCTGGGTTCCTTTTCTTTGTTAGATCTGTCAAAGGGCCTGCTAGTGTAGAGAAATTGAGAATAAATCTAACCAGCAAGGCCCAGGAAAGATCTGACATCTTTCTTAGTAACGGGAGTAGGACTATGTGCAACTGCTGCCACCTTATTTATCTCTGGCTTGTTATAACCTTTACCAATATGGAAACCTAAATATTTAGTTTCCTGCTTGGCTATTGCACATTTTGGGGGGTTTATAGTAAGGCCAGCCTTGGAGAGTGTAGAAATTACAGCTGACAGATGTTTTATATGTTCTCTCCCCCATGTGGGACTAAAATACACATCGTCCAGGTGACGCACTATAAGCTGAAATGGGTATTAACAGGTATCAAGTACTCTTTGAAATATTGCAGGGCACCATGTAGTCTGAAGGGCATAACTGTAAAAATGAAATAGACCCGATAGGAGTGCTAAAGGACAGTTTTGTCCTTACCAGCAGTATCTAAGGGAATCTGCCAGTACCCTTTGGTCAAATCCAGTGTACTAAAGTACATAGCACCACCCAGATGATCCAAGATGTCATCTATATGAGGCATTGGATAGCTATCAAAATGTGATGCTGCATTTAGTTTCCTAAAATCCAGACAAATACGTATGCCCCCTTCCTTTTTCCCAGCCACCACCATGGGAAAACACCACTCACTGTGGGATGGTTCAATGATTCCCATTTAACACATTCTTTTTACTTCTTGGATCACCTCCTGTCTTACCCTTTCAGGGAGTCAATAAGGCTTTTGCCTGATAGGTTGAGTGTTTGTTACTCTAATATGGTGGCTAACAGTACTAATTCTCCCAAGGGTACTGGTAAAATGTATCTTTAAATTTACATAACTCCCTCTAAAACCATCCTCTGGGTTGCTGTTAATTCAGGGTTAACCAGCAAGTCTGTCACTTTCCCTGTACTTTCCAACCGTTGATACGCTATATCTAGTTCATTATTGAATTCAGGTAGAACATAACTAGATAGTGTCTGGCTGTTCTACCCAAGCTTTTAATAAGTTGGCATGGTAAATGCATTTCATGCCCCTTTTTTCTGGCATTGCTATCTCATATGTCACAGGGCCAGTTCTTTGAGTTACAACATAAGGGCCTTGCCATTTCATCAATAACTTTTGGTCAGAGGAGGGTAGTAATAACAAGACCTTATCTCCTTCATTAAATTCTTTATGACCTGTATCTTGGTCATAATAAGCTTGTTTCCCTTGTTGTTGTAAATTATTGCTATGAGCTTTTTGTACATAGGATATCAGCCTTTGGCGTAACTTTTGCTAAAATTCTAGGGGGAATATTTCTTTTGTATTCTTAGAGTCCTCCCACTCTTCTTTAACAATGTCTAAGGGTCCCCTTGGATTATGCCCAAATAATAACACAAAAGGTGAAAAACCTGTGGATGCTCGCGGGACCTCTCTGTAAGCAAACATAAGATATGGAAGGTATGTGTCCCAGTTCTTACCTTCGTCTGCCACAAACTTCTTTAACATCTGTTTTAGAGTCTGGTTAAAGTGCTCTACTAACCCGTCGGTTTGTGGGTGGTAGGGAGTTTAAAGAGAGCCTCTATTCCCAAAGCCTGATATAGTCATTTGAGTAGTGCAGACGGAAATTAGCACCTGATCCATTAAGATTTCTCTAGGTATACCTACCTGACTAAATAGTTTTGCTAATTCATCTGCTATCCTTTGGGCCATGACAGTTCTTAGGGGTATAGCCTCAGGATATTTGGTAGTGTAATCCACAATCACTAGGATAAACCTATTGCCCTTTGAGCTCTTGGGTAGGGGCCCACTATATCCATTGCTACCCTTTCAAATGGAACCGTCACTAGTGATATAGGTAGTAATGGTACTTTATCATGTCTTCAAATGTGGTTACCTTTTGGCATGATTCACCACTTTACAATACTCAGAGACCTGATCATGTATACCCAGCCAATAAAATCTATATAGGAGGCGACTTAAAGGTTTGGTCTCTCCCTAAATGCCCAGCCATGGGTATATCATATGCTAGCTCTAATAGTTGTGTCCTAAAAGGTTGGGGTACCATTAACTGCTCCACCACTTCCCCAGTTTGAGAGTTAGTACAGACACGATGTAATAACCCATTTATAATTTCAAGATTAGGACCCTTGGATTTATCTGTTTATCCCACCTGTGAAAAGAATGGTATTAAGGACACATCTTTAACTTGTGCTTCTTTAAACTCTAAATCAGGTAGCTTAACAGAAATATCCAGCTTGCTATTAGAGTCCAAATCTTTCTTATTTTTAGTCCATAGTTGTTTTTCTTTTCATTTCTGAGTTTTAGTCTTTCTGTCTTTACCCACTACTTCAAAAAGACTTTCCTCAAAGGATATGTTTGTCCCAGTAAGCTTCACTCTTAGTCTGTGCTCTGGTTATCTCCACCATAAGGTTGGTTGCTAACAAAATTTAAAGTCCAGGAAATCATGTCCAATAATAACTGGGACAGGAGATGGGGACCACACCACTTTCATCTTTTGACTGTCCCCATCCAGCTGAACAACTGTTTCTTCTAGAGGTAATGATGTATGTCCCCATGAATGAACATAACACCTGTCATAGGCCTTCCTGTCATCACTAGTATCCAGTATTGAGGCATGTACTAAAGTCTGTTTACTCCCGGAGTCTATAAGACCAGATACTCTTTCCTCCAATCTTCACTGGTCGTATGTAATGTCCCCAATTAGCAGAGCTAGATGTACATCTTCTAATGTCTTTTTAGAGCAGATCTTGCTATGTGCCCTTTAGCATTACACTTGTGGCACACAATATCAGGTTTATATATCCTCATTGGTCTAGGGACTTAATTTGGCCCTTGTGGCATGACTATCTGTTACATTGGTAGTAGTAGGAGTATGGGAAGGTGTTCTTACTGTGGCCTAGGTGTCCAGGAACTTTAAAGGTTGAATCCTGTGAGGTCTTGCTGCGATGTAATCCTCTGTGCCAGTCTTATAGCTAGCTCAGCTGTCCTTGGGCGATGTTCCTTACCCACAACTGCACGTCTTGGGAAGTATATTGATAAATTGTTCAAGTACAACATCCTCCAATATTTGAGTCACAGTTGGGTATTAGGTTGCAACCATTTTATGCACATGTCTTTAATTGGGTATATATATCTTGTGGATTGTCAGCAGGCTGGAACTTAAGGGATCTAAACGCTGCCTATCGTCTCAAGTACTGATATCGCATCTTTTAGAATAGCTTGTTTTACCTGGTCATAATCATGCATGTAGGTAGTTTCGACATGACTATAGGCCAATTGAGCCTTTGTAGTTAGATAAGGGGCTAGCCTTATGACCCATTGATCTCTAGGCCAAGCACAAGCAGCTGCTACCCTTTCAAATGTCATTAGAAAAGCTTCAATATCATCAGTACTGGACAGTTTTACCAATTTAATGTCTTTTTGGACTGTCCCCGGTGTAGCAAAAGGTCTAGCAGCACCTATAGTCTGGATGGCTCTCAAGGTATCTGCCCATCTGGTTTGGTTCTCTCTCTCCATTTCCATTTGATGGACACAAAGCCAGTGCAAGTAATTCTCTAAAACCTTCAGGGGGTTCTTCCCTCTCAGGGTCGCCTGCTGTGGCCCCTCACGTAGGCTTCTTATCTTCCATCTCATACCTCCTGGTTATCCATTGTCTCACTACTGGCTCAACCCCAGTTAGTAAGGGTAACTGTAGCTTCTGGACACATGACCGTTATAGTTGCTCCACTCCAACCTGCCACATCTCTTTGCATTTAGGTACACAGGAATCTGCGCTCAAATCCACGCAGCGATCCCACTTCTAAAACCATCTGACACAGGCTGTGGGAATAATGGACCAAGGAGGCAGTAGATGTTGAAGTAAATCCAAATAAAACTGATTTAGTTTCATAAAGAGAGAACTCAAAGTGACAAATTAACAGAAGTAAATAACAAAAAAAAATAACAGCTGTAAGAACTAGCAGACACTAGTTCCATAGAAGGCTTACAAACAGCACTTCCAGGTCTGACTTCTCAGAACCAACTGACTGACTTGAGTTGGGAGCACAGCATTTTTATACAGTTCATAAGTCATGTGCTTGCCCAACTCCTCCCATTAAGTCTCTTTTGGTTCAAACATCTTTTAAATACAGCATGTTTTATATTATTTACAACATTACAACCTTTGCATTAATGTGTAAAAGCTTTTTCTAAAGTTGTTTAACAACAAACAGTTCCTTTTAATGATTTTAGAGCTTAAGTAGCAGAAACAGGTACCGCCCCTTTAAACCAGCCCATAAAACTAGCCACAGAAAGGCCAGCCAGTCCCTAAGGAGCTTGTTGAATGCACAGAGAGGCAGAGGAACATCCTAGTACACCAGCTTCTCCCTACAAACATCCTTGTTTCTTCAAGCCGTCCCTATGAAGGTTATAGCTCCTAAATTTCAATCTTCAGGTATGCAGGGGTGATTTTAACCCAGTTTACATTCAAACTGCTTGTTTTATCGTGAAGGCGAATAAAACGTCCCTTCACGAATATGCGCTTACATTCAGCGGGTAAATCTACTCTGATTGGGACTTCGTGAAAGTTTTGCCTACAAATTCAAAAAGCAGTGATCTTCTCAAGTGCTCCAAGAGAAACAACTCAGGGGTATATAGATTAAATGCAATGCCTATATTTTACTTTTAACTTGGCATACAATTAAAAGGGAACTGTAAAGGGTTTAATGCATAGGCTCTTTAACAGGGTTTAAAACCCTAATAACTGGAATTAATTAAACTTGTTTTATGCCCTATCTTCAGTTTACATTTTATTAAGGTTTTATGTTTTTCTACAACTAGCACCAAAGAAAGGAAGGGAAACAAAATAGGGATACTGCATACAAGTACAAATATAAAATACGAAGCCCAGTTCTATAAGTATAGGGAAAGACAAAAAATGTTTCTGTAGAAACTAATCCTTTAAAATAAAAAGGGCTTTATTTCTCAATGTGGCATAATATTATTCTAATCCTAACATTAGTAGCTTACAGCTATGTTTCCTTTATTACGGAGATGATAATGAAATCTCAATGCACAGAAGAGAAAGATTCACAGTAACAGACAGCGGACAAACACATAGATATAACAAAATGGGTGGCCAGCCCAACGAACACACATTTAATTCACTAAAGACATGGACACATAAACAGATGTACATTGGAGGATCATAATCATTTCTATAAGGGAACTCATGAAACAATTAAATGCTGGTGGTGGGGGGATTCTTACTCTTCCACATTACCCATATCTACAATCTATCCCTCACCTCATTACCCAATCTGCAATTTATACTGTGCCTCATTACCCATATCTACAATCTATCCTCACCTCATTACCCACATCTGCAATTTATACTGTGCCTCATTACCCATATCTACAATCTATCCCTCACCTCATTACCCACATCTACAATCTATCCCTCACCTCATTCCGTCATCTACAATTTATACTGTGCCTCATTACCCATATCTACAATCTATCCCTCACCTCATTACCCATATTCACAATTTATACTGTGCCTCATTACCCATATCTACAATCTATCCTCACCTCATTACCCACATCTGCAATTTATACTGTGCCTCATTACCCATATCTACAATCTATCCTCACCTCATTACCCACATCTACAATCTATCCTCACCTCATTACCCACATCTGCAATTTATACTGTGCATCATTACCCATATCTACAATCTATCCTCACCTCATTACCCACATCTACAATCTATCCTCACCCATTACCCACATCTACAATCTATCCCACCCTCATTACCCACATCTACAATTTATACTGTGCCTCATTACCCATATCTACAATCTATCCCTCACCTCATTACCCACATCTACAATCTATCCCTTCCTTATCACACAATCTACAATCAATCCCTGACCTCATTATCCAGATCTACACTCTATCCCCACCTCATTACCCACATCAACAATCTATCCTCATCTCATTACCCACATCTACAATCCTATCCGCCACCTCATTAGCCATATTTGCAATCTAGCCCCACCCCAATACCTGCACCTACAATCTATCCCTCACCCCATTACTCAAATCTGCAATCTATCACCAATTCAATACCAACATAGTACAATATATCCCCCACCCCTTTACCCACATCTACAATCTATCCCCCAGCTATTACCCACATTTACAATCTATCCCCATCTCAACACCTACATCTACACTCTGTCCCCATCTCACTACCCATATCTACAATCTATCCTTCACCTCATTGCCCACAACTGCAATCTATGCCCACCTCATTACCCATATCTACAATCTATACCTCGCCTCATTACCCACATTTGCAATCTATACCCTGCCTCATTACAGACATCTACAATCCACTCCTCACCTCAAAACCCACATCTACAGTCTATCGCCACCACATTACCCACATCTACAATCTACCCCCACCTCATTACCCACATTTACAATCCATCCCTCACCTCATTACCCACATCTACAATCTATGCTCACCTCATGACCCATATCTACAATCTATCTGTCACCTCATTACCCACATATGCAATCAACCCCTCACCTCATTACTCACATCTACAATCTACCCACACATCATTACTCAGATCTACAATCTATCCTCCACCTCATTACCCACATCTAGACTATATCCCTCACCTGATTACCCACATCTGCAATCTATACAATGCTTCATTACCCAGATCTACAATCTATTCCTCATCTCATTACCCACATCTACAATCTATCCCCCACCTCATGATCCACATCTACATTCTATCCCTCACTTCATTACACACATCTACAATCTATCCCCAACCACAGTATACACATCTACAATCTATCCCTACCTCAAGACCCAACTTTACAATCTATCCCTCACCACATTACCCACATCTACAATCTATCCCCACCTCATTACTCACATCTACAATCTATCCCCCTCCACCATCCCTCCCACTACCAACTTCTTCAATCTATCGCCCACCTCATTACCCACATCTACAATCTATCCTCCACCCATTACCCACATCTACACAATCTATCCCCATCTTTAATCTGCCCTTCTCTAAAATCTATCCCCATCTCAACGATCTGTCCCCATCTCTACAATCATCGCCACCTCATTACCCACTTCTACAATCTATCCCCCACCTAATTACCCAGATCTACAGTCTATCCCCTATCCCCACAATATATCCCCATCTCCACAATCTATCCCCATGTCTACAATCTATTGCCACCTCATTCCCCACATCTGCTATTTCCACCTCATTACTGACATCTGAACTCTATCCTCCTCATTACCCACATCTGCAATCTATCCCCACCTCATTACCTGTATCTACAGTCTATCCCCCACCCCATTACCCGCATCTACAATCTATCCCTCACACCATTACTCATATCTGTATTCTATCCTGACCTCACTACCGATATCTACAATATATCCTCCACCCCATTACCCTCATCTACAATCTATCCTCCAGGTTATTACCCACATGTACAATCTATTCCCCATCCCAATACCAACATCGACCATCTGTCCCCAAACTCATTACCCATATCTACAATCTATCCCTCACCTCATTAACCACTAACTTGCAATATATCCTCAATCTCATTACCCATATCTACAATCTATCCCTAACCTCATTACCCACATCTGCAATCTATACCCTGCCTCATTACATGCATCTACACCCACCCCACACCTCATGACCCACATCTACAATCCGCTGCCACCTGATTACCCACATCTGTGATCTACCTCTCACCTAATTACTCACATACACAATCAATCCCCACTTCATTACACATATCTACAATCTATCCCTCATCCCATTACCCACATCTATAATGTATCCCTCACCTGATTACCCACATCTACAATCTATCCCCCACCTCATTACAAATATCTACAATCTATCCCTCACCTCATTACCCACAACTGCAATCTACTCCTCACCTCATTACTCACATCTACAATCTATTCCCCACCTCTTTACCCAGACCTACAATCTATCCCCATCTCATTACCCACATCTAGACTATATCCCTCACTTCATTACCCACATCTGCAATCTATTCCCCACCTCTTTACCCAAATCGACAATTTGTCCATTTATCTCATTACCCAGATCTGCAATATATACCCTGCTTCAATACCCACATCTACAATCTATCCCTTATCTCATTACCCACATCTACAATCTATCCCCACCTCATTATCCACATCTACATCTTATCCCCAACCTCATTACCCACATCTACAGTCTATCCCATCAACTCATTACTACATCTACAATCTATCCCTTACCTCATTGCCCACATCTACAATCTTTCCCCATCTCATTACCCACATCAACAATCTATCCTCATCTCATTACCCACATCTACAATCTATCCCCACCTCATTACCCACATCAATAATCTATCCTCATCTCATTACCCACATCTACAATCTACCCCAACCTCATTACCCACATCAACAATCTATCCCTCACCTCATTACCCAGGTCTGCAATCTACCCCTCACCTCATTACTCACATCTTCACTCTATCTCCCACCTCTTTAACCAGATCTACAATATATCCCCCACATCATTACCACATCTAGATTATAACCCTCACTTCATTACCCACACCTGAAATATATACCTGCTTCATTACTCCATGTAACCCCCAACCCCTGCCTTTTGCAAAATGACAGGTGGCATGCTGTTGGAGCTGACAGCAGTACCCGGTGGGGACTGGGTTCAGGAAGGACTAGGTTACTCAGCACAGGGGCCCTAGGTTTGGCTACTCTGCACAGGGGCACCCAAATAAATCAGAACACAGGAAACAATAACTGTAATGTCCAAAACCAGGAATGGGATTCTACAGTGTGGCTTCTATTCACATACAAACTGAACAAACTAAGCATAGATGGACCCCCATGTGGCTATATTCCTGGTAATGCAGATTAGAGACACAGAGACACTTCACATTTCAGCCCTCAGGCTCTGAACCCACCAGGCACACAGCCTGGACTTGCCATAGCTTTGGGTACACAGCCGTGCATTCACTACTTATGTTTTCCCCATGGCCCAGCTCCATCACGGCCACTTTGATCCATGGTCCATTATGGGAATGAACCAGTTTTCCTGTAATTGGCTCCCTAAACCACCTCAGAGCCTTTGACTCCTAGAGAGAATGTTCCTTCCATCCCATGTCTGGTACTTCCCTCATCACTGGCCAAGTGCATGAGGCAAAGTAAAACCACAGAGCAAATCCATAGAGGTGGATCTGGTTACTAAAGATGGGGTCTCCACCTCTAGCTCCCACAATCCATACTTCTGCCATTTCTCTAGAAACTAAACAACTCTTTTGAAAGCTTGGCAATGTGGATTACTGGGTGACGTATGTCACATCTCCTCTACATGTCTTGATTTTCCCCATGTGCTGGACTTGAACATACTTTTACTTTTGGCTACATATTGCTCCAGGCCTCCCACTACTTCAGTAGTCCGATCCCCAATTTATCACAATTCAGGATGAAACATGGGCCTTGAGAAGAGCAGAACTCACCTTCAGTTGCAGGTGCCCCACAGGTGAATCACAAAATCTTCTTGTACCCCACACACATGGACAAAATAAGGCAGCTTCTTCACTAGCAGTAGCCAGGGTTGCCCCTGGAATAGGCAAACCTTCTGCCCCATCCCCTCATGGATGTGGGCACAGGAGACAGAATCAGTAGTCTCCACCACTTTAAAATAGCCACTGTGTTTCTCTCTTAGTGGAAACACACACCTTCCCTAAATGTAGCCCTATTTCAGGGCTGAGGCTCCAAGAGCCTGAGCAAAGAGCTGCTGTGCTCCTCTCACAACATCTCCAAACTCCAACTGCCACAGACTGACTATTCAAACCTCCCGACAGTCACTTAACTCCTTCTGCAGATTCCATTGTGGCTCAAGCAGCTGCGATAGTTCTATGGTGATGTCATCCCTCAGCCTCAGCTGAGACTGAGAACAGAGAGAGACAGTGTGAACCATTTAACTGGAGTTCACAAGTTGCCTTCCTGCTCACCACACTAGGTCTTACTGGGATTCTAGTAACCCTGGGTAACAAGGCGTTACACCCACATTTACAATCTATCCTCATCTCATTACCCATATCTTCAATCTATCCCCACCTCATTATCCACATCTACAATCTATTCCCATCTCATTACCCACATCTACAATCTATCCCCACCTCATTACCCACATCTACAATCTATCCCATTACCCGCATCTACAATCTATCCTTCACCACATTATTCACATCTGCAATCTATCCCCACCTTAATACTGATATTTACAATATATCCCCCACCCCATTACCCACATCTACAATCTACCCCCCAGCCTATTACCCACATGTGCAATCTATTCCCCATCCCAGTACCCATCTCTACCGTCTGTCCCCCACCTCATTACCCATATCTGCAATCTATTCTTCACCTCATTACCCACATCTGCACTCTGTCCCCCACCTCATTTCCCATATCTACAATCCACCCCCACCTCATAACCCACATCTACAATCTATCGGTACCTGATTTCCCACAGCTATAATTTATCCCCATCGCATTACGCACATTTACAATCCATTCCTCTCCTCATTACCCACATCTACAATCTATCCCCACCTCATTACCCATATCTACAATCTATCCCCACCTCATTACCCAAATCTACAATGTATCCTTCACCTCATTACCCACATCTACAATCTATCCCCACCTCATTACAAATATCTACAATCTATCCCTCACTTCATTACCCATATCTGCAATCTACCCCTCAACTCATTACGCAATCTATCCCCTATCTCATTATCCACACTTACAATCTATCCCACCTCATTATCCACCTTCGCAATCTATTCCCTCACCTCATTACCCACTTCCACAATCTGTCCCCACCTCATTCACCCACATCTACAATCTATTCCCCACCCCATTACTACACATACCATTCCCACCCCATTACCTGCAAACTACAATCTATCCTCACCCCATTAATCACATCTGTACTCTACTCCCCCAACTCACGTCGATATCTGCAATATATCACCCAATCTATTACCCACATCTACAATCTATCTCAAGTAGCCTATTACCCACATAACAATCTATTCCCCATCCCAATACCAACATCTACCATCTGTCCCCAACCTCGTACCTATCTATCTAATCTATCCCTCACCCCATTACCCACATCTACAATCTATCCTCATCTCATTACCATATCTACAATCAATCCCCAACCCCATTGCCCACATTTCCAATCTATCCTCACCTCATTTTCCATATCTACAATCTATCTCCCACTGTCAACAACATCAAAATATATCCCCCACCTCATTACCCACATCTTCACTCTATCCCCACCCCCCATTACACACATATACAGTCTATTTCCATCTCAACAATCAATTCCCCATCTCTACACTCTATCACCACCTCATTACTCACATCTACAATACATCTCCCACCTCACTGCACACATCTACAATCTATCCCCACCTCATTACCCACATCTGCAATCTATCACTCACCTCATTACCCATATTTACAATCTGTCACCAGCTCATTACCCACATCTACAATCTATCCCTCACCTCATTACCCACATCTTCAATCTATACCCTGCCTCATTACCCACATCTACAATCTATCCCTCTCCTCATTACCCACATCTTCAATCTATATCCTGCCTCATTACCCACATCTATCTATCCCTCACCTCATTACCCACATTTACAATCTATCCCCCACCTCACTACCCACATCTACAATCTATCCCTCATCTCATTACCCACATCTACAAATCTATTCCCATCTCATTACCCACATCTTCAATTCTTCCCCACCAATATCAACATCTAAAATATATCCCAGCCCATTACCCACATCTACAATCCAGCTCAATCCCAGCACCCACATCTACAATCTATCCCCACCCTCATTACCCATATCTTCAATCACCCTCACCCACATTATCATTAGATCTGCAATCATCCTCACCTCATTACCTCATATCTAAAATATATCCCCCAGCCCATTACCCACACTACAATCTAGCTCAATCCCAGTACCCATCAACAATCCCATCCACCTCATTACCCATATCTTCAATCCTCCCTCACCTCATTACTGAGATCTGCATCCATCCTCACCTCATTACCCATATCTACAATCTATCTCATCTCATTACCCACTTATGCAAGTTTACATTTCTCTCATTACCCATATCTACAGTATAAACCTTCTCATTACCCACATTTACAATCTATCAGCACCTCATAACCCACAACTACAATGTATCCCCAACCGATACTCCGATCTACAATCTATCTCTCACACCATTACTCACATCTGTAATCTATCTCCACCAAAATACCGATATCTACAGTATATCCCCACCCCATTACCACGCCAGTCTGTCTGCACCTGTTACCCACATGTGTAATCTATTCTCCATCCCACATCCACCCATCTGTCCCCCACCCTTACCCATATCTACAACTCATTCCTCACCTCATTACCCACATCTGCAATCTATCCCCACCTCATTACCCATATCTTCAATCTATCCCTTACCTCATTACCAACATCTGCAGTCTATACCCTGCCTTATTACCATACATCTACAATCTACCCCTCACCTCATAACCCATCTACAGAAAGTATAGTGACCTGATTACCCAATTTATGATCCATCCTCTCCTCATTACAGACATCTACAATCTATCCCCACCTCATTACCCACATCTAAAATCTATCCCCACCTCATTACCCGCATCTTCTGAGTCTATCCCCACCCATTACCCACATCTGCAATCTATCCCTCACACCATTACTCATATCTGTAATCTATCCTGACCTCAATAACGATATCTACATATATCCTCCAACCATTACCCCCATCTACAATCTATCCTCCAGGTTATTACCCACATTGTACAATCTATTCCCTATCCCAATACCAACATCGCCCATCTGTCCCAAACTCATTACCCATATCTACAATCTATCCCTCACCTCATTAACCACACTTGCAATATATCCCCACCTATTACCCATATTCACAATTCTATTCCTAACCTCAATTACCCACATCTGCAATCTATACCCCTGCCTCATTACGTGCATCTACAATCTGTACCCCCACACCAGAACCCACATCTACAATCTAGTTGCCACCTGATTACCCACATCTGTGATCTACCCTCACCCAATTACTCACATACGACTCAATCCCCACTCTTATTACACATACCTGCACAATCTATCCTCATCCCATAACCCACATCTATAATGTATCCCTCACCTGATTACCCACATCTCCAATCTATCCCCCACCTCATTAAGCAAACATCTACAATCTATCCTCACCCTTACTACCCACAACTGCAATCTACTCCTCACCTCATTACTCAGCACCCAATCTATTCCCCACCTCTTTACCCAGACCTACAATCTATTCCCATCTCATTACCCACATCTAGACTATATCCTCACTTCATTGCCACATCTCACCAATCCATTCCACCTTCTTACCCAAATCGACAATTTGTCCATTTATCTTATTACCCAGATCGCAACATATACCCTGCCCAATACCACATCTACAATCTATCCCTTTATCTCATTACCTACATCTACAATCTATCCTCACCTCATTATCCACATTCACATCTTATCCTCAACCCCATTACCCACATCTACTGGTTATCCCATCAACTCATTACTACATCTACAATCTATCCCTACCTCTATTGCCCACATCTACAATCTTTCCCCATCTCATTTACCCACATCAACAATCTCATCCATTCTCATTACCCATATCTACAATCTATCCCACCCTCATTACCCATCAATAATCTATCCTCATCTCATTACCCACATCTACAATCTACCCCAACCTCATTACCCACATCAACAATTCATCCTCACCTCATTACCCAGGTCTGCAATCTACCCCTCACCTCATTACTCACATCTTCACCTATCTCCACCTCTTTAACCAGATCTACAATATCCCCAAGCCCATTACCCACATCTACAGTCTATCCCATCAACTCATTACTACATCTAAAATCTATCCCCACCCTACTGCTTCCACATCTACAATCTTCCCTATCATTACCCACATCAACAATCTATCCTCATCTCCATTACCCACATCTACAATCTATCCCCACCTCATTACCAACATCTACAATCTATCCCTCACCTCATTACCCACAACTGCAATCTACTCCTCACCTCATTACTCACATCTACAATCTATCTCCCACCTCTTTAACCAGACCTACAATCTATCCCTATCTCATTACCCACATCTAGTCTATACCTCAACTCATTACCCACATCTGCAATCTATCCACACCTCTTTACCCAAATCGACAATTTGTCCATTTATCTCATTACCCAGATCTGCAATATATACCCCTGCTCCAATACCCACATCTACAATCTATCCCTTATCTCATTACCCACATCTACAATCTATCCCCACCTCATTATCCACATCTACATCTTATCCCCAACCTCATTACCCACATCTACAGTCTATCCCATCAACTCATTACTACATCTACAATCTATCCCTTACCTCATCTCACATCTACAATCTTTCCCCATCTCATTACCCACATCAACAATCTATCCTCATCTCATTACCCACATCTACAATCTATCCCACCTCATTACCCACATCAATAATCCATCCTCATCTCATTACCCACATCTACAATCTACCCCAACCTCATTACCCACATCAACAATCTATCCCTCACCTCATTACCCAGGTCTGCAATCTACCCCTCACCTCATTACTCACATCTTCACTCTATCTCCCACCTCTTTAACCAGATCTACAATATATCCCCCACATCATTACCCACATCTAGATTATAACCTCACCTTCATTACCCACACCTGAAATATATACCCTGCTTCATTACCCATGTAACCCCCAACCCCTGCCTTTTTGCAAAATGACAGGTGGCATGCTGTTGGAGCTGACAGCAGTACCTGGTGGGGACTGGGTTCAGGAAGGACTAGGTTACTCAGCACAGGGGCCCTAGGTTTGGCTACTCTGCACAGGGGCACCCAAATAAATCAGAACACAGGAAACAATAACTGTAATGTCCAAAACCAGGAATGGGATTCTACAGTGTGGCTTCTATTCACATACAAACTGAACAAACTAAGCATAGATGGACCCCCATGTGGCTACATTCCTGGTAATGCAGATTAGAGACACAGAACACTTCACATTTCAGCCCTCAGGCTCTGAACCCACCAGGCACACAGCCTGGACTTGCACGCAGCTTTGGGTACACAGCCCGAATTGTACACTACTTATGTTTTCCCCATGGCCCAGCTCCCCCACCGGCCACTTGATCCATGGTCCATTATGGGAATGAACCAGTTTTCCTGTTATTGGCTCCCTAAACCACCTCAGAGCCTTTGACTCCTAGAGAGAATGTTCCTTCCATCCCATGTCTGGGTACTTCCCTCATCACTGGCCAAGTGCATGAGGCAAAGTAGAAATCCACAGAGCAAATCCATAGAGGTGGATCTGGTTACTAAAGATGGGGGGGTCTCCCACCTCTAGCTCCCACAATCCATACTTCGCCATTTCTCTTGAAACTAAACAACTCTTTTGAAAGCTTGGCAATGTGGATTACTGGGTAGACGTATGTCACATCTCCTCTACATGTCTTGATTTTCCCCTATGTGCTGGACTTGAACATACTTTTACTTTTGGCTAAGCATATTGCTCCAGGCCTCCCACTACTTCAGTAGTCCGATCCCCAATTTATCACAATTCAGGATGAAACATGGGCCCTTGAGAAAGAGCAGAACTCACCCTTCAGTTGCAGGTGCCCCACAGGTGAATCACAAAATCTTCTTGTACCCCACACACATGGACAAAATAAGGCAGCTTCTTCACTAGCAGTAGCCAGGGGGTTGCCCCTGGAATAGCAGGCAAACCTTCCTGCCCCATCCCCTCAGGGATGGGGCACAGAGACCAGAATCAGTAGTCTCCACCACTTTAAAAATAGCTTACTGTGTTTCTCTTTAGGTGGAAACACACACCTTTCCCTAAATGTAGCCCTGTTTCAGGGCTGAGGCTCCAAGAGCCTGAGCAAAGAGCTGCTGTGCTCCTCTCACAACACTCTCCAAACCCAACTGCCACAGACTGACTATTCAATCCTCCCGACAGTCTACTCTAACTGCCTTCTGCAGATTCCATTGTGGCTCAAGCAGCTGCGATAGTTCTATGGTGATGTCATCCCTCAGTCTCAGCTGAGACTGAGAACAGAGTGAGACAGTGTGAAATCCATTTAACTGGAGTTTCACAAGTTGCCTTCCTTGCCTACCACTAGGTCTTACTGGGATTCTAGTAACCCTGGATAACAAGGGCGTTACACCCACATTTACAATCTATCCCTCATCTCATTACCCATATCTTCAATCTATCCCCCACCTCATTATCCACATCTATAATCTATCCCCATCTCATTACCCACATCTACAATCTATCCCCACCTCATTACCTGCATCTACAATCTATCCCATTACCTGCATCTACAATCTATCCTTCACCATTATTCACATCTGCAATCTATCCCCACCTTAATACTGATATTTACAATATATCCCCCACCCCATTACCCACATCTACAATCTACCCCCCAGCCTATTACCCACATGTGCAATCTATTCCCCATCCCAGTACCCATCTCTACCGTCTGTCCCCCACCTCATTACCCATATCTGCAATCTATTCTTCACCTCATTACCCACATCTGCACTCTGTCCCCCACCTCATTTCCCATATCTACAATCCACCCCACCTCATAACCCACATCTACAATCTATCGGAACCTGATTTCCCAGATCTATAATTTATCCCCATCGCATTACGCACATTTACAATCCATTCCTCTACTCATTACCCACATCTACACTCTATCCCCACCTCATTACAAATATCTACAATCTGTCCATCACTTCAGTACCCATATCTGCAATCTACCCCTCACCTCATTACTCACATCTACAGTCTACCCTCACCTCTTTACCCAGATCTACAATCTATCCCACACCTCATTACCCACATCTAGACTATATCCCTTACTTCATTACCCACATCTGCAATCTGTTCCTCACCTCAGTAGCAAATCTGCAATTTATTTCTCACCTCATTACCCACATCTGCAATATATACCCTGCTTCATTACCCATGTAACCCTGACCCCTGCATTTTTGCAGAACGACAGGTGACATGCTGATGAAGCTGAGAGCAGTACCTAGTGGGGACTGGGTTCATGGAGGACTAGGTTACTCGGCACAGGGGGGCCTAGGTTTGGCTGCTCTGCACAGGGGCACCCAAATAAATCCGAACACAGGAAGCATTAACTGTAATGTCCAAAACTAGGAATGGGATTGTACAGTGCGGCTTTTATTCATATCCATACTGAACAAACAAAGCATAGACAGACCCCCATGTGACTACATTCCTGGTAATGCACATTAGAGACACAAAGCACTTCTTCACAATTCAGCCCTTAGGCTCTAAACCCACCAGGCACACAGCTCAGACTTGCATGCAGCTTTGGGCACACAGTCCAACTTGTACACTATTTGTGTTTTCCCCATGGGCCGGCTCCCCTACTGGCCACTTGATCTATGGTTCATTATGGGAATGAACCAGCTTTCCTGTTGGTGGCTCCACAAACCATATTAGAATCTTCGACTCCTAGAGGGAATTTTCTTTCCATCCCACATCTTGGTACTTCCCTCATCACTGGCCAAGTGCATGAGGCACAGTAGAAATCCACAGAGCAAATCCATAGAAGTGGACCTGGTTACTAAAGATGGGGGGGTCTCCCACCTCCAGCTCCCACAATCCATACTTGGCCATTTCTCTGGAAACTAAACAACTCTCTTGAAAGCTTGGCAATGTTGCTTACTGGGTAGACGTATGTCACATCTCTTCTACATGTCTTGACATCCCTATGTGCTGGACTTGAACATATTTTGTACTTTGGCTAAGCCTTATAACTCTAAGCCTCCCACTTCTTCAGTAGTCCAGTCCCCACTTTATCACAGCTTAGGATGAAACATGGTCCCTTTAGAAAGAGCAGAACTTGCCCTTCGGTTGCAGGTGCCCCACAGGCGAATCACAAAATCTTCTTGTACCCCACACACATGGACAAAATAAGGCAGCTTCTTCACTAGCAGTAGCCAGGGGGTTGCTCCTGGAATGGCAGGCAAACCTTCCTGCCCCATCCCCTCAGGGATGGGACACAGAGACCTGAATCAGCGGTCTCCACCACTTTAAAAATAGCTTACTGTGTCTCTCTTTAGGTGGAAACACACACCTTTTTCTAAATGTAGCCCTATTTCACGGCTGAGGCTCCAACAGCCTGAGCACAGAGCTACTGTGCTCCTCGCACAACACTCTCCAAACTCCAAATGCCACAGATTAACTATTCAAACCTCCCAACAGTCTACTCTAACTCCTTTCTACAGATTCCATTGTGGCTCAAGCAGCTGCGATAGTTATATGGTGATGTCATCCCTCAGTCTCAGCTGAGACTGAGAACAGAGCAAGACAGTGTGAAATCCATTTAACTGGAGTTTCACAAGTTGCCTTCTTTGCCTACCACTCAGTCTTACTGGGATTCTAGTAACCCTGGGTAACAAGGGGTTACACCCACATTTACAATCTATCCTTCATCTCATTACCAACATGTTCAATCTATCACCCATCTCATTATTCATATCTACAATCTATCCCATCTCATTACACACATCTACAATCTATCCCCACCTCATTACCCACATCTACAATCTATCCTATTACCTGCATCTACAATCTATCTCTCACCCCAGTATTCACATCTGCAATCTATCCCCACCTCAATACCAATATTTACAATATATCCCCACCCCATTACCCACATCTACAATCTATCCCCCAGCCTATTACCCACATGTGCAATCTATTCTCCATCCCAGTACCCACATCTACCATGTGTCCACCACCCATTACCATATCTACAATCTATTCCTCACCTCATTACCCACATCTGCAATCTACCCTCACCCTCACTTCATCAACAATCTATCCCTCACCTCATTACCCACATCTGCAAACTATACCCTGCCTAATTAGATGACTGCAGTCTACTTCACCTCGAGTCATTCCCACATCTACAATCTATCCCCATCTCATTACCCACATCTGCAATCTGTCCCCTGCCCCATTACCCACATCTACAATCTATCCCCACCTCATTACCCACATCTGCAATCTATCCCCAACCTCATTACCTGTCACAGGCTGTGGGAATAATGGATCAAGGAGGCAGTAGATGTTGAAGTAAATCCAAATAAAACTTATTTAGGTTCATAAAGAGCGAATTGAAAGCGACAAATTAACAGAAGCAAATAACAAAAAATAATAACAGCTTTAAGAACTAGCAGACACTAGTTCCATAAGAGGCTTACAAACAGCACTTCCAGGTCTGACTTCTCAGAACCAACTGACTGACTTGAGTTGGGAGCACAGCATTTTTATACAATTCATAAGTCATGTGCTTGCCTAACTCCTCCTTAAGTCTCTTTTGGTTCAAACATCTTTTAAATACAGCATGTTTTATATTATTTACAACATTACAACCTTTGCATTAATGTGTAGAAGCTTTTTCTAAAGTTGTTTAACAACAAACAGTTCCTTTTAATGATTTTAGAGCTTAAGCAGCAAAAACAGGTACTGCCCCTTTAAACCAGCCCATAAAACTAGCCGCAGAAAGTCCAGCCAGTCCCTAAGGAGCTTGTTGAATGCCTAGAGAGGCAGAGGAACATCACAGTACACCAGCTTCTCCCTACAAACATCCTCGTTTCTTCAAGCCGTCCCTATGGAGGTTATAGCTCTTAAATTTCAATCTTCAGGTATGCAGGGGTGATTTTAACCCAATTTACATTCAAACTGCTTGTTTTAAGATGAATAAAAAATGTCTTCATGAATGTGGGCACATCCGCGTGGTAAATTTACCGTGATTGGGACTTCATGAAAGTTTTGCCGATAAATTCAAACAAAAGCAGTGATCTTCTCAAGTGCTCCAACAAGAAATAACTTCAGGGGAATATATGAATTAAATGCATTGCCTATATTTCACTTTTAACTTGGCATACAATTAAAAAGGGAACTGTAAAGGGTTTAAGGCATAAGATCTTTAACAGGGTTTAAAATCCTAATAACTGGACTTCATTGAACTTGTTTTATGCCCTATCTTCAGTTTACATTTTATTAAGGTTTTATGTCTTTCTACAACTAGCACCAAAGAAAGGAGGGGGAAAACAAAATAGGGGATACTGCATACAAGTACAAATATAAAATACTGAAGCCCAGTTCTATAAGTATAGGGGAAAGACAAAAAATGTTTCTGCAGAAACTAATCCTTTAAAATAAAAAGGGCTTTAGTTCTCAATGTGGCATAATATTATTCTAATCCTAACACTAGTAGCTTACTGCTATGTTTCCTTGATTACGGAGATGATAATGAAATCTCAATGCACAGAAGGGAAAGATTCACAGTAACAGACAGGGGACAAACACATAGTTATAACAAAATGGGTGGCCAGCCCAATGAACATACGTTTAATTCACTAAAGACATGGACACATAAAGAGATGTACATCGGAGGATCATTATCATTCCTATAAGGGAACTCATGAAGCAATTAAACGTGGTGGGGGGAAATTCTTACTCTTCCACATTCCTCCCCACCCAAAACCAAACCTACAGATTTGGTTTAAAAACAACATTATCCATGTGCTTGCCATCAGATCTCTCAATTCGAGAGATGGAACCATAGCCCACCCTCACCTAGGGCTCCACGTCGGGGTCCCTAAGAAGCTTTATAAACAATGAAAATTTAGGAGTATTAAATCCTAAATTGTGACACAACTGTATCCCGAAGCCTGATGACAAGTACTCTTATTCTCCATACCATATCTTGACAAGAAATCTGCATTGCTATGTGCTGTTCCTTTTCTATGTTTAATGTTAAATCTATAGGGTTGTAGGGCCAGGTACCATCGCATAATGCAAGTGTTTTTGTCTTTTATCACCTGAAGCCAACATTATGGATTATGGTCAGTCCATAATTCAAACTCTACACCCCATGGATAGAAACAAAGAGCTTCTATGGCCCACTTAATGGCTAAGCACTCTTTCTCTATGACAGAATAGTGTGTTTCCTTCATGAAGTTTCTGGCTTATATAAATTACAGGGTGCTCGTCTCCATTTATAATTTGAGTTAACACAGCACCGATTCCATACTGCGATGCATCAGTCTGTAAAACAAATGTTTGTGAAAAATCAGGTGTGCGTAGCACAGGTGAGGAACACAGTTTTACCTTGATGGACTGGAATGCTTCTTCGCATTCCTCAGTCCATTTAACCTTCTCTGGGTTCCTTTTCTTTGTTAGATCTGTCAAAGGGCCTGCTAGTGTAGAGAAATTGAGAATAAATCTAACCAGCAAGGCCCAGGAAAGATCTGACATCTTTCTTAGTAACGGGAGTAGGACTATGTGCAACTGCTGCCACCTTATTTATCTCTGGCTTGTTATAACCTTTACCAATATGGAAACCTAAATATTTAGTTTCCTGCTTGGCTATTGCACATTTTGGGGGGTTTATAGTAAGGCCAGCCTTGGAGAGTGTAGAAATTACAGCTGACAGATGTTTTATATGTTCTTCCCATGTGGGACTAAAAATAATAACATCGTCCAGGTAGGCCGCACTATAAGCTGCATGGGGTGTTAACAGGGTATCCATTACTCTTTGAAATGTTGCAGGAGCACCGTGTAATCTGAAGGGCATAACTGTAAAATGAAATAGACCGATAGGAGTGCTAAAGGCAGTTTTGTCCTTACCAGCAGTATCTAAGGGAATCTGCCAGTACCCTTTGGTCAAATCCAGTGTACTAAAGTACATAGCACCACCCAGATGATCCAAGATGTCATCTATATGAGGCATTGGATAGCTATCAAATGTGATGCTGCATTTAGTTTCCTAAAATCCAGACAAATACGTATGCCCCTTCCTTTTCCCAGCCACCACCATGGGAAAACACCACTCACTGTGGGATGGTTCAATGATTCCCATTTAACACATTCTTTTTACTTCTTGGATCACCTCCTGTCTTACCCTTTCAGGGTGTTGATAAGGCTTTTGCCTGATAGGTTGAGTGTTTGTTACTCTAATATGGTGGCTAACAGTACTAATTCTCCCAGGGGTACTGTTAAATGTATCTTTAAATTTACATAACTCCCTCTCTAAAACCATCCTCTGGGTTGCTGTTAATTCAGGGTTAACCAGCAAGTCTGTCACTTTCCCTGTACTTTCCTACCATTGATACGCTATATCTAGTTCATTATTGAATTCAGGTAGTACATAACTAGATAGTGTCTGGCTGTTCTACCCAAGCTTTTAATAAGTTGGCATGGTAAATGCGTTTCTTGCCCCTTTTTTCTGGCATTGCTATCTCATATGTCACAAGGCCAGTTCTTTGAGTTACAACATAAGGGCATTGCCTTTTCATCAATAACTTTTGGTCAGAGGAGGGTAGTAATAACAAGACCTTATCTCCTTCATTAAATTCCTTATGACCTGTACCTTGGTCATAATAGGCTTTTTGTTTCCCTTGTTGCTGTAAATTATTGCTATGAACTTTTTGTACATAGGATATCAGCCTTTGGCATAACTTTTGCCAAAATTCTAGGGGGAATATTTCTTTTGTATTCTTAGAGTCCTCCCGCTCTTCTTTAACAATGTCTACGGGTCCCCTTGGATTATGCCCAAATAATAACTCAAAAGGTGAAAACCTGTGGATGCTCAAGGACCTCTCTGTAAGCAAACATAAGATATGGAAGGTATGTGTCCAGTTCTACCTCTCGCCTGCCACAAACTTCTTTAATATCTGTTTTAGAGTCTGGTTAAGTGCGTTTCTACTAACCTGTCGGTTGTGTGTGGTAGGAGTTGTAAAAGAGCCTCTATTCCCAAAGCCTGATATAGTCGTTTGAGTAGTGCAGAACGGAAATTAGCACCCTGATCCATTAAGATTTCTCTGGTATACCTACCTGACTAAATAGTTTTGCTAATTCATCTGCTATCCTTTTGGGCCGTGACAGTTCTTAGGGTATAGCCTCAGGATATTTGGTAGTGTAATCCACAATCACTAGGATAAACCTGTTGCCCTTTGAGCTCTTGGTAGGGGCCCACTATATCCATTGCTACCCTTTCAAATGGAACCGTCACTAGTGATATAGGTAGTAATGGTACTTTATCATGTCTTCCAATTGTGGTTACCTTTTGGCATGATTCACCACTTTTACAATACTCAGAGACCTGATCATGTATACCCGGCCAATAAAATCTATATAGGAGGTGACTTAAAGGTTTGGTCTCTCCCTAAATGCCCAGCAATGGGTATATCATATGCTAGCTCTAATAGTTGTGTCCTAAAAGGTTGGGGTACCATTAACTGCTCCACCACTTCCCCAGTTTGAGAGTTAGTACAGACACAATGTAATAACCTATTTATAATTTCAAGATTAGGACCCTTGATTTATCTGTTTATCCCACCTGTGAAAAGAATGGTATTAAGGACACATCTTTAACTTGTGCTTCTTTAAACTCTAAATCAGGTAGCTGAACAGAAATATCCAGCTTGCTATTAGAGTCCAAAGCTTTCTTATTTTTAGTCCATAGTTGTTTTTCTTTTCATTTCTGAGTTTTAGTCTTTCTGTCTTTACCCACTACTTCAAAAAGACTTTCCTCAAAAGGATATGTTTGTCCCAGTATAGCTTCACTCTTAGTCTGTGCTCTGGTTATCTCCACCATAAGGTTGGTTGCTAACAAAATTTAAAAGTCCAGGAAATCATGTCCAATAATAACTGGGACAGGGAGATGGGGGACCACACCCACTTTCATCTTTTGACTGTCCCCATCCAGCTGAACAACTGTTTCTTCTACAGGGTAATGATGTATGTCCCCATGAATGCACATAACACCTGTCATAGGCCTTCCTGTCATCACACTAGTATCCAATATTGAGGCATGTACTAAAGTCTGTTTACTCCGGAGTCTATAAGACCAGATACCCTTTCCTCCAATCTTCACTGGTCGATGTAATGTCCCCAATTAGCCAGAGCTAGATGTACATCTTCTAATGTCTTTTAGAGCAGAATCTTGCTATGTGCCCTTTAGCATTACACTTGTGGCACACAATATCAGGTTTATATATCCTCATTGGTCTAGGACTTAATTTGGCCCCTGTGGCATGACTATCTGTTACATTGGTAGTAGTAGGAGTATGGGAAGGTGTTCTTACCGTGGCCTGAGGTGTCCAGGAACTTCTTAAAGGTTGAATCCTGTGAGGTCTTGCTGCGATGTAATCTTCTGCCAGTCTTATAGCTAGCTCAGCTGTCTCTGGGCGATGTTCCTTTACCCACAACTGCACGTCTTGGGGAAGTATATTGATAAATTGTTCAAGTACAACATCCTCCAATATTTGAGTCACAGTTCGGGTATTAGGTTGCAACCATTTTATTCACATGTCTTTTAATTGGGTATATATATCTTGTGGATTGTCAGCAGGCTGGAACTTAAGGGATCTAAAACGCTGCCTATACGTCTCAGTACTGATATCGCATCTTTTTAGAATAGCTTGTTTTACCTGGTCATAATCATTAACGTGGGTAGTTTCGACATGACTATAGGCCAATTGAGCCTTTGTAGTTAGATAAGGGACTAGCCTTATGACCCATTGATCTCTAGGCCAAGCACAAGCAGCTGCTACCCTTTCAAATGTCATTAGAAAAGCTTCAATATCATCAGTACTGGACAGTTTTACCAATTTAATGTCTTTTTGGACTGTCCCCGGTGTAGCAAAAGGTCTAGCAGCACCTATAGTCTGGATGGCTCTCAAGGTATCTGCCCATCTGGTTTGGTTCTCTCTCTCCATTTCCATTTGATGGACACAAAGCCAGTGCAAGTAATTCTCTAAAACCTTCAGGGGGTTCTTCCCTCTCAGGGTCGCCTGCTGTGGCCCCTTCCGTAGGCTTCTTATCTTCCATCTCTATACCTCTCCTGGTTATCCATTGTCTCACTACTGGCTCAACCCCAGTTAGTAAGGGTAACTGTAGCTTCTGGACACATGACCGTGTAGTTGCTCCACTCCAACCTGCCACATCTCTTTGCATTTAGGTCCACAGGAATCTGTACTCAAATCCACACAGCGATCCCACTTCTAACACCATCTGTCACAGGCTGTGGGAATAATGGACCAAGGAGGCAGTAGATGTTGAAGTAAATCCAAATAAAACTTATTTAGTTTCATAAAGAGTGAACTCAAAGCGACAAATTAACAGAAGTAAATAATAAAAAAACATAACAGCTTTAAGAACTAGCAGACACTAGTTCCATAGAAGGCTTACAAACAGCACTTCCAGGTCTGACTTCTCAGAACCAACTGACTGACTTGAGTTGGGAGCACAGCATTTTTATACAATTCATAAGTCATGTGCTTGCCCAACTCCTCCCCTTAAGTCGCTTTTGGTTCAAACATCTTTTAAATACAGCATGTTTTATATTATTTACAACATTACAACCTTTGCATTAATGTGTAAAAGCTTTTTCTTAAGTTGTTTAACAACAAACAGTTCCTTTTAATGATTTTAGAGCTTAAGTAGCAGAAACAGGTACCGCCCCTTTAAACCAGCCCATAAAACTAGCCACAGAAAGGCCAGCCAGTCCCTAAGGAGCTTGTTGAATGCACAGAGAGGCAGAGGAACACCCTAGTACACCAGCTTCTCCCTACAAACATCCTTGTTTCTTCAAGCCGTCCCTATGAAGGTTATAGCTCCTAAATTTCAATCTTCAGGTATGCAGGGGTGATTTTAACCCAGTTTACATTCAAACTGCTTGTTTTATCGTGAAGACGAATAAAAAACGTCTTCACATGCGCGACGCATTCGGCTGTAAATCTACGCAGGTCAGGACTTCGTGAAAGTTTTGCCTACAAATTCAAAAGAAAGCAATGATCTTCTCAAGTGTTCCAATGAGAAACAACTCCAGGGGAATATATGAATTAAATGCAATGCCTATATTTTACTTTTAACTTGGCATACATAGAAACATAGAAACATAGAAGTTGATGGCAGATAAGGACCGCAAGGCCCATCCAGTCTGCCCATTTCTTTTTCTACCTTATAAATGTGCCATCGGCCTTTGCTCTGTCAGTGACCTATCTATTCATAGTCATTTGTTATTGCTCCCTTTATGCCTATCCCATGCCTGTTTGAAGCCCTGCACTGTATTCTATAGCTACCACTTTTGTGGTAAGCTATTCCATGCATCTACCAATCTTTCTGTGAAAAGAATTTCCTCACATTCCCCTTAATCGGCCTCCCTCTAATCTCATGTCTGGTCCTCTTGTCCTGCTATTTTCTTATATTTAAACATGTTAGACTCTTTCACCTTGTTTATGCCCTTCAGGTGTTTAAATGTCTCGATCACCCTCTCTCCTCCTTTGCTCAAGGGTATACATAACAAACTCCGTTAATCTGGCTCCTCATATGTCTCTGATGCAGTCCCTGCACCATTTTGGTTGCCCTTCTCTGGACTGCCTCAATTTGGTTAATGTCCTTGTAGAGGTGTGGCCTCCAATACTGCACGCAGTACTCCAGATGGGGCCTAACCATATGTGTCTTGTACAGAGGATTATTGCCTCCCTCCCCCACGACTTGTGATATCTTCCCCTACTATTACACCTAACACCCCCTTACCTACCATGCTTTAGAGGTCTGCTTGGGCCATTTTAGGTCATCAGTGATGATGATGCCCAAGTCTCTTTCTTCCTTGTGACTGCTAGCAACTCCCCCCAGCCTATAAGTGGCTTCAGGTTTCTCTTCCTATGTGCATGATTTTGCACTTCTTGCATTAAATCCAGTTGCCACTCTTCTGACCATTTTGCTAGTTTATCCAGATCTCTTCTCATTCTGCCCACCCCATCTGGATCATCTACTCTGTTGCAGATCTTGGTGTCATCTGCAAACAGACAAGCCTTACCCTCTAGTCCATCTGGTGAGGTCACTAATGAAGATGTTGAATAGGACTGGCCCAGGACTGATCCCTGAGATACCCACTTGTGACTTGCATCTCTTCTGACTGCATACCATTTACCACCACTCTCTGTTTTCTGCCAGTCAACCAGTTTGCCACCCAGTTGACCAACTTCTGACCCACCCCGAGCCTACCTAGCTTATTTATCAATCTTCTATGTGGAACAGTGTCAAAAGCTTTGCTGAAGTCAAGGTAGGCGACATCAACTGCTCCCCCTTGGTCCACCACTCTGGTTGCCCAGTCAAAGAAATCTATGAGATTAGTTTGATGGACCTTCCTTTGTAAACCCATGCTGTCTTGGATCCTGTGCCCTCTATGGATTCCAGGTGTTGCACTATCCTTTCCTTAAGGAGTGCCTCCATAATCTTGCCCACTACTGAGGTAAGACTGACTGGTCTGTAGTTCCCTTCTCCCTCCCTGCTACCACTCTTGTGGGCAGGATCACATAACCCTACTCCAGTCTTCTGGGACCTCTCCTGTGCTCAGAGACTCACTCAAACAATTCTGCTAATGGCTCTGCTAGTTCCTCCTTTAGCTCTTTAGTACCCTGGGATGTATGCCATCAGGTCCCATTGCCTTATCCACCCTGAGCTTAGCAAGCTCTTGTAGGACCCTTCTTTGTGAAGGGAGTAGTGCCACCTCCCTCCCCTGTGTCCATGATGCTTGAGCTGTGGGCCCTGCCTACCTTCTTCTTCAGTAAATACTGAGCAAAAGTATTTATTTAGGATAGATGCCTTTACAGGGTCCTCCTCCTCACATGCTCCCTTTTCCATTGCTTTGAAGCAACACCCCTCTGGACTTTCTCCTTTCACTAATGTATCTATAGAAAGTCTTGTCACCTTCTTTTACTGTTCGTGGCTAGTGTTTCTCAGTTTGGGACTCCTTGCCTGCCTTACTGCCTTACCTGCTTCCCTTAGGGCAGTTTTATAGCCTCCCTATCTTCATCCCGCTGTGTTCCTTTATATTTCCTGAAGGCCAGCCTTTTGGCTCTGACTCTTTCTGCTACTGTATTTGAGAACTAAAGTGGTTTCCTTCTTCTTTGCACTTCCTTTTCTGTCTGACACAATGGGATGTTGCTTCAAGTATTGTATCCTTAACGCTTGCCCACTTTGCCTGTACCCCCTCACCTGTGTTTCTTTTTGCCAGGGCTAATTCAACACTGTTGGCCATCTTATCAAAGTCAGCTCCTCTGAAGTCCCATATTTTTGCCTTGGAATGGGATGATTTAGATGTAGTGGCCAAATTGAACCATACCATGTGATGGTCACTGGCCCCCAGGTGACCTTCTACCTGAGATCTGTGATCCCTTCTTTGTTAGTCAGTACTAGATCTAGGATAGCCCTGTCTCTTGTGGGTTGCTGTACCAGTTGTTTGAGGCCCTCCCCCTGCAGGGAATCCACTATGAGTCTAGTTCTGACAGATGTTCCTGCTGGTATTGACCAATCTGTATCTGGCATGTTAAAGTCTCCCATTATCAGAACCTCCCCTTTAGCTGTCATGTTTTGTATATCTTCTAACAGTAATGTGTCTGTGTCCTCCCTCTGGTCTGGGGGCCTGTAGACAACCCCAGTTCTTCTGGCTGTCCCATTTCCTGTTTCCAGGGTGACCCACAGTTCTTCTGGCTCCTTATGTGTATTCTGAATTTCTGTAGCTTTGATATTTTCATTAACATACAGGGCCACTCCTCCTTTGCACTTCGTCTCTTCTGAACAATACATAGCCAGGTACTGAAGTCTCCTAGTGTGGTTACTGGTAAACCACGTCTCACTAATTGCTACTATGTCCAGTTTAGCCTCTGACATTATTGCCTGCAGGTCTGGGATCTTATTTCCCAGGCTGTGAGCATTTGTGTACATGATTTTCCATTGGCCAGATTTTGGTGTGTTAGTTGTTGGGTGAAGTTTGGCATTACCCCTGTGCATCGTATGGGGAGACAAACCTTTTTTCTTGCCTGGTGATGCAAATGAACGGCAAACACGCTGAATTCCTGTTTGACCACTAGCTCAAGTGCTCCAATGAGAAACAACTCCAGGGGAATATATGAATTAAATGCAATGCCTATATTTTACTTTTAACTTGGCATACAATTAAAAAGGGAACTGTAAAGGGTTTAAAGCATAGGCTCTTTAACAGGGTTTAAAACCCTAATAACTGGAATTAATTAAACTTGTTTTATGCCCTATCTTCAGTTTACATTTTATTAAGGTTTAATGTTTTTCTACAACTAGCACCAAAGAGAAGAAGGGAAAACAAAACCCACCCCATTACCTCATCTACAATCTGTCCCCATCTCTACAATATATCCCATCTCTACAATCTGTCCCCCATCTCTACAATCTATCGCCACCTCATTAGCCACTTCTACAATCTATTCCCCACCTCATTACCAGGATCTACAGTCTATCCCCTATCTCAACAATCTATCCCCATCTGCACAATCTATCCCCATGTCTACAATCTACTGCTACCTCATTCCCCACATCTGCTATCTCCACCTTATTACTGACATCCGCACTCTATCCCCATCATAACCCACATCTACAATATATCCCCCACCTCATTACCCACATCTACAATCTTTCCCACACACCATTACCCAGATCTACAATCTATCACCCTCCTCATTACCCACCTCTACAATCTATCCTCCAACCCATTACTCACATCTACAATCTACCCCAACCTCATTACCCACTTCTACATTTGATCCCACACCTCATTACCCACATCCATACTCTATCACTAACTCACTACCCACATCTGCAATATACACCATCTCATTACACACATCTGCAAAATATCTCTCATGTCATTACCCAAATCCGTAATCTATCCCACCTCATTACCCACATCTACAATCTATCCCCCACCCATTACCCACGTCTACAATCTATCACCCACCTCATTACCCACATCTTCAATCTGTTCCCATCTCATTAGCCACATCTGCAATCTATCCCAACAACATGACCCACATTTACAATGTATCCCTCACCTCATTGCCACATCTACAATCTATCCTCACCTCATTACCCACATCTGCAATCTGTCCCCCACCTCACTAACCATATTTGCAATGTATCACTCACCTCATTAGCCATATATGCAATCTATCCCCCATCTCATTACCCATATCTGCAATCTATCCCTTACCTCATTAGCCGCATCTGCAATCTACACCCTGCCTCATTACAGACATCTACAATGTACCCCTCACCTAATAACCTACATCTACAAAATATCTCTCATCTCATTACTCAAATCTGTAATCTATCCCCACCTTATTACCCACATCTGCAATCTACCCTCACCTAATTACTCACATATACAATCTATCCCTACCTCATTATCCACATCTAGACCATATCACTCACCTCATTACCCACATCTGCAATCTATACCCCGCTTCATTATCCACATTTACAATCTATCCCTCATCTAATTACCCACATCTACAATCTAACCCCACCTCTTTATCCACATCTATATTCTATCCTCCACCTCAGTACACACATCAACAATCTATCCCCACCTCATTACCCTCATCTACAAACTGTCCCTCACCTTATTACTCCCATCTACAATCTATCCCCCACCTCATTACTCACATCTACAATCTATCTCCTACCCCAATACCCACATCTACTATCTAGCCCCATCTCTACAATCTATCCCCATCTCTACAATCTATTGCCACCTTATTATCCACTTCTACAATGTATCCCCCACCTCATTGTCCACATTTGCAGTCTATCCCCACCTCATTACCCAGATCTACAATCTATCCCCCTATCTCCCCAATCTATCCCCATGTCAACAATCTATTGTCACAGAAGTTGGCAAAGTTAGGCATGGTGTCCTCCTCTGTATGTATTAGATGTCATCAAGGTTGTGAGGACCTTTTACATATGTTTGGAAATGTCCCAAGGTAGTACCACTTTGGTCTGCTATAAAAGGTGAGACCCCTTACTTGGTTTGAATTACATTTATATCGGAGATATGTGTGCTGGGAGATGTTGCTCATATCCCAGTGAGAGATAGGAGATACCATATGGTTTTAATTTTGGCATCTCTTAAAAATGGTTCTTAAACATTGGAAAGATACAAGTGATCACCTATACAGAATGGTTGCAAGATACTCACCAATCTGAGAACAGAAGAACCATAGCTATCTTTCAGAATAAATTACCAAGGTTCGATAAGATTTGGGGTCCCCTATATGCATTATATTCCTTCAAAAATGAGGTTTGTTCTTCCTTGTCTAATGTCATTAGGCAGGTGATTACCCTCTGTGCTTTGAGAAGGGGGAGGGGGAGAGGTGGTAGGTGGGAATAGTTATAGAATACGCAGGGAATAGATCCTACTGTTGAAGGATATATGTATATAGTTATATATATCAATCTGTATGTATTTATATATATCAATCAGTGTATGTTTCTTTTACTTGGATGTATTCTCTGCAAGCTAAATTTCAATAAAAGTTGAATGGCAAAAAAAAATCTATTGTCACTTCATTACCCACATCTACTATCTATCTCCATCTCATTATAGACATCTGCACTCTACCACACCTACAATTTATCCCCCCGCTCATTACCCACATCTACCATCTATCCTACACACCATTACCCAGCTCTACAATATATCCACCTCCTCATTACCCACATCTACAATCTATTCTCCACCCCATTACCCACATCTACAATCTACACCCACCCCATTACTCACATCTACAATCTATCACTACCTCATTACCCACATCTGCAACCTATCCCCATCTCATTACACACAACTACAATATATCTCTCATCTCATAGCCAAATCTGCAATCTATCCCCACCTCATTATCCACATCTACACTCTATCCCCCACCTCATTACCCACATCTACAGTCTATCCCCCACCCTATTACCCACATCTGCAATCTATCCCCACGACATGACCCACATTTACAGTATATCCCTCACCTCATTACCCAAATCTACATTCTATCTCACCTCATTACCCACATCTACAATTTTGTCCCCACCTCATTGCCCATATCTACAATCTATCCTCACCTCATTGCCTATCTGCAATCTATCTCCCAGCTCATTACCACATCCTACAATCTATCCCTCCTCACTACACACATGGCAATCTATCCCGACTCATTGCCCACATCTACAATATATCCCTCACTTCATTACCCACATCTACAATCTATCCTATCTCATTACCCACTCTGATCTATCCACTCCACCTCATTACCCACATCTACAATATATCCCTCACTTCATTACCCACATCTACAATCTATCCCCACCTCTTTATCCACATCTATATTCTATCCTCTACCTCAGTACACACATCAACAATCTATCCCCACCTCATTACCCTCATCTACAAACTGTCCTCACCTCATTACTCCCATCTACAATCTATCCCCATCTCATTACTCACATCTACAATCTGTCTCCAACCCAATACCCACATCTACTATCTATCCCTATCTCTACAATCTATCCCCATTTCTACAATCTATTGCACCTTATTATCCACTTCTACAATGTGTCCCCACCTCATTGTCCACATTTGCAGTCTATCCCACCTCATTACCCAGATCTACAATCTGTCCCTATCTCCCCAATCTATCCCCATGTCAACAATCTATTGTCACAGAAGTTGGCAAAGTTGGGCATGGTGTCCTCCTCTGTATGTATTAGATGTCATCAAGGTTGTGGGGACCTTTTACATATGTTTTGGAAATGTCCCAAGGTAGTACCACTTTGGTCTGCTATAAAAAGGTGAGACCCCTTACTTGGTTTGAATTACATTTATATCGGAGATATGTGTGCTGGGAGATGTTGCTCATATCCCAGTGAGGAATAGGAGATACCATATGGTTTTAATTTCGGCATCTCTTAAAAGTGGTTCTTAAACATTGGAAAGATACAAGTGATCACCTATACAGAATGGTTGCAAGATTACTCACCAATCTGAGAACAGAAGAACCATAGCTATCTTTCAGAATAAATTACCAAGGTTCGATAAGATTTGGGGTCCCCTATGCATTATATTCCCTTCAAAAATGAGGTTTGTTCTTCCTTGTCTAATGTCATTAGGCAGGTGATTACCCTCTGCGCTTTGAGAGAGGAGGTGGTGGTAGAATAGTTATAAATCACGAGAATAGATACTACTGTTAAGGATATATGTATATAGTTATAATCAATCTGTATGTATTTATATATATCAATCAGTGTCGTTTCTTTTACTTGAATGTATTCTCTGCAAGCTAAATTTCAATAAAGTTGAATGGCAAAAAAATCTATTGTCCTTCATTACCACATCTACTATCTATCTCCATCTCATTATAGACATCTGCCTCTACCAGACCTACAATTTTATCCCCCGCTCATTACCCACATCTGCATCCATCCTACACACATTTACCCAGCTCTACAATGTGTCCACCTCCTCATTACCCCACATCTACAATCTATTCTCCACCATTACCCACATCTACAAGTCTACCCCCACCCCATTACTCACATCTACATCTATCACTACCTCATTACCCACATCTGCAACCTATCCCCATCTCATTACACACAACTACAATATATCTCTCATCTCATTGCCAAATCTGCAATCTATCCCACCTCATTATCACATCTACACTCTGTCCACCTCATTACCCACATCTACAGTCTATCCCCACCTGTACCCACATCTGCAATCTATCCCACCACATGACCCATTTACAGTACATCCCTCACCTCATTACCCCAAATCTACATTCTATCTCACCTCATTACCCACATCTACAATTTGTCCCCACCCTCATTGCCCATATCTACAGATCTATCACTCACCTCATTACCCATATCTGCAATCTATCCCCCAGCTCATTACCACATCTACAATCTATCCCCTCCTCACTACACACATGTGCAATCTATCCCCACCTCATTACCCACATCTACAATATACCCCTCACTTCATTACTCAAATCTACAATCTATCCTCTACCTCATTAGCCACATCTACAATCAATCCCTCTCCTCATTACCCATATCTGCAATCTATCCCTCACCTCATTACCCACATCTACAATCCTATCCCACCTCATTACACAAACTACAATCAATCCCCCACCTCATCACCCACATCTACAATCTATCCCTCACCTCATTACCCACATCTACAATCTATCCCCTCCTTACCCACATCAACAATGTATCCTCATCTCATTACGCATCTACATTCTCTCCCACCTCATTGCCACATTTACAATCCTATCCCACTCAAGAGCCAATATCTGCAATCTATCCCCACCTCAATACAGACATCTACAATATATCCCACACCTAATTAACCAAATCTACAATCTATCCCCCATCTATTACTCACATTTACAATCTATCCCCATCTCAACACCCACTTCTACAATCTGTCCCCCACATCAATACCCATATCTACAATCTATCCCTCACCTCAAAACCCACATCTACAGTCTATTGCCACCTCATTACCCATATCTACAATCTACCCCACCTCATTACCCACATTTACAATCTATTACCCACCTCATTACCCACATCTAGACTACATCCCTCACCTGATTACCCACATCTGCAATTTATACCCCTCAGCTTCATTACCCACATCTACAATCTATCCCACATCTCATTACCCACATCTACAAACTATCCCCACCTCATTATCCACATCTACATTCCATCCCCACCTCATTACCCACTTCTACAATCTATCCCTCACCTCAATACCCACATCTACAATCTATCCCCACCTCATTACTAACATCTACAATCTATCCCGCACCTCATTACCCACATCTGCAATCTACCCCACCTCATTACTCACATTTACAATCTATTACCCACCTCATTAGCCACATCTAGACTTCATCCCTCACCTGATTACCCACATCTGCAATTTTCCCTGCTTCATTACCCACATCTACAATCATCCACATCATTACCCACATCTGTAAACTATCCCCACCTCATTATCCACATCACATTTTCCATCCCCACCTCATTACCCACTTCTACAATCTATCCCTCACCTCAATACCCACATCTAAAATCTATCCCCACCTCATTACTAACATCTACAATCTATCCCGCATCCCAGTACCAACTTCTTCAATCTATCCCCCACCTGATAACCCACATCGACAATCTTTCCCCCACCACATTACACACAACTACAATCTGTCCCCATCTCTACAATCTATCGCCACCTCATTACCCACTTCTACAAACTATCCCCCACCTCATTGCCCATATCTGCAATCTGTCCCCCACCTCATTACCCTGATCTACAGTTTATCCCCTATCTCCAGAATCTATCCCCAACTCCACAATCTATCCCCATGTCTACAATCTGTTGCCACCTCATTCCCCATATCTGCTATCTCCACTGTATTACTGACATCTGCACTCTATCACCCTCATTACCCACATCTACAATTTATCCCCACCTCATTACCCACATCTACAATCTATTCCAAACACCATTACCCAGATCTACAATCTATCCCCTCCTCATTAACCACATCTATAATTGATCCCACACTTCATTGCCCACATCTATAATCTATCACTAACTCATTACCGTCTGCAATCTATCCCCATCTCATTATACACATCTACAATATATCTCTCATATCATTACCCAAATCTGTAACCTAGCCCCACCTCATTACCCACATCTACGATCAATCCCCCAACCCATTACCCATGTCTACAATCTATGTCCCACCTCATTACCCACATCACAATCTCCCCATCACATTACCCACATCTGCAATCTATCCCCACCCACACTGGCCACATTTACAATGTTCTTCACCTCATTACCCACATCTACAATCTATCTCTGCCTCATTACCCACATCTCAGATCTGTCCCCACTTCATTACCCATAACACACGAGCTATCCACTCAGCTCATTACCCATGCACAAGCTATACCCTCCTCATTACCCATATCTGCAATCTAGCCCTTACCTCATTAGCCGCATCTGCAATCTATACCTTGCCTCATTACAGACATCTACAATCTACCCCTCACCTCATAACTCACATCTACAATCTATCACCACCTCATTACCAACATCTACAAAGTATCCCCAACCTCATTACCCACATTGGCAGTCCATCTCTCTCCTCAATACCCACATCTACAATCTATCCCTACCTCATTACCCATATCTACAGTCTATCCCTCACCTCATTACCCATATCTGCAATCTACCCTCACCTCATTACTCACATCTACAATCTATTCCTACCTCATTACCCAGATCTACAATCTATCCCCACCTCATTACCCACATCTAGACTATATCACTCACCTCATTACCTACATCTGCAATCTATACCCTGCTTCATTACCCACATTTACAATCTATCCCTCATCTAATTACCCACATCTACAATCCATCCCCACCCTGATTATCCACATCTACATTCTATCTCACACTCAGTACACACATCTAAAATCTATCCCCACCTCATTGCCCTTGTCTACACTATGTCCCTCCACTTCCAGTACCCATATCAGCAATCCCATCCCCCACCTCATTACTTCACATCTCAAACTAACCCCAACTAATTACCAACTTCTTCCATCTATCCCGACCTCAAGCACCCACATCTGCAATCTAATCCCCACCCCACTACACATCTATAATCAATCCCCAACCTTGTTACCCAAATGTACAATCTACCCCACACCCCATTACCCACATCTACTATCTATCCACCATCTCTACAATATATCCCCATCTCTTCAATCAATACCCTTCTCTACAGTCTGTCCCTCATCTCTACAATCTATCACCACCTCATTACCCACTTCTACAATTATTCTCCCACCTCATTGTCCACATCTTCATCCTATCCCCACGATTACCAGAACAACAGTCCATCCCTATCTCTCAATCTATCCCCATCTCAACAATCTGTTGTCCTTCATTACCCACATCTACTATCCATCTCCATCTCATTACCGACATCTGCTCTATCCTCCTCATTACCCACATCTACAAATTATCCCCATCTCAACACCCACATCTACAATCTATCCCCACCTCATTACCCACATCTACAATCTATGCCCCACCTCATTACCCACATCTACAATTGTCCCCGACTCATTGCCACATCTACAGTCTATCCACACACCATTGCCCAGCTCTACAATCTGTCCCCATCTCAACATCCACATCTACAATTTGTCCTGACTCATTGCCCACATCTGCAATTTGATCCCCACTCATTACCCACATCTGCAATTTATCCCCATCTCATTACCCACAACACAATCTATCCCCCAGCTCATTGCCCATCTACAATCTGTTCCCATCTCAACACCCCATATCTACAATCTATCCAACACCCCATTACCCAGATCTACAATCTACCCCATTAGCCCACATCTACAATCCTCCTACACACCATTACCCACATCTACCATCTATCCTGCACCATTGCCCACATCTACAATCTATCCCCAGCTCATTACCCTCTACAATCTATCCCCACCCCATTAGCCACTCTACAATCTATCACTGCCTCATTACCCATCATCTGCAGCCTGTCCATCTAATTACACACATCTAACAGACATCTCTGTCTCATTTGCCCCAAATCTGCAATCTATCCCCACCTCATTACCTACATCTACATTCTATCCCCACCCTATTGCCCTCATCTGCAATCTGTCCCCACCTCATTACCCACATCTGCAATCTATCCCACCACATGACCCACATTTACAATATGTCCCTCACTTCATTACCCCACATCTACAATCTATCCACGCATCACCCACATCACCACAATTTGTCCCCATCGTTGCCCATATTTACAATCTGTGCTCCTTCATTACCCTTATCTTGCAATCTATCCCCCCTCATTTCCAATCTACAATCTATCCCCACCTCATTACACACATGTGCATTCTATCTCCCACCATTACCCATCTACAGTATGTCCCTCCTTCATTACCCACATCTACAATCTATCCCAATCTCATTACCCACATCTACAATCTATCCATAGTTCATTACCCACATCTACAATCTATCCATATTTCGTACCCCACATCTACAATATATCCCCACCTCATTACCCACATCTGCAATCTGTCTCCCACCTCATTACCCATATATGCAATCTATCCCCCACCTCATTACCCATATCTGCAATCTATCCCTTACCTAAATACCAGCATCTGCAATCTACACTCTGCCTCATTACAGACATTTACAATGTACCCCTCATTTCATAGCCTACATCTACAATCTAGCGCCACCTCATTACCCACATCTACAATGAATCCTCCACCTCATTACCCAGATTTGCAGTCTATCCCTCAACTCATTACCTCTACAATCTATCCCCACCACATTACCCATATCTACATTCTCTCCCTCACCTCATTGCCCATATATGCAATCTATCCCCACCTCATTAACCATATCTGCAATCTACACCCTGCCTCATTACAGACATCACAATGTACCCTCACCTCCATAACCCACATCTACAATCTTCGCCTCCTCATTTACCCACATCTACAATGATCACTCCACCTCATTAGCCACTTTATAGTCTATCTCTAGCCTCATTACCACATCTACAATCTATCTCACCTCATTACCCATATCTACATTCTATCCCTCACCTCATTACCCACATCTGCAATCTATCCTAACCTAATTGCTCACATATACAATCTATCCCTACCTCATTACCCCAGATCTACAATCTATCCCCACCTCATTACTCACATCTAGACTATATCCCTCACCTCATTACCCACATCTGCAATCTATACCCTGCTTCATTATCCAGATTTACAATCTATCCCTCATCTAATTACCCACATCTACAATCCATCACCCACATCTACAAACTATCATCCACCTCAT
The DNA here is from genome assembly GCA_016271365.2 of Neoceratodus forsteri. Classification (NCBI taxonomy): domain Eukaryota; kingdom Metazoa; phylum Chordata; order Ceratodontiformes; family Ceratodontidae; genus Neoceratodus; species Neoceratodus forsteri. The sequence goes on from CM057457.1 coordinate 489,730,294, forward strand.
TACTCACATCTACAATCTAACACCCCATTACCCACATCTACTATCTATCCCTCATCTCTACAAATCTATCCCCATCTCTGCAATCTGTCCCCATCTCTGCAATCTGTTGACCTTATTGCCCTTCTACAATTTATCCCCACTCATTGTCCATCTGCAATCTATCCACCTCATTGCCCAGATCTACAATCATCCCTATCATCAGTATCCCCATGTCAACAATCTAATGTCACAGAGAGTTGGCAAAATTAGGCATGGTAGTCCTCCCTCCGTATGTATTAGATGTCATCAAGGTTGAGGACCTTTTACATATTTTTGGAAATGTCCCAGGTAGTACCACTTTGGTCTGCTATAAAAGGAAGGTGGACCCCCTACTTGGCTTAGATGACCTTTACACCAGAGATATGTGTGCTGGGGATGTTGCTCATATCCCAGTGAGAGAATAAGTTGATACCATATGGTTTTAATTTCAGCTTCTCTTAAAAAGTGTTTCTTAAACACTGGAAGATGCAAGTGATCACCTATACAGAATGGTTGCAGAATTATGCTAATCTGAGAACAGAAGAACCATAGCTATCTTTCAGAATAAATTACAAGGTTTGATAAGATTTGGGGTTCCCTTGTACATTATATTCCCTTCAAAATGAGTTTGTTCTTCCTTGTCTAATGCCATTAAGGCAGGTGATTACCCTCTGTGCTGGGAGGAGATTGGGGGTGTGAGTGGGAGTAGTTATAGAATAAGCAGAGATAGATCTACTGTTAAGGAGATATGTGTGTAGCTATATATATTTCAATTTGTATATATTTATATATATCAATCAGTGTATTTTCTTTTACTTAGATGTATTCCCTGCAAGCTAAATTTCAATTAAAGTTGAATGGCAAAAAAAAAATCTACTGTCATTTCATTACCCACATCTACAATCTATCCCCCACCTCATTACTCACATCTACAATCTATCCGCCACCTCATTACCTACTTCTTCCATCTATCCCCACCTCAATACCCACATCTACAATCTAATCCCCACCCCAATACCCACATATATAATCTATCCCAACCTAATTACCCACATCTACAATCTACCCCCACCTCATTGCCCATATGTGCAATCTATCCCACCTCATTGCCCATATATACTATCTATCAACCATCTCTACAATGTATCCTCATCTCTACAATCAATCCCCTTCGCTACAGTCTGTCCCCCATCTCTACAATCAATCGCCACCTCATTACCTACTTCTACAATTTATCCCCATCTCATTGTCCACATCTACAATCTATCCCCCACCTCATTACCCAGAACCACAATCTATCCCCTATCTCCTCAATCTATCCCCATCTCAACAATCTATTGTCACTTCATTACCCACATCTACTATCCAACTCCATCTCATTACCGACATCTCGCTCTATCCTCCCTCATTTACCCACATCTTCAATTTGTCTCCAGCTCATTACCACAACTGATTTATCCCCCAGCTCATTACCCACATCTGCAGTCTATCCCCAGCTCATTACCCACATCTACAATCTATCCCAGCTCATTACCACATCTACAATCTATCCCACACACCATTACTCAGCTCTTACAATCTGTCCCAATCTCAACACCCACATCTACAATCTATCCAAAGCTCAGGGAGTACGTACGACTCACCGACAGAGTCATTTACTGGTTTGAGTCCTGCTTCACTGGCAGGATGCAAAAGGTAGTAATGGGAAAATTTTCCTCACTACCAATGGCCCTCCCTTGTGGTATACCCAGTGCTTGGTCCTGTCACCCATGTTATTCATAGTGTACATGATGCCCCTGGGAGGGATCATGTCATGGTATGGGGTTAGGTTACATTGCTCTGCAGATGATACGTAGCTCTGTCTTTTGCACATGGGACACCTGGCATGGTCGATGTGTTTAATAAATGCCTGGCTAAGACTGGATGCCAATGAGCTGGTTGAGACTCAACCCTGACAAAACTGAAGTACTGGTTGTTGAACCAGGTCGCAGAGAGAGAGTAGCACTGCAGAAAAAGAGATAGGGCTTCGGCTTGGCTCTTTGTGGCTGCTGCTTAAGGTGAGACATTTGTGAGTCTTTCTGGACAAGGGACTGACTTCTGGGGCTCAGATGTCAGTGGTCTTCCAGAATGGTTTCTGCCATCTAAGGAATAATTCCTTGGCCACACTGGTGCACACTTTGGTGACCTCAAGGTTCGATTACTGTAATGCTCTGTACCTTGTGGTCAGTAGATGTATGCTGTGGCACCTGCAGGTGCAGAACCCAGATACTAAGTTGCTGACTGGCCCTTTGAGGTCTAACCATGCCTCCCCAGCACTGCGTTAACTGCACTGGCTGCCAGTTAAGTGGTGTGTCTCCTTTAACGCTGTGCTGCTACCTTACAAGGCCCTAAACAGGCTGAGCCTGGGTTACATGTCCAATCTTCTGCAACCTTACACATCCTCATCCCCTCTCTGCTCCACTGTGGAAGGCCACCTGGCTATTCTCAGGGCAAGGTCAAACAGCTTGGGGGGGTGTACTTTGAGTGCTCTTCTGAAGACCTGTGAGGGAGGCCCCTAAGTGAAGGCTTTTAAAAGGCCTTAAAACATATTATTTTGACCAGACTTATGGGGAGTGAGGGTCCCCACAGTTAGCTGCCCCAGAACTGATCTTTAGTTTAAAGTCGTTATTTATGAATTATGAATTGGTGGCTGTCCTCTTTCTTGACTTCAGCAAGGTGTTTGACTCTGTTCCTCATGGGGGCCTGTTGGATAAGCTGGGCGAAATGGGGGTGGGAAACAAGATGGATAGGGAATTGGCTCCAGGGTGGAGTGGTTGGCGGGCCCCTCCTGTTCAACGCCTTCATCTCTTGACATAAGGAAGGATATCAGGAGTGAGATGAGTCTCTTTGGATGACTCAAAGCTGGGGCGGTGGTGGATGGGGAGGGGAAGGTGGCCCTACAGGGGAAACTGGAGACTCTGGAAGGTGGTCTAGAAAGTGGAAACTGAGGTTCAATGCAGGGAATGCAGACTGCACCTGGGAGCCAGAAACCCAGCCAGTGTACACCCTGGGGATGCTACAAGTCTTGATGGCTGAGAGGGACCTGGGGTGGTGGTGGATGTCAAGATGAACAACTCGGAGACTTGAAGGAGGGCAGCGCCAAGACCAACAGGATGCTGGGATGCACGCTAGGGGATCACCTCCAGAAGGAGGGAAGTAATACCATCCGACAACTGCTTGGTGAGGCCGCACTCGAGTACTGTGTGCAGTTTTGGAGGCCACACTTAAAGAGGGACATTGAACTCCTGGAGGGTCCTGAGGAGGGCAACCAAAATGATCTGGGGCTTGGGGACAGGACCTATAGGGAGAGGCTCAAGGAGCTAAATATGTACACACTGGAAGAGAGAAGAGACCAGGGGACATGATAGAGGTATTCAGGCATGAGGGGGTAAATAGGGGAGGCGAAGTCAGGGTGCTCCCAGGGAAGGGGGGGCCACTAGAGGGCATGGGTGGAAGCTGGAGGGGGGAGACTAGGAAGAAAGGAGGAGGTGCTACTTAACTGAGAGGGTGGTGGAGCTGTGGAATGCACTGCCCGGGCAGCTGGTGGAGGGGTTCAAGAGGGGGTGGGACAGGTACAGGGAAGGGTTCTGGAAGCAAAGTCCAGTGCAGTGAGAATATCTGGGACTGGGAAGGAGAAGCCCGAGAGGGCGAGGGCAGCAAGGTCAGATCCCAGGGTGGGGCTGACCAAACGAGCAGACGTGAAAGAACGACAGGCCTATTCTGCTGGCATGTTAGTAGTATTGTAAAGGCACCATGAGCCTGTGGAGAAGGGCAACATGTAAGGAATAAAGTATGGTGATATACCTCGAGCTGGTGTTTCCATCGAGGGTTGATATACCAGCACATGGACCTCAAGAGTGAAGTTTGAGAGGTCAATGCTGTAATCTTCAACCCCGAGATGGAAACAAGCCGAGTTGTGTATACTCGGCTATTCTTTTTTATAGTATATGGTTTCCAAGTTTAAGAAAAAGTTATGTTTTTGGACATTTTCGCTTCATAAGGTTTCACTTTTATACCTTGTGTTTGGTGCTCCTACTTGTTGCCGCAGCTGAGTGTATGTGTGTTGCTGCAGTTCATTTTTTTATTGAATTGGACTGTTGTCTGACGTGGTCTCATTCTAGTGTGACAGCAGGCGCTCAAGTTTCAGGCAGGGCTTGGTTAAAAAAATTTGAAACTGTTATGGTCTGGAAACACGGAGACAAGTAGGACAGTCCATGTCCAGACTGTCTCAGTAAGTCTTAGCTCATTATTTATTTATTTTTTAAGACGCCTGTTTCACCAATAAGGTGGTGAGGGTAGACCAGCTCATGTATATTCGCTATAGAACATGCATAATAACTTTTAGAACATGCATAACATTTAATTTTTTTTCAATTCAATTCAACTTTATTTTTAAAAGGCGCTTTTCTTAAAACCAAAGCGCCTGTACATTTCAAACAATAAATACAATAAAATTAAAACGAACATAAATCATTAAAAGCTATGCTAAGAAGGTGGGTCTTCAAAGCTCCTTTAAAACTTAGGAAGGTCGGGCAATTTCGCAAGTGACGAGGTAGAGAATTCCATAGGGTTGGTGCCATAAAACTAAACGATCTAGCACCTTATGTTTTCAAACGGACCCTAGGAATCTCTAGCAATCCCTCGTCAGTGGATCGGAGGGGCCGGGAGGGACAATAGGAGCAAAGGAGTTCTTTCAGGTAGGTAGGTCCCAGATCATGTAGGGCTTTATAGGTCAGCAAACCGACCTTGAAAGTGATTCGTCAAAACACTGGCAGCCAGTGCAGTCCACGAGCACAGGTATTACATGGCTGGATCTAGAAGATCCAGTCAACAGCCTGGCTGCCGCATTCTGCACTAGCTGCAGACGTAAGTTCAACCCCGATAGCCCTAGGTATAGGGAGTTACAGTAGTCAAGACGGGAGGTAACGGTGTGGATCAACGCTGGAAGGTCCTCTGAGGAACCAGGTGCTTCAACTCTGGCAATATTCCTCTAGATGGAAAGGAAGTTTTGACTACCGCTTGACACCTGAGATTTAGGCGCCAGACTTGCGCCAATTATTACGCCAAGATTCCGCACCTGATCTGAGGTCACCAACTGAACACCTCCAAGCCATAAGCCTGAGGGTGATCCATCCGCAAACCTGCCTCACAGCGCCTTTGTCCACGACCAGCACCTCAGTTTTCTATGGGTTTAACCTCAGCCAACTCCCATTCATCCAGTCTTTAATTTCTGCAAGGCAGTTATTAAATACCGACAAGGCAGCATCCTGGCCGGCACAAAAGACATTTACAGCTGGGTATCTGCATAGCAGTGAAAACCCAAACCTTCTCGTCTAATAATTGCTCCTAACGGCAGCATATACACCGTAAACAACATAGGCGCTAAGATAGAACCCTGCAGTACCCTGCAGGATAGGGAGACTGATGCCGAGGAAAACATTCCTGTCACCACTCTCTGAGTCCTACCCTCGAGGTAAGATCAAAACCATCTGAGGACCATATCAGATAGTCCACAGATAGACCGCAAACGTTCTAACAGCACACCATGATCAATGGTGTCAAACGCTGCAGAGAGATCAAGTAGTACCAAGATGGATCAGGTCCTACGATCTCTCGCTATTAGGAGGTCATTTAGTACCCGAACCAGCACTGTCTCGGTACTATGCCTTTTCCTAAATCCAGACTGGAGAGAATCGTAGATATCGTTGTTGGTCAGATGATCCTCCAACTGTACTGCAACCACTTTCTCAATAACTTTACCAATAAAGGGTAAGTTAGAGACTGATCTGTAATTTGCTAGACAATCTGGATCTAGGGAGGAATTCTTTAGTAGAGGCTTAACTATAGCCTCTTTAAGGGGATCCGGAAAGATCCCCCCTCAAAGACTTCCAGACTATCAAAGCCAGGACTAGGACGATTTTATCCACACAACCCACTAAGAGGCATGTGGGGCCGGGTCCAAATCACAGCTAGTCGGTTGCAGCGATTGAGTGATCATCACAACATCATCGATTATGGGAAGGGTGAAATCAGACCATCTAAACTGGGTGTTCGACATGCAACCACCATCATTCCCACTGGGAGGAAGAGCGGATATCTGATCTGATTTTGACAACCTTATCTGCAAAGAAGAGAGCAAGTTCATCACACCATTCTTGAGATAAGGCTCTTCTGGGCTGCAGACAGACTGGATTGCACAGTCTGTCCACAGTCCGAAAGAACTGAGCTGGTCTATTCTGTGCAGCCGCTATCTCTCTGAACAGGAATTCCTTCTTACGAGATATTGCAGATTGATAGAACATATAATGGTCCATCAAACTAAGCCTGTCATCATCAAGACCGGACCTCCTTAGCGCTCTCCAGCCTTCGTCCAACCCTCCTCAACTCCCTCACGGTCTCATCAAACCAGGGAGACCTGGGGCGAGAAGTGAGAGGACGAACATGAACTGGTGCAATAGAATCCAAGGCCCCTGTCACTGCCTCATTATAAGCATGTACCTGGTCACCTGGGTCTAAGCAATCTATCAGTAGGCTTGATAAGTCCAATACCACCATCAGGTCATCTGGGGAAACACCCCTCAAGGGGCGGTATCGGACCATCTCCAAAGGGGCTGACCTAACAGGGGTGGCCTCAAAACTGAACCTAATGGGGTGATGGTCAGACCATCCGACCGGTTCCACCACCAAGTCGGATGTCCCCATCCCCAGAAGGAACACCAGATCCAATGAGTGTCCACCAATACGGGTCAAGGAGGAAACAAACTGTGTGAAGCCCATGTGCATAACAACTTTGGAATGTGCACAACTACTTTTGAACATGCACCACAACATTGGAGCAGCCACCAAATTCCATACACAATAAGCCATAACCATGTACTGTAAAGGAATAAATTCAACTAGTACTAAAAATGTAATTGTGCAGATTCAATCATCAGTTCACCTGCATTTCCCGATTGTGCAGACTCCCTTCCACTTTCTCAGTGGCACATTGCTCACTCATGTAGTGCTAAATGTGGTCAGACACCATGGCAGTAATAAAAAGCATCGATACAGTAGAGCCAGCAGGGAAGCTTGGCTGGTCATGCCAGCAGAACACCCACCAAATCAGCCATCCCAGCAGCTGGGGAAAACGACAGTTGGGGCGATAAGTCGCAGCAGCACTAGGTGCTAGCTACCAGATCGGTGGGGGGGGGGTATTTTCTGATTGATGATGCAGCAGCCAGCACCTTAGGCTGCAGAGGAAAGCGTGGCCTCACACTAAGGACCTTTTCAATCTAGGTCCTTAAAACCATAAAAAAAAAAAAACTGTGGATGTCCATACACAACTTACTCTATGTTTCTATCTTGGGACTGAAGAGCATGGATTTCTGAGTTTTGCTCTCGAGGTCCATATACTGTTATGTCATCTCAAACATGGATATACCAGCTTGTTGCCTATGGTGTATGGCCCATACGTTATTCTTTATATTGCACATAAATTACTAAGAATCTTAATTACAAGCAGGTAATTGTTTATGAACTAGTAAATTAAAAAGTAGGTAGGCAGGAGCACTGACAAGGTCAGGAGGAGCACAAATTTAAGGCTACTGTTTAGAGTTTCTGTGCTCCTCTGTTTTGGAGGAGCACACCGTGCTAAATCCTTAATGCCACCCCTGACTGCTATACCTTCCTTTTGCACCTGACCAGGAAAGAGCTCTCTCGGTCTTTAATAACTACATCGCAGAACCAGGAGTGGATGCATTTGAGTTGGCTGAAGTTGAATTCGGATAAGAGTGAGGTGCTGGTTGTGGATCCGGCATGCTGGAGAGGGAGTTGGGGTTGGTTTGCCCATGGCGTTATACCTTGGGGCCTATTTCTCCCTACCTATGAACAAGTGCGGAACCTGGGGGTAATTTTTGATGAATGGCTTACTCTGCATGCGCTGATGTCTGCTGTCATCAAATCCTCTTTCTATCATCTGAGGAATATCTCCAGGATTAAGCACCTTGTTCCATCCGCTTGGATTATTGCGATTCCCTTTACCTAAGGCTACCTGGGGTGGAAATCTGCCGCCTACAGCTGGTGCAGAATGCAGCGGCCTGGCTTTTAACAGGAACCTCTCGGTCCAGTCATATTTCGTGCAGTGCCGCGCAGACTGTACTGGCTGCCAGTACAGTGGCGGATCACCTTTAAAGTTATTTTTTTGACTTTTGAAGACCTACACAGACAGGGACCAGACTATGTGAAAGAGCTCCTGGTTCCTTACTGCCCTGGGTGATCGCTCCACTCAGCTGATGAGGGGTTGCTAGAGATCCCGAGGGTGTGTTTAAAATTTTCTGGGGCCTGGGCATTTATCTTTGCAGCCCCCACCCTCTGGAATTCTCTACCATGTCGGTGACGGGAGTGCTCAACTGTGGAAGGATTTAAACAGGCCTTGAAAACTTATTTATGGAGGTAAGCTGTTTGTGGTTGAAGTCTTTCCAGACTGCATTAGTTGTTTAATTGCTGTTTTATATTTTTAAGGATATTGAGATGCATGATGTGTTTTAAATTTTGTTCGGCGCCTTGGTTTTTGAAAGGCGCCATAAAAATAAAATGCATTATTATTATTTATAACCAGAGCTAGACAAGTAAGGAACAAGGCATATGAGTTGGATCATGCTATGGTACTGTACTGTACCAAGGTAATACAGACATCATTTATTATCAGAGCTAGACAAGTAAGGAATAAGGCATGACAGCGGTATAATCTATATGATGGTAACATACTGTACCAAGGTAATAGACATCATTTATTATCAGAGCTAGACAAGTAAGGAATAAGGCATGACAGAGATGGGATTATGCTATGGTACTGTACTGTACCAAGGTAACACAGACATCATTTATAATCAGTGTTAGATAAGTAAGGAATAAGGCATGATGGGGGGGGGGTTATGCTATGGTATTGTACTGTACCAAGGTATTACAGACATCATTTATAATCACAGCTAGACAAGAAAGGAATAAGGCATGACAGAGGTGGCAGTATGCTATGGTAATGTAGCAAGTGGTGGGTTCGAGACCCAATAACAGAAGTGCTTCAACAAGGGATAGTGAGGCTTAAAAAGGGAGAGGGGGGCCGAGGTGACAGTGACAAAGCAGGTATAATTAAAATTACATTTTGCTCAGTATTCACAAATGAAGAGGAGGGTGAGGTACCTAAACCAAACAATGATGCACTCTGAATGGGGTGGGGGGGTCAATTCAAGTCCATTCACAGAAGGAATGGTCCTGAAGGAACTCCTAAAACTGAAAGTGGACAAAGAATGGGGCCCGGTGGGATTCTTAAAGAACTAAGGGGAGAACTAGTGACACCACTGAATACCCTTTTTAACAAATTATGGGAGAATGGTACGGTACCTAAGGACTGGAGGAAGACGAATGTGATTCCCCTTCACAAAAGTGGGAGCAAGGCAGCAGAAAACTACACGCCTGTTAGTTTGACCTAGTGGTAGGGAAAATGATGGAATCACTTCTGATAGAAATAACTTTTTGAGTACCTAGAGGCCAATGGGTCACAGGACCCAAAGAAGCATGGATTCACAGCATGAAGATCATGTCAGAGGAATCTAATAGATTTTTGACTGGGTGACCAAAGTAGCAGACCAGGGAGAGGCTGCGGACATGGCCTGCCTAGACTATGGCAAGGCATTTGATACAGTCCCACACAAAAGATTAATAAACAAGTTAGCCAGCCTGGGAGTGATCTCAAGGTTGTAGCCTTGGTAAAATTTTGGCTGGACAACAGGATACAAGGGGTAATAGTAAACGGAGTCCACTCTGAAGAAAGGAGAGTAATTAGCAGGGTACCACAGGGTTCAGTATTGGGACCAGTCCTCTTTAATGTCTTTATAGGTGACACTGCAGATGGACTGGAAGGAAAAGTATGCCTCTTTACAGATGACACAAAGATCTGCAACAGGGTTGATAAAAAATCCCATGCATTCTTGAATCTCCCACTGCTTTTAACCCCACAACCTCTTCAGGAAGGACGTTCCATGGCCCACCACCCTTTCCATGAAAAAAATACTTCCTCACATTGCTTATAAGCAGTCCACCTTCTGTCTTCAAATTGTGCCTCCTTGTTCTTGCACACCTCTTTTTCTGAATTATGCTACACTCCTGGACTTTGCTGATTTGCTTGAGACACTTGAAAGTTTCTATCATGTTCTCCCTCTCCCTCCATCCTTTGCTCAAGGATATACATACCGAGCTCCTTTTGTGTCTCCTCATATGGCTTCTGGTGCAGATCCTGCACAATTTTAGTTGCCCTCATCTGGACTGCCTCCATCCTGTCTATGTCCTTGTGGAGCACAGCCCCTCCTTGGTCTACTACTTTGGTCATAATTTAACTTTTCTAGATCTGCTGTCCTGTGTTAGCCCATTCTTACCAGACACATCCCAAGTGTCCCTCCTTCCTCATCCCTCCTAAGCACACACCAGGATTCAAATCCTTGACCTCCTGCACTGGGGCTGCTACCATAAAACAGATCATTGATGAAAAGCATGTAAACGAGAAGTCAATTCCATATGATTACTTGCAGGCATTTTTCATGTTGTACGAGGAAGCATTTTTTGCTGAAGATATCAATTTATGTGAGTGTTGTGTATCTCACTCAGAACGTTTGGACAAAGCTTGTGCAGAGGGAGACCCTGAGATAATTAGGGTAGCTCATGCTCAAATGCTGTGTGACCTTGAGTCATTGGAAATTTTGAAGAAAATTAGGCAATTTGATATCCAAAAGGAAACAAAGCCACTATTCAAAATCTTATGGCAGTATATGCAGATGGTGTTGGAAATTGCTGTATTTATCTGTTCAAGGCTACTGAGTTATTCACCAAGTACTACTTTGCACATGACAAGCTAAATTATAGAAAAATGGAATGTGTCAGCAGAAAGGACCACCAGGTCCACCCAGTATGCCTAGCAAGCCACAAGGACTTTAATATTGCCTTCCCACCCCTCCTGGAACTAACAGACCCCCGTGTCTGTCCCACACCTCTTGAATCCCCTCACAGTTCCTGCCCCCACCACCTCCTCAGGAGTCTGTTCCAGTTTTCACCACCCTCTGTAAAGTAGAATTTTCTGATGTTTCTCTGAACCTCCTCCCTACTAAGACACTAAATATGTACACATTGGAAGAGAGAAGGGACCGGGGACATGATAGAGGTCTTCAAGTACATGAAGAGGGTAAATTGGGAAGAACAGTCAGGTGCTTTGAAGGAAGGAGGAGGGGCCACTAGAGGGCATGGTGGAAGCTGTGGGGAAGATTCAGGGAGAAAGTAGGAGGTGCTACTCACAGAGGGTGGTGGAGCCATGGAATGCACTGCCTAGGGGCTGGTGGAGGCAGAAACAGTGGAGGGGTTCAAGAGGGCTGGGACAGGTACAGGGAAGGGTTCTGGAAGCAAAATCCAATGCAGCAAGAATATCTGGAACTGGGAAGGGAAAAGCCAGAGAAGGCGAGAGGGGCAGCGAGGTCAGCACCCAGGTTGGGGGCTGACCAATTGAGCAGACTCGAAAGACTGTTAGTACTAACATACTAAAATGCCAGCAGAATAGGCCTATCTACATACCATTCCCCTGGTTTTTAATTACTCCCTTAGCTGAAAGATGTCCTCTGCTGGCACCCTGTTAATACCTTTGATATATTTGAAGGCCTTAATCATGTTCCCCCTTTCTCTTCTTTGTTCAAGGGAGTATGTGCTGAGGTCCCTCAGGCATTCCGGTATGACAGATGATGGAGTCCACCAACCATTTTTGTTGCCCACCTCTGGGCCTTGCATCCCACTATCACATCTTTTCTTGAGATATGGCCTCAGAACTGGACCCCATACTCAAGGTGAGGCCTGGTGAGCTGCCTGTATAAGGGCATTATGACTTCCTCTTGCTAGTTACCCCTGCCAATACATCCTAGCATCTTACTGGCCCTTGCCACCTCTTTTCATATTGCTTTGTCACCTTCGGCCCCTGTGAAATGAATATGCCAAGGACCCTTTCCAGCTTGGTAACCTCTAGGGCATGTCCCCATACAGTAATCCACTCCCTGGTTATTCCTGCCTAAGTGCATGATCTTGCATTTTTTGTGTTGCAGGACAAATGCCATTTCTTGGACCATTCCTCCAGTTTCTCCAGAGCCCTGCACATACTCTCCACCCCCTCAGGTGAATCCACTCTATTGCAAACTTTTGTGCCATTTGGGAATAGACACACTCTTCCCTCTAGCTCTTCCACTATGTCCCCTATAAATATACTGGAAAGCAGTGGTCCTAGTGCCGACCCTGAGGTAACTTACTGGTGTCCATACCTTCCTCTGAAGGTACCCCATTTACAATTACCCTCTGCCTTCTACCCTCCAGCCAGTTTTGCACCCACCTAACCACATGTGGCCTTAGTCCCAAGGCATCTCATTTTGTGCAGTAGCCTCCTGTGTGTGCACTGAATCAAACTCCTTTTTGAAGATGAGATATGCACCATGTACAGACCCCCCTGATCCAGTGCCCTGGTGACCTAGTCAAATGACTCTATTAAGTTAATTTGACGTGACCTTCCCTCAGTGAACCCATGTTGCTGCCAGTCCTGTAGGCAATTGGCTTCAAGGTAGCTAGTGATTCTCTTTTTTAGCACTTTCTCCGTGAGCTTGCCCACCATCGATGTCATGCTCACCGGCTTTAATAGACAGCCTCCTCCTTGTCCCCCCTTTACAAAGGGGGACCACATCTGCTCTTTTCCAGTCATCGGGGATCTCCCCTCTCGCCAAGAATTTATTGAAGAGGCTGGTCAGAGGTTCTGCTAGCACTTTACTAAGCTTCCTCAGTACACTGAGGTGCACCCTTCAGCCCCATTGCCTTATCCACTCTCAAACCCTCTCACTCCCTCAGGACCTTTTCCACCTGGAAGGGACTAGAGTTCACCTGCCACCTTATCATGTACCCTGATCTTCTTAAACTCCCCCTTCTTCTCAACCATGAAGACTGAACAGAAATAGCTACTGAGTATCTCCACCTTCCCACAGTTATCTCCCACCAATTCCCCTTCTCCATTTTTCAACCTGATTATCCTCTCTCTTGACTTTTTCCTTTCACTGACAGACCTGAAGAAGGTTTTATCCCCCCTCCTTGACTGTGTTGGCTATTCTCTCTTCTGTTCTTGCCTTTACCCTCCTGACCTCCTTACCTGCTTCCCTCTGCTTCTCTTGGTATATAGCCCTATCCTCCTCCCTTCGTGTCCTTCTAAATGCCTTTCTCTTTGCCCTGATCCTCTCTGCTACTTCTCTATAAACCAAAGTGGCTTCCCCTTCTTTCTACTTTTATTTACCCTCCTGATGCAGAGGATAGTGGCCTCCACAACTGTCCCTTTATTTTACCCCACATTTTCTCCACCCCTTAGTTTTCCCATCCTGGCTAAAGCCTGTTGAATGCATTCCCCCATTTTCTGAAAGTCTGCATGCCAAAAATCTAGCACCTTTACATTGGGCAGATGGATCTCAGCAGCCATTTTTACCATGAACCAAACAGTGCTGTGGTCACCAGTGCCCAAGTTCTCTCCTACGGCTATTGCTCTCACCTGTTCCCCATTTGTAAGGATCAAATCTAGGATCACCCCTCCCTGGTTGGTTCCCTTACCAGCTGCTTCATTAGTGCTCCCTGTAGGGAGTCTACGATATCCCTGCTACTGGTGGATGCTGCCGATGGGGTGCCCCAATCCAGGCCCGGGAAGTTGTGGTTCCCCCATCAGCCGCACCTCCCCTCTGTTTGCTGTCTTCTGGATTTCCTCCATCATTGTCTTATCCATTGCATCCTGCTGCACTGGTGTCTATATATCACCCCGATGCATAGGACTTCTCCTTCCCTGTATCCAATGTTACCCATAAAGCCTCAGCCCCACATATCCTAAAAATCAGTAGCCTTAATATATTCCTTCACATATAGGGCATCCCCCATCCAACTTACCTTTCCTAAAGTATATGACCCGGTATTGCCATACCAGTCCAATCCAGTCCCTTATGACCTCACATCTCCATGATTCCATGATGTCTAGGTCTGCCTCAGCCATGACTGCTGTTAAGTCTGGGATCTTATTGCCCAGGCTTCAGCATTGGTGCACATGGCTTTCAACCACAGGGCCCTTATGCTGTCCCCTGGCACATGTTACCATCCCTACTCCTTGCGTCTGTCGATTTTCCATCCTTGGGAGGCTGGTAACCACCCTCTTTTCTTCTGTCCCGTGGTGTGGGTTTATTCCCAATCCCCCAATTTAGTTAAATTATAGTATTGTTCCATGAATTCTCCTAACTTGCTCCTTAGCAGTGCTGTACCCTCTCTATTCAGGTACAGTCTATCCAGGGCAAATAGACTCTCATTTCCCCATGTTGTGCCCCAGTTCCCTACTAACCCATACCCAATCTGTTCATACCATCCCTACAGCCACCTATTATTTATTTAGTTTTCATTATTAAATTTTGCAGTCCTCATGCTCCTCTGTGTGCTTGCCCATGGTACAAGCAGCACTTCCAAAATTCACATACCTGAACCCCAGACTGCTGCAGTACCTAGCTAGTGCCTAAATTTTGCCTGCACTTCTAACAAACTATACCCCGCCAGGTCATTTGTTCCAGGTGGAACACCAGGTGAGTTTTTTCCATCCTGCTGTCTCCCGTGTGGATATAGTGAATGACCTCTGCTACTGCCATACCTGGCAGGCAATCAGCCCATATCGTACTGTTTCTGTCCCTCCTAACCCCCAGCAAATTCCTTTTATTATCAGTCACCAACAAGTAAGACCCTTCTCCATTTCCTTTAACATGTATTTCTCCTGTATTTTCCCAGCCCTTTGTACTCCATTAATTCCTTATTGCTGTTTCCCTTTTTCCTTGTATTCTCCCAAGTATTTAGTTCCCCATCTCTGTATGCGCTCCCAGTTCCCCATAGGCATTACCTTTAAACCACCTTTCCTTTTCTTTCCATCTGCCAGCACCTCTCCCACCTTGCCCACCCTTTTCATTGCCTTGACTGAAGTTTCCAGTGCTTGGGTCGCTTCTCCATTTCCAACCTGTTTTGCCCCCCAGACCTTCCTTGCTGTCTCTCTCTTGAGGGTTTGCCTTTTGAGGTGAGTCACCCCAGCACCCTTGTCCTTTCATTTGCCCTCCTCTTTGTTGTTTTGCAAGGGGACAACCCCCTTCTCCTGCTACTCAGCCTTCCATTGTGCCCTTCTCAACTGTTCCCCCTGAACCCACCTTTGCTCCAATTTCTTCATTCTTACCCCCATTTAGTGGAACTAGAGGTGAAATATGTTTTTGTGTTCTACGCCTACTACCTTTATCCTCCTGCTAGTGCACCTCCCCCTTTACTTCTGTTTTGTGCAGGCTTTGGACCTTTGTACCTTACAACCTACCAGTACCCTCTACCCTTCTCACATCCAGGACTGCCTCTACCAGAGTCCCCAGGAGCCCCCTAATGCCCACCCCTACACTTCCTTCCCTGCTTGTATATTCCTTTGTGTTCTTCCAGTCCATCTCCTGACTACTCTTACCTATTTCAAGTTTTGCTCCTAGACCCCTGCATCTCTACCATTTGAATCTCTTTTGCCTCACCCCATCTTACTCTCTTCAGTGGATCCTCCATCCTCCCCACCACCCTTCACCCCTGCCTTACCTTCTCCTTTAGTTGTGCCACTGCCTACATACCATGCCAAACCTAATACCATGGCCAATCCACACCCAGTACACTCTACCACACTTACAAAGATACCTGCCCTTGTAGTCTGGGGACCATGCCATAGCTCCATTGCTGTTCTGCCCCAACTGCTCCTCCAGATCAGTTGCCCCATTATTTTTCACAACGCCACTATAAAATGCAGCTTGTACCATCCAAAACCCATTGCTGAACCCTCTTTAAAGAACACCTTGAAAGCCTATTATGCAATGAACAACAAAAATGCACATACTCTGGACTAGAATTCTTCCTGCTGACCTGAAAAGAACTAGATGAACAGACAAGAAACACCTTGGAATCCTATTACCCAAGGTACAGGCTCCCTGACAGGATTAGCTCCTGCAAAATAAAAGAAATAGGTTATCAAGCAAGTTAATGGTACAGACTGGACCAGAGCAGGACCACTGGACCCACAGGGCCACTCAAAAGCAATGGCTACTGCTCAGATTCTAGAACAAGCTCTCAAATAGAATGTCCCTATTATATTCCTGCCCATCTACAAAACCCTTGCCAAGCACAGGACTCCTGTCTTCCCCTTCAATGTCTGGTAATTTTGTCAACTATTATTCCAAGCATATGCCTTTATACCTAGCAGACATATAAAGACTCAGGACATCAGATGCTGACATACAGTATATGAAGAATTTCTCAGGGGAAACTGGGCTGTAAACAAGAATGAATGTGTGTCCTTCTGTGCCGCTGGTGCAGATCATGCTTTGGAACAAATCAACCACATGATGAAAGTTTCAGGTGGATTGGTATTACCCTTAACCACAGTGCTCACACTAGATTTCTTCTGATATCACCAAACCTTGCTCGATGGTGAAAGAAGAACAGCAGGTGGCTGACTGTTCTCAGCCAGATACACACAGCATCACAAACCTTCATTATCAGTACCAAAGTGACAGAGAAGAGAGTCCTGGTTCTTACCACCATCATCAGAAGGTTTACAAATCCATTCACAGAGAACAGTGATAAGTTGTTCAATCTAACAACAAAGGTAATCATGTCAGAAAAGGCAATGCAAGACTCGTAAGCAGGACATTATTGGCAAACAACAATCTGAAACATTTGTATCCATACATATTACAACAAGCAAAGTTAATCTGTTGGCCATCATGAAAAAGCAAAACTACAGACCTGGAAAAGCTCAGGAAAGGAAGTGAATGTAAAAGTGAGATAAGGTGATTGAGCTGCATGAGGAGAGAGCTCTGTTTGCTAATTGTGTGCAGATCAAGGCTTGATATCAACCTGAAGGATGCCATTGGGCAATATGAGTTCTCAGTAGTGCCCAGACCACTTTTTACTGCTGATGATCAATGATACATTGCTCTGCAAACTCTTTGTCAGTTCTAGAGGAGCTCCCAAACAAACCTGTGGAGAGCATGGAGACAGATGAACTCAGCATCAATGCTAATAAGTTAACAGTTGCAGTAGTTAATGGCATGGCTAAACTGTACACCCTAGACAAGCCAGTAGCAGTGAAGACTTGTTTTGACCTGGTGGAACACTTCATATCCCATCTATTTAAAGAAGTGCAACAGAGAGAAGTATGATGTAATTCACTTGGTATTTGACCGATATAATGTAACACAATCACAGAAAGGCTCAACACATGACAGGTGACAAGGAGGCAATGCACCAGTAGCCCTCACATCACTGACATGACCAACAAAGTAACTATGAAATGACTTTGTCACATGTAAAGACAAGACAAAGGACGAGATTACAAGACACCCAGAAGAAACAATGCTCTAGTATGAACTGAAAAATACAATTAAATTTGTTGTCACCTGCAGTACCAAATGTAGAGCAACTCACAAAGTTATGAGTCATCTTGAGAGTGAGCAAGACGAAGGTGACACAAAGTTACTTCTACATTCCTTAGATACAGTAGCTTCTGGTACCATGCAACTTCACATTCACTCTCCAGACACAGATATCTTTGCACTTGCTATTAGGCACTAACCTAAATCATGCCAAGATATGGCATATGTGACTGGAACCTGAGAAAAGCACAGGAACATCTAGCTAAGACCAATCTATGAGACTCCTGGTCCAAAGAAAGCAGCCACACTACCACGATTTCATGCCTTCAGTGGTGATGACATTACTAGTTCTTTTGTAGGAAAGAGAAAATTAGCTAGCTGGAAGGCATTTCAGAATGCTAGTGAAGATGTTCTTACAGCCTTTGAGAAGCTGGGCAATTACATAAAGCCATCAGAAGATACTCTTGTAACACTGGAGAAGTTTGTGTGCCAGCTATACCTCCCAAAAGCTGTGATAACAAAAGTGAAAGGACTCACAGGGTTGTTTAAAAAAAGCAAGCACAATCAGAAAATCCTGCCCTTACAAAAAGTGCCCTACTCCAATCAGTTATGAGGGCTCACTATAATGGTATGATCTGGAACAATGATGCAGTTGCCAAACCCGAACTGCTCACACCACTTCAATATGACTGGAAAGATGATGGAGGTCAGTGGAAAGAAGTTATGATTGCAGAATCTCAAGTGCCAGATACTGTGCTTCATCTAGCTAAATGCAGTTGTGAAAACAAAGTGCTCAGCAATGCTTTGTACATGTAGGAAAACTGGTCTCAACTGCACAAGATTCTGCTGCTGTTCTGATGTGGATGTGAGAAATCAATTGCTGAAAATGAGGGAGACCACATTGACAGTGATGCTAATATAGACAGTGAGGATATGGAAAGTGATGCTCATATGGAGAGTGACGATGACTGATGATCCCCTTATCACTATAGTATGTTAGTACAGACAGTGATGATTATTTAGATATGGAAAGTGATGCTGATATGGAGAGGATGATGACTGATGACTCCTATCTATCACTGTAGTTGGTTAGTACAGACAGTGATGATTATTTAGATATGGAAAGTGATGCTGATGTGAGAGTGATGATGACTGATGATCCCCTCCATCACTATCAGTGTAGTATGTTAGTACAGACAGTGATGATTATTTAGATATGGAAAGCAATGCTGATATGGAGAGTGATGATGATTGATGATCCCTATTTATCACTGTAGTATGTCAGTATGTTAGTACAGACAGTGATGATTATTTAGATATGGAAAGTGATGCTGATATGGAGAGTGATGATGACTGATAATCCCCCTATCTATCACTATAGTATGTTAGTACAGACAGTGATGATTATTTAGATATGAAAGTGATGCTGATGTGGAGAGTGATGATGACTGATGATCCCCCTATCACTGTAGTGTGTTAGTATGTTAGTACAGAAAGTGATGATTATTTAGATATGGAAAGTGATGCTGATATGGAGAGTGATGATGACTGTAGTATATTAGTCAGACAGTGATGATTACTTAGATTCTATATGTATAGTAAGCACAGTGATGATTATTTAGATATGGAAAGTGATGCTGATAAGGAAAGTGATGATGACTGATGATCCTCTCATCTATCACTGTAGTATGTTAGTACAGACAGTGATGATTATTTAGATATGGAAAGTGATGCTGATGTGGAGAGTGACGATGATTGATGGTCCCCCTATCTATCACTGTAGTATGTTAGTACAGACAGTGATGATTATTTAGATATGGAAAGTGATGCTGATATGGAGAGTGATGATGACTGATGATCCCCCTATATATCACTGTAGTATGTTAGTACAGACAGTGATGATTATTTAGATATGGAAAGTGATGCTGATATAGAGAGTGACGATGACTGATGATCCCCTTATCACTATAGTATGTTAGTACAGACAGTGATGATTATTTAGATATGGAAAGTGATGCTGATATGGAGAGTGAAGATGACTGATGATCCCCCTATATATCACTATAGTATGTTAGTACAGACAGTGATGATTATTTAGATATGGAAAGTGATGCTGATATGGAGAGTGAAGATGACTGATGATCCCCCTATATATCACTGTAGTATGTTAGTACAGTGATGATTATTTAGATATGGAAAGTGATGCTGATATAGAGAGTGATGATGACTGATAATCCTCCCATGTTATCACTGTAAAAAACAAAATGGTTATATTTAAATGCACGCTGAAAATAGAAAATAGAGTTAAAAACTATGCTTTGACCTTAGGTCTTCTTCAGGAAATATCTAAAATAGAAAAAACAAGTTAGTGTAGAGAGGGTAAATGAGAGATATATATATGGGAGAAAGAAGAAGGGAGGCTAAGGGAGAAGAAGTGATAAATGGTAAGATTAGAGAGAATCTGCAAAACAAAAAAGTGATGATGGGAAAGATAAGCATAATGGGAGAGAAGAGCTGAGGAAGTTCCAGAGTAGAGACTTGATTAACAGGGCCTTAAGAAGGCTGAAGGTGACAAATGTGTGAGAGAGACAGAAATGGAGACATATGGGAAATGAAAAATAAATGAGTACAAAAACAAATTGACTTTAGGGAAAAAGGGGATAGCTGAAAGATGTTAGTGGAAATAAGTCTATCATTCAAACCAGAGGGCTGCTGGGAGCCAACATGATCAGCTTGGCTTCCATGTTTTTTCTATGGTCAGGATCCTGGAAACCCTGCTGAAGGATACAAACAGAAAGGTCATTGACATTGTGGTCCTGGAGATAAAGTGGATACAATGGGTTTGTAGTTTCACCATTCCTGACTGCTCTGAAATGTTCCTGAAACGGTCAGCAAGACGCCTACCAGTTTCTCCAATGTACATAGCTGAACACCTCCTGCAAAGAAATACAGTACACCACATTAGTGGAGGTGCATGAGAACTCCTTGGTGATGTAAAAATTTAGGCCTCCGAATCTCAGTTACACTGAAACAAATTTGCAGGTGTAACAGCGAGCTCCTGTTGCAAGGTTTGGTACCTGGGGAGGAACTGTTAGGGAGTGAGTAGGCTGCTTTTACCAGGAGATTGCACAGGTTAGGTGGCCAGCGGTGGGAGGCAATAGGTGATTCTGTAAAGGAAGCACCAATGTTAGGGTCAGTTTGCAAAATGGGAAAGTTACTAGTGATGATCCTGTGAAGAGAAGGTGTGCTCTGATGGAAAGGAAGAACTAGTGGAATTCGCCATTGTTCTTGTGTGATAGCATCCCTCCTGCAGGGGTCAAGGTTACGGGGCATGTTACTGACCCGGGAGAGTGCTCTGTCCACTGTGCTTTTAGGGTATCCCCTGTTGATAAAAAAACTATGCATTATTTGGGTCTGCTCAGCAAAATCATCCTCTTCACTGCATAACCTGTGAAGTCTAAGAAACTGTGAATAAGGCAGGCCATTCTTGACATGTTTAGATGGAAGAGCTGTGGAGGAGGAAACTGTGAGAGTCAGTGGGTTTATAATAGACTGATGTCTTCAGACCAGTGTTCTGACTGAGAGCTGAATATCCAGAAAGGCAGTGTAGAGGAGGATACTTCCACAGTGTACTGAAGGGAAGGATGAGCGGTGGTGAACTTGTCAAGGAAGACTTGGAGGGTCTCCCTGGAGCAGGAGGTGGCCCCACACAGTCATCAATGTAGCATTTGTAGAGTTCAGGACAGTCCCTGTGAATGAGAGAAAAACGTTCCTCCACCCAACCCACAAACAGATTAGCAAAGCTGGGACCCATCTTGGTACCCATGGCAACTTCACTGACCTGCTGAAAAAAACTGTTATTAAAAGAAAAAGCATTGAGTGTTAGAACCAGTTCTGCCAGACGAGTTAGTGTGTGTGTGGGTGGCTGCTGGTCTTCCCGCTTGTTCAAGAAATGCTGCAAAGCTATCAGACCATCATTATGGGGGATCACTGTGTAAAGAGATTTGATGTCCCTGGTGAAGATGAGCTGATGAGAGTCACTGAATCTGAACCTGTCAAATAACTGGAGAGCATGGTTAGTGTCTTTAACATAGGAGGGCAGGGACTCAACAAGGGGTCTCATGAGGCCATCCAAAAATGGGAGATG
Organism: Neoceratodus forsteri; assembly: GCA_016271365.2. NCBI lineage: Eukaryota > Metazoa > Chordata > Ceratodontiformes > Ceratodontidae > Neoceratodus > Neoceratodus forsteri. The sequence goes on from CM057457.1 coordinate 489,751,999, forward strand.
TGGGATGTGGGGCAGGAGCAGGCAGACACTAATGAGACGACCGGGTTACCTGTTTTGTGGATTTTTGGAAGAAGATAAAACCTGGATGTCTGGGGATGCTACGGACTGAGTCTCTTAGCAGAAGCAGGGGAGCTCATTGTTTTCAATAGCAGAGATGATGGTGGTGGTGACCTCCATCTGTAGTCAACAGTGGGGTCCTGTGGAAGAGAAGAATAAAACCTGGTGTCAGAGAGTTGCTGTGAGGCTTCTGTGATTATAACCCTTTGCCAGACCACAACAGCACCTCCCTTATCAGTTGGTTTAATAACAATGTCATTCTCACATTGTAGAGATCTGAGGGCTGCAAGCTCACCAGGTGTCAGGTTGGAATGGTTGTAGCCTGCAATGAAGGTTAAAGTTAGTGGTGTTTTCCATGCATTGGTTAACAAAATAATCAACAGCAGCAAAACGTCCTGGAGGGGTGTCCATGCACTTCACTGGGATTGATAGTTCTGTGATACTGTCATCATCTGTGGGAAGAAGAGTCATATTAGAGAAATGAGCTGCAAGGCGCATTTCACGATAGAAGCAATGCAAGATCGACTTGAACCTGGGGTGCATCAAGATATCTGGGTGGGCACAAAGAGAGACTTTGCTAAGGAGTGAGTGCTCATCTTGTGTCAGGGGAAGGTCTGGAGGAATACAAAATACCAAATTGTTAGCTGTGTCTGACCCGAGGGCTCATGTTGGTTGTTGATCTGCTGGGTGAGAGACTGGAGTTTTGCAGATTTGGTATATTGAGAAACTGAAAGAGAGTGGAGTTAAGATTGGATGCAGTGTTATTAAAAGGAAGGTTAGTGGAGCCGCTCACTGCAGGAAATCCTTTTGCCTTTGAATGGTTTTTGTCCAAGAGATCAGCTGTGTTTTTGATGGAGAGAATGGTGTGCATGATAAGTTTCCAGAGAAAGCTTTTCAAAGCTTGTTAGTAGAGGAAACATGTGTCTTAGATCCAAATGAACAAGGATGAAATTTCAAGCAGAAACCTTTAGGAATAATACCCAGGTGGCGACATTTGGAAAGAAACTGTAAGTGACTGCAGAGTTTAGTCTTAGAGCAAATGGCAGAAAATAATTCAAGAGAAGGCTTAGAATATGAGAGGGAATGCAGACATAGCAGAAATGAAGGAGGCCAGAGAATTCAGAAGAGATTTCAGATTAGGCATATGGTCGCAGCAAAAATGTAGCACACAAATTGTAAAAATAGACCAGGCACTGCCAGTATGTGGTCTAAAAGCAAAACAAAATGGTTATATTAATGCACGCTGAAAATAGAAAAGAGAGTTAAAATCTACATTTCGACTTTTAGGTCTTCTTCAGGAAATATCTAAAAGAGAAAAAAAACAAGTTAGTGTAGAGGAGAGGTAAAATGAGAGAGATATATATGTGGAGAAAGAAGAAGGGGGAGGCTAAGGGAGAAGAAGTGATAAATGGTAAGGTTAAGAGAGAATCTGTAAAACAAAAAGGTGATGATGGGAATGATAAAGCATAATGGGAGAGAAAGAGCTGGGGAAGTTCCCAGGTAGAGACTGATTAACAGGGCCTTGTAAGAAGGCTGAAAGGTGAAAAATGTGTGAGAAGGAGACAGAAATGAAGACATATGGTGAAAATGAAAAATAAATGAGTACAAAAACAAATTGACTTTAGGGAAAAAAGGGGATGGCTGAAAGATGTTAGTGGAAAATAAGTCTATCATTCAAACCAGAGGGCTGCTGGGAGCCAAGATGGATGATCAGCTTGGCTTCCATGTTTTTCTATGGTCAGGATCTATCACTGTAGTATGTTAGTACAGACAGTGATGATTATTTAGATAAGGAAAATGATGTTGATATGAGTAATGATGATTGATGGTCCCCTATCTATCACTGTAGTGTTAGTACAGACAGTGATGATTATTTAGATATGGAAAGTGATGCTGATATGGAGAGTGATGATGATTGATGATCCCTTATCTATCACTGTAGTATGTTAATATGTTAGTACAGACAGTAATGAGTATTTAGATATGGAAAGTGATACTGATATGGAGAGTGATGATGACTGATGATTCCCGTATCTATCACTGTAGTGTGTTAATACAGACAGTGATGATTATTTAGATATGGAAAGTGATGCTAATATGGAGAGTGATGATGACTGATGATACCCCTATCTATCACTGTAGTATGTTAGTACAGACAGTGATGATTATTTAGATATGGAAAGTGATGCTGATACAGAGAGTGACGATGACTGATGATCCCCCTATCTATCACTGCAGTATGTTAGTACAGACAGTGATGAGTATTTAGATAGGGAAAGTGATGCTGATATGGAGAGTGATGATGATTGATGGTCCCCCTATCTATCACTGTAGTGTGTTAGTACAGACAGTAATAATTATTTAGATACGGAAAGTGATGTTGATATGGAGAGTGATGATGACTGATGATCCCCCTATCTATCACTGTAGTGTGTTAGTACAGACAGTGATGATTATTTAGATATGGAAAGTGATGCTGATATGGAGAGTGATGATGACTGATGATCCCCCTATCTGTCACTGTAGTATGTTAGTGCAGACAGTAATGATACTTAGATATGGAAATTGATGCTGATATGGAGAGTAATGATCCCCTATATATATATTTATTTATTTTATTTATTTACGAGATTTACCAGGAAGGCATACTGAGCAAAATGCTCGATTCCAGATGCAACCTGGGGGGCCGAGGCCCAGTGCATTACATCAAAGTTTGTGCATTGCAATAGTAATTAGAATACATAAGAAAAGTTTGTGCATTACAATAGTAATTAGAATATGTAAAAGTGTACACTTGGAGACTTAAGTCAGGGAGTTTTCAGACAGGAGATAGATGTACTAGGACAATGCAAAAATCTAGTACTAATTGTAATACATAACAGAATCAGAGATTGATTAAATTAACAGGAGCAGCTGGATGAGAAATATCACTGTAGTATGTTAGTACAGACAGTGATGACTATTTAGATATGGAAAGTGATGCTGATATGGAGAGTGATGATGACTGATAATCCCCCTATCTATCACTATAGTATGTTAGTACAGACAGTGATGATTATTTAGATATGGAAAGTGATGCTGATGTGGAGAGTGATGATGACTGATGATCCCCCTATCTATCACTGTAGTGTGTTAGTATGTTAATACAGACAGTGATGATTATTTAGATATGGAAAGTGATGCTGATATGGAGAGTGATGATGACTGATGATCCCCCTATCTATCACTGTAGTATGTCAGTACAGACAGTGATGATTATTTAGATACGGAAAGTGATGCTGATATGGAGAGTGATGATGATTGATGATTCCCCCTATCACTGTAGTACGTTAGTACAGACAGTGATGATTATTTAGATATGGAAAGCGAGCCTATATGGAGAGTGATGATGACCGATGACTCTCTATCTATCATCTAGTATGTTAGCAGATACAGTGATGATTATTTACATATGGAAAGTGATGCTGATACAGAGAGTGATGATGATTGATGATCCCCTATCTATCACTGTAGTATGTTAGTCAGACAGTGATGATTATTTAGATATGGAAAGTGATACTGATATGGAGAGTGATGATGATTGATGATCCCCCTATCTATCACTGTAATATGTTAGTACAGACAGTGATGATTATTTAGATATGGAAAGTGATGCTAATATGGAGAGTGATGATGACTGATGATACCCCTATCTATCACTGTAGTATGTTAGTATGTTAGTACAGACAGTGATGATACTTTAGATATGGAGAGTGATGCTGATCTCCCTATCTGTCACTGTAGTATGTTAGTACAGACAGTACGTATCAAGGTGACATGAAATGTAGATGTTTTTTGTGTGAGGGGTGCTACACTGTTAATAATATTCTTGTTTTTAAGTTGGAAATGAGCTTTCCATCTTTTTTATTCTGATTTAGGTGAGCCGAGGGTGGTGGTGTTTTCCATATTCTATTTTTTTGTACCTTGGCTTCCTTTAAACTTGGAGCTGTGTTCTTTCTTTGAGTGCATGATATGGAGAGTGATGATGATTGATGATCTCCCTATCACTGTAGTATGTTAGTATGTTAGTACAGACAGTGATGATTATTTAGATATGGAAAGTGATGCTGATATGGAGAGTGATGATGACTGATGAGCCCCTATCACTTGTAGTATGTTAGTACAGACAGTGATGATTATTTAGATATGGAAAGTGATGCTGATATGGTGATGATGATTGATGATCCCCTATCTATCACTGTAGTATGTTAAAAGGGTCTGTTTATGAAATCAGGTTACCAAAGTGTGACATGAGGGTCAAATTTTCAGATTACTTCTGGATTAGTTTTGTGATTCATTTCAAGATACTATGACCCAAGCATGGAAAAATAAACATATTGGAAGATAAAAGCTTCACATGTTCCTGAGATAAAATAACTCTAATGTGGTGAGTGTAACAAGTGACACCACACATATTAGTGAATGTAACATGTGACACAAGACACCTGTTTAGTTGTAAAAGTTCACTAACATATATCATGAGTTATATTAAATATGAAAAACAAATAATTACAAGACTTATATTGCATAAATGTCAGATTTGATGTTTGGCACCATGTACCATGGTGAATGTAACAAGTGACACCACACATGTTTGCTCACTAAAACTGTAATAAAGATGCCTAACAACTAACATACTACTACTACTGCTGATATAATGCTACAAAACATCAAAACATTAACAATTATATTACTGGCAAGTGTGATGTTTGACACCACATGCCGTGGTGAATATAACAAGTGACACCACACATTTATTTTAGTTGTAAAACCTTTACTGAACATGCCTAACAGCTAACATGCTGCTGCTAATGACTGACATAGCACTACAAAGCCTGGAGAAATTTGACAATTCAACAACATTACTGACAGATGTGATGTTTGACCCAACATAATGTGGTGAATGTAACTAGTTACCGTGGTGAATGTAATTACCCATCAAATTTGTTTCAGTTTTAAAAAACTTTACTGAACATTACTAACAGCTAACATGCTACTGGCTTATAAAACATGGGTTGACAGGAATGGGCAACCTGATTGGTTAGTCTCTTTGTGAGGCTGTATATTAAGTTAGCATTAATCCATGGGCCAGTGGAGAGACTGTGGAGTTCTGCCACCAACTCGTGTTTTGAAGATTGAAAAGCAAAGTGTAGGATGTCTATTTTCAATCCTGTTAGTGGCAGGGTAGTATCAGGCATTGTGACAGGAGATGCTGAGGTTGCATGTGTGACTGGCATGACATGGCTCGAATATCCAGAAGATTTCCCAATTGTACGTAACTTCCATGATTCCACATGACAAGAGTTCTTGCATGGGCCATCTTCCCTTTGACATGGTCTACAAAAGCAGCTCAGTCCTCTTGTTGCAACCGTGCCATCTGCCACAGACTTAACACTATGGATCCTCCGTGTTCCACGTACGGTGCGCACCTCAGGTCCTGCTCGCCATTTTATTTGCCCATCTCCCACCCAAAAGAAGGCTCTTAGCACATGGTTGCACCCTTCATTGTAAAGGCTTTTTTGTCAGATTACTTGCACAAACTTGGAATAGTTCTTCTGCATTACAAATCACCGCCCGACGATACTGCACCGTCAGACTTGCAGCAGATTTGATGACAGCACTTTCTCCATCTGATGGGCCTTTCCCATGGTGTAAACCAAAAAAGGCTCATTCAGTTTGAAACCCTTCTGTATTGCAAGATGAGATAGAGTTAAATGCCCACTTAGATTTATATTGGCCTCCATGACCATCAGTGAACTGTGTCACTAGTTCGGTATTCAGTTTCAAATGTTATACAGATGTTTATTTGCAAGTTCCACAAAATGGTGAACAACATGGAGGTCATGCTTAAGGTCATTCGATATAAAGTCAATATACTAGAGTGACAAGGCCTTCACATTTTGAACACCTGTAGTATGTGACTATAGGGTGTACTGTCGCATGTTCATGGTGCCAATGACAGGACTGAATTTCATCTTGGAACTTACAGGTGTAATTCTCTGCGAAGTCCAGCACCATTATGACTCAACCTGTTGGCATTTGGTCTTTCAGAGTTGTGAACTGATTATGTTGCCATGATGCAACGTGCAGATGTTGGCCCAGAAAATGCACATCTTCTGTTATTTCCATAAGTTGAGTCACAGTGGTTTCTTTGCATTGGAGCACTTTTCTAGACTCTTTAACCACAGTGTCATTCATGTCTCTGGTCACACTGACAGTCCCCCATTGGAACCATTTGACTACATAATTTCCATGTTTCTGCTAAGTTCCTCTGTTTTTTATAAATATTGCATTGGTACTGCAGTTCTCTCAAGTTTTGCTGATGCAATTGTTTGCAAAAATTTGTCACCAGGCATGCGTGGGCACAAGGTGAGTCTCGACAGCCTTATAAATGTTTTCAATTTTGCATTGAGGTAAATGTTTTACATCAGCAAACCAATTCAAGGATTGTGGCTTTAACTCTGCGTTGGCACAGTACTCACAGGCACTGATCCAGTTTTTGTTGCCTGGCAAGTCTGATATTTGTTGGTCTCAGGCTGTGGAACTTAGTGGACCCTATTTTTGTTTCAGGGTGTTGCTGGTGAAACTCCTGGTGGAGGCTATTAAGGATCTTGTCCAAGAAAGCCTTTGTTGCTCCAGTCCTTTTAGAAACTGCCTGCTTGTGAGGCAGTGGTGTGAAGAGGCATCAAAGAAGTTCGAACATTCTTCACTGTTTCTGCAGACAGTGTGGCTTTGTGCTGCTTGCTTCTTGTCTTTCTCCCTCTGGTGCCCTCATCATTCTCTTCCAACTGATTCAGAGTGCTGTGCTTGCACCATGGAGCATTCAGTACTTTTTCAGCACAAGAAAAGAACCGATAAAGCTCTTTTTGAATTCCTGCTGCTGTTAGGTATTGCATTCTTTTGGCTGTGACATTTTGTTCTTTATGATCTCAATCATCTTGTCCTGAAGGTTAGTGTGGCAAATCAAGCTCATGTTTTGCTTTGCCAGGGCATTCGTTTTGCTGGTGAGCATGATGAAATTACCTTTGCAATTGTGCAAGCAAACCGTATGGGTGACTGTGGCAGTCCTTGTCATGCTCTCTGAACTGCTTTCCTGATAGCACTCTGTGAGTGCTGGTCGACCACTGGGGTGTCACAGGATGTATCCTGGGTCAGGTCAGCCATTGGGGTGTCACAGTATGTTTCCTGGGTCACACACGTATTTTCTGTGAGAGACGCATTGCACATGGCACAGGTGGCAGGGGTTGGGGGGGGTTGCAAACCGGCATCTCATTCTCCTTATTTTTCTTGTACAGTTCTCACCTTTTTTCATTCAATCATCTGCGTTTCTGACTAGACATGTTTCTCCGTTCTTTTTTTTTTTTTCTCTCCCTCCAACGTGCTCTCTCTTTATTCTTCTTTTGTGTATCTTTTCTGGTGGTTGCCTTTGAAGAAGTGGCTCTGCAGTCTGCAGCCATTGCAGCTTGGGCCTTGCGTGCTCTGTATCGCTGCATTCTTAATCTGGCCTTCTCATTATAGTTTCTCTTCATTCATTGTAACTCAATAAGGTTGTGACCGCGTGCTGTATTTCTCCAAATAGCTGCCATAATGTTCTGGATCCTTCTTCACATTGTCTCTGTACCGCTGACTTCCTTCTTTACTGACAGTGCACAGGGCGAAATATTCAGTGAAACTCTGATCAAATCTGCAGCGGATACGCAAGATCTTCTCATCTCCATTGCTTCAAAAACAAACTGAGATATAAGTCTGACATTAGCTAGGCATTCCGCTCAAATAAAAAGCAGCAAACAGAGAGGCTGCACAGGAAATAGATGGACTGACAAGCAATAAGTACACATCTGACAAAATGGCATGAAGCAGATGAGCTGACCAAAGGAGATTCACTCCACATTCTCAGGCAGACAGACCAACCATGGGAGGCACGTTCCACATTCTCAGACAGACAGACCAACCGTGGGAGACGCGCTCCACATTCTCAGGCAGACAGACCGACCATGGGAGGCACGTTCCACATTCTCAGACAGACAGACCAACCGTGGGAGACGCGCTCCACATTCTCAGGCAGACAGACCAACCGTGGGAGATGTGCTCCACATTCTCAGGCAGACAGACCAACCATGGGAGACATGCTCCACATTCTCAGGCAGACAGACTGACCATGGGAGACACGCTCCACATTCTCAGACAGACAGACCAACCATGGGAGACATGCGCCACATTCTCAGGTAGACCGACTAACTATAGGAGACATGCCCCACATTCTCAGGCAGGCAGATTGACGTAGGAGACTCACTCCACATTCTCAGGCAGACAGACTGACCGTGGGAGATTCGCTCCACATTCTCAGGCAGACAGACCGACCGACCGTGGGAGACGTGCTCCACATTCTCCGGCAGACAGACTGACTGAAGAAGACGTGCTAAACATTACAAAAGGAGATCGCTAAACATGTCACAAGAATCAAAAGAACAAAGGAGATGCACTCAAAATTATATGTAAACAGTTGTTAGTCACTGAAGAAACAAAACATCAAAAAGGCAATTTACACAATCACTTAACAGAAAAAACAACAACAATGGATCTCAATCCCTACCCCACACAAAACATTTTAACCTGCTTTTAAGCCACGAACCTGGCAGATCCCCTCAGCTGTGTCTGTGTTCACCTACATTTGGCCAGACAGTACCAACACAGTAGCAAAACAAAACAGCAGGCTGATTTCAATCCCAAACACCCCCCACAAAGGTGGCCACGTGGTTCTCAAAATATGCCGTGTCAGTGGCTCAGTAGGTAGCACACTCGCCTCTGAGGCTGGGAGATCAAAGGGCTGTGGGTTCAGTTCCCACATATGGCACATGGGTTAATATCCCAATACTGATACTGTAGTGCAGCATGAGGGGGTTGCTGCACTTCTGAGGTGCCATCTTTCGGATGAGATGTTAAACCGAGGTCCCATCTGCCTGGATTGGTGGTAGTTCAGGTGGATGCTAAAGATCCCATGGCACTTATCAAAAAGGAGTAAGGGAATTTTTTTTTTTATTAAAATCATAACACAATCATAACAACGTATATACCAGCCAGTATTACATCATACATTACCAACAAGGAAAGAAATACACAAGCATAAATAAATATGAATTCATACAATTGTCTTAACCATAAAAGAAAAATCAATTAACTCCCTCCACCCCTCCCACTCTAAGAGTAGGGGAAAACTATTTATATATATTTTTTTCCTTTTCCCAAATACACACCATAGTGTTGTTGTACATAAATCAAAATGGAAAATTATCATCAATACACAACAGCGATAATTCATCATAATCCCCACACTAAATTTCCTGTTATCCAACAAAACCCCCTTTTTTTATATTATCTCCACTAAATGCCACCATCTAGACCATTTATTGTAAAGTATTTTCATACGTTCTTCTAACTCCCATTGATGTACATCTGAAACCAACATTTGAGTAAGTTCAAAGGGTGTAATTTGTTGTTGTAGCACTAATCAACAACGTCCAATCCAAATCCAATGCAACATATATGCCATAATATTACGAAAAGTACTCTCATGCATCTGTACCACCTGATCCACATTTGTCCCATAGTATAATGACCTAAAGTCTGGTGGAGTTAATAGCTTCCCTTTCCATCTATTTTTAGAACATCCCAGAATTCTCTTACATAAGGGCAATTATAATATAGATGTCCATTGTTTCCAATTTTAAAATACAACATTCTCTAGGACAGTATCTATCTTGACTAGATTTATGTTTTTGATTATTTCTTACATTTATTTTAAGATGTAACCTAACAAATCATTTTGAAGCAATGTCAGGTTTGTATAAATTATAATATGTACAAAACTATCTAAAAATAGCATAAATCTCCATTCTGTACATTTCTTATTTGCAAATTTTTTTCTTAAACCACTTGCTTTTTGATAAAGTTTCCAATGGATGCATAATATTCTTATGCAAATTTTGACAACAAATGTATTGAACACATGTAGTCCAACACCTCATATTAACTTTTTGTTTTGGTGGCCATCTCAAGTCTGGACACCATATTGACTCCTAATAAAATTCATGACTGCCAACAAGTTTGGTTTCTTTGTGCGTAGCAGCTCCTCAAAATGTTCAAATAGTTGTTTAACATTTACCACTAAAATACCACAGGATTCCACATGCCACTGTACTAATAGTCTTTACTGAGTATTGTCCTGTAACATATGTAAATATCATGGAGTATGAAATGTTATTTTATATACTTCATGTCTTCTGTGACAGAGTTATTTCAGCTATAGATATCTAGGGGTAAACTGGCAAGTCTGTGATCTGCCTACAAAGAGAGGCTACAGCTACCATATCTAATGCAAAATGTTCTCAGCTATGACAAATGCGGTGGGTCGCTTTCGCACTTTGGGAAGAAACATTTACTGTGTTGGCAGTGGCTCTAGTGGGATCGTACCTACAGATACCCTGAGTGCATCATGCTGTGTACACCGTGGCATACAACGGTGACCTTTCAGGCATCTGAAGAAATTAGTAGCAGCGCAGACTGAGTCCCGTAGAGACAGCAAGTCTGTGACAACTGTGTATAATCCTGTAACATATGTAACTATTGTGGGGCATAAATATTGTTTAGACTAAACATCCTCTTCTGAGACTAGGTTGATCCTTACCTACTGAAACCATGGTTTCATAGTTCTGCACCATCACATCCCTGTGAAGCTCCTTCTCCCGTTTGCTTAACATCTTCCACTCCTCTTCAGAAAAATCAACAGCAACATCTCCAAAGGTTTCTGGTACCTGAAAGGCATGAGACATGTTTAATTTCTCCTGGTTTTACTGCACATATTGAGAAAGATGCAACTTTTAAACAGGTTGAGGATGGACAAGGTTAAGATAGAAACATAGAACATAGAAACATAGAATTTGACGGCAGATAAGGACCACTTGGCCCACCCAGTCTGCCCATTTCCCTACCTAATGGATAAGCTGCAGATCCTAGTTAACCAGCAGCCTACTTCTTCCTACCTACCCCTAGAATTGCCTTATGACTGTCCCATGCATGCTTGAATTCCACCACTGTTTTTGACTCCACAACCTCCTCCGGAAGGCCGTTCCATGCATCCACAACCCTCTCTGTGAAAAAATACTTCCTTAAATTACCTCTGAGCCACCCCTCTATCTTCAAATTGTGCCCCCTTGTTCCTGCACACCTCTTTTTTGAAAGATGCTACCTCTTGGACTTTGTTGATTCCTTGAGGCACTTGAAAGTTTCTATCATGTCCCCCTCCCTCCTTTCCTCGAGGCTAAACATATTAAGCTCCTTAAGTCTCTCCATAATGTCTTCCGGTGCAGACCCTGCACCATTTTAGTTGCCCTCCTCTGGACAGCTTCCATCCTGTCTATGTCTTTGCGGAGATGGGGTCTCCAGAACTGCATGCAGTACCCAGATGGGGTCTCACCAGCTGTCTGTACAGAGGGATAAAACTGCCTGTTTTCTACTGGTGATTCCTCTCCCTATGCATCCCAGTATCCCCCAGCCCTCCTTGCTGCCCTCTCACATTGCTTGCCCACCTTTGGGTCATCTGATATGACTACCCCAGGTCCCTTTCCATTTTGTTGTTGTTCCACAGTATAAAGACTAAGAGGCTTTGCTGGCACCCCACAACAAATGAAGATAGATGGAAACTTGTAAATATAGGACAGACAAGGGTGAAAACAGAGATGAAATAAGGACATTTATTTATTTATTAAAAGAATCGGAATTACAATCCGTTGAGTCATAGGCTCCTTTGCAAAGGCTCCATGTCAGTAAGAAAGAGTAAAGAAAATACACAATGCATCACTTGTAAAATACAAAACTTAAACATTTGGCACAGTATACAATGTAAGATTACATCAGCAGGGATCTTAAAGGAAGGTCCTGGGGCAACATTTATGTACATTTGACAGTATTCAGTTGCAGAGAGCCTTACAAATAGGCACAGATTCGTAATTTATTTACAGTGAGATTGAGGATCCTAAGCATGGGAAAAGAGAAGAAAAAGTCCCTATGCCGGGTCTACCTCATTGGACTAGAGCAGGAACCTGCTTCATAATATGGTTTTGTCTGCATGTCAGTAAAGGAGTTGAACAACCGAAAAAGGGGTGGGGAAATTTTATATACAGTCACAGGTTGCAGAGTTAAGAAGGAGGATCTTGAGACTAGATTTAAATTGGCCCAGGCTAGAGGTGAGGGAGATTGTGGGCGGTAGGTTGTTTAGCCACAAAGGGCACGATAACGGAAAGACCGTTGACCAAGGGAAGTTCTAACATGTGAGGTACTAGTAGGGAGGTGTTGGCAGAGTGCCTTGGGGCCCTCCTGTAAGAGACTGTTTGAATAAGAGGTGGAGTCCTATTGGATCTTGTTTGTGTAGTATCTTTTTTGCTAGAAGGCAGGTGTGATACTTAACCCTATCTTGGAAGTTTAGCCAGCCAGTAAATTTGTAAAGCTCACATGTGTGGGTTAGCCTGTTACAATTTGAAACCAGATGGCAGGCTTTACTGAGGGCAAGGTTGATGCTGCACAGGGCAGTATGGTCAGCAGACCCATAAATTACTATGCCATAGTCCACCAAGGGTAGTACTGAGGAGAACACAGCTAGATGCATTGCCTGCAGTGGAGTGCAGTGCCTATGTCTGTACAGGATCCCCAGCCTGGTATTAACAGAGGAGATGACTTGTTGTATATGTGTGTGGTAGGTGAGGAGGTGTCCAAATGATGCCCAAGTATTTGAAACAGTAGACCTGCTCGAGTGCAATGCCAAGGAGTTAACGATGATTAGAGGTGTATTACAGAGCGGGTTCTGGCAGTAGGCAATGATAATAGATTTTGTCTTCTTGTAGTTAAGTATTAGGCGGTGTTCAGAGAACCAGGTTTCAAGCTCTCCAAAGAAACCCTGCAGGCGGACTGTAGTGTGTTGGGATGGGGATGTTTCCAAAAGACTACAGCATCATCAGCATAAAGCAGTAGTTTCCCACTACAGAATTGAGGGAGGGAGTTCAGGAAGAGGGTGAATAGCAATGGGCCTAGAATAGACACTTGTGGGTCCCCAGTTAGGACCAGCCTACTGGAGGATAAGGTTTCATTAATTTTTACTTGTTGGGTCCTGCCAGATAGTTTTTGAGCCAGGAGGTAGCCTCTGGGGAAATATTCAGGGATGGTAGGGTGTGGAGAGGAAGTGCATGACTGACTGTATCAAAAGTTTTGGTCAGATCAATAAAGAGTGCCCCAACCATTGAGGCCTGATCCAGGGCCTCATGTATTTAAGAAGTAAATTCAACAAGGGCAGTAGAGGCGCTGTGACCCCTCCAGAAACGGTGTTGTTTGTGACAGAGCAGATTGCATTTGGTCAGGTAGTCTGTGAGCTGGTCAGCCACAATTTTTTCAAGGGCCTTTTAGAGAGGGGTGGGCAGGATGGATATTGGCCTATAGTTGCTAGTGGAAGTGTGGTCTCCACTCTTCAAAATGGGAGTTATAACTGCTCTTTTCCATAAGGTGGGGAACTGGCTGTGGTATAAGGATAAGTTAAATATTTTGGTGAGATGGGACAGGGTCTCATCCTTCATAAGCTGGATGAGCTTGAGGTCCAAGCAGTCGCTATCATAGCAAGATTTTGCCTGGGCTTTGTTTAGATAGCATTTTGCCTCATTGCAGGAGATGATTTGTAGCCAGAAAAGGGAATGGTCGAAGGTGGCAGAAGTGTTTATGGGGTGCTTACTGATAGAGTCAAAGAAGTTAGGTGGGAGAATATGGCCAAGATCTGTGAAAGCAGTATTGTGGGCACTGGTGATAGATTTGGGGTCCTGGGAGATAACCCCATATATTAGAAGCTGCACTGGGGTAGGGGACACATTTTTCCTAGTTAGTTCCTTGATGTTGCTCCAGAATTTGCTACCAGAGCCCCAGGAGGAGGTGAGGGCTTGTTTGTAGTACTCGGCTTTGGCTTGCCAGATAGCCCATGTGAAGCTGTTTTGAGCCTCCCTGTAACACTGTCTGTTTTGGGGGAGTTCTGAGGCAGGGCCTTATACCAGAGGTTATCCCTTAGGTGCATTTGGTCAAGTAGTGATTTGGAAATCCAGGGGGTGTCTAGAGTCTTTACTGTATACTTGGAGAAGGGGGCAAAGATGTCACAGGCAGAGTAAAAGGTGGAAATAAAATAGGTAAGGGCAGCATCTACTGACTAGGCAGTGTGAATAGGAGACCAATCGCAGGAAGTAAGGTAAGATTTGAGGCATGGGAGGGCTCCTTTCTTTAAGCATCTTTGGACAGTGACCTTAGGGGGAATTGGGGGAATTTTATTAGATCACCAACAGGTAACTGGGGAATGGTCACTTATCGAGTCTGGGAGCACTTTGATACCGGAGAGGTTTTGGGGGTGGTTAGTGAGGATGAGTTCAATAAGGGTGAATGTCCCAATTTTGGGGTCTAGCCTAGTGGGGGACTGGACAATTTGAGTGAGGTCATAAGCAGGCACTGATTCTTTGTAGGGGTAAAATGTAGCAGATACCCAATTCACATTGAAATCTCCCAGTAAGATGATTTTGCTCTTGGGAGGAAGGTGGGAGATACTGGCCAGTACTGAGTCAAAGGCAGGCTTTTGCTTTCTAGGAGGAATGTAGACTGCCAAGATGTATAGTATTTTGCCTGGATTGACAAAGGTTAGGGTTTGAGCTCCATAGGTGGGTTGCAGGATGAAGACTGAGAGGGCATGCAGGGAGGATCTAATGTAGATGGCACAATCACCACCCCTCTTGTTTTCCTGTCAGCTCGATGTATGGTGTAATCACTGAGAGTGATGACTCCATTTGGGATGTTTTCTGAGAGCCAGGTCTCAGATAAAGTAAGGGACGTCTGGGGAGTGCTGCACAATCCAGCCCTGGAGGGAGGTAAACTTCCTCTGAAGGCTGCAGATGTTAAGGAGGCCAGTTGCAGGCTTCCACACTTGCCCTTCTGTGTGACACCAGCTATAGGTGGTCCTGGGTTAGGATGCACATTCCCCGATAGGAGGAGGGTATGCCAAAGTAGTGCTAGCCAGAGTAGTTTTGGTGTGGCTAGGACAGTTTTGGAGGTAGTATTTTTTGTGGGTACAACTGGGATAGGGAGGGTGTGTACAAGGTGGGCTAAAAGAGACAAAGGTGGATGTTGTTCAAGTGGGTAGCTGCTGACAGGGGTTAGGCCAAGGTGACAGTGCAGTGAAACATGTGTGCACAGTGGTTGATCAGTATTCCAGGGTGGGCATATGTGTGGGCATAATGGTGGCCCTGTGGTGCATCAGATAGGGGCATGGAGGAGATAGCCACTGGTAGACCAGATAAGAGGCAATGCTGCAGTGCTGGTGGAGATAGGTAGAGCTGATGGTGTTATTAAGGTGGAAAGAAAGACTAGCACTATGAGGTGAGGATCCATGATTTGCTGTCTGTGTACTGCATGTGCTGGCTGTGTCTGGTGGCCACTAGTGGTGGAGTAATACAAGCTGCTAGTGAGGAAGTTGGCTGATTGGTTATTTCAACCACGTGATTCACCCTATATATTACGGTGTTCAACAAGGGCAGTCGTGGGGCAGCTGATATGTAGCATCGGCGGGGTCAGCAACATTGTGTACACTAGTTTGGTCGCGACTTCGAGCGCCTCTACACACAGTTTCAGCGGTCGAACCCAATTTAAAATGAAACCTAATGTGGGGCAGCCAAAGCCTTCATGACCACCTTGCAATTCGGGGATACAGCTGGGGAGAGGAGAGGGAAGAATGGAACATTAAATAAGGCACAGGAGGGGAGGAACCCTACGGGAGGGCTCAGTTTACAGCTTTTTTACCTGGCTAATTTAGTTTACTAAACCATCTGCTGACAGGAATTAAATGAGAAGGGCTGCTGTAGTCTAGAATGTTTGCTTTAACTAACAAATTTAACCACAAATTAGGGCATTTTTCAGAGAAACATCTGAAACCTAAGGATATTTGGCAGAAAACAGTTTACTCTAAGCAGGTGAGCAGAAAGTTGCCTGGTATAATTCACAATGCCCTAGATCTGAGCTAGTTAACTAAGGTAACCACTGTGTCAGCTCTAAATGCAGCCTGAGTTAAAATTTAATTAAGGTACTTGCATGGTCACCTGTTAAGCAAGGCAACAGTGAGCAAAATTACTGTTGGAAACTACACTCCACTGCTGACATATTAAATTACAGCAAAAAGAAAAAGGTGCCAAAACTGCAGTCTCTCTGTTTGCCAGCGACACTGTGTACATCAGTTTGTTCATGACTTCAGGCACCTCCACGGAGTTTCAGCAGGATCATACCTGATTTAAAAATGGCTCCTAACGTGGGGGAGGGCTGCTCCAAAAGCCCTCATGACCTTGCAATTCGGGGCTACAGCTGATTTAAAAATGGCTCCTAATGTGGGGGAGGGCTGCTCTGAAAGCCCTCACGACCTCCTTGCAATTCGGGGCTACAGCTGATTTAAAAATGGCTCCTAATGTGGGCAAGGGCTGCTCCAAAACCAGGGTTTTAAATAATTGATTAGCAGTTTTTTTCTTGGGATGATACTAACTGTACAGAAAGCATTTATATAGGTTTTCTAGAAGTGTTATGTTTGTTGAACCCAGTGAGGCAAGTGCTATGCATTTTCAGAATGTTTTAAAACTTTTATGAGCAAAACGCTAATCAATTTTTAGAGTTAAATAAAACCCTGAAAACCCTCACAACCTCCTTGCAATTCGGAGCTACAGCTGATTTAACAATGGCTCTAATGTGGGAGGGCTGCTCAAAAGCCCTCACAGCCTCCTTGCAATTCAGGGCTACAACCTGGAGCTACAGGTCCATCGCCACGTGCAAGATAGGCGCGATACAAAGGACATAAGGGCATATCAACATATGAAGAACCCAGCAGAAGAAGGCCATTTGGTCTATCAAGTCTGCGTGCATGCAGGGTCCACAGCTTGAGCTAATGTCCCAGCCCTCCCTCCTCACTCCCATCCTCCCTACCCATGATTCTTATCTTCCCCCTATGCCTTTCCCAGCCTCTCTTAAAACTGCCCACTGTCTTCAATGAGATGACCTCTTCCAGGAGCACATTCCAACTGTCCACCACCCACTTTGTGAATAAGTGCTTCCTAACCTCCCTCCTGAACCTCCCACCCTCCAGCTTAAGACTGTGCCACCTTGTATTATGGTTGCCACTCAGCTTAAAGAGATTCTCCTTATCAACCTTATTTATCCCTTTATCCATCCTTTACTTATCCAGGAAGGGGTTAGGTGGAGTCAGCCAAAGAAGGGAAGAGAGACCTAAAGTAGCTAGTAAAAGGCAGTCTGTTGAAACATCAGCCACCTTGGGAATAAAATCCACCTGGGTTTAACCCCAATAGGTGTCATGGCTTCTCTTCAGGCAGCCAGCATCTCAGCATCCACACAGGCTGCCCCAAAAACTATCTGGAAGGTGACCAGGGTCAGGACCACCCTGGCCAATGATCCTTTCCCTTTAGAGCTCCATCCTGGTACAATGCCCTCCCACCGGCTGTCACATCAATCACCAATCTAGGTCCTTTTAAAGCTGCCTTTAGGGCCCATATCCTCTCCTCACATCAATGCCAGTGTAACCGGTAACCTGTGGATCCTGCACCATGCCACTAGGCCATACACCCGCCCTTGGCCAGGCAGTGGAGAGCCCTCACTATTTGTAGCCTACAGGCTCCTCGCCTCCCTCGGTTACCATATAGATGCACTGGACTATGAATACATTGTATTATGTATAAAACAAGGCCTCCCTGAGGCAGTGTACTACTACCTCGTATCATGCATTGCTTTAGCTACCAATTGTATAGATCTTAACTGCTCATTAGGTAAATATGTCGATAGCACTACCCTGTTTTAGCTACTAAATGTATAGGCATTAACCCATGCTCATTGTACTTATACTCTGTATAACTGCTCACCCACATTTATTCTATGTATGTACTGTATGAGCGTCTATGTTTTATTCTGACGTGGAACCTTTGGAAATGAGTCTACGACTCATAGGGTTATAATTCCGATTTCCTAAATAAATAAATAAAAATCAGGGACCTACAGGCATGGTGATGTAAGCCCAACTGGATGTAGTTGTCATAGAAATATAGAGACACAAAATCCCAACTGGGATCTCACTATCCCAGTATGTGCTCTATTTTGAAGGGACATGAAAAGAGCAGAAGGATTATATTATACACTGAGACTGTATAAAGGCAAAGAGGATAAGAATCTTGGGGTAGTGGGGTAGAATGAATTTGGGTTCAGCTGATAGTTAAAGTAGGCAAAACCTCAGAATGCTGGTGGTGGTGGCCTAAAGATCACCAGATCAGTTTAAAGATGGCTTCAGGGCACTATCAGGGCCACATCACAAGGGTAACCACTATAGAAGCCCAATTGCGATACAGGATCTCCTATCAGATTGGGAAATGTTGGGGGCTAGGAGCACCAGGAACCAAGCTGTTGTAGATTCAATGTAGGATGGCTTCCTTTTACAACAGATGACAGCACTAACCAGAGATGGAGCCACCCTTGGCGTGGTGCTGTCAAATCAGGACAATGTAGGAGAGCCAGAGTAAAAGTATCTGGGGATGAGTGATCATAACTCAGTGTGGTATACGGTATTAGCCCTTGAAACTTAGCACCCCAAGTCAAAGACAGTGATCCTGGATTTCAGGACAGCAGTTTTTAAGACATGGAGAGATCCTCCATGACAAATTGGGGATGTGGAAGGGACAGAGAGAGTGGAACAACAAACTGAGTCTGATGGTGGTCACCAAAGCCTGTCTGAAGCAGGAAAGAAAAGAAAAACACAAAGTAAATAAATCTAATTTTGTATACCAGAGGTGTTGGAGAAGCAGTAAGAGCAAAAGGGTAGCATTTAAAATGTACAAGGAGGATCAGTATGAGGGCAACAGGGAGGTATACCTAGAAATCTAAAGGAAACCAATAAAGCCATCAGGAAGACAAAGGCAGACACAGAGTTAGGGACAGGTGATGGCATTCAAGAGAATAAAAGGACTTCTTTGGATATATTGGAGAGGAGAGGAGAGGAAATAGAAATCAAAGAGGTTATATTGGGATTGTAATCAGGGAGGGACTGGTAAAGAAAGATGGGAAGAAGGCTGGCATCCTCAATGGACACTGTTGTATTATGGCAGGAATGCTACAAAAGTGTTATAAGTGTAAAATAGGTTTCAACTAAAATGTTAAGGCCAGATAAAATGATGTGTTAAAAGCAGAATGGGATGAAGGATACATAGACAGTGTCGGCAGATAAGGAGCCTATGGCCCACCCAGTTGCCATTTGAGCTTGTAAGTTCAGTTTATGTTTTCCTAGAAGTCTGTTGCCTTACCCCTGACCTCCAGAATTCCTTTATGTCTATCCCATGCATTCTTAAATCTGTGATTGTTTCAGCCCCCACCACTTCCTCTGGCAGGGTTGTTCCACTTGTCCATCACCCATTCTGTGAAGAAATTCTTCCTCACGTTTCCTCTGAATTGTCCTCCCTCCAACTTCATCCCATGCCCTCTAGTCCTGGAACATCTTTTTCACTTAAAAATAGTGTATTCCTGCACCCTGTTCCTCCCTGTAAGATACTTGTATGTCTCTATCATATCCCCTCTCTCCCTCTTCTCCTCCAGGGAGTACATGTTCAGTTCCTTCAACCTGTCTTCATAGGACTTGTGATGCAATCCGTGCACCATCTTTGTTGCCCTCCTCTGAACCTTCTCTACCCTGTCTATGTCCTTATGTAGGTAAGGTCTCCAGAACTGTACACTGTACTCCAGGTGGGGCCTCACTAGTGTCTTGTATAGTGGAATTATGACCTCCCTTTTCCTGCTGGCGATGCCCCTGCCTATGCATCCCAGCATCCTATTTGCTTTACCTGCTGCCTTGTCACACTGTTTCCCTACCTTGAGGTCATCAGAGATGATAACCCCAAGATCCCTTTCCTGCTTGGTGCATGCTATATCCTCACCCCCAACTGATATATTGTCCCAGGGTTTTTGTGCCCCATATGCATTATATTGCACTTCTTTGCATTGAATTTCAACTGCCAAACCCCTGACCGTTCTTCAAGTTTCTGCAGGTCCCTTCTCATTCTGTCTACACCCTCTGGTGTGTCTACTCTGTTACAGAGCTTTGTGTCATCAGTGAACAGTGAAATTCTGCCTTCTAGGTCCTGCGCAATGTCACTGATGAAGATGTTGAATAGGACCAGTCCTAGCACTGATCTCTGTGGTACCCCAATGGTCACTCTTCCCTCTGTGGAGTGACAGCCATTTACCACCACCCTCTGTGTCCTGCCGCCCAAGGAGCATGTGTTGCATCCAAAGCAGATGTTCTAATCAAGGCAATTTCCTGTGCTTGACAGGAATATTTTGTATAAAGCACATTATTCTTTTGGTGCAAAATAAAAGGTCATGGCTAAACTTTAATTTAGCCAGCCTAAACAGCTATGCAAGCAGAATAAGAGGGTCTGTGCAGAGTTGTCTGGGCCACTTCCCTATTTTATGTTGTTTATGTCCAAAATATATAATATGTTCTTGTCTTGAGACATTGGCTTTTCTGTCTCCTAGACAGGCTATTTTTAATAATGGAAGTTTCTCTTATGACCTGTGACAAATGATGTTTTCTGTCTGAATCAAATGTCAAATGAAACTTTTTATGTAGCAACTGCTGACAGACGTATCTTGTGATAAGTGTATCCTGGGCCCCTATCTCATGGCTTATGTAATGACTTATTGTTTTTGCCTTTTGGCTAAAAGGTTTGATGACATTGTGTATGCCTTTTTGGCTGAAAGGTTTTAATAACCTTGGAATTCCCCTTCTCTGCATTTTTTTCATAAACAATCAATGTATAAATAAGACTTAAACCGTAGGTCCTGTGTCTCTCTCCGAGGAAAATAGCCTAAACCCAGGCCATCTATAGATGTGGGAGAACCCAGAGAAAAGAGGACAACAATGCTTCTTTTTCTCTGTATGCCTGTAGCACTGATGGTAACAAGTCATCAGCTGTTTAGACTTAATCATGTTAGAGGTAATTTTTTAGGACTTATTTGGGTATTAATAAATTGAAACTAATTTAAAACAACATCTGGTGTAAGGTGGTTTTATTGGATTACCAGGGACCACTAACCTTGTACATTTACTGCCTCGAGTCTTCAGCGTGGTATAGTTTGTTTATTTACAATAGTTCTGCTTGCATTTACAGTGGATGGAGGGGGTCAACTAAATGTTAAGGGCAGCCAAAAGAGGGTATGCAGAAGCTGGACCAGAACTAAGGAAAAGGTGCTTAAGGGGCTCCTCTAAAGGGTCCAGCATAGATTCAGAAAAAGCAGTACCTTTACTGCCTTGATAAAATTACATCTAACCTGTTACATGCTATGGATCAGAGCTTTGCCATCAGTGCTGTCTTAGATTGAAATGACAAGGCTTTTCACGTGGCCAACCACAATCTCTTCTGTGGCAGCTACACTCACTTGGCCTTGAAGTTAGTGCCCTTAACTTGGCTCAAAAGTTACCTTATTGGCCCACTCTCAAAGGTCAAGTCATCTGGTTCTCTCTTGGATCTCAAACCAATAACATATAGCATCCCTCAGGGCTCCATCCTGGGCCATTATTATTTTCCCTATTCATTAATAATTACCAAATAACTGTGGAAGGGCCTTTGTACCTTTATGTGGATTACACCATTGTTTACCATTCTTCATCTGACAACAGGTGGCTCAACAGCATGCTTGCTTTGAATTCCACATTGTTGAGGTTGGTTTCTAGAGAACCAACTAGTCCTCAACACCCCCAAAAACCCCAAATGCATGCTGTTCTCCAATCCCTCCTCCTCACTGCACAAATAATGGTGGTGCCTTGAATCCATCCCATCCTAAAAATATCTGGGTATCACCTTTGATTCCTCACTTTCCTGAACACTCGTGTCACACCCTAAACAAAGCTCTAAACCTAAAGCTTGGTCTGCTTTACCACATATGACCCTTTCTCACACTGGCTTCATGCTGCAGGATTGTGGCTACTACCCTCCTGCTTCTCCTTATGTATGGTGCCCCACTACTATTTACAACAAACACAACAATTCTGTCTCTCCTTAAATAGGCCTATCATAGGGTGGGAAGGTTTGCTTTAGGGGTCAATGCCCATCAGCACCAATGTGATGTCCTCTCCTCGCTGGGCTGGCTAACGTATAAATCCAAACTCCAGTATGCCATGCCAAGTCTCTTGCACAAATTGGTCCACCGTTTTACCCCTTCTTGCCTTACTGAACTTATTCAGCTCTGGCAACCACCTCATGCTCTTACATCTGCCTCCCTCCCTTTTCTCATATTGCTCAATCCTCAGTTAGCAGTGGCCCAGAGACCATTTGCCTTCTCAGAGAGGTCTAGTTGGAACTCACTACCCCAGTTTACCTTATCCTGCACCTCCCTCACTACATTCCAGTCCTCTATTACAACACCTCAATACCGCATCACTTTGTTCCTGCTTCCGTTGATTTTGGTCCGGCTTCCATAATGCTATGCATACATTTTCCCCATGCACTAATCCTTGTATGTATAAGAATCATTGCTCCCTGACCCCTTCTGTATATGTAAATATATGTGTAAATGGTGCATTTTGTATATATGTGAACAATGTAAATATAATCACTGTGACTGCCATTCATTTGTAATCTGTAAATGTTTAATCTGTGAATGTTTCTGTAAATGATGAATTGTTGAAAATCAGTGAATGATATCAATGCATACACTGCTACTGCCATGTCATTGTTCATGTTCTATACTTTCTGGGTCACCCTGAAAAATGAACTGTAATGTCTCAATGGGCTCACCTGGTTACCAAAATTCAAATAGATAAATAAGAGCATAGAGGATGGGCAAGTCTCTCAGTTCAGATGAGCTGCATCCTAGGGTGATAAAGGAAATGGAGCAGAAACTCACAGTACCTCTAGTGTGTTTGTTCACTTGTTTCTTGGGGTGGTCCTGGCCAACTGCAGGGTAGTTAATATTGTCCTCCTCCATAGGAGTGGGAGCAGGGATGATCTGGGGACTGCAAGCTGGTTTACTCAACCTCTGTAGTGATGAAATTTCTCAAGGCCATCACCGAAGGGAAGATGTTAAACTTATCTATAAACCCTTCAGATTTACTTTTACTGCAGCCTTCTAGTTATTTGGTCATTCTAATCCTTGGTTCTTCAAAACTGCTTCTTCTGCTTTTAACCCATTGCCCCTGGTAAACAGTTCATCACAGTCTACCTTGTTTATTTCCTTCAGGAACTTGATGGTCTCTATTATGTCGTTCCTCTATCTCTTCATGCCTCAAGTGAATACATGTTCAGTGCCCTAAGCCAATCATCATAAGATCTGCCATATTGTACCTGAATCACTTTTGTTACCCTACGCTGGACTGCTGCCAGCCTGTCCCTGTCTTCCTTTGGGTGGGAACTCCAGAACTGAGTACCATATTCTTGCATATACCCTCGCCGTAGTGACTCCCTGATCGCAAAGACCACCACAGCGACAGGAATCAGGCAAAATCCGCCAGTCACTGTGGTGGTCGTATAGGGACTGCCTCGCTGGTGCTTGCCCCCGGTCCAAACCGACTCAGAGTTTGAACTTGAGATCCGGGAGGTGGGGCAGAGTCCCCCTCATGGGGTTTGGGGCATAGCCCCGCTGGATGCACTGAGGCATCCCTGACACTGCAATACCAACAGTCGGCACTGCAACTGTCATTGTTGGGGATATATGCCATGCCGACTGTCACTGCAGCATGGGTAAACCATATTCCAGATGTGCTAGTTAGGGTGTACCTCAATTTCACACAGGAGGAGGCAATCCCCACTCAGGTTACTTCTACCAAAATGGAGGGATGTGGAAACAATGGGAAAATGCATATAACAACAGCAGATAACAGCAGTTGGTAGACTGAAGCATTCTGCCTGTAGCTACTGACATAGAAGCAGGTCCATCCTTGACTCCTTTTAGGGGGCATTTCTCAGGCAGCTGGTTATGGAACCCACTAGAGATGCAACAGTGCTGGGCCTGGTATTTATGACCAGGGACAGCATTGCAGACATCACAGTGGGCAGTCCCCTGGGTTCAAGCCATCACCATACAGTACCTTGTGGTTTGGCATATGGATTGGGCAAGAATAAAAACACACTAAGATGAGGGTCCTGGACTTCAGGAGGGCAGATTAAAAAGAAATGGGTGACTGCCTCAGTAATTACCTTAGGGGCGATTGCCAGGGTGAGTGGAGACCCATTGGAAAAAATTCAAAGAGGGAATAGCTAAGGCAATGGCATGATGTTTGAAGGAAGTGAGCAAGGGATGGAGAAGGAAGAAGCCTCTTTGGTTCTCAGAGTAGGTGGCGAAGGAGGGAAAAAAAAACAGCATTTAGGAAGTACAAGGATACCCAGACAGATGTGGACAGGGAGATATTTTGGAAAAAAAAAAAGAGGTAGGAGGGAGGGTGAGGGCAGCTAAGGCACAAACATAGGATAGAATTGCCAAGGAGGTCAAAAATGGGGGCAAGACTTCTCTCATGTACATGAGTGAGAAGAGGAAAGGGTGGGATAGTGAGAATCAGGAAGGTGGGGGCGAGCTATGCAGAAGATGATCAGGAAAAGGCTAAAAAAATCTTTAGGAATACTTCTGCTCATTCTTCACATGGGTGGAGGAGATCAACATGGATCAGCAGGCACAGAAGGGGGTGTGGACACAAGTCCATTTTTGAAGAGGAGAGTCCAGAAGGGACTGGAGGCCCTGAAGGAGAATAAGGAGACAGGACCAGATGGGATTCACCCAAGGGTTCCAAAAGAACTGAACCTGGTGCTAGCTGCCTCTCTGGCAACACTGTTCAGCACCTCATTGGAGACAGAGGTGGTTCCAGAGGATTGGTGGAGGGCTCATGTGGTTCCTATGTACAAGAATAACAATGAGGAGGAGGCTATCAATTATTGGCTAGTCAGTCTCGCATCAGTGGTAGGAAATTAATTCAGACCCTGCTGAAGGAGAGACTGATGTAGTACTGGGAGCATGGCAGGCTGCAGAACCACCACCAGCATGGTTTCACTGGGGAGGCCATGTCAAACCAAATCTCATAGATTTTGATTGGGTGACTAAAAATATGGCCTATGTGGACTTTAGTAAGGCTGTAACACAGTGCCACTAGTAAAGAAACTAAGCAGCCTGGAGGTTGGGGAGAAGCGATAAGCTGAGTATTAAATTGGTTGAAGGATAGGAGTAAGAAGTGCAAGACCAAAAGTCTAATGGACCTGCACCATACCAAAGGCAAACAATGTTGTAGTTCCCAGTGTTGTAATTACCATGTTTTACCCAGCCTTGTTCATTTGAAAAAGAAAAACACTCACCGGAGCATGAAATAGCACTTAAATCCTTTAATTTTATGAATCAGTAATCCAAAAGTAGATACAAAAAAAGACAAAATCAGCAACAGCACAATGTAAAACTTTCAGCTCCACCTGCTCAATGTATATTCATGTCAGTCACCTATACAATCGGAAACAGAGGGTGGTGGTAAATGGCAGACACTTGGGGGACAGGAAAGTGACTATGACAGTACCACAGGGATTGGTACTGCGACAGATCCTCTTCATGTCTTCATAGGTAACATTGCTGAGGAACTGGATGGGAATTTGTATCTCTTTGGGATGACAAAAAGTCTGTAACAAGGTAGACACTCAAGAAGGGGGGAGAGAATGCAGTGGGATCTGGGGAAACTAGAGAGTGGTTTAAGGAGTGGCAGCTAGGTTTCAGTGCCAGAAAGTGCAAAGTCAGGCACCAGGGGCAAGGAAACCCAGGGGCTGTGTATAAGATGGGGGCAGGTACTGACAGTAATCATGCAAGAAAGAGACCTCATGGTACTCATATCTGATGATCTCTAGGTGGCAAGGCAGTAGGCAAGGCTAGTGGGATGCTAGGGTGAATAGTGAGGGAGATTTCTTGCAGGAGAAGGGAAGTGGTGTTGCCACTGTCTTGCTCACTAGTGAGACCCAGCCTAGAATACTATGTCCAGTTCTGGAAGCCACACCTCCATATGGACATTGAAAGGGCAAAAGTGGTTCAGGGGACGGCTACCAGAATTGAGCAGGGGTTGCACAAAAAGACATATATGAGGACAGGCTGTGGGATCTCATGTATTCCCTGGGATGACAGGGATTTATTTAACTCTAAAAATTGATTAGCATTTTGCTCATAAAAGTGCTAAATCTTTGTGAAAATGCATAGCTCTTGCTTCACTGTGTTTAACAAACACAGCACTTCTGGAAAATCCATATAAATACTTTCTGTACAGTTAGTATAGTCCCAAGAAAAAAACTGCTAATCAATTATTTAAAACCCTGGATGAAGAGAGTGAGATGGAAAATGATGGAGATATGTACCTCACAGGAGGAAACAATGTGCAGGTGGGGGATCTCTTTCAGGGAGGAAATGCACAAAACATGGGGAATGCAATGAAGCTGGAGGGTTTAAGAGGGACGTGAGAAAAGTTTTCACAGAAAGTGTGTGTGGATACCTGGAACCGCCTGCCAGCAAAGGTGGTTGTGGAGAGAACAGTGGGGAGTCAACATATGTGGATATTCACATCGCATAATAAGGGAAGTGGGATAGACATCGGTGACCAAATAGGGTCTGAGATGTCGTAAAAGGAAGTCACAAACAGGGTAGATTGATAGGCCTACCAGTCCTTTCTGCCACCATGTCTCTAAAAGGCACAGTAAAATGGGGATTACAAAGTCAGAATAGGATTAATTCAACTCTAAAAAGGCAGAGCAGGAACAACAAAGAAAATGTATCTCTATCATAAGTGGGGAGGGTGGTGCCATACGCAGGTCAATAAAAGTAGGCAGAACAGGGAAGGCTACAGTGTGTATGGGGAGGGAGAAGTAATGGTCAGATCAAAAGAAAAGGTTATGTACCTACAGTCTAGCATGAGGGCTTGAAGTGTTGTGGCGGTGTCTTACCTCACCAAGACCGAGAACCTGGACACGGGAACAAGCTTGGGTTACCAGTGGTCAGCTGGGGAGGGGAGAGGGAGGAGCATCCAACAGAAAAGCCTCCTCTTGTGGAGGGAGGTTTGCTGGATCCTTGGTTCTTAACTGTCCCGAGAGGAAGCCCTGAGGTAGTTCTGGCAGACCAAATGACACTAAGAGGTGGGGGGCTGCAGTTCCATAGCGTGTAGTGTCTCCATGTGTACGCTTATGTGCCACTGTGGTGAGGGGGGGATTAGGGAGAAAAATGAAAATGGGCTGGCACAGGATACATGAAGCCGAGCCTGCCCGCTTCTGCCCCATGCCACTACCCATCTGCCTGGCCTACAAATCTGGATTGTGTCTCCAGGTGGAGTGAGGATGGCAATCCCCTTCCTGGTCCCACCACGGGGGGGGTCGATGGGGGGTACAGGTCTCAGTGAACAACCCTCCTTTTCCTGGCCCTGCCACGGGGAGATCCATGGGGGAATACAGGGCTTGGTGGACCAGGTGGGGGGAGGATGGTGCTCCTTCCAGGCCCTACCATGGGGATCCTATAGGGGATACAGGACTCAGTGGACCATGTGGAGTGGGGGGAAGTTGCCCTCCTCGTCCCCCACTATGGGGGATCCATGGAAGACAAGGTGGGCCAGGCTGGGGGAGATGGCACCTCTTCCTGGCCCAGCTGGGGAGGGAGGATGGCCCTCCTTCCCAGCCCCACCATGGGGGGATCCATGGGGATACAGGGCTCAGTGGACCAGGTGGGGGAGAGTAGCCCTCACCTTCCCAGCCCCACCACAGGGATTCATTGGGGATACAGGGCTTGGTGGGTCAAGTGGAGGGAGTATGGCCCCCCTTCCCCACCATGGAGGACATCCATGGGAGGTACAGGGCTCAGTGGACCATGTGGAGGAAGGATGGTGCTCCCTTTCCCAGCCCCACCATGGGGGGGGAACCATGGGGGACACAGGAATCAATGGACTATGTGGGGGGGGAAGATGGCCCTCCTCTTCCTGGTTCCAGCATGGCTTGGAATCCATGGGAGATACAGGGCTTGGTGGACAGCTGGGGAGAGGATCCATGGGGACACAGGGCTTGGTGGACCAGGTGGGGGGAGGATGGCCATCACCTTCCTGGCCCCACCAGAGAGGGGGGTTTATGGGGGATACAGGGCTTGGTGGATCAGGTGGGGGAAGGATGGCCCTCCTCTTTCAGCCCCACCGTGGGGGGGCAATCCATGGGAGTTACAGGGCTCAGTGGACAAGGTGGGGGAGGATGGCACTCCCCTTTCTGACCCCACCTTGGGGAGGATCCATGGGGGATACAGAGCTTGGTGGACCAGGTGTGGGGAGGATTTCCCCCCTTCTCAGCCCCACCACAGGGGGGTGGGATTCATGGGGGACACAGGGCCCAGTGGATCAAGTGGGGGGGATGGCCCTTCTCTTCCTGGCCCCACCATGGGGAGGGGCCGTGGGGGATGCAGGGCTCCGTAGACCAGATGGGGAAGGATGGCCCTCCACATCCCCATCCTACCATGGGGGTGGGATCTATGGGGGATCCAGGGCTCGGAGTATGATAGGCAAGAGGGGGCAGGGACAGGGCTGAGAGTCAACCTATGCCAACCTGCTGGGAAAAAAACTATGTATTAAAAAAAAAAAAGAAAGAAAGAAAAGGTTATGTTCTCCAGGTGGAGTCTAGTGAGCATCATACAAAATGCAGCCAGAATACTCAGGTCAAAGAATCTAAACAGAAAATTATTAAGAAAAATGTTGACAAAAATGTTCCAGTGACCCTACCCTGGTAAGAAATAAACAAATTTGTTACAATATTTCATTTGTAGTTTTCAATCTGGAACCTTCATAAAGATATTTCCTACATACATTTACAAATACTGTCGATTACAAAAGTATGTCAAACTGACCCCACTTTAATGTTGTTTCCCTTTCCCTTAGGTTTATTTACACAGCAACTCAGTGTTCGTTACCTCTAACTTCGTGATCCCCTGTTTCAGTCTCCAACCCCACAAACTGCACTGTTCAGAAACACAAGCAGCTGCTGCTCTTCAGAGTTTGGGACTAGAAGAACAAAGGATATCTATCCACAGAAAACCAGTTCCCTCTGCAGCTCCTGTGTGCTGAGCATTCCTTACCTCCAGCTTCATGATCCTCTGTTTCAGTCTCAACCGCTAAACTGCACTGTTCAGAAACACAAGCAGCTGCTGCTCTTCAGAGCTTGGGACTAGAACAGAGGCTTATCTATCCACAGGAGAGGGGGAAAAAGCAACTGTCTCTATTGCTCCCTGTTTGCTCAGCCCTGTGCTCCTGTCTTAAGCAGTTTTCAGAGCTAATGTTTACTTCCTGTCTCCCTCTGTTATGTGTCTCTCCCCCCCCCCCACACACACACCACTTAAAACAATCTATTAAAATTTGTACTGTGCAGCAGCAAAGGGAGTGAGAGGTAGGGGCTGCTAAATATTTAACGTTACATGCCAGCACATCCAGTTTTGATTTGTCACCATCAGAAAACAAAAGTACTTTTATTTTAATTAAATGTGGTGACTGCAAGGTACAATGAGCCAAACTAAAGCTTATTTCAGGGGTGTCCTGGAGACTAGAAACTAAGTAGATGCAAGTCAGCAGTGTCAGTCCTTTCAAACCAGCTGATGCCTTAAAAATCTGGGAAGACACAATCCTTTTCTGTAACAAAGCATTTACTTACCTCCAGCTTCATGATCCTCTATTTCTGATCTCCAACACAAAAACTGCACTGTTTAGAACACAAGCAGCTGCTGCTCTTCAGAGTTTGGGGACTAGAAGAACAAAAGGATATCTGTCTCCAGAGAAACACAGTCCCTCTGCAGCTTCCCATGTCTCAGCATTCCTTACCTCCAACTTCATGATCCTCTATTTCAGTCTCCAACACCACAAACTGCACTGTTCAGAAACACAAGCAGCTGCTGCTCTTCAGAGTTTGGGACTAGAAGAACAAAGGATATCTATCCACAGAAAACCAGTTCCCTCTGCAGCTCCCTGTGTGTTCGGCATTTCTTACCTCCAGCTTCATGATCCTCTGTTTCAGTCTCCAACCCCACAAACTTCACTGTTCAGAAACACAAGCAGTTACTGCTCTTCATAGTTTGGATTAGAAGAACAAAAGATATCTATCCACTGGGTGGGGGCGGGGGAGGGGAACAATTACAGGGCCTCTGCAGCTCCAGATAAATGCTGCCTCTGCTCCTGTCTCCAAGCAGTGTAAGGCGAAAGTCCATTTCCTGTCTCCCTCTGTTATGTGCTCCCTCCTCCACACAACACACAAAACAATCCTTTAATATTTGGTGTGCAACAAAGGGAGTAAGAGAAAGGGGTTGCTAAATATTCAAAATGACATGCTAACACATCCAGCTTTGACTTATCACTGTCAGAAAAAAGTACTTCTAATTAAAATGTAGTGGCTGCAAGGTACACTGAGCTAATCTTACTTGCAGGTGTGTCCTGGAGACTGAAACTAGGATGCAAGTCAGCAGCGTCAGTCCTTTTAAAACAGTGACTGCCTTAAAAAAAATCTTAGAAGATACAATCTTTACACTCAATTAAGATTACATATCACATTTTCTGGGTAGTTTACTGTTTCTTAGTATTTACTGGCCTGTTAATGGCTGGAGTTGCGTGGTGTAGGACACATTTCAGAGTCGGACAGGAAATGACTTCAGACTGAGAGAGGCTACGGAGGGAACTGTGGATATCTCATTCTCCTAGCCCAAAGGCATCCAAGTGCTGAAGAACGACCTACTCACACTGCTGTGTGGTTTTGAAACATTATCTGGAGGTGGTGTGTTGAGACTGAAACACAGGATCATGAAGTTGGAGATAATTACTGATTGCAGGATTACTGTGTCAGAGTGTGTTTAAAGAGCCTAAGGCAGAAACAACAACAGGATCAGTTTTTGCAATGCTTTTCAAATCACAATAATTGCATGTGTGCAGTAACAGACAGTGTTGTTGCAAAGGCTTGTTGACAAACTGCTTTCTTTATTTTGTTTTCCCTTCTCTTCCTGTTGTATTCTGGCTGCATTTGTCATTACCCTCACTCTGCCTGTAGTGGTAACGTAGACAGCAAATGGGAGCTGCAGACCCAGAGGGAAGTGAAGTGTTCAAATAGTCACTATATGGTGTTATTTTAGTGTTACAGTAGCAGTGTACACTTCCTGAACACTGCATTTCATAATGCGGTCCATCAGTGTTTAATCAGTGCATTTTCAGGTCTCTGTTGATGTACATGCAGTGCTAACACAGTGTGTACAAATTATGTTAATTAGCACTGCAATCACACTGCAAAAGTGCTGGAAGTAGTGTTTTGTCATCAACACTGCCTGAAGCAGTGATGGTGCACCAATACTGGCTGAAGCAGTGTTGCATTGCTTTTTCAGTGTGTGTGAATTATGTTAATTAGCACTGCAATCTCAATGTAAAAGTACTGCAAGTAGCAGTGTTTTGTCATCAATACTGCCTGAATCAGTGTTGGTGTAGCAATTCTGGTTGAAGCAGTGTTGCATTGCTTTTTCAGTGTGTGCGAATTATGTTAATTAGCACTGCATCAACTCCTGTAGTGCACTTCAATGTGCAGTGTGATTTTAGCAGCACTCCTGTCAGCAGTGCTGCAGTTCTGTTTCAGTGTATTAGGCTGCATTAAAGGTGGTGTCACATAAAATTCAACAAAAACACAAGTATTTATCTGCAAGTATCTACAACCTCAGCAGAGGAAGCTTTGCTTAAGGGTTCCTGAGTGAGAAAGTTGTCTGTGAATTCCAAAGAAGATGGAGATCTTGGGGGCTATGTTTATAGGAGGTACTAAAGTCTGTTACCCCCTGTTTGACTCAAAGTCACAAGGAAGGGGGTGGACATTTAATTAAAGGAATGACCACCAATGGTTCTGGTTTGCAGAAAATGGATTTGTGAAAAATGGATGGTTCTGGTCTACAGAAAATGGTATGGAAACCTCCCTGATATGCAGGGCCTCCCCAGTAGTTCCAGGTTTATCTTTGTAACCCCTCACCCCTGCCTTTTTAGCAAAACGACAGGTGGCATGCTGTTAAAGCTGACAGCAGTACCTGGTGGGGACCTAGGTTCTGGGAGGATGAGGTTACTTGGCACAGGGGAGCCTAGGTTTGGCTACCCTTAACAGGGGTACCCAAGTAAATCTGAACACAGGAAGCAATAACTGTAATGTCCAGAACCAGGAATGGGATTCTTCAGTGTGGCTCTTATTCACATACTAACTGAACAAACAAAGCATAGACAGACCCCTATGGGACTACATTTCCTGGTAATGCAAATTAGAGACTACAGAACACTTTATCACCATTTTCAGCCCTCAGGCTCTAAACCCACAAGGCACACAGCCCGGACTTGCACGCAGCTTTGGGTATGCAGCCCAACTTGTATACACTTGGGTATTCCCCACTGGCCCGGCTCCCTGCTGGCCACCTGATCCAGTGGTCCATTGGATAAATGAACCAATTATCCTGTCGTGACTCCCACACCCACTAGAGTCTGCAACTCTTAAAATTTTCCTTACAATCCCACATCTGTATTTACTTCCCTACTGGCCAAGTGCCTGAGGCAAAGTAGAAACCCAGAAGAAATCTGTAGAGGTGGACCTGGTCACTAAAGATGGGAGCCACCCACCTCTGGCTTCCATAGCCCATACCTGGCCATTTCTCTGGAAAGCTGAACAATTCCTTTGCTGAACTCCTAAATGTAGATTAAGGGTAGACGTCTGTCACACCTCCTCTACATATTATTTGCATCTCACAAAACTCTGGGATCTGACACTACTTTTACTTGCTTGGCCCATTTCTCTAGGCTTCCCAATATGTAGTTTAATCCCTAGATTTTCACACAAGTCCCAGGGTGAAGAAAATATATGCCCTTTTAGCCAGAGCAGACTCTCACCCTTAAGTTGCTGGTGCCCCACAGGCAACTCACAAATCTTCCATCTTCCAAAATAAATCCTGGACTAAATAGGCAGCTTTTCCTCCACTAGCAGAATTAAGGGGATTGCCCCAGGAATCTGCTGGGAATTTTACATCCCCCGGAGGGGAGGGAGGTACTGAGACCAAACAGCGGTCTCCACCACTTGAGTACAAACTTCACTCCCTCAAGCCAAACTGCAGACTCTACTTTGAAAACTCCCAACATTCTATCTAACTCCCTTTGCTGCAGATTCCAATGTGGCTCATGCAGCTGCGAAAATTCTATTGGTGAAGTCATCCCTCAGTCTCAGCTGAGAATAAGAACAGAGCGAGACAGTATGAAACCCATTTAACTAGAGTTTCACAAAGCTGCCTTCCCTGCTTACCACTAGGTCTTACTGGGATTCTAGCTGGCCGGGTAACAAGGAGTTACACTCACCCTTGACCAGAATGACTGTCCACAGTCATTATTTACCCAGCCTTAGGCCATCCCACCCTACATGCTACCTGCGGAGGGGGGTGATCAGGCCCCCTCCTACCATGTGCAAGCACAGGCAGGCAACACTAAGGGCCTAGAGGCCTTTAGCTGACATGTCAGCCTCTACACTATCCACTTACTATGGACACCTAGTGGCTCTGGTAGAACTATCCAGAGCAGAGCCCTGATAGATCAGCACTGCAGTCCCAATGGCCACTCAGGACCACAGTCTGTCTATCCCCCCTAACCCTCTAGGGAAAACCTATCTGCCTTTAACCTAATACCCCCAAAACAAAAACAACCCGGGGACCTCCCCGACCTTGGGCAACCTGCAACCACACCATTAAAAACCAAAATTGCTGCCTCCTCCCTACCCCCACAACCACATCTGTGGAAGGAAAGGGTTAATACAGTAATAACAATAACACCACAGTATTTTAAATTTCTGAGCACACTAAAGCACTGATGAGGAACTCCAATGAGCCCCTCCTCCTCCTCTTGTCTTCTCTTCTGTCTTCCCAGGAACACCTGTAAGAATAAGAAAGACAACACACACTCCTAATCTGCATATACAGTCTACCTAAACCCCTACCATCAAAACACTGAAAAATCCCAAAAGATTTTTTTAGAAAAGGTAGAAAAACTGTACTTATATTAGAAAAATGACATTATTTACAATACATTTGGGGGATGGAGTGCCCTAAAAGTCCCAACTAGTGACCACAAGGCCCGAAGGCTAGTCCAATAAACAGTCTCTCCTGGGCCGGACCCCAGTGAAGCACAGTTCTAACAGGCCACAGTCACGAAGGGAAGAGTCTTTGAGGACAGTTCACACATTTTGAAGTCTGTTAGTGTAGGGAGTGTACTGCAATGTCATAAAGATAGAAAAGTTCGGACTTACCAGCCACTTGTAGTATGAAATTCGGCACCAACCTGCACCTCTGACGAAGACTCTCCCTGGCAGCATCTCTTCCAATACAGCTGGGCGGACATCTTCCGGGAACCACAGGAGGGCACATCTAGGAACTGCTGGGTATGTTGCTAGCCGGTGGCGCTCTGCTGCAAAACAGGTAACAAATTTACCCTGGTATTTAATGTTTAACACTGTATGTTGCTAGCAGCAGCACTCCGCCCGCACTGACAGGCTGGCATATTTACCTAGTATTTAATGTTTAACACTGCATGTTTGCAAGCAGCAGCACTCCTACCCCGCACTGACAGACTGGCATATTACCCTTATATTTAATGTCTAGCACTGTATAAGTGTAAGCGGTGGCGCTCCCGCTGCACTAACAGGCTGGCATATTTACCCTAGTATCTAATGTTTAACACTCTATGCTGCTAGTAGCAGCACTCCTGCCGCACTGACAGGCTGGCATATTTACCCCAGT
Organism: Neoceratodus forsteri; assembly: GCA_016271365.2. Taxonomy (NCBI): domain Eukaryota; kingdom Metazoa; phylum Chordata; order Ceratodontiformes; family Ceratodontidae; genus Neoceratodus; species Neoceratodus forsteri. The sequence continues at coordinate 489,786,991 of CM057457.1, forward strand.
ATTTAATGTTTAACACTGTATGTTGCTAGTGGTAGCGCTCCCGCTGCACTGACAGGCTGGCATATTTTCCTCTAATATTTAATGTTTAACACTGTATGTTGCTAGCAGTGGCGCTCCCGCTGCACTGACAGGCTGGCATATTTACCCTAGTATTGAATGTTTAACACTGCATGTTGCTAGCGGTGGTGCTCCCGCTGCTCTGACAGGCTGGCATATTTACCCTAGTATTTAATGTTTAACACTGTATGTTGCTAGCGGTGGCGCTCCCGCTGCTCTGACAGGCTGGCATATTTACCCTAGTATTTAATGTTTAACACTGTATGTTGCTAGCAGCAGCACTACCACACTGACTGACAGGCTGTCATTTTAACCCTAGTATTTAATGTTTGATTAATTGTATGTTGCTAGGTGGTAGTGCTACACCGCACTGACAGGCTGACGTATATTTACCCTACTATTTAATGTTTAACACTGTTTGTTGCTAGCAGGGATGGTGCTCCGCTGCACTGGCAGGCTGGCATATTTACCCTAGTATTTAATATTTAGCGAGATATGTTGCTAGTCGTAGCGCTCCCGCTGCACTGACAGGCTTGGCGTATTACCCTAGTATTTAATCTTTAACACTGTATGTTGCTAGGCGGTGGCACTCTGCTGCACTTGCAGGCTGGCAAGCATTACCCTAGTATTAATGTTTAACACTGTATGTTGCTAGCGGTAGCGCTCCGCTGCACTGACAGACTGGCATATTTACCTAATATTTAATCTTTAAATCATAGATATGCTAGCAGATAGCACTCCCCACAGCACTGACAAGCAGGCATAATTTACCCCAGTATTTAATCTTTAACACTGTATGTTGCTAGGGGTGGAGCTCCCGCTGCACTGACAGGCTGCCATATTTACCCTGGTATTTAATGTTTAACACTGTATGTTGCTAGTGGTAGCACTCCCGCTGCACTGACAGGCTGCCATATTTACCCTAGTATTTAATGTTTAACACTGCATGTTGCTAGTGGCACCGCCACTGCACTGACAGGCTGCCATGTTTACCCTAGCATTTAATCTTTACACAAGTGTGTTGCTAAGCCAGTAGCACCCCACAGCACTGACAGGCTGGCATATTTACCCCAGTATTTAATGTTTAACACTGTATGTTGCTGCACGGTGGCACCTCCCACAGCACTGAAAGGCTGGCATAATTACCCCAGTATTTAATGTTTAACACTGTATGTGTTAGTGGTAGTACCCGCTCACCGCACTGACAGGCAGCCATATTTATCCAGTATTTAATGTTTAACACTGTATGTTGCTAGTGGTAGCATCCCCACTGCACTGACAGGCTGCCATATTTACCCTAGTATTTAATGTTTAACACTGTATGTTGCTAGTGGTAAGTATACCTGCTGCACTGACAGGCTGGCATATTTACCCTTGTATTTAATGTTTAACACTGTATGTTGCTGGCAGCGGTGGCCGCTCCGCTGCACTCGACAGGCTGGCATATTACCCTGGTATTTAATGTTTAACACTGTATGTTACTAGCAGCAGCACCCGCTGCTCTGACAGGCTGGCACATTTACCCTCATATTTAATGTTTAACACTGTATGTTGCTAGCGGTGGCGCTCCCTCTGCGCTGACAGGCTGGCATATCTACCCTAGTATTTAATGTTTAACACTGTATGTTGCTAGTGGTGGCACTCCAGCTGCACTGACAGGCTGGCATATTTACCGTACTATTTAATGGTTAACACTGTATGTCGGTATGTTGCTAGCGGCAGTGCTCCCACTGCACTGACGGGCTGGCATATTTACCCTAGTATTTAATGTTAACACTTTTTGTTGGTAGTGGTTGCACTCCCGCTGCACTGACGCGCTGGCGTATTTACCCCAGTATTTAATGTTTAACACTGTATGTTGCTAGCGGCGCCTCCTGTTGCACTGACAGGCTGGCAAATTTACCCTAGTATTTAATGTTTAACACTGTATGCTTGCTGCAGCCTCCCGCGCACTGACAGGCTGGCATATTTACCCTAGTATTTAATGTCTAACACTGTATGTTGGTGGTGGTGCTCCGCTGCACTAACAGGCTGGCATATTACCCTAGTATTTAATGTTTAACCTACTATGTTGCTAGTAGCAGCACTCCTGCCGCACTGACAGGCTGGCATATTTACCCCAGTATTTAATGTTTAACACTGTATGTTGCTAGTGGTAGCGCTCCCGCTGCACTGACAGGCTGGCATATTTTCCTCTAATATTTAATGTTTAACACTGTATGTTGCTAGCAGTGGCGCTCCCGCTGCACTGACAGGCTGGCATATTTACCCTAGTATTGAATGTTTAACACTGTATGTTGCTAGCGGTGGTGCTCCCGCTGCTCTGACAGGCTGGCATATTTACCCTAGTATTTAATGTTTAACACTGTATGTTGCTAGCGGTGGCGCTCCCGCTGCACTGACAGGCTGGCAAATTTACCCTAGTATTTAATGTTTAACACTGTATGTTGCTAGCAGCAGCACTCCTGCCGCACTGACAGGCTGTCATTTTAACCCTAGTATTTAATGTTTGACACTGTATGTTGCTAGTGGTAGTGCTCCCACTGCACTGACAGGCTGACATATTTACCCTACTATTTAATGTTTAACACTGTTTGTTGCTAGCAGTGGTGCTCCTGTTGCACTGGCAGGCTGGCATATTTACCCTAGTATTTAATATTTAACGCAGTATGTTGCTAGTCGTAGCGCTCCCGCTGCACTGACAGGCTTGGCGTATTTACCCTAGTATTTAATCTTTAACACTGTATGTTGCTAGCGGTGGCACTCCTGCTGCACTTGCAGGCTGCAATATTTACCCTAGTATTTAATGTTTAACACTGTATGTTGCTAGCAGAAGCGCCCGCTACACTGCACAGACCAGACATATTTACCCTAATATTTAATCTTTAACATGGTATGGTGCTAGCAGTGGCACTCCACAGCACCGACAAGCAGGCATATTTACCCAGTATTTAATCTTTAACACTGTATGTTGCTGGGGTGGAGCTCCAGCTGCTGCACAAAGGCTGCCATATTACCCTGGTATTTAATGTTTAACACTGTATGTTGCTAGTGGTAGCACTCCGCCTCACTGACAGGCTGCCATATTACACTAGTATTTAATGTTTAACACTGCATGTTGCTGGTGAGTAGCACTCCACTGCACGACGGCTGCATGTTTACCCTAGCATTTAATCTTTAACACGTGTGTGTTGCTAATGGTAACCACCACAGCACTGACAGGCTGGCATATTTACCCCAGTATTTAATGTTTAACACTGATAAGTTGCTAGAGGTGCGCTCCCACTAGCACTGACAGGCTGGCATATTTACCCTAGTATTTAATGTTTAACACTGTATGTTGCTAGCAGTAGCGCTTCCAGCTGCACTGACAGGCTAGCATATTTACCCTAGTATTTAATGTTTAACACTGTATGTTGCTAGTGGTAGCACCCAGCTGCACTGACAGGCTGGCATATTTACCCCAGTATTTAATGTTTAACACTGTATGTTGCTAGTGGTAGCACTCCACACTGCACCGACAGTGATGCCATATTTACTCTAGTATTTAATGTTTAACACTGTATGTTGCTAGTGGTAGCACTCCCACTGCCACTGACAGGCTGCCATATTTACCCTAGTATTTAATGTTTAACACTGTATGTTGCTAGTGGTGGCGCGCCTGCTGCACTGACAGGCTGGCATATTTACCCTAGTATTTAATGTTTAACACTGTATGTTGCTAGCGGTGCGCTCCGCGCTGCACTTGACCAGGCTGGCATATTTACCCTAGTATTTAATGTTTAACACTGTATGTTACTAGCAGCAGCACTCGCTGCTCTGACAGGCTAGCTACATTTATCCTCATATTTAATGTTTAACACTGTATGTTGCTAGCGGTAGCACTCCCGCCGCACTGACAGGCTGGCATATTTACCCTAGTATTTAATGTTTAACACTGTATGTTGCTAGTGGTGCTCGTTCGCTGCACTGACAGGCTGGCATATTTACCCAGTATTTAATGTTTAACACTGTATGTTGCTGGTGCACTTGCGCTCGCGACAGGCTGGCATATCTTACCCTAGTATTTAATGCTTAACACTGTATGTTGGTAGTGGTTGCACTCCCGCTGCACTGACAGGCTGGCGTATTTACCCCAGTATTTAATGTTTAACACTGTATGTTGCTAGCGGTGGCGCTCCTGCTGCACTGACAGGCTGGCAAATTTACCCTAGTATTTAATGTTTAACACTGTATGTTGCTTGCAGCAGCATTCCCGCCGCACTGACAGGCTGGCATATTTACCCTAGTATTTAATGTCTAACACTGTATGTTGGTAGTGGTGCTCCCGCTGCACTAACAGGCTGGCATATTTACCCTAGTATTTAATGTTTAACACTCTATGTTGCTAGCGGCAGCACTCCGCTGCACTGACAGGCTGGCATATTTACCCTAGTGTTTAATGTTTAACACTGTATGTTGCTAGTGGCGGCGCTCCGCTGCACTGACAGGCTGGCATATTTACCCTAATGTTTAATGTTTAACACTGTATGTTGCTAGCAGTGGCGCCCCGCCACTGACAGGCTGACATATTTACCCTAGTATTGAATGTTTAACACTGTATGTTGCTAGCGGTGGTGCCCCACTGCTCTGACAGGCTGGCATATTTACCCTAGTATTTAATGTTTAACACTGTATGTTGCTAGCGGTGGCACTCCCGCTGCACTGACAGGCTGGCAAATTTACCCTAGTATTTAATGTTTAACACTGTATGTTGCTAGCAGCAGCACTCCTGCCGCACTGACAGGCTGGCATTTTAACCCTAGTATTTAATGTTTGACACTGTATGTTGCTAGCGGTAGTGCTCCCACTGCACTGACAGGCTGACATATTTACCCTACTATTTAATGTTTAACACTGTATGTTGCTAGCAGTGGCGCTCCCGTTGCACTGGCAGGCTGGCATATTTACCCTAGTATTTAATATTTAACGCTGTATGTTGCTAGTCGTAGCGCTCCCGCTGCACTGACAGACTGGCATATTTACCCTAATATTTAATCTTTAACATGGTATGGTGCTAGCAGTAGCACTCCCACAGCACTAACAAGCTGGCATATTTACCCCAGTATTTAATCTTTAACACTGTATGTTGCTAGTGGTGGAGCTGCCGCTGCACTGACAGGCTGGCATATTTACCCTAGTATTTAATGTTTAACACTGTATGTTGCTAGCAGCAGTACTCCCGCTGCACTGACAGGCTGCCATATTTACCCTAGTATTTAATGTTTAACACTGTATGTTGCTAGTGGTAGCACTCCCGCTGCACTGACAGGCTGCCATATTTACCCTAGTATTTAATGCTTTACACTGTATGTTTGCTAGTGGTGAGCACTCCGCTGCACTGACAGGCTGGCATATTTACCCTAGTATTTAATGTTTAACACTGTATGTTGCTAGTGGTAGCACTCCCGCTGCACTGACAGGCTGCCATATTTACCCTAGTATTTAATGTTTAACACTGTATGTTGCTTGTGGTAGCACTCCCACTGCACTGACAGGCTGCCATATTTACCCTAGTATTTAATGTTTAACACTGTATGTTGCTAGGTAGGCACTCCCGCTGCACTGACAGGCTGGCATATTTACCCTAGTATTTAATGTTTAACACTGTATGTTGCTAGTGGTAGCACTCCCGCTGCACTGACAGGCTGCCATATTTACCCTAATATTTAATGTTTAACACTGTATGTTGCTAGTGGTAGCACTCCCGCTGCACTGACAAGCTGGCATACTTATCCTACTATTTAATGGTTAACACTGTATGTCGGTATGTTGCTAGCGGCAGTGCTCCCGCTGCACTGACAGGCTGGCATATTTACCCTAATATTTAATGTTTTACATTGTATGTTGCTAGCGGTAGCATTCCCGCTGCACTGCCAGGCTGGCATATTTACCCTAGTATTTAATGCTTATCACTGTATGTTGCTAGCGGTAGCACTCCCGCTGCACTGTCAGGCTGGCATATTTATCCCAGTATTTAATCTTTAACACTGTATGTTGCTAGCGGTGGCGCTCCCGCTGCAGTGACAGGCTGGCATATTTACCCTAGTATTTAATGTTTAATGCTGTATGTTGCTTGCGGTAGCACTCCCGGTGCACTGACAGGCTGCCATATTTACCCTAGGTTTTAATGTTTAGCACTGTATGTTGCTAGTGGTAGCACTCCCACTGCACTGACAGGCTGCCATATTTACCCTAGTATTTAATGTTTAACACTGTATGTTGCTAGTGGTGGCACGTCTGCTGCACTGACAGGCTGGCATATTTACCCTTGTATTTAATGTTTAACACTGTATGTTGCTAGCGGTGGCGCTCCCGCTGCACTGACAGGCTTGTATATTTACCCTAGTATTTAATGTTTAACACTGTATGTTACTAGCAGCAGCACTCCCGCTGCTCTGACAGGCTGGCACATTTACCCTCATATTTAATGTTTAACACTGTATGTTGCTAGCGGTGGCGCTCCCTCTGCGCTGACAGGCTGGCATATTTACCCTAGTATTTAATGTTTAACACTGTATGTTGCTAGTGGTGGCACTCCAGCTGCACTGACAGGCTGGCATATTTACCGTACTATTTAATGGTTAACACTGTATGTCGGTATGTTGCTAGCGGCAGTGCTCCCACTGCACTGACGGGCTGGCATATTTACCCTAGTATTTAATGTTAACACTTTTTGTTGGTAGTGGTTGCACTCCCGCTGCACTGACGGGCTGGCGTATTTACCCCAGTATTTAATGTTTAACACTGTATGTTGTTAGCAGTGGCGCTCCCGCTGCACTGACGGGCTGGCGTATTTACCCCAGTATTTAATGTTTAACACTGTGTGTTCCCTATCCTAGTACTGACAGTGGCAGCACTCTCACTGCACTGACGGGCTGGTGTGATGCTTACTGATGCTCTGCCATGCTTGAAACTTTGTGAAGAATGTAAATGCACCCCTGCCCCAATCAGGAAGCAACGTGGCCTACCTGCATCACTGCCCTGGATGGGGGTGAGCATGGCCCTGTGAATGTCTGATTCTAGAGTTCTGTGGTAGATTTAATCCCCCTTCAGGAAGCATCATACTAACATACTAAAATGCCAGCAGTAGAGGCCTAACGGTCTCTCGAGTCTGCTCGATTGTCAGCACCCGCACTGAGGGTCGATTCTGGTGTCCCCCCCCTCCCCTTTCCCTTGGGTTATACTTTCCCCAGTCCCAGATGTTCCACCTGTACTGGCCTGGTTAGACTTACTCTCCCCCTGTTCCTGTCCCATCCCTATTTAAATCTGTCCACAGTCTCCACTTCTACCAGCTCCCTGGGAAGTGCATTCCATTGCTCCACCACCCTTTCAGTGAAATAAAATCTCCTCCTCTCACCTCTGAGCAATTACTCATAACCCCTCATGACCAACCTGCGTCACTGCCCTGGATGTGGTTGGGCATGGCCCAGTGAATGCCTGAATCTAGAGTTGTATGATGGATTTAACCCCATTTCAGGGAACATCATGACTTATCTGCATCACTGCACTGGATGAGGGTGGACATGACCCAGTGAATGTCTGAATCTAGAGTTATATGGTAGATTTAACCTCCCTTCTGGGAGCATCATGACCAACCTGCATAACTGCCCTGGATGAAGTTGGTCATGGCCCAGTGAATGCCTGCATCTATAGTTATGTGGTAGATTTACTCCTCCCGCCCGGGAGCATCATGACCAACCTGCATCACTGCCCTGGATGAGGGTGGACATGGCCCAGTGAATGCCTGAATCTAGAGGTATGTGGTGGAATTGCTTGCTGGTAGTCTCTTGCACTCTGCAGAATGGGTTGCTTGACTGTCTGCTGCAGGTGGTGGATGTGGGCACCTTGGACAGTGACAACCTATTGATATGGACCAGAATGTCTAGGGCTTAGCTGAGCCTAAAAAGGACAAGGGTAGGATCAGAGGAACTCTTCCAAGCAGTTATTAGTCACAAAAAATACAAAAAGAAGGCTCATCTCCTGGATAATTCCAGAACTTTTTGTTTTATCCTCCATCATAAGTATTAACATTTCATGACTATGTCACTTCATCAGGAATGATGGTGTCTCTACTTTAACCCGGCCCAAGCCTCCTGGAAGATGTTTCTGGATTATAACTTATAAGGATAATCAGCTTTCCTGACCTCCCAGGCACCTACTTGGTTTATTTACAGCCACCTTGTTTGTTTTTTATGGGAAGTATTCCACTCCTAGGACCAGCCAACTCCCCACTGAATGAAGCCAGTCCTGAAATTTTGATAGTTATGGTGAAGGATAAAACAAAGATACATTTTGGAATTACCCAGGAGCTGAACTTTCTTTTTGTAATTTTACACCTCAAGATGGTGGAACAATGCCGGCCAGGTGGCGCTGAGGATTGAGGCGCTGGCTGCCTTACTTCACGCTATGCCAGCGACCCGGGTTCACCAATGAGATTGGGTCATCAGGGTGCCAGCATGGGCAGGATTGAGCATGCTGATGGGGAACATATCTGTATACAACTTCTATCTCTTACCATATCAACTTCACTCATGGAGGATGATGTCAGGGCAATGTGGTGCAGAGGTAGAGCAGCTGACTCTGACTGCAAGGGTACTGGGTTTGATCACAGCTCAGGGACCGATGTAGAAAGGTTTAATTTGGGTAGATGATCCAGATGGGGTGGGCAGAATGAGAAGAGATCTGGATAAACTAGCAGAATGGTCAGAAGAGTGGCAACTGGGATTTAATGCAAAGAAGTGCAAAATCATGCACATAGGGAAGAGAAACCCTGAAGCCACTTATAGGCTGGGAGAGGAGTTGCTAGCAGTCACAAAGGAAGAAAGAGACTTGGGCATCATCATCACTGATGACCTAAAATCATCCAAGCAGACCTCTAAAGCAGTAGGTAAGGCTAGGGGTGTTAGGTTAGTCAGTGGCAGGGAGTATCACAAGTCGTAAGAGGAGAGTATAGTCCATGTACAAGACATTGGTTAAGGCCCCATCTGGAGTACTGCGTGCAGTATTGGAGGCCACACCTTCACAAGGACATTAACCAAATTGAGGCAGTCCAGAGAAGGGGCAACCAAAATGGTGCAGGGACTGCACTTCAGAAGACATATGAGGACAGATTAACGAGCTCAATATGTATACCCTTGAGCAAAGGAGGGAGAGAGGTGATATGATCGAGGCATTAAAACACCTTAAGGGCATAAACAAGGTGAAAGAGTCTAACATGTTTAAATATAAGAAAAATAGCAGGACAAGAGGACGCAGCATGAGATTAGAGGGAGGCCGATTAAGGGGGAATGTGAGGAAATTTTTTTCACAGAAAGGGTGGTAGATGCATGGAATGGCTTACCACAAGAAGTGGTGGCTATGAATACAGTGCAGGGCTTCAAACAGGCATGGGATAGGCATAAGGGAGCAATACAAATGACTATGAATAGATAGGTCACTGACAGAGCAAAGGCCGATGGCACATTTATAAGGTAGAAAAAGAAATGGGCAGACTGGATGGGCCTTGCGGTCCTTATCTGCCGTCAACTTCTATGTTTCTATGTTTCTATTCCCCTGTTGGCCACATATGGTAGCAACCGCCTCCCCCTACTTTTAGGAGGGGTTTGTTACATAAATAAGGTGGACATCATGTATAACCGCTTAGCCAGGTGTGTCCTTAATGCTCAACAGCGTACTCACCCCTGCCTCTTGTACAGAACGTTGAACTGGATGCATTTAGACTTAAGAAGACATCTTCATATTACCGGACAGTTGTTCAAATGTATCAAAAAGAAAGTCCCTGATTTTATATATGCAATAATGTTTCCATAAGGATTTTGAAGCCTGGGCTGAGATCAGCAAACTGTACCGAATTTGAAGTGTCCCAAAGAAAATCTAATATGGGATGATTGTCCGTTTATTACTTGGAACAGGATTTTTAAAAATCTGAGGTTATGTAACGTCATCTTAAAAAACTGAGCCCCCATACTCAAAGGAAATGAGCAGTGCGGCACAACCTGGTGGCACTGGATGATTCACCGTGCGACTCTAACAGTGCACGGCAGCGTGAAATTCAGAAGGGCGGGATGCAGCAGTAACATATCTCACATAGGTGAAGAAGGGTATTCCTATGTGTAACCCCCCTACAAATGGGGGTTCCTAAAATCTCTTCCTGGGCTTGCCTAATGCCCTCTGCCAGGCTGGTGTCGTGTGTTTTAGTCATTTGATAGCCATTTGCATGTGAGTGCCCTGATAGCCTCTGTGCCTGTCCCTTTAAGAAGTGCTATTTCTGTACAAAATAAATAATCTGGGTAGGAGCCGAGTATTCCAGTGCTCGAGTTCCGGCTGGGCTGCCATGTCTTTGCTTCCTTCTGTCACTGTTATTTGCACAGAGAAAGCTCTATTACGAAATATGATTGATAACTGGTTATCTGTTTTAATCATACTGATAATGTAGTTTGTCTAACCTGTCTTCATTTGCAGCAGGGACTCTTTCTGTTTACACACCATTTTGGTTCTGGACTGCCAGTATGCATCAATTGGTGCATTTTGGAGGCCCTAAAATGGAGTCTGCCCACAGGGATCTTGTGGGAGTGAATTTCTGTAGAAATTGTAGTTTTCACCCTTTGGCACCTAAATGGACATGGAGGAGGAGCTCTAGCTGTGACAGATGGATCGGCCGACCAAACCTTTTGGACCACCGGGAAAGTCCCATGCTGCCTGCAGCAAGAAGTCAATCTGGAGTAACACAGAAACATAGACTTTGATGGCAGATAAGGACCGCTAGGCAAATCTAGTCTGCCCATTTCCCTACCTACAGGATAGGCCGCAAATCCTAGTTAACCAACAGCCTTTATCTTCCTGCCCCCCCACAAGAATTGCCTTATGTCTGTCCCATGCATTCTTGAATTCGCCCACAGTTTTAGACCCCACAACTTCCTCAGGAAGGCTGTTCCATGCATCCACTACCCTCTGTGAAATAATACTTCCTCACATTGCCCCTGAACCGCCCTCCTTCTATCTTTAAATTGTGTCCCTTGTTCTTGCAAGTCTCTTTTTCTGAAAGATGCTACCCTCTTGGACTTTGTTGATTCCCTTGAGGTACTTGAAAGTTTCTATCATGTCCCCCCTCTCCCTTCTTTCCTCAAGAGTATACATATTAAGCTCCTTTAGTCTCTCCTCATACGGCTTCTCTTGCAGACCCTGCACCATTTTAGTTGCCCTCCTCTGGACTGCCTCTATCCTGTCTGTCCTTGCGGAGATGGGGTCTCCAGAACTGGACACAACTTCCTGTTTCTGCTGATGATGCCTCTCCCTATACATCCCAGTATAACCCCAGCCCTCCCTACTGCCTTCTCACATTGCTTGCTAACCTTAAGGTCATCTGATATGATTACCCCCAGGTCCCTTTCCTGTTTTGTTGTTGTTACTACCTCCCCACCCATTGTGTATTCTTCCCCTGGGTTCTTGTTTCCCAGGTGCAGGTCTCAGTAGGAGTTGAGAGTGAAAGGAGCTCAAGAGATTCGAGCAGCTGCTCCTGCATAGTGCACAGGGCAAATCAGTGGGAAGGCTGTGTCTGGCCTGCCTACTAGCTACCATCTTCCCAAGTGAAGAGAATTGAATACCTGAATTGGACTTAATCTGAACTTGTGACTTTCTCCTGATTTGTGACAACTATCGCCTGAAGAGGACCGAAGACTTGCCGTTGTGCGATTGACCTGTCAGGACTTCCACCACAACTGCAGAGCATATGGCTTGCACGGAAAAAATCCTGTGTATTGCAACCGGACTGTCATCTGAACTGTGGTAATGCCTTACTTTTACCATAAATGTGCTGAATGCTGATAGTGGGTCACGACTTCCTTCTCCACTGCTTGTATGTGTCATGCTTGCTGGAAGCAGTGTCCAGTAACACTAACTGGACCAAATCCATTTCCACCAGCTGGTCTGGACCTCAACACCACGGCCCTGATTGCTGCTCATGCTTCAGGGTTTCGATTGATGAGAGACCCGCCCAGGGATTCGGCTCCCTGTTCAACACTACCGAACAGGAATGACACCATGGTGAATCGTGTGGGCCCTGCTTCCCCTGGCAAACCAGCACTTCATCCTGAGGTCTCCATTTCATCCATCCTGCAACCTGGTCTGGGTATCGTGAGTAACTCACAGAGTAGCTCCCTGCAACAAAAACCTAATCAGAATGTGTCATCTGATTTAATTGTTTTGATTGACGGTCACGAACTGAGCCCTCTGGCTCTGGAATACAAATTTTGGGTTAAAGGTGTATGTTGTATTTTCCTGCTTAAGGGCCCCAACAACAGCTGCAATGACAGCCTACCCATGGCAACGCTTCAGGCTAGCCTGTAAATCTAGCTGGGTACCCAGCGTGTGTGTGACTATGATAGAAGGACTCTTAGAAGCATGCATGCTTAACCTGATTTAATCAGAACCAGAATCGAGCTCTAGATCACGCCCCCTTCCTTGTTACTGCCTCTAAATAAATCAGATCTGAATCCTTTTGCACTTAAACTGGTAGTGGTGTACCTCTGTACAGTCAGCATTGAAATACTGTTGGTTGCTGTGTTAAACCTTGTTTTTCAGGGAGTCTCCAGGGCTGAGCCAGCTGAACCAGCCCTAGTGGTAAATGAAACAAGTGTGGCATTGAATCTGTTTTCTGATGTTAACTGGAATTGTGTATCCAGTGAACCATTTAGCCTGCTAGAGGGAAAAGAGGGGGGTAATAATGTCCCAGAGAACTGTACTCATAGTAGCTATGCTACCGTTGATCCTGTCCTCCAGGTGGAGGTACCTGTTTCTAGTAACCCTGTCCCTTAACCTACACTTAGTCACTTAGGCAGGGGTAGTATCCCTTAGGATAATGCCATCTTGGGGTTACATATGAATATGCTACAGAACAGCATATTTAGAGGGAATGTGCCCCTCACAATCCAGAGATGTGTGGCACAAAGATCTGCCATGAAAAGCTGGCCTAAATCACCCAGCCACCCACAGACAGGCCATGGCAGTGTAGGCAGGAGCACAGCAGCCTGCCAGGCCCAGCAGCCATGTGTTAACCCCAATCCCACCCCCTAGTGTGAATGGAATATAGCATCCCCATAGTTCCCTGGTAGTCTAGTGCCCCCCTCCCATCCCCTAGTGTGAATGGAATATAGCATCCCCATAGTTCCCTGGTAGTCTAGTGCCCCCTCCCATCCCCTAGTGTGAATGGAAATAGCATCCCCATAGTTCCCTGGTGGTCTAGTCCCCCCTCCATCCCCTAGTGTGAATGGAATATAGCATCCCCATAGTTCCCTGGTAGTCTAGTCCCCTCCCATCCCTAGTGTGAATGGAATATAGCATCCCCATAGATCCCTGGTAGTCAGTGCCCCTCCCATCCCTAGTGTGAATGGAATATAGCATCCCATAGTTCCTGGTGAGTCTAGTGCCCCTCCATCCCTAGTGTGAATGGAATATAGCATCCCCATAGTTCCCTGGTAGTCTAGTGCCCCTCCCATCCCTAGTGTGAATGGAATATAGCATCCCATAGTTCCCTGGTAGTCTAGTGCCCCCCTCCATCCCCAGTGTGAATGGAATATAGCATCCCCATAGTTCCCTGGTAGTCTAGTGCCTCCATCCCTAGTGTGAATGGAATATAGCATCCCCATAGTTCCTGGTAGTCTAGTGGTCCTCCCATCCCCTAGTGTGAATGGAATATAGCATCCCCATAGTTCCCTGGTAGTCTAGTGCCCCCCTCCCATCCCCTAGTGTGAATGGAATATAGCATCCCCATAGTTCCCTGGTAGTCTAGTGTCCTCCCATCCGCTAGTGTGAATGGAATATAGCATCCCCATAGTTCCCTGGTAGTCTAGTGGTCCCCTCCATCCCCAGTGTGAATGGAATATAGCATCCCATAGTTCCTGGTAGTCTAGTGCCCCTCCCATCCCCAGTGTGAATGGAATATAGCATCACCATAGTTCCCTGGTAGTCTAGTGGTCCCTCCCATCCCTAGTGTGAATGGAATATAGCATCCCCATAGTTCCCTGGTAGTCTAGTGCCCCTCCATCCCCTAGTGTGAATGGAATATAGCATCCCCATAGTTCCTGGTAGTCTAGTGCCCCTCCCATCCCTAGTGTGAATGGAATATAGCATCCCTTAGTTCCCTGGTAGTCTAGTGCCCCCTCCCATCCCCAGTGTGAATGGGATATAGCATCCTATAGTTCCCTGGTAGTCTAGTGCCCCTCCCATCCCCAGTGTGAATGGAATATAGCATCCCCATAGTTCCCTGGTAGTCTAGTGCCCTCTCCATCCCAGTGTGAATGGATATAGCATCCCCATAGTTCCCTGGTGGTCTAGTGCCCCTCCATCCCCTAGTGTGAATGGAATATAGCATCCCCATAGTTCCCTGGTAGTCTAGTGCCCCTTCCCATCTCCTAGTGTGAATGGAATATAGCATCCCCATAGTTCCCTGGTAGTCTAGTGCCCCTCCCATCCCCTAATGTGAGATGGAATGTAGCATCCATATAGTTCCTGGTAGTCTAGTGCCCCTCCCATCCCTAGTGTGAATGGAATATAGCATCCCCATAGTTCCTGGTAGTCTAGTGCCTCCCATCCCCTAGTGTGAATGGAATATAGCATCCCCATAGTTCCCTGGTAGTCTAGTGCCCCCTCCCATCCCCTAGTGTGAATGGAATATAGCATCCCATAGTTCCCTTGTAGTCTAGTGCCCCTCCCATCCCCTAGTGTGAATGGAATATAGCATCCCCATAGTTCCCTGGTAGTCTAGTGCCCCCTCCATCCCCTAGTGTGAATGGAATATAGCATCCCCATAGTTCCCTGGTAGTCTAGTGCCCCTCCCACTCCCCTAGTGTGAATGGAATATAGCATCCCCATAGTTCCCTGGTAGTCTAGTGCCCCTCCATCCCCTAGTGTGAATGGAATATAGCATCCCCATAGTTCCCTGGTAGTCTAGTGCCCCTCCCATCCCCTAGTGTGAATGGAATATAGCATCCCCATAGTTCCCTGGTAGTCTAGTGCCCCCCTCCCATCCCCTAGTGTGAATGGAATATAGCATCCCCATAGTTCCCTGGTAGTCTAGTGGCCCCCTTCCCAGCCTCGACTGTAAAATATAAAACCATCCCCAACTCTCCCTGGTGGTCAAGTGCCCCCCCCCATCTCCAATTGTAAATGAATATAGCATCCCCATAGTTCCCAGGTAGTTTAGTGGCCCCCTTCCAGCCTTGACTGTAAAATATAAAACCATCCCCAACTCTCCCTGGTGGTCAAGTGCGCCCCCCATCTCCAATTGTAAATGAATATAGCATCCCCATAGTTCCCAGGCAGTTTAGCATTTCCTTCCAGCCTTGACAATAAAATATAAAACCATCCCCAACTCTCCCTGGTAGTCAAGTGGTCCTCCATCCCATCCCCTAGTGTGAATGGAATATAGCATCCCCATAGTTCCCTGGTAGTCTAGTGGCCCCCTTCCCAGCCTCGACTGTAAAATATAAAACCATCCCCAACTCTCCCTGGTGGTCAAGTGCCCCCCCCCATCTCCAATTGTAAATGAATATAGCATCCCCATAGTTCCCAGGTAGTTTAGTGGCCCCCCTTCCAGCCTTGACAATAAAATATAAAACCATCCCCAACTCTCCCTGGTAGTCAAGTGGTCCTCCATCCCATCCCCTAGTGTGAATGGAATATAGCATCCCTATTGTTCCCTGGTAGTCTAGTGTCCCCCTCCCATCTCCTAGTGTGAATGGAATATAGCATCCCCGTAGTTCCCTGGTAGTCTAGTGGTCCCCCTCTCATCCCCTAGTGTGAATGGAATATAGCATCCCCATAGTTCCCTGGTAGTCTAGTGCCCCCTCTCATCCCCTAGTGTGAATGGAATATAGCATCCCCATAGTTCCCTGGTAGTCTAGTGTCCCCTCCCATCCCCTAGTGTGAATGGAATATAGCATCCCTATAGTTCCCTGGTAGTCTAGTGGTCCCCTCCCACCCCTAGTGTGAATGGAATATAGCATCCCCATAGTTCCCTGGTAGTCTAGTGGTCCCCTCCCACCCCTAGTGTGAGATGGAATATAGCATCCCGTAGTTCCCTGGTAGTCCAGTGCCCCCTCCCCATCCCTAGTGTGAATGGAATATAGTATCCCATAGTTCCCTGGTGAGTCAAGTGCCCTCTCCCATCCCCTAGTGTAATGGATATAGCATCCCCATAGTTCCTGGTAGGTCTAGTGCCTCCCATTTCCTGAGTGTGAGATGGATATAGCATCCCATAGTTCCCTGGTAGTCTAGTGCCCCTCCCATCCCCTAGTGTGAATGGAATATAGCATCCCCATAGTTCCCTGGTAGTCTAGTGGCCCATCCATCCCAGTGTGGATGGAATATAGCATCCCCATAGTTCCTGGTAGTCTAGTGGGCCCATCCCATCCCAGTGTGAATGGAATATAGCATCCCCATAGTTCCCTGGTAGTCTAGTGCCCTCTCCCATCCCTAGTGTGAATGGAATATAGCATCCTATAGGTTCCTGGTAGTCTAGTGCCCCTCCATCCCCTAGTGTGGGTGGATACAGCATCCCTATAGTTCCCTGGTAGTCTAGTGCCCCTCCCATCCCTAGTGTGAGTGGAATATAGCATCTCCATGGTTCCCTGGTAGTCTAGTGCCCCTCCCATCCCCTAGTGTGAGTGGAATATAGCATCTCCATAGTTCCCTGGTAGTCTAGTGCCCCCCATCCCTAGTGTGAATGGAATATAGCATCCCATGGTTCCCTGGTGGTCTAGTGGTCCTCCCATCCCCTAGTGTGAATGGAATATAGCAGCCCGTGGTTCCCTGGTAGTCTAGTGGTCCCTCCCATCCCTAGTGTGAATGGAATATAGCAGCCCGTGGTTCCTGGTAGTCTAGGGCCCCTCCCATCCCCTAGTGTGAATGGAATATAGCAGCCCAATGGTTCCTGGTAGTCTAGTGCCCTCCCATCCCTAGTGTGAATGGAATATAGCATCCCTATAGTTCCCTGGTAGTCTAGTGCCCCTCCATCCCTAGTGAATGGAATATAGCATCCCATAGTTCCCTGGTAGTCTAGTGCCCTCCCATCCCCTAGTGTGGAATGGATATAGCATCCCCATAGTTCTCTGGTAGTCTAGCCCCCTCCCATCCCCTAGTGTGAATGGAATATAGCATCCCCATAGTTACCTGGTAGTCTAGTGCCCCCTCCCATCCCCAAGTGTGAATGGAATATAGCATCCCCATAGTTCCCTGGTAGTCTAGTGCCCCCTCCCATCCCCTAGTGTGAATGGAATATAGCATCCCCATAGTTCCCTGGTAGTCTAGTGCCCCCTCCCATCCCCTAGTGTGAATGGAATATAGCATCCCTATAGTTCCCTGGTAGTCTAGTGCCCCCTCCCATCCCTAGTGTGAGTGGAATATAGCATCCCCATAGTTCCCTGGTAGTCTAGTGCCCTCCCATCCCATAGTGTGAATGGAATATAGCATCCCCATAGTTCCCTGGTAGTCTAGTGCCCCCTCCCATCCCCTAGTGAGAATGGAATATAGCATCCCCATAGTTCCCGGGTGGTCTAGTGCCCTCCATCCCCTAGTGTGGAATGGATATAGCATCCCCATAGTTCCCTGGTAGTCTAGTGCCCCTCCCATCCCTAGTGTGAATGGAATATAGCATCCCCATAGTTCCCTGGTAGTCTAGTGCCCCTCCCATCCCCTAGTGAGAATGGAATATAGCATCCCCATAGTTCCTGGTAGCCTAGTGCCCCTCCATCCCCAGTGTGAATGGAATATAGCATCCCCATAGTTCCTGGTAGTCTAGTGCCTCCCATCCCCTAGTGTGATGGAATATAGCATCCCCATGGTTCCCTGGTAGTCTAGTGCCCCCCTCCCATCCCCTAGTGTGAATGGAATATAGCATCCCATAGTTCCTCTGGAAATGCCCCCTCCCAGCCCCTAGTGTGAATGGAATATAGCATCCCCATAGTTCCTGGTAGTCTGGTGCCCCCTCCAATCCCTTAGTGTGAATGGAATATAGCATCCCCATGAGTTCCCCGGTGATCAAGTGCCCCTCCCATCCCTAGTGTGAATGGGATATAGCATCCCCATAGTTCCCCGGTAGCCTAGTGCCCCTCCCACCCCCTAGTGTGAATGGAATATAGCATCCCCATAGTTCCTGGTAGTCTAGTGCCACCTCCCATCCCCAGTGTGAATGGAATATAGCATCCCCATAGTTTCCTGGTAGTCTAGTGCCCCTCCCATCCCTAGTGTAGATGGAATATAGCATCCTATAGTTCCCTGGTAGTCTAGTGTCCCCTCCATCTCCTAGTGTGAATGGAATATAGCATCCCGTAGTTCCCTGGTAGTCTAGTGGTCCCTCTCATCCCCAGTGTGAATGGAATATAGCATCCCCATAGTTCCTGGTGGTCTAGTGCCCCTCTCATCCCTAGTGTGAAAGGAAAATAGCATCCCCATAGTTCCCTGGTAGTCTAGTGTCCTCCCATCCCTAGTGTGAATGGAATATAGCATCCTCAAGTTCCTGGTAGTCTAGTGGTCCCCTCCCACCCCTAGTGTGAATGGAATATAGCATCCCCTTGGTTCCCTGGTAGTCTAGTGGTCCCCCTCCACCCTAGTGTGAATGGAATATAGCATCCCCATAGTTCCCTGGTAGTCAAGTCGCTCCCATCCCTAGTGTGAATGGAATATAGCATCCCCATAGTTCCCTGGTAGTCTAGTGCCCCTTCCCATCCCCTAGTGTGAATGGAATATAGCATCCCCATAGTTCCCTGGTAGTCTAGTGGCCCATCCCATCCCCGAGTGTGAATGGAATATAGCATCCCCATAGTTCCCTGGTAGTCTAGTGGCCCATCCCATCCCCGAGTGTGAATGGAATATAGCATCCCCACAGTTCCCTGGTAGTCTAGTGCCCTCTCCCATCCCCAAGTCTGAATGGAATATAGCATCCCTATAGATCCCTGGTAGTCTAGTGCCCCTCCCATCCCCTAGTGTGAGTGGAATATAGCATCCCCATAGTTCCCTGGTAGTCTAGTGCCCCCTCCCATCCCCTAGTGTGAGTGGAATATAGCATCCCCATAGTTCCCTGGTAGTCTAGTGCCCCCTCCCATCCCCTAGTGTGAATGGAATATAGCATCCCCATAGTTTCCCTGGTAGTCTAGTGCCACCCCATCCCCTAGTGTGAATGGAATATAGCATCCCCATAGTTCCCTGGTAGTCTAGGTGGTCCCTCCCATCCCTAGTGTGAATGGAATATAGCATCCCCGTAGTTCCCTGGTAGTCTAGTGCCCCCTCCCATCCCCCAGTGTGAATGGAATATAGCATCCCCATACTTCCCTGGTAGTCTAGTGGCCCCTCCCATCCCCTAGTGTGAATGGAATATAGCAGCCCCAAAGTTCCCTGGTAGTCTAGTGGCCCCTCCCATCCCCTAGTGTGAATGGAATATAGCATCCCTAAAGTTCCCTGGTAGTCTAGTGCCCCCTCCCACCCCCTAGTGTGAATGGAATATAGCATCCCATAGTTCCCTGGTAGTCTAGTGCCCCCTCCCATCCCCTAGTGTGAATGGAATCTAGCAACCCCATAGTTCCCTGGTAATCTAGTGCCCCCTCCATCCCAGTGTGAATGGAATATAGCATCCAAATAGTTCCCTGGTAGTCTAGTCCCCCTCCATCCCTAGTGTGAATGGAATATAGCATCCCCAGTTCCCTGGTAGTCTAGTGCCCCCTCCCATCCCAAGTGTGAATGAATATAGCATCCCTATAGTTTCCTGGTAGTCTAGAGCCCTCTCCCATCCCTAGTGTGAATGGAATATAGCATCCCTATAGTTCCTGGTAGTCTAGTGCCCCTCCCATCCCCTAGTGTGAATGGAATATAGCATCCCCATAGTTCCTGGTAGTCTAGTGCCCCTCCATCCCCAGTGTGAATGGAATATAGCATCCTATAGTTCCCTGGTAGTCTAGTGCCCCTCCATCCCCTAGTGTGGGTGGAATATAGCATCCCCATAGTTCCCTCGTAGTCTAGTGCCCCCCATCCCGTAGTGTGAATGGATATAGCATCCCCATAGTTCCCTGGTAGTCTAGTGCCCCTCCCATCCCTAGTGAGAATGGAATATAGCATCCCATGTTCAATGGTATTCTAGTGCCCCTCCCATCCCTAGTGTGAATGGATTATAGCATCCCCATAGTTCCCTGGTAGTCTAGTGCCCCCTCCATCCCTAGTGTGAATAGAATATAGCATCCCCATAGTTCCCTGGTGGTCTAGTGCCTCTCCCATCCCTAGTGTGAATGGAATATAGCATCCCATAGTTCCCTGGTAGTCTAGTGCCCCTCCCATCCCCTAGTGTGAATGGAATATAGCATCCCATAGTTCCTGGTAGTCTAGTGCCCCCTCCCATCCCCTAGTGTGAATGGAATATAGCATCCCCATAGTTCCTGGTAGTCTAGTGCCCTCCATCCCCAGTGTGAATGGAATATAGCATCCCCAGAGTTCCTGGAGTCTAGTCCCCCTCCATCCCCAGTGTGAATGGAATATAGCATCCCCATAGTTCCTGGTAGTCTAGTGCCCTCCCATCCCCCAGTGTAAATGGAATATAGCATCGCTATAGTTCCCTGGTAGTCTAGTGCCCCCCCATCCCCAAGTGTGAATGGAGTATAGCATCCCATAGTTCCCTGGTAGTGTAGTGCCCCTTCCCATCCCCTAGTGTGAATGGAATATAGCATCCCCATAGTTCCCTGGTAGTCTAGTGCCCTCTCCCATCCCCTAGTGTGAATGGAATATAGCATGCCCATAGTTCCCTGGTAGTCTAGTGCCCCTTCCCATCCCCTATTGTGAATGGAATATAGCATGCCCATAGTTCCCTGGTAGTCTAGTGCCCCCTCCCACCCCCTAGTGTGAATGGAATATAGCATTCCCCTAGTTCCCTGGTAGTCTAGTGCCCCCTCCCAGCCCCTAGTGTGAATGGAATATAGCATCCCCATAGTTCCCGGGTAGCCTAGTACCCCCTCCCATCCCCAGTGTGAATGGAATATAGCATCCCCATAGTTTCCTAGTACTAGTGCCCCTCCATCCCTAGTGTGAATGGAATATAGCATCCCCCATAGTTCCTGGTAGTCTGTGCCCCCTCCCAGTCCCTAGTGTGAATGGAATATAGCATCCCCATAGTTCCTGGTAGTCTAGTGCCCCTCAGCCCCTAGTGTGAATGGAATATAGCATCCCCATAGTTCCTGGTACTCTAGTGCCCCTGCCATCCCCTAATGTGAATGGAATATAGCACCCCATAGTTCCCTGGTAGTCTAGTGCCCCTCCCATCCCCTAGTGTGAATGGAATATAGCATCCCCATAGTTCCCTGGTAGTCAGTGCCCCTCCATCCCCCAGTGTGAATGGAATATAGCATCCCATAGTTCCCTGGTAGTCTAGTGCCCCCTCCCATCCTAGGTGTGAATGGAATATAGCATCCCATAGTTCCCTGGTAGTCTAGTGCCCCTCCCATCCCCTAGTGTGAATGGAATATAGCATCCCATAGTTCCTGGTAGTCTAGTGCCCCTCCATCCCCGTGTGATAGGAATAAGCATCCCCACAGTTCCTGGTAGTCTAGTGCCCCTCCATCCCCAGTGTAAATGGGAATATAGCATAGCTATAGTTCCCTGGTGAGTCTAGTGCCCCCCATCCCCTAGTGTGAGATGGGTGATAGCATCCCATAGTTCCCTGGTGGTGTAGTGCCCCTCCATCCCTAGTGTGAATGGATATAGCATCCCATAGTTTCCTGCTAGTCAGAGTGCCCTCCCATCCCTGAGTGCAGATGGAATAGCATCCCATAGTTCCCTGCTGAGTCTAGTGCCCCCCTCCATCCCACTAGTGTGAATGGAATATAGCATCCCCATGGTTCCTGCTAGTCTCGTGGCCCCTCCCATCCCTAGTGTGAATGGAATATAGCATCCCCCATGGTTCCTGCTAGTCTAGTGCCCACTCCCATCCCCTAGTGTGAATGGAATATGGCATCCCCATAGTTCCCTGGTAGTCTGTATGGCCCCTCCATCCCTAGTGTGAGTACAATACAGCATCCCCATGGTTCCCTGCTAGTCTAGTGCCCCCTCCATCCCAAGTGGCCGAATGGAATATAGCATCCCATAGTTCCCTACTAGTCTAGTGCCTCCTCCATCCCAAGTGTGAATGGAAATATAGCATCCCCATAGTTCCCTGGTAGTCTAGTACCTCCTCATCCCCCAGTGTGAATGGAATACAGCATCCCATAGTTCCCTGGTGTCTAGTGGCCCCTTCCATCCCCTAGTGTGAATGGGACACAGCATCCCCATAGTTCCTGGTAGTCTAGTGGCTCCTCCATCCCCTGGTAGTGAATGGGATATAGCATCCCCATAGTTCTCTGGTAGTCTAGTGCCTCCCATCCCCTAGTGTGCATGGAATATAGCATCCCATAGTTCCTGGTAGTCTAGTGCCCCTCCCATCCCCTAGTGTGAATGGAATATAGCATCCCCATAGTTCCCTGTGATCTAGTGCCCCTCCCACCCCCTAGTGGAATGGAATATAGCATCCCCATAGTTCCTGGTAGTCTGGTGCTCTCACATCCCTAGTGTAGATAGAATATAGCATTCCCATAGTTCCTGGTAGTCTAGTGCCCCTCCCATCCCCTGTTGCAGATGGGATATAGCATCCCATAGTTTCCTGGTAGTCTGGTGCCCCTCCCACCCCCTATTGTGAATGAATATAGCATCCCCCATGAAGTTCCTGGTAGTCCAAAAGGTACCCCTCCCAGCCCCTAGTGTGTAATGGACTGTAGCATCCCCATAGTTCCGGGTAGCTAGTGCCCCTCCCATCCCCAGTGTGAATGGGAATATAGCATCCCATAGTTCCCCGGGTAGCCTAGTACCCTCCCATCCCCAATGTGAATCGGAATATAGCATCCCCATAAGTTCCCTGGTGTTCTAGTGCCCCCCTCCCATCCCCTAGTGTGAATGGAATATAGCATCCCCATAGTTCCCTGGTAGTCTAGTGCCCCTCCCAGCCCCTAGTGTGAATGGAATATAGCATCCCCATAGTTCCCTGGTAGTCTAGTGCCCCCTCCCAGCCCCTAGTGAATGGAATAGCATTCCCCATAGTTCCTGGTGGTCAAGTGCCCTCCCATCCCCTAGTGTGAATGAATAGCATCCCCATAGTTCCTGGTAGTCTAGTGCCTCCATCCCCATCCGTGGTGAATGTAGTATAGCATCCCTGCCAGTTCCTGGTGGTGGTGCCTCCCATCCCCCAGTGTGAATGGGATATAGCATCCCCACCAAGTTCCTAGTAGTCTGAAAGTGCCCCTCCCACTCCCTAGTGTGAATGAGATATAGCATCCCCACAGTTCCCTCAGTAGTCTAATGCCCCTCCCACCTCCCTAGTGTGAATGGGAATATAGCATCCCCATAGTTCCCTGGTAGTCTAGTGCCCCCCTCCATCCCCTAGTGTGTAATAATATAGCATCCCCATAGTTCCTGGTAGTCTAGTGCCCCTCCATCCCCAGTGTGAATGGAATATAGCATCCCCATAGTTCCCTGGTAGTCTAGTGCCCTCCATCCCTAGTGTGAATGGAGATATAGCATCCCCATAGTTCCCTGGTAGTCTGGTGCCCCTCCATCCCCTAGTGTGAATGGAATATAGCATCCCCATAGTTCCCTGGTAGTCTAGTTCCTCCTCTCATCACCCTAGTGTGAGTGGAATATAACATCCCGATAGTTCCAGTGGAGTCTAGTGCCCCCCGTCCCTAGTGTGAATGGAATATAGCATTCCGTAGTTCCCTGGTCAGTCTGTGCCCCCTCCCATCCCTAGTGTGGAATAGAATATGCATCCCCATAGTTCCCTGGTAGTCTAGTGCCCACCTCCCATCCCCTAGTGTGAATGGAATATAGCATCCCCACTAGTTCCCTGGTAGATCTAGTGGTCCCTCCATCCCTAGTGTGGTGAGATATAGCATTCCCATAGTTCCCTGGTAGTCTAGTGCCCCCTCCATCCCTAGTGTGAATGGAATATAGCATCCCCATAGTTCCTTAGTAATCTAGTGCCCCCATCCCCTAGTGTGAATGGAATATAGCATCCACATAGTTCCTGGTATAGTGCCCCTCCCATCTGTGTGAATGGAATATAAGCATCCCTATGGTTCTAGTGGTGGTGCCCTCCATCCCTGGTGTGGATAGATGCCAGCATCCCATGGTCCCTGGTGATACTGGTCCCCATCCCTAGTGACAGATGGAATACACCATCTCCATGAGTTCCTGGTAGTCTAGTGCCCCTCCCATCCCTAGTGTGAATGGAATATAGCATCCTATAGCTCCTGGTGGTCTGCTGCCTCCATCCCAGTGTAGAATGGAAATAGCATCCCGTAGTTCCTGTTATCGCTCTAGTAACCCTCCATCCCCTAGTGTGGTAAGACATAGCATCCTGTAGTTCCTGGTGGTCTAGTGCCCCTCCATCCCCTAGTGTGAATGGAATATAGCATCCATGGGTTCCTGGTACTACTGGTCCCCATCCCTAGTGAATGGAATATAGCATCCCCATAGTTCCTGGTGGGCTAGTGCCCCTCCATCCCTAGAGTGAATGGAATACAGCATCCCCATGGTTCCTAGTGGTCTAGTGCCCCTCTCATCCCTAGTGTGAATGGAATATAGCATCCCATAGTTCCTGGTAGTCTAGTGCCTCCATCCCTAGTGTGAATGGAATATAGCATCCCCATAGTTCCCTGAGCTAATTAGTGCCCCTCCATCCCCTAAGTCCGAATGGAGATATAGCATCCTATAGTTCCTAGTAGTCGAGTGCCTCCATCCCCTAGTGTGAATGAATATAGCATCCCATAGTTCCTGGTAGTCTAGTGCCCCCTCCCATCCCTAGTGTGAATGGAATATAGCATCCCCATAGTTCCCTGGTAGTCTAGTGACCCCCCCCATCCCTAGTGTGAATGGAATATAGCATCCCAGAGTTCCCGGTAGTCTAGTACCCCCCCATCCCCCAGTGTGAATGGAATATAGCATCCCCATAGTTCCTGGTAGTCTAGTGCCCTCCACCCCCAGTGTAAATGGAATATAGCATCGCTATAGTTCCCTAGTGATCTAGTGCCCCCATCCCAACAGTGAATGGGTATAGCATCCCATAGTTCCTGGTAATTAGTGCCTCCCATCCCCTGGTGTGGATGAATCACCAGCATCCCCATAGTTCCTAGTCTAATGCCCTCCACATCCCTGGTGTGAATGGATATAACATGCTTACTTCCTAGTAGTCAAGTACCTCCATCCATTGTAATAGAACATAGCATCCCCATAGTTCCTGGTAGTCTGATGCCTCCACTAGTGTGAATGAAGTAGCATTCCCTAGTTCCTGATCTAGTGCCCCTCGGCCCTAATTATGAATGGAATATAGCATTGCGGTTCCGGGTAGCCTGCCCCCTCCCATCCCCAGTGAATGGAATATGCTTGTCCCATAGTTCCCTGGTAGTCAGTGCCCCTCCATCCCTAGTGTGAATGGAATATAGCATCCCCATAGTTCCCTGGTAGTCTAGTGCCCCTCCCAGTCCCTAGTGTGAATGGAATATAGCATCCCATAGTTCCTGGTATCTAGTGCCCCCCAGCCCCTGTGAATGGAATATAACATCCCCATAGTTCCCTGTTGCTCGTGCCCCCTGCCATCTAATATGAATGAATACAGCAATCCACATAGTTCCTGGTAGTCTAGTGCCCCTCCATCCCTAGTGTGAATGAATATAGCGTCCCCATAGTTCCTGGTGGTCGTGCCCCTCACATCCCCCAGTGCAGATGAATATAGCATCCCATAGTTCCTGTGGTCTGGTACCCCTCCCATCCCTAGTGTGAATGAATGCCATGTCCCCATAGTTCCCTGATCCTGGTGCCCCCTCCATCTAGTGTAGATGGAATAGCATCCCCATAGTTCCTGGTAGTCTAGTGCCCTCCCATCCCCCAGTGTGAATGGAATATAGCATCCCCACAGTTCCTGGTAGTCTAGTGCCCCTCCATCCCCAGTGTAAATGGAATATAGCATCGCTATAGTTCCCTGGTAGTCTAGTGCCCCCCCATCCCCTAGTGTGAATGGAGTATAGCATCCCATAGTTCCCTGGTAGTGTAGTGCCCCCTCCCATCCCCTAGTGTGAATGGAATATAGCATCCCCATAGTTCCCTGCTAGTCTAGTGCCCACTCCCATCCACTAGTGTGAATGGAATATAGCATCCCCATAGTTCCCTGCTAGTCTAGTGCCCCCCTCCCATCCACTAGTGTGAATGGAATATAGCATCCCCATAGTTCCCTGCTAGTCTAGTGGCCCCTCCCATCCCTAGTGTGAAATGGAATATAGCATCCCCATAGTTCCCCTGCTAGCCTAGTGCCCCTCCCATCCCTAGTGTGAATGGAATATAGCATCCCCATAGTTCCCTGGTAGTCTGAGTCGCCCTCCATCCCTAGTGTGAATGCAATACAGCATCCCATAGTTCCTGCTCCAGTCTAGTGCCCCTCCCATCCCCTAGTGTGAAATGGAATATAGCATCCCCATAGTTCCCTGCTAGTCTAGTGCCCCTCCCATCCCCTAGTGTGAATGGAATATAGCATCCCATAGTTCCCTGGTAGTCTAGTGGCCCTCCCATCCCCAGTGTGAATGGAATATAGCATCCCCATAGTTCCCTGGTAGTCTAGCTGGCCCCTTCCATCCCCTGAGTGGAATATAGCATCCCATAGTTCTCTGGCAGTCTAGTGCCCTCCCATCCCCCAGTGTGCATGGAACATAGCATCCCATAGTTCCCTGGTAGTCTAGTGCCTCCCGTGTCCCTAATTGTGAATGGAATATAGCATCCCCATAGTTCCCTGGTAGTCTAGTGCCCCTCCCACCCCCCTAGTAGAATGGAATATAGCATCCCATAGTTCCCTGGTAGTCTAGTGCCTCTCACATCCCCTAGTGAGAATGGAATCATAGCATTCCCATAGTTCCTCAGTAGTCTAGTGCCCCTCCATCCCCTATTGTGAATGGAATATAGCATCCCCCATAGTTTCCTGGTCTAAGTGCCCCTCCCACCCCCTAGTGTGAATGGAATATACCACCCCATAGTTCCCTGGTGGTCTAATGCCTCCCAGCCTAATTAGTGAATGGAATATAGCACATCCCATAGTTCCCGGGTAGCCTAGTGCCCCCTCCCATCCCCAGTGTGAATGGGAACTAGCATCCCCATAGTTCCCTGGTAGTCTAGTGCCCCTCCCATCCCTAGTGTGAATGGAATATAGCATCCCCATAGTTCCTGGTGACGTCTGGTGCCCCCCTCCATCCCCTAATTGTGATGGGAATATAGCATCCCCATGATTCCTGGTAGTCTAGTGCCCCTCCCACCCCAGTGTGAATGGAGTCTACATCCCCATAGTTCCCTGGTGGTCTAGTGCCCCCCCATCCCCAGTGTGAATGGAAAATAGCACCCCATAGTTCCCTGGTAGTCTAGTCCCCTCCATCCCCTAGTGTGAATGGAACATAGCATCCCCATAGTTCCCTGGTAGTCTAGTGCCCTCCCATCCCCAGTGTGAAGATAATATAGCATCCTATAGTTTCCTGGTAGTCTAGTGCCCCATCCCCCCCTAGTGTGAATGGGATATAGCATCCCCACAGTTCCCTAGTAGTCTAGTGCCCTCCCACTCCCCTAGTGTGAATGGGAATATAAGCATCCCCATAGTTCCTGGCCAGTCTAGTGCCTCCCATCCCTAGTGTGAATGGAACATAGCATCCCCATAGTTCCTCGGCAGTCTAGTGCCCTCCCATCCCCCAATGTGAATGTAATATAGCATCCCCATAGTTCCCTGGTGAGTCTAGTGCCCCCTCCCATCCCCAGTGTGAATGGAATATAGCATCCCATAGTTCCCTGGTAGTCTAGTGCCCCTCCATCCCTAGTGGTGATCTGCATAGCATCCCCATAGTTCCCCTGGTAGTCTAGTGCCCCCTCCCATCCCCTAGTGTAGAGAAGTAAGCATCCCCATAGTTCCCTGGTCAGTAGTTCCTCCTCTCTCTCATCACCTGGTGTGAGTGGAATATAGCATCCCCATAGTTCAGTGGTAGTCCGTGCCCCTCCCTCCCCTAGTGTGAATGGAATATAGCATTCCCATAGTTCCTGGTAGTCTGAGTGCCTCCCATCCCCTAAGTGAATGGAATATAGCATCCCCATAGTTCCTGGTGAGTCTAGTGCCCCCTCCATCCCCTAGTGTGAATGGAATATAGCATCCCCCATAGTTCCCTGAGTCTAGTGGTCCCTCCAATCCCCTAGTGTGAATGGAATATAGCATCCCCATAGTTCCCTGGTAGTCTAGTGCCCCTCCCATCCCCTAGTGTGAATGGAATATAGCATCCCATAGTTCCCTGGTAGTCTAGACCCCCCATCCCTAGTGTGAATGGAATATAGCATCCTCATAGTTCCTGCTGGTCCAGTGCCCTCCCAGCCCCCTATTGTGAATGGAATATAGCATCCCTATATAGTTCCCTGGTAGATCTAGTGCCCCTCCGATCCCTAATGTGATTGGATGGAATATAGCATCCCATAGATCCCTGGTCTACTGGTCCCCATCCCTAGTGTGAATGAATATAGCATCTCCATAGTTCCTTGGTAGTCTAGTGCCCCTCCCATCCCTCGTGTGAATGGAATATAGCATCCCTATAGCTCCTTGGTAGTCTAGTGCCCCTCCCATCCCCAGTGTGAATGGAATACATCCCCGTAGTTCCCATAGAGTCTAGTGCCCCTCCCATCCCCTAGTGTGAGTGGATATAGCATCCTATGCAGTTCCCTGGTAGTCTAGTGCCCCTCCATCCCTAGTGTGAATGGAATATAGCATCCCATAGTTCCCTGGTGAGCCTACAGTTCCCCATCCTAGTTATTGAATGGAATATAGCATCCCCATAGAACACAGTGAGCTAGTGCCCCTCATCCCCTAGTGTGAATGGAACATAGCATCCCATAGTTCCTGGAAGTCTAGTGCCCCTCTCATCCCCTAGTGTGAATGGAAATAGCATCCCCATAGTTTCCCTGGTAGTCTAGTGCCCCTCCCAACCCCTAGTGTGAATGGAATATAGCATCCCATAGTTCCTGGTAGTCTAGTGCCCCTCCATCCCCTAGTGTGAATGGAACATAGCATATAGTTCCCTGGTAGTCTAGTGCCCTCCCATCCCTAGTGTGAATGGAATGATGTCCCATAGTTCCTGGTAGTCTACTGGTCCCCCATCCCTCAGTGTGAATGGAATATAGCAGCCTCATGAGGTCCCTGGTAGTCTAGTCCCCTCCACATCCCTGAGTGTGAGATGGAATATAGCATCCCATAGTTCCTGATGGTCTAGTCCCCCTCACATCTCCCTAGTGTGAATGGAATATAGCATCCCCATAGTTCCCTGGTAGTCTAGTGCCCTCCCATCCCCCTAGAGTGAATGGAATATTCCATCCCCATAGTTCCCGGCAGTCTAGCCCCTCCATCCCATCTAGTGGAATGGAATATAGCATCCCTATAGTTCCCTGGTAGCTAGTGCCCTCCCATCCCCTAGTGAATGGAAATACAGCATCCCATAATTCCCCTGGTAGTTCTACTGTCCTCAATCCCCAGTGTGAATGGGAATATAGCATCCCCATAGTTCCCTGCCAGTCTAGTGCCCAATTCTATCCCCAGTGTGAATGCAAACAGCATCCCACAGCCCCTCACTCAGTCTAGTGCCCCTCCCATCTCCAGTAGTGAATGGAATATAGCATCCCCATAGTTCCCTGCTAGTCTAGTGCCCCTCCCATCCCCCAGTGTGAATGGAATATATCCCCATAGTTCCCCTGGTAGTCTATAGTGGGCCCCTCCCATCCCCAGTGTGAAATGGAATATAGCATCCCCATAGTTCCTTGGGAGTCTAGGTGGCCCCTCCATCCCCCCAGTGTGAATGGAATATAGCATCCCCCATAGGTCTCTGGTAGTCTAGTGCCCCTCCCATCCCCCTAGTGCATGGAATATAGCATCCCCATAGTCTCTGCAGTCTCAGTGCCCTCCCATCCCCCAGTGTGAATGGGAATATAGCATCCCCATAGTACCCTGGGGGTAGTCTAGTGCCCCTCCCACCCCCCAGTGTGAATGGAATATAGCATCCCCATAGTCTCCCTGGCAGTCTAGTGCCTCTCCACATCCCTAGTGTGAATGGAATATAGCATCCCCATAGTTCCTGGTAGTCTAGTGCCCCTCCCATCCCCTATTGTGAATGGAATATAGCATACCCACAGTTCCTGGTAGTCTAGTGCCCCTCCCACCCCTAGTGAATGGAAATACCATCCTATAGTTCCCTGGTAGTCTAGTGCCCCTCCCAGCCCCTAGTGTGAATGGAATATAGCATCCCCATAGTTCCCTGGTAGCCTAGTACCCCTCATCCCCAGTGTGAATGGAATATAGCATCCCCACCAGTTCCTGGCAGTCTAGTCTCCCCTCCCATCCCCTAGTGAATGGAATAGCATCCCCATAGTCTCGGTAGTCTAGTGCCCCTCCCATCCCCTCAGTGTGAATGGAATATAGCATCCCATAGTTCCCTGGTAGTCTAGTGCCCTCCCAGCCCCCAGTGTGAATGGAATATAGCATCCCATAGTTCCCTGGTAGTCTAGTGCCCCTCCCATCCCCTAGTGTGAATGGAAAATAGCACCCCCATAGTTCCCTGGTAGTCTAGTGCCCTCCCATCCCCTAGATGTGAATGGAAATAGCATCCCCATAGTTCCCTCAGTCTAGTGCCCCTCCCATCCCCAGTGTGAATGTAAGATAGCATCCCCATAGTTCCCTGAGTCGAGTGCCCTCCCATCCCCCAGTGTGAATGGAATATAGCATCCCCACAGTTCCTGGTAGTCCATACGCCCTCCCACTCCTAGTGTAGATGGAATATAGCATCCCCACAGTTCCCTGGTAGTCTGGTGCCCCGCCACATCCCCTAGTGTGAATGGAATATAGCATCCCCATAGTTCCCTGGTAGTCTAGTGCCCCCTCCCATCCCTAGTGGGAATGGAATATAGCATCCCCATAGTTCCCTGGTAGTCTAGTGCCCTCCCATCCCCCAGTGTGAATGGAATATAGCATCCCATAGTTCCTGGTAGTCTAGTGCCTCCCACCCCCTAGTGTGAATGGAATAAGCATCCCATAGTTCCTGGTGATACAAGTGCAACTCCCATCCCCTAGTGTGAATGAATATAGCATCCCCATAGTTCCTGGTAGTCTAGTTCCTCCTCTCATCACCTAGTGTGAGTGAATATAGCATCCCATAGTCCTGGTAGTCTAGTGCCCCCCCCGCCCCTCAGTGTGAATGGAATATAGCATCTCCGAGTTCCCAGGTCTAAGTCCCCTCCCATCCCCTAGTGTGAATGGAATATAGCATCCTATGTTCCTGGAGTCTAGTGCCCTCCCATCCCCTAGTGTGAATGGAATATAGCATCCCATAGTTCCTGGTAGTCTAGTGGTCCCTCCCATCCCCAGTGTGAATGGATATAGCATTCCCATAGTTCCTGGTAGTCTCGTGCCCTCCATCCCTAGTGTGAATGGAATATAGCATCCCATAGTTCCCTTGGTAATCTAGTGCCCCCATCCCTAGTGTGAATGGAATATAGCATCCCATAGTTCCTGGTAGTCTAAGTGCCCTCCCATCCCCTCTATTTGAATGGAATATAGCATCCCTATAGTTCCCTGGTAGTCTAGTGCCCCCTCCCATCCCCTAGTGTGAATGGAATATAGCATCCCATAGATCCCTGGTAGTCTACTGGTCCCCCCATCCCCTAGTGTGAATGGAATATAGCATCTCCATAGTTCCCTGGTAGTCTAGTGCCCCCTCCCATCCCCTAGTGTGAATGGAATATAGCATCCCTATAGCTCCCTGGTAGTCTAGTGCCCCCTCCCATCCCCGAGTGTGAATGGAATATAGCATCCCCGTAGTTCCCTGTTAGTCTAGTGCCCCCTCCCATCCCCTAGTGTGAGTGGAATATAGCATCCCTGTAGTTCCCTGGTAGTCTAGTGCCCCCTCCCATCCCCTAGTGTGAATGGAATATAGCATCCCATAGTTCCCTGGTAGTCTACTGGTCCCCCCATCCCCTAGTGTGAATGGAATATAGCATCCCCATAGTTCCCTGGTAGGCTAGTGCCCCTCCATCCCCTAGTGTGAATGGAATATAGCATCCCCATAGTTCCTGGTGGTCTAGTGCCCTCTCTCATCCCCAAGTGTGAATGCAATATAGCATCCCATAGTTTCCTGGTAGTCTAGTGCCTCCCATCCCCTAGTGTGAATGGAATATAGCATCCCCATAGTTCCCTGGTAGTCTAGTGCCCCCTCCCATCCCCTAGTGTGAATGGAATATAGCATCCCCATAGTTCCCTGGTAGTCTAGTGCCCCCTCCCATCCCCTAGTGTGAATGGAATATAGCATCCCATAGTTCCCAGTTACTGGTCCCCCATCCCCTAGTGTGAATGGAATAGACATCCCATAGTTCCCTTGGCAGTCTAGTGCCCTCACATCCCTCGTGTGAATGGAATATAGCATCCCCATAGTTCCCTGGTAGTCTAGTCCCCCTCACATCCCCTAGTGTGAATGGAATATAGCATCCCCATAGTTCCCTGAAGTCTAGTGCCCCTCCCATCCCCTAGTGTATGGAATATAGCATCCTCATAGTTCCCTGGTAGTCTAGTGCCCCCCTCCCATCCCCTAGAGTGAATGGAATATTCCATCCCCATAGTTCCCTGGTAGTCTAGTGCCCCCTCCCATCCCCTAGTGTGAATGGAATATAGCATCCCTATAGTTCCCTGGTAGTCTAGTGCCCCCTCCCATCCCCTAGTGTGAATGGAATATAGCATCCCATAATTCCCTGGTAGTCTACTGTCCCCAACCCCTAGTGTGAATGGAATATAGCATCCCCATAGTTTCCTGGTAGTCTAGTGCCCCTCTCATCCCCTAGTGTGAATGGAATATAGCCTCCCATAGTTCCCTGGTAGTCTAGTGCCCCTCCATCCCCTAGTGTGAATGGAATATAGCATCCCATAGTCCCTGGTAGTCTAGTGCCCTCCCGGTCCCCTAGTGTGAATGGAATATAGCATCCCCATAGTTCCCTGGTAGTCTAGTGCCCCTCCCGTCCCCTAGTGTGAATGGAATATAGCATCCCCATAGTTCCCTGTAGTCTAGTGCCCCTCCCACCCCCTAGTGTGAAATGGAATATACCATCCCCATAGTTCCCTGGTAGTCTAGTGCCCTCCCATCCCCTAGAGTGAATGGAATATAGCATCCCATAGTTCCCCGGTAGTCTAGTGACCCTCCCATCCCCTAGTGTGAATCGAATATAGCATCCCCTAGTTCCTGCAGTCTAGTGCCCCTCCCATCCCCTAGTGTGAATGGAATATAGCATCCCCACAGATCCCTGGTAGTCTAGTGCCCCTCCCATCCCCTAGTGTGAATGGA
Source organism: Neoceratodus forsteri (assembly GCA_016271365.2). Classification (NCBI taxonomy): domain Eukaryota; kingdom Metazoa; phylum Chordata; order Ceratodontiformes; family Ceratodontidae; genus Neoceratodus; species Neoceratodus forsteri. Next base: position 489,820,527 of record CM057457.1, read on the forward strand.
ATATAGCATCCCCACAGTTCCATGGTAGTCTAGTGCCCCCCTCCCATCCCCTAGTGTGAATGGAATATAGCATCCCCATAGTTCCCTGGTAGTCTAGTGCCCCCTCCCATCCCCCAGTGTGAATGGAATATAGCATCCCCATAGTTCCCTGGTAGTCTAGTGCCCCCTCCCATCCCCTAGTGTGAATGGAATATAGCATCCCCATAGTTCCCTGGTAGTCTAGTGGTCCCTCCCATCCCCTAGTGTGAATGGAATATAGCATCCCCATAGTTCCCTGGTAGTCTAGTGCCCCCTCCCATCCCCTAGTGTGAATGGAATATAGCATCCCCATAGTTCCCTGGTAGTCTTGTGCCCCCTCCCATCCCCTAGTGTGAATGGAATATAGCATCCCCATAGTTCCCTGGTAGTCTAGTGCCCCCTCCCATCCCTTGTGTGAATGGAATAGCATCCCATAGTTCCCTGGTAGTCTAGTGCCCCTCCTTCCCTAGTGTGAATGGAATATAGCATCCCCATAGTTCCCTGGTAGTCTAGTGCCCCCTCCCATCCGCTAGTGTGAATGGAATATAGCATCCCCATAGTTCCCTGGTAGTCTAGTGCACCCTCCCATCCCCTAGTGTGAATGGAATATAGCATCCCCATAGTTCCCTGGTAGTCTAGTGCCCCCTCTCATCCCCTAGTGTGAATGGAATATAGCATCCCCATAGTTCCCTGGTAGTCTAGTGCCCCCTCCCATCCCCTAGTGTGAATGGAATATAGCATCCCCATAGTTCCCTGGTAGTCTAGTGCCCCCACCCATCCCCTAGTGTGAATGGAATATAGCATCCCATAGTTCCCTGGTAGTCTATCGGTCCCCTTCCCTAGTGTGAATGGAATATAGCATCCCCATAGTTCCCTGGTAGTCTAGTTCCCCTCTCATCCCCCTAGTGAATGGAATATAGCATCCCTGTAGTTCCCTGGTAGTCTAGTGCCCTCCCATCCCCTAGTGTGAATGGAATATAGCATCCCATAGTTCCCTGGTAGTCTACTGGTCCCCCCTTCCTCTAGTGTGAATGGAATATAGCATCCCCATAGTTCCCTGGTAGTCTAGTGCCCCCTCCCATCCGCTAGTGTGAATGGAATATAGCATCCCCATAGTTCCCTGGTAGTCTAGTTCCATCACCCGTCCCCTAGTGTGAATGGAATATAGCATCCCCATAGTTCCCTGGTAGTCTAGTGCCCCTCCCGTCCCCTAGTGTGAATGGAATATAGCATCCCTATAGTTCCCTGGTAGTCTAGTGCCCCCTCCCGTCCCCTAGTGTGAACGGAATATTGCATCCCCATAGTTCCCTGGTAGTCTAGTGCCCTCCCACCCCTAGTGTGAATGGAATATAGCATCCCCATAGTTCCCTGGTAGTCTAGTGCCCCTCCCATCCACTAGAGTGAATGGAATATAGCATCCCATAGTTCCCTGGTAGTCGAGTGCCCCTCCCATCCCCTAGTGTGAATGGAATATAGCATCCCCATAGTTCCCTGGTAGTCTAGTGCCCCCCTCCCATCCCCTAGTGTGAATGGAATACAGCATCCCATAGTTCCCTGGTAGTCTAGTGCCTCCTCCCTTCCCTAGTGTGAATGGAATGTAGCATCCCCATAGTTCCATGGTAGTCTAGTGCCCCCTCCATCCCCATGGTGAATAGAATATAGCATCCCATAGTTCCCTGGTAGTCTACTGCCCTCCCATCCCCTAGTGTTAATGGAATATAGCATCCCCATAGTTCCCTGGTAGTCTAGTGCCCCCATCCCCAGTGTGAATGGAATATAGCATCCCATAGTTCCCTGGTAGTCTAGTGCCCCTCCCATCCCCTAGTGTGAATGGAATATAGCATCCCCATAGTTCCCTGGTAGTCTAGTGCCCCTCCCATCCCCTAGTGTGAATGGAATATAGCATCCCCATAGTTCCCTGGTAGTCTAGTGCCCCTCCCATCCCCAGTGTGAATGGAATATAGCATTCCCATAGTTCCCTGGTAGTCTAGTGCCCCTCCCATCCCCTAGTGTGAATGGAATATAGCATCCCCATAGTCTCTGTAGTCTAGTGCCCTCCCATCCGCTAGTGTATGAATGGAATATAGCATCCCCATAGTACCCTGGTAGTCTAGTGCCCCCTCCCATGCCCTAGTGTGAATGGAATATAGCATCCCCATAGTTCCCTGGTAGTCTAGTGCCCCCTCCCATCCCCTAGTGTGAATGGAATATAGCATCCCCATAGTTCCCTGGTAGTCTTGTGCCCCTCCCATCCCCTAGTGTGAATGGAATATAGCATCCCCATAGTTCCTGGTATTCTTGTGCCCTCCCATCCCCCAGTGTGAATGGAATATAGCATCCCATAGTTCCCTGGTAGTCTAGTGCCCTCCCATCCCCTAGTGTGAATGGAATATAGCATCCCTTATAGTTCCCTGGTAGTCTAGTGCCCTCCCATCCCCTAGTGTGAATGGAATATAGCATCCCATAGTTCCCTGGTAGTCTAGTGCCCCTCCCATCCGCTAGTGTGAATGGAATATAGCATCCCATAGTTCCCTGGTAGTCTAGTGCCCCTCCTTCCCCTAGTGTGAATGGAATATAGCATCCCCATAGTTCCCTGGTAGTCTAGTGCCCTCCCATCCCCCAGTGTGAATGGAATATAGCATCCCATAGTTCCCTGGTAGTCTAGTGCCCCTCCCATCCCCAGTGTGAACGGAATATAGCATCCCATAGTTCCCTGGTAGTCTAGTGCCCCTCCCATCCCCTAGTGTGAATGGAATATAGCATCCCCATAGTTCCCTGGTAGTCTAGTGCCCCTCCCATCCCCTAGTGTGAGTGGAATATAGCATCCCCATAGTTCCCTGGTAGTCTAGTGGTCCACTCCATCCCCTAGTGTGAATGGAATATAGCATCCCCATAGTTCCCTGGTAGTCTAGTGCCCCCTCCCATCCCCTAGTGTGAATGGAATATAGCATCCCTATGGTTCCCTGGTAGTCTAGTGGCCCTCCCATCCCCTAGTGTGAATGGAATATAGCATCCCTATAGTTCCCTGGTAGTCTAGTGCCCCCTCCCAGCCCCTAGTGTGAATGGAATATAGCATCCCCATAGTTCCCGGGTAGTCTAGTGGTCCGCCTCCCATCCCCTAGTGTGAATGGAATATAGCATCCCCATAGTTCCCTGGTAGTATAGTGGCCCCTCCCATCCCCTAGTGTGAATGGAATATAGCATCCCATAGTTCCTCTAGTCTAGTGCCCCTCCCATCCCCTAGTGTGAGTGGAATATAGCATCCCATAGTTCCCTGGCAGTCTAGTGGTCGCCTCCCATCCCCAGTGTGAATGGAATATAGCATCCCCATAGTTCCCTGGTAGTCTAGTGCCCCCTCCCATCCCCAGTGTGAATGGAATATAGCATCCCTATAGTTCCCTGGTAGTCTAGTGCCCCCTCCCATCCCCTAGTGTGAATGGGATATAGCATCCCCAAAGTTCCCTGGTAGTCTAGTGCCCCTCCCATCCCCTAGTGTGAATGGATATAGCATCCCCATAGTTCCCTGGTAGTCTAGTGCCCTCCCATCCCCTAGTGTGAATGGAATATAGCATCCCCATAGTTCCCTGGTAGTCTAGTGCCCCCCCCATCCCCTAGTGTGAATGGAATATAGCATCGCCATAGTTCCCTGGTAGTCTAGTGCCCCCTCCCATCCTCCAGTGTGAATGGAATATAGCATACCCATAGTTCCGTGGTAGTCTAGTGCCCCCTCCCATCCCCTAGTGTGAATGGAATATAGCATCCCCATAGTTCCCTGGTAGTCTAGTGCCCCCTCCCATCCCCTAGTGTGAATGTAATATAGCATCCCATAGTTCCCTGGTAGTCTACTGGTCCCCCCATCCCCTAGTGTGAATGGAATATAGCATCTCCATAGTTCCCTGGTAGTCTAGTGCCCCCTCCCATCCCCTAGTGTGAATGGAATATAGCATCCCTATAGTTCCCTGGTAGTCTAGTGCCCCCTCCCATCCCCGAGTGTGAATGGAATATAGCATCCCCATAGTTCCCTGGTAGTCTAGTGCCCCCTCCCATCCCCTAGTGTGAATGAAATATAGCATCCCATAGTTCCCTGGTAGTCTACTGGTCCCCCCATCCCCTAGTGTGAATGGAATATAGCATCTCCATAGTTCCTTGGTAGTCTAGTGCCCCCTCCCATCCCCTAGTGTGAATGGAATATAGCATACCCATAGTTCCCAGGTAGTCTAGTGCCCCCTCCCATCCCCTAGTGTGAGTGGAATATAGCATCCCTATAGTTCCCTGGTAGTCTAGTGCCCCCTCCCATCCCCTAGTGTGAATGGAATATAGCATCCCATAGTTCCCTGGTAGTCTACTGGTCCCCCCATCCCCTAGTGTGAATGGAATATAGCATCCCCATAGTTCCCTGGTAGTCTAGTGCCCCCTCCCATCCCCTAGTGTGAATGGAATATAGCATCCCCATAGTTCCCTGGTAGTCTAGTGCCCTCTCATCCCCTAGTGTGAATGGAATATAGCATCCCCATAGTTCCCTGGTAGTCTAGTGCCCCCTCCCATCCCCTAGTGTGAATGGAATATAGCATCCCCATAGTTCCCTGGTAGTTAGTGCCCCTCCCATCCCCTAGTGTGAATGGAATATAGCATCCCTATAGTTCCCTGGTAGTCTAGTGCCCCTCCCATCCCTAGTGTGAATGGAATATAGCATCCCATAGTTCCCTGGTAGTCTACTGGTCCCCATCCCTAGTGTGAATGGAATATAGCGTCCCCATAGTTCCCTGGTAGTCTAGTGCCCCCTCACATCCCCTAGTGTGAATGGAATATAGCAACCCCATAGTTCCCTGGTAGTCTAGTGCCCTCTCATCCCCTAGTGTGAATGGAATATAGCATCCCCATAGTTCCCTGGTAGTCTAGTGCCCCCTCCCATCCCCCAGTGTGAATGGAATATAGCATCCCATAGTTCCCTGGTAGTCTAGTGCCCCTCCCATCCCCCTAGAGTGAATGGAATATAGCATCCCATAGTTCCCTGGTAGTCTAGTGCCCCTCCCATCCCTAGTGTGAATGGAATATAGCATCCCATAGTTCCCTGGTAGTCTAGTGCCCCCTCCCATCCCCTAGTGTGAATGGAATATAGCATCCCATAATTCCCTGGTAGTCTATTGGTCCCCCCATCCCCTAGTGTGAATGGAATATAGCATCCCCATAGTTCCCTGGTAGTCTAGTGCCCCCTCTCATCCCCTAGTGTGAATGGAATATAGCATCCCATAGTTCCCTGGTAGTCTAGTGCCCCCTCCCATCCCCTAATGTGAATGGAATATAGCATCCCCATAGTTCCCTGGTAGTCTAGTGCCCCTCCCGTCCCCTAGTGTGAATGGAATATAGCATCCCCATAGTTCCCTGGTAGTCTAGTGCCCCTCCCGCCCCTAGTGTGAATGGAATATAGCATCCCCATAGTTCCCTGGTAGTCTAGTGCCCCCTCCCATCCCCTAGTGTGAATGGAATATAGCATCCCCATAGTTCCATGGTAGTCTAGTGCCCCCTCCCATCCCCTAGTGTGAATGGAATATAGCATCCCCATAGTTCCCTGGTAGTCTAGTGGTCCCCTCCCATCCCCTAGTGTGAATGGAATATAGCATCCCCATAGTTCCCTGGTAGTCTAGTGCCCCTCCCATCCCCTAGTGTGAATGGAATATAGCATCCCCATAGTTCCCTGGTAGTCTTGTGCCTCCCTCCCATCCCTAGTGTGAATGGAATATAGCATCCCCATAGTTCCTGGTAGTCTAGTGCCCCTCCCATCCCCTGTGTGAATGGAATATAGCATCCCTATAGTTCCCTGGTAGTCTAGTGCCCCTCCCATCCCTAATGTGAATGGAATATAGCATCCCTATAGTTCCCTGGTAGTCTAGTGCCCCCTCCCATCCCGCTAGTGTGAATGGAATATAGCATCCCCATAGTTCCCTGGTAGTCTAGTGCCCCCTCCCATCCCCTAGTGTGAATGGAATATAGCATCCCCATAGTTCCCTGGTAGTCTAGTGCCCCCTCCCATCCCCAGTGTGAATGGAATATAGCATCCCCATAGTTCCCTGGTAGTCTAGTGCCCCCTCCCATCCCCTAGTGTAAATGGAATATAGCATCCCCATAGTTCCCTGGTAGTCTTGTGCCCCCTCCCATCCCCTAGTGTGAATGGAATATAGCATCCCCATAGTTCCCTGGTAGTCTAGTGCCCCCTCCCATCCCCTAGTGTGAATGGAATATAGCATCCCTATAGTTCCCTGGTAGTCTAGTGCCCTCCCATCCCCTAGTGTGAATGGAATATAGCATCCCATAGTTCCCTGGTAGTCTAGTGCCCCCTCCCATCCGCTAGTGTGAATGCAATATAGCATCCCCATAGTTCCCTGGTAGTCTAGTGCCCCCTCCCATCCGCTAGTGTGAATGCAATATAGCATCCCCATAGTTCCCTGGTAGTCTAGTGCCCCCTCCCATCCCCTAGTGTGAATGGAATATAGCATCCCCATAGTTCCCTGGTAGTCTAGTGCCCCCTCCCAGCCCCTAGTGTGAATGGAATATAGCATCCCCATAGTTCCCTGGTAGTCTAGTGCCCCCTCCCATCCCCCAGTGTGAATGGAATATAGCATCCCCATAGTTCCCTGGTAGTCTAGTGCCCCCTCTCGTCCCCTAGTGTGAGTGGAATATAGCATCCCCATACTTCCCTGGTAGTCTAGTGGTCCACCTCCCATCCCCTAGTGTGAATGGAATATAGCATCCCTATAGTTCCCTGGTAGTCTAGTGCCCCCTCCCATCCCCTAGTGTGAATGGAATATAGCATCCCTATAGTTCCCTGGTAGTCTAGTGGCCCCTCCCATCCACTAGTGTGAATGGAATATAGCATCCCTATAGTTCCCTGGTAGTCTAGTGCCCCCTCCCAGCCCCTAGTGTGAATGGAATATAGCATCCCCATAGTTCCCGGGTAGTCTAGTGGTCCGCCTCCCATCCCCTAGTGTGAATGGAATATAGCATCCCATAGTTCCCTGGTAGTCTACTGGTCCCCCCATCCCCTAGTGTGAATGGAATATAGCATCCCCATAGTTCCCTGGTAGTCTAGTGCCCCCTCCCATCCCCTAGTGTGAATGGAATATAGCATCCCCATAGTTCCCTGGTAGTCTAGTGCCCTCTCATCCCCTAGTGTGAATGGAATATAGCATCCCCATAGTTCCCTGGTAGTCTAGTGCCCCCTCCCATCCCCTAGTGTGAATGGAATATAGCATCCCCATAGTTCCCTGGTAGTCTAGTGCCCCCTCCCATCCCCTAGTGTGAATGGAATATAGCATCCCCATAGTTCCCTGGTAGTCTAGTGCCCCCCTCCCATACCCTAGTGTGAATGGAATATAGCATCCCTATAGTTCCCTGGTAGTCTAGTGCCCCCTCCCATCCCCTAGTGTGAATGGAATATAGCATCCCATAGTTCCCTGGTAGTCTACTGGTCCCCCCATCCCCTAGTGTGAATGGAATATAGCATCCCCATAGTTCCCTGGTAGTCTAGTGCCCCCTCTCATCCCCTAGTGTGAATGGAATATAGCATCCCCATAGTTCCCTGGTAGTCTAGTTCCCCCTCCCGTCCCCTAGTGTGAATGGAATATGGCATCCCCATAGTTCCCTGGTAGTCTTGTGCCCCCTCCCGTCCCCTAGTGTGAATGGAATATAGCATCCCTATAGTTCCCTGGTAGTCTAGTGCCCCCTCCCGTCCCCTAGTGTGAACGGAATATTGCATCCCCATAGTTCCCTGGTAGTCTAGTGCCCCCTCCCACCCCCTAGTGTGAATGGAATATAGCATCCCCATAGTTCCCTGGTAGTCTAGTGCCCCCCCCATCCCCTAGAGTGAATGGAATATAGCATCCCCATAGTTCCCTGGTAGTCTAGTGCCCCCTCCCACCCCCTAGTGTGAATGGAATATAGCATCCCCATAGTTCCCTGGTAGTCTAGTGCCCCTCCCATCCCCTAGAGTGAATGGAATATAGCATCCCCATAGTTCCCTGGTAGTCTAGTGCCCCCTCCCATCCCCTAGTGTGAATGGAATATAGCATCCCATAGTTCCCTGGTAGTCTAGTGCCCCTCCCATCCCCTAGTGTGAATGGAATATAGCATCCCCATAGTTCCCTGGTAGTCTAGTGCCCCCTCCCATCCCCTAGTGTGAATGGAATATAGCATCCCCATAGTTCCCTGGTAGTCTAGTGCCCCCTCCCATCCCCTAGTGTGAATGGAATATAGCATCCCCATAGTTCCCTGGTAGTCTAGTTCCCCCTCCCATCCCCTAGTGTTAATGGAATATAGCATCCCCATAGTTCCCTGGTAGTCTAGTGGTCCCCCCTCCCATCCCCTATTGTGAATGGAATATAGCATCCCCATAGTTCCCTGGTAGTCTAGTGGTCCCCCTCCCATCCCCTAGTGTGAATGGAATATAGCATCCCCATAGTTCCCTAGTAGTCTAGTGCCCCTCCCATCCCCTAGTGTGAATGGAATATAGCATCCCCATAGTTCCCTAGTAGTCTAGTGCCCCCTCCCATCCGCTAGTGTGAATGGAATATAGCATCCCCATAGTTCCCTGGTAGTCTAGTGCCCCTCCCATCCCCTAGTGTGTATGGAATATAGCATCCCCATAGTTCCCTGGTAGTCTAGTGCCCCTCCCATCCCCTAGTGTGAATGGAATATAGCATCCCCATAGTTCCCTGGTAGTCTTGTGCCCCCTCCCATCCCCTAGTGTGAATGGAATATAGCATCCCCATAGTTCCCTGGTAGTCTTGTGCCCCCTCCCATCCCCTAGTGTGAATGGAATATAGCATCCCCATAGTTCCCTGGTAGTCTAGTGCCCCCTCCCATCCCCTAGTGTGAATGGAATATAGCATCCCTATAGTTCCCTGGTGGTCTAGTGCCCCTCCCATCCCCTAGTGTGAATGGAATATAGCATCCCCATAGTTCCCTGGTAGTCTAGTGCCCCTCCCATCCGCTAGTGTGAATGGAATATAGCATCCCCATAGTTCCCTGGTAGTCTAGTGCCCCCTCCCTTCCCCTAGTGTGAATGGAATATAGCATCCCCATAGTTCCCTGGTAGTCTAGTGCCCCCTCCCATCCCCTAGTGTGAATGGAATATAGCATCCCCATAGTTCCCTGGTAGTCTAGTGCCCCCTCCTAGCCCCTAGTGTGAACGGAATATAGCATCCCTATAGTTCCCTGGTAGTCTACTGCCCCCTCCCATCCCCCTAGTGTGAATGGAATATAGCATCCCCATAGTTCCCTGGTAGTCTAGTGCCCCCTCCCATCCCCTAGTGTGAGTGGAATATAGCATCCCCATAGTTCCCTGGTAGTCTAGTGGTCCACCTCCCATCCCCTAGTGTGAATGGAATATAGCATCCCCATAGTTCCCTGGTAGTCTAGTGCCCCTCCCATCCCCTAGTGTGAATGGAATATAGCATCCCTATAGTTCCCTGGTAGTCTAGTGGCCCTCCCATCCCCTAGTGTGAATGGAATATAGCATCCCTATAGTTCCCTGGTAGTCTAGTGCCCTCCCAGCCCCTAGTGTGAATGGAATATAGCATCCCATAGTTCCCGGTAGTCAGTGGTCCCGTCCCATCCCCTAGTGTGAATGGAATATAGCATCCCCATAGTTCCCTGGTAGTATAGTGGGCCCCCTCCCATCCCCTAGTGTGAATGGAATATAGCATCCCCATAGTTCCCTCTTAGTCTAGTGCCCCCTCCCATCCCCTAGTGTGAGTGGAATATAGCATCCCCATAGTTCCCTGGTAGTCTAGTGGTCCGCCTCCCATCCCCTAGTGTGAATGGAATATAGCATCCCCATAGTTCCCTGGTAGTCTAGTGCCCCCCTCCCATCCCCTAGTGTGAATGGAATATTGCATCCCCATAGTTCCCTGGTAGTCTAGTGGTCCGCCTCCCATCCCCTAGTGTGAATGGAATATAGCATCCCTATAGTTCCCTGGTAGTCTAGTGCCCACCCTCCCGTCCCCCAGTGTGAATGGAATATAGTATCCCATAGTTCCCTGGTAGTCTAGTGGTCCCCCTCCCATCCCCAGTGTGAATGGAATATAGCATCCCCATAGTTCCCTGGTAGTCTAGTGCCCCTCCCATCCCTAGTGTGAATGGAATGTAGCATCCCCATAGTTCCTAGTAGTCTAGTGCCCCTCCCATCCCCTAGTGTGAATGGAATATAGCATCCCATAGTTCCCTGGTAGTCTAGTGCCCTCCCATCCCCTAGTGTGAATGGAATATAGCATCCCCATAGTTCCCTGGTAGTCTAGTGCCCCCCTCCCATCCCCTAGTGTGAGTGCAATATAGCATCCCCGTAGTTCCCTGGTAGTCTAGTGCCCCCCTCCCATCCCCTAGTGTGAATGGAATATAGCATCCCCATAGTTCCCTGGTAGTCTAGTGCCCCCCTCCCATCCCCTAGTGTGAATGGAATATAGCATCCCATAGTTCCCTGGTAGTCTAGTGCCCCTCCCATCCCCTAGTGTGAATGGAATATAGCATCCCCATAGTTCCCTGGTAGTCTAGTGCCCTCCCATCCCCTAGTGTGAATGGAATATAGCATCCCCATAGTTCCCTGGTAGTCTAGTGGTCCCCCTCCCATCCCCAGTGTGAATGGAATATAGCATCCCCATAGTTCCCTGGTAGTCTAGTGCCCCTCCCATCCCCCAGTGTGAATGGAATATAGCATCACCATAGTTCCCTGGTAGTCTAGTGGTCCCTCCCATCCCCTAGTGTGAATGGAATATAGCATCCCCATAGTTCCCTGGTAGTCTAGTGCCCCCTCCCATCCCCTAGTGTGAATGGAATATAGCATCCCCATAGTTCCCTGGTAGTCTAGTGGTCCCACTCCCATCCCCTAGTGTGAATGGAATATAGCAACCCCATAGTTCACTGGTAGTCTAGTGGTCCCACTCCCATCCCCTAGTGTGAATGGAATATAGCATTACCATAGTTCACTGGTAGTCTAGTGGCCCCCCTCCCACCCCCTAATGTAAAATATAAAACCAACCCCAACTCTCCCTGGTAGTCTAGTGACCCCCCCATCCCCGATTGTAAATGAACATAGCATCCCATAGTTCTCTGGTAGTTTAGTTGCCACCCCAACCCTGTTCATAACAGAAAACTTAATACCAACATATCCCTGATAGTCCAGTGAACCCTCCCCCGCTTCCCCGTGCCAGTTTGGCTAATGAAGCTGGTGGCAGCAAAACCCAGCTACACACCTCCATGGCTGCCCACTGTCTGTGCTGCAACAGAATGTCAGATTACAGTATGCACTACAATATCATTGGTTGACACTGTTGGCCAATGGGCTTGCAGTGTGTTCTCTAAGCTGTCATTCATATAGTTGTCCTTGTGAACGAAAGCTTGCAGGACACCCATTGGTTGACAGTGTCGGCCAATGGTATTGCAGTGCGTAATGTAAGCTGTCATTCTGTGACAGCTGAATTGACAGGCGACTGTAGAGGTGTGCAGGTGGGTTTTGCTGCCCGCCAGCTTCATGGCTATGTTGAGATGGGGTGGGGTGAGAGGGATGTTGGCGCCCAGTGGGTGGGGGTCTACTGACTACCAAAGACATATTGGGATAAAGTTTTCTGTTACAATTGAGGCTGGGAGGGTGCCACTAGATTACCAGGGAACTATGGGAATGATATATTAATTTACAATCGGGGTGGGGGGTCACCCGACTACCAGGGAGAGTTTGGGAAGGTTTTGGGGAGGGGCTTATATTTTACAATCAGGGTTGGTAGGGGGGCACTAGACTGCCAGAGTGCTGTGGAGTGTTCTCTGTTTTACATGGCAATTGCAGGGCACCAGGTGCATTCAGCCAGGTGCAGCCATGCTAACGGGCTCGCAATGAGCATGCACGGTGCCTCTCTGTGCCATGCTAATGGGCTTGTAATGAGCATGCACGATGCCCCTTTGCACCATGTATGCCCAATGAGCTCATTAGGATTTCCCAGCTGAATACTGCACTTGGGGTCATGGCGCATCCAGGTGTGCACCATGCATAGCCCCATGGTGGTGTGCGGCACAGTCCTTGGTTGTACTGCGCAGGATTCGGTGGCTGCCCACTAGCGACTGCTCATCCAAGGCAGATATTCCAGCAGTGTACATGATCAGTACCGATCATGCATATTATTTTAATACGCCCTCAGAGCTGGCAGCTATTCTGCATGGCGCATCTTTATGCCCGCACAACCAGCCGGCTCTGAATATGTCCCCATTGTTTGTAAAACAAGCCAGATTACCATAGGTTTGCTGTCCCATCCCTAGAATTGACTAACCTTATACGCTACCCAACATACTGCATTTCTGCTGCCCCTGTAAGAAGGTGCGAAGGTACCATGCAACCATAAATCTTATGCTTTGCAATTTTATATAGTGTTGAATATAAATGTTATGTGATTGATTATATTGTGTTATTTTAGTTTCATATGTATAAATCACTCAGTGTTTCTCCTTTCTCTATAACCAGGAATATGCCAAATGGGTATCCCTCGTAAATTAGCAATTGATCTACTGAATTTCCCTCATTTATGTTGCTGGAAAAAAAATATTATTATTATTACTACTACTACTACTACTGAGATAAATAAGCAAAAAAGTCCTGTACTACCAAGTTACTATTACTTGTTATATTGTCTTGCGTGTGCAGCGCAGACAAAGTATTGGGGCTGCTTGAAGTGGAAGAGCAGGTTTTGGAGGCGTGGCCATATTGTGGCCAGTGGTGCCACGTCTTTTTCAGGCTGGGCTCCATGGCACGAATTAGATCGCGTGCTGTCTGTGACAGCAGTGCAAAAGCATGCCACCAACTTGAAATGATTTATCTGTGGCAATAAGGTAGTGCCTCCTCATTGCAGGGCGTGCTTTGCCTAGTGTAACATTTCAGTAAACATGGTGGGCGGTGGCTTGCCACCCGCTGTTCACCACTCACTGTCCCTAGGAAGCTGACTTCTGGAGTGCACAACCCCTCTGTTTGCATATGTGTCCCCTTTCTTGCTGTGGTCTGCTGAGGGTGTACCCAACCCCCCCTCAGCATTATGCTTCTGAACACAGACATGCTTGCTGACAGGCCCAACGCTCCTGTCGGCATGTTAACCATCCCATTTTCCTGCTGCTGCCCCACCCTGATTGTGTGCCACACTGGGAGCCCACCCCAGTGTGGATAACATGACCCCCCCCAACAAATGTGCCACACTGGAAGCCCATCCCAGTGTGGCCAAAACCTGTAAAAAAAAAAACAGATTGGTCAATTTATTTTTGATACCTGAAATAAAGAAAATGGTCCCTAGCCATCATATCCCTTCCCCCAGTCCACACCCACCCTCTGCATACCCTGCATCCCAACATACATACTATCACCCCATACTTACCTCTGGAGCCCAGCATGATGATCCGTGCACTCTTCAATGTCGACCGCCAACTGTATAATGGCATAGATGCATTTTTTTTTTCAACATTGGTGCATATCTCAGCCATTTTTGTGAATTATGGCACCATATTTTTAACTTGGGGTTCTTGGGACCCCACCTCATGAATTCAGTCACTGTCATCTCATTATTTGGTCCTGAAAGGTGATTTCATGGTCACTGCATTGTTCATGAGGTGGGCTCCCCAGAAAACTATGTTGCAAAGTTGGTGAAAAAATTCCAAAACATAACCATGTCATGAGTGTGCATTGTGCAGTTTCCACGCACGCTTGTAACTTCAAGAATTGTTAATATTTTAACTTCAGATCTTCAACATTGCCATTTTTTCACACGTCCTTATGATGTTATTTTCCACATCCTGCCCGAAATGTGTTTTTGCAAATCTGGCGCACAGTGGCGCAGTTGGTGTAGGAAAACAATGTTCGGGACACAGTAAAAAAATCACAGTAACACTGTTCATGAGCAGAGGTCCCAAAATGCCTATGTTGAAATTTTGGTGAAAAAATTCCACAATATGTCCATGTTACAAGCGTGCATTGTGCAGTTTCTATGCTTGTAACTTCGAGAATGTTTACTATTTTTACTCCAGATTTTCAACATTGCCGTTTTTTTCACCCTTCTTATGAACAGAATAGCTGTCATTTTTCACATGCTGCCCAAAATTTGGTTTCATACATCTGGTGCAAAATGGCATGGTCTCTGTGGGAAATCAATGTTCGGGACAGATTAATAAAATCATACTGCCACTGTTCATAAGCAGAGGTCTGAAAATGCCTATGTTAAAAATTTGGTGAAAGAATTCCAAAAAAAGACTACTACAAGTGTGTGGCGCAGTTTTCACGCATGCTCGTAACTTCGAGAATTTTTAATATTTTTTATATTTTCACTCAAGATTTTCAGTATTGCCATCTTTTCACACCTCCTTATTAATGGTGCAGCTGACATTTTTATGTGGTGCAGAATGGCACAGACACAGTGGGAAATCAACGTTCGGTACACATTAACAAAATCACAGCGACACTGTTTATGAGCAGAGGTCCCACATGTTTTCATGAGGTGGGGTCACAAAAAGGGCATGTTGAAAATCTGGAGTGCAAATACCAACAAACGCCCAGGGCGTTAGGTTTCTAACCATAATGTCCCACCTGTACAGACTAACAGGTGTCAGGATGTGCCTTTGGATTGTCAGCTGTAATGCTCATGCCAGTGCACCCCCACACCCACCCTGCAGCCACTGACAGACATCCAGGTGTGCCTTGCACTCTTCAGCCCTGAGGTTCATCCCATTCTCCTATACTTCACCTGTTCTTATGAAATGGAGTGAGCGTAAGGCCAGATGACCCCAAGGCACAATGCAACACTTGTCAGAGTCTGCAGGGCAGTGTGAGGTGAAACGACGTGAGCGTTATGGCCAACGACCCAAAGGCTGTCACTCTCTGCAGGGTGGGGTGGGGTTGATGTTGGTTCTATACTTCACTGCCGCTCCTATTATGCGTCTTTCTAACTCCAGCACTACCAATGCCAGTGCCAGCAAGACAGCATTTGGCATTGGCAAATGCTTGCTTATCCTGAAAAAGGGACCTCCGGCGCCCAGTGGGCCTACCCGGTCAACAAAATTCAATAAATAAAATATTGGTGCAAAAAATAATAAAAAACAAGAGCTTTTACCTTGTCTGCTAGCTCATCCCTGAGATCATTGAGCTGCCATCAGTCAGTCACCCAATAGGGTGAAATGGAGACTAGATTCAACCTTGGTGAATGAGTGCTGATTCATCCTGATGCTTAATATTGTCTGTTCCCTTCTTGTAGAAAAGTTGCCGATTTCTCAATTTGTGATGTGAAACTAAGAGCAATTACACACTTCATGTCCTTTCAGGTACCAGAAACCTTTGAAGATGTTGCTGTTGATTTTTCAGACGAGGAGTGGAAGATGTTAACCAAACAAGAGAAGGAGCTTCACCGGGAAGTGATGGTGCAGAATTATGAAACTATGGTTTCAGTCGGTAAGAACAGACACAATCTTTGAGCTGGGATCTTTATGAGAGGGGAATGGTCCGACTTCAGGTCTTATAGCATGTTGACAGTAGGGTGATAGGATAAATTAGGGACTGGCTTAGGGGTTCTGCTGCAACATTCTTGTAACTTTTTGAAAACTGCAGCAGTATGTACAAGTGTGTTCATCTTACCCCTCCATTTTGCAATACTCTAAATTGTTAGAGTAGCAAAGAACATCACAAGAAACAGAAACATCAAAACTGACAGCAGAAGACTGATTGGTCTATCCAGTATGCACTGTACATTGCTTAACCTATAATACTGAGCCTCCTAAGGATCACTTTTCCTCTCTCTTTTTATCCCCAACCTCTGTTGCTTCCAACTAAACCTTTGTATCTATCCCACCTATGCCTGAACCATACCACTGAGTGTGCACAGACCACCTCACTGGGCAGTTCTCTATTCCACCTGTCCTCCACCATCTTCATAAAAAAAGTGTTCCCTAACTTCCTTCTTAAATGTGCCCTGTACCAGCTTCTTCGCATTACCTCCAGTGTTTGTGTTTACACTGAAGGTGAGCAATGCCCTGCTATCCACTTTGGTTATGTAACCCGGGCACCATGTGCCAGCTTCTTCACATTACCTCCAGTGTTTGTGTTTACACTGAAGGTGAGCAGTGCACTGCTATCCACTTTGGTTATGTAACCCAGGCACCATGTACCAGCTTCTTCACATTACCTCCAGTGTTTGTGTTTACACTGAAGGTGAGCAGTGCACTGCTATCCACTTTGGTTATGTAACCCGGGCACCATGTACCAGTTTCTGCACATTACCTCCAGTGTTTGTGTTTACACTGAAGGTGAGCAATGCACTGCTATCCGTTTTGGTTATGTAACCCGGCACCATGTACCAGCTTCTTCACATTACCTCCAGTGTTTGTGTTTACACTGAAGGTGAGCAATGCACTGCTATCCACTTTGGTTATGTAACCCGGGCACCATGTACCAGCTTCTTCACATTACCTCCAGTGTTTGTGTTTACACTGAAGGTGAGCAGTGCACTGCTATCCACTTTGGTTATGTAACCCAGGCACCATGTACCAGCTTCTTCACATTACCTCCAGTGTTTGTGTTTACACTGAAGGTGAGCAATGCACTGCTATCCACTTTGGTTATGTAACCCGGGCACCATGTACCAGCTTCTTCACATTACCCCCAGTGTTTGTGTTTACACTGAAGGTGAGCAGTGCACTGCTACCCACTTTGGTTATGTAACCCGGGCACCATGTACCAGCTTCTTCACATTACCCCCAGTGTTTGTGTTTACACTGAAGGTGAGCAATGCACTGCTATCCACTTTGGTTATGTAACCCATGCACCATGTACCAGCTTCTTCACATTACCTCCAGTGTTTGTGTTTACACTGAAGGTGAGCAATGCACTGCTATACACTTTGGTTATGTAACCCGGGCACCATGTATCAGCTTCTCCACATTACCTCCGGTGTTTGTGTTTACACTGAAGGTGAGCAATGTACTGCTATCCACTTTGGTTATGTAATTCGGGCACCATGTACCAGCTTCTTCACATTACCCCCAGTGTTTGTGTTTACACTGAAGGTGAGCAATGCACTGCTATCCACTTTGGTTATGTAACCGGGGCACCACGTATGAAACTTAGTATTTCCCAAAGTAAGGGTGCATAATACCCAGTTGGAATGAATACCCAATGACAATGTGGAGCACTACAGAAATAGCCTCCTTCAATTCAATGGGCTCAGATGTTTGATAACTTTCCAAAGCATATTCATTTAGCTCAAGAGATTAGCTGTCCACACCAAGCTGATTCCCTGCTGTGAGAACACAGAAATGATCAGATAAAAGGCCATTCCTGCTGAAAGAACTCAGGTCTGAGATGACAATAGCAGAATGTAATTTTCAATTCTCCCTAACCTGCTAACATACTTTACACAGAAATATACGCTTCCTTGTTCTTGCACACCTCTTATTTTCTGAAAGATGCTACCCTCTTGGACTTTGTTGATTCCCTTGAGGTGCTTGAAAGTTCCTGTCATGCCCCCCCTTACATTGAGGGTATACATATTGAGCTCATTTCGTTGCTTTTTGTATGGCTTTTTGTGCAGACCCTGCACCATTTTAGCTGCCCTCTGAACAATCTACATCCTGTCTGTCCTTGTGGAGATGGGGTCTTCAGAATTCCATGCAGTACTCCAGACAGGGTCTCATCAACTGTCTGTACAGAGGGATAACAACTTCCTGTTTTCTGCTGGTGATGCCTCTCACTTTGTATCCCCCAACAGCCCTCAATACTGCCTTGTCACATTTCTTGCCCACCTTTAGGTCAGCTGATATGACTACCGCCAGGGCCCTTTCCATTTTTGTTGTTAGTATCTCACCCCCCCCACCCAATGTTTACTCTTCCCCTGGGTTTTTGTTTTCCAGGTGCATTACTTTGCACTTCTTTGCATTGAATCTAAGCTGCCATACATTTGATCATTCCTCCAACCTTGCCAAGTCCCTTCTCATCCTTTAAACACCACCTTGTGTATCAATCATGTTACAGATCTTTGTATCGCCTGCAAAGAGACATACTTTTCCTTCCAGTCCCTCTGCAATGTTACTTATAATGACATTAAAAAGGAACAGACTCAGTACTGAGCCCTGTGGTGCCCCACTAGTAATCACCTTTTCTTCACTGTGGACTCCATTTACTATTACATGCTGCATCCTGTTGTCTAGTCAGTGTTTTACCCAGGCTTCCACCCTAGGACCCACTCCCAAGCTGACTAATTTGTTTATTAATCTTTTGTGCGGGACTGTGTCAAATGCCTTGCTGAAGTCTAGGTAGGCCATGTCCACAGCCCCTCCCTGGTCTACTACTTTGATCACCCAGTCAAAGAAATTAATTAGATTCATCTGACATGACCTTCCTGCTGTGAATCCATGCTGTCTTGGGTCCTGTGCCCCACTGGCCTCTAGGTACTCAACAGTTCTTTCCTTCAGAAGTGATTCCATCATATTCCCTACCACTGATGTTAAACTGACTGGTCTGTAGTTTAATGCCTCTGTCTTGCTCCCACTTTTGTGAAGGGGAATCACATCCGCCCTCCTCCAGTCCTCCGCTACCACACCATCCTACCATGATTTGTTAAAAAGGGCAGTCAATGGTGTTACTAGTTCTTCCCTTAGGATTCACCCTAGAATTCTTAAAGAACTAACAGGTCCCATTGCTTTGTCCACCTTCAGTTTTAGGAGTTCTTTGATAACCCTTTCTTCATGAAAGGACTGATATCGACCCCCCCTATCCAGAGTGCTTCTATTGACTGGATTAGGTACCTCCCCCTCTTCTTCCTTTGTGAATACTGAGCAGAAATATTCATTCTGTATCCCTGCTTTTTCACTGTCCCCCTCTGCCCAACCACCCTCCTCTTTATTCAGCCTTAGTATCCCTCCCTTTGTCTTTCTTTGCTCCCTAATGTACTTAGAAAAGGTTTTATCCCACATCTTAACTGAGTTGGCTATCTTTTCGTTGGATTGGGCCTTTGCTATTCTGACTGCCTTCATTGCTTCTTTCTGCTTTAACTGGTGCAGTTCTCTGCCTTCTCCTTCTGTGTTTTCTTATACTTCCTGAATACGGTCTTTTTCTCCCTAACCTTCCCCGCCACCTCTTTTGAGAACCATAGTGTTTTTTTCTTTCATTTTGATTTGTTTATTTAATTCACACAAAGGCTTGTTGCCTCTGTGATGGCAGTTTTGATATTTCCCCTATTATTGCTACACCCCCTCCTTCTTGCCTGTTTGCTAGAGCTTTTCTGAGGCACTCTGTCATTTTGACAAAATCAGCCCTACTGAAATCCAGTACCTTCACTTTTGTATGGCTTGACTCTACAGCTGCGTTTATTCTGAACCAAAATGCTTGGTGGTCATTTGTTCCCAGATGGCTCCCCACTTCTAGATCTGAGATCTGAGATCCTCTCTCCATCCTCATTTGAGAGTACCAGGTCTATGACTGATCTCTCCCAAGTGGGTTCCAACATTAGCTGTCTGAGGCATGCCCCCTGTAGGGCATCGAGGATGGCCTTACTTTCGGATGTGGCTACAGCAAAGGTGCTCCATTTAACATTGGCATATTCGGTCCCCCCATTAGCAGTATCTATCCTTTCTCTGCCATTTGTAAGGATGCCTTTGATCATTTCCTTGTCCATTTCCTCCCCTCAAGATGGGGGTCTGTATACAACCCTGTGCGGATTATGGTGCCATTCCAGTTTCCAGTCTCCAGGGTGACCCACGGTGCCTCCTGTCCTCCCTGTTTACCCTTTAGTCATTGCTTTGATCCCTTCCCTTACATAAAGAACAGCTCCTTCTCCTCTTCTACCCTCCCTGTCCATCCTGTAGATTGTGTACCCTGGTATGTTGACATCCCAGTGATGGTTCTCTGTGTACCATGTTTCTGCAACTGCCATGATATACAGGCATCCCTCTTCCATCAAGGTCGCCAGTTCAGAGAACTTGTTACCCAGATGATGGGCATTGGTACTCATTACCTTCCATTTTTTGATGGCCTTACCCCTTTTCACCCCATCCCTGTCCTTCCTGCCTTTGTCTTTTTCTTTATTTACTCCTACCCTTCTCTCTATCGAATTTTCTATCTTGGTGTTTACCTCACTAACTACTCTGATTTGTTGAGGGGGTGGGATTTCCCTTCTTCTTTTCAGTGCCTTCCTCTTGATTAGTTTAAATGCTTGCCAATGAAGCATTTAAACCTATCACCTAGGATCCTGGTTCTCCTCCTTGACAGATGCAGACTATCACACCAGGTATGGGCCTGCATCCCTCCAGGTGGCCCTCAGTCCCCAGTGAAGCCAAAACACTGAGCTCTGTACCAGTTTTTCAACCACTTATTGACTCCCATGATGTGGAATACACTAGTCTCACCCATATCATAGACAGGCAACACCTCCGAGAAGTTTACTGTGCATGCTACTTGTCTAAGACCCCTCCCCAGCTCCACAAACCTCCCCTGGACTGCTCTGATCCCTTTCCCAGCCAGGTCATTTGTCTCTAGGAAGACAGTGACATCAAGCTCCCTCCCCATGCAGCTGCTGTTGCGATCCTGAGGATTTGCTCCCTGTCTCTCCAAGCCATGGCGCCAGGTAGGCACCTTACTTCCCTCTACTGTCCCTCCCCCAGTTCTACCTTCCTAACAATGAAGTACCCCACCAGGAGTTATTTCCTTCCCCTGTGGGTTCCCATGCCACCCTCCTATGGGTCTCCTTTGTGAAGGTTTCCAGCATCCTCCTTGGTCACCACTATGGTTGTCTCCATTGAGGAACCACACTCTGTCAGAATGGCATATGAATTGTGAAGTGGTACAACTGGAGGGATGCAGCTCTGTTCCACCACCCTCACCCTCCCTGAGCCCACTGTGGTCCAACCACTCCTCTTTCTTAGCAACCTCTGAGGCAGTGGCAGTGGACCTTGTGGTCCCTGGGTGGGAAAGGAGGTCCCTGAATCCTGGCCAACTCAGCCTGGAGATGAGCAACCTCCTCCCTCAGCCCAAAGAGGTGCCTACAGATGGGAAAACACCACAACCTCCAGAACATCTCCTGGAAGACTGCTGCTCCACAGCCACTACACTGCACCACTCCCATCCTGTCTTATTTGTGGCCCCTTAACTGTTGCTTTGTATAGTTACTCTTTCCTCGCTCTCTCTTTACTTATTTTTTTAATGTCATTTTTGTTTCTCTCCCTACTTTCTTACTGCCTTTGTGCACTTAAAGCTCCTGATCTTCCTGTTCTGGAAAAATAGGTTCCTATAATCCTTAGTAGTCTTCTTTTTACTTTCTCAGAGTTGGACCTCCAGCAGTTAGGAGGGATGGAGAGCTACTCTTTTCCTTCTAAGATGGTGAGTCTTTTGTGCCACTGTGATCACTCCTTTCCTGCTCCCAAACAGGAAGTTCCTATTGTCAGTTAAATCCTAGCCTATAAAAGTAGAACTGTCTGAAAGGGTGGTGGGTTGAAGGGGAGGGATGGAGGGCAATATAATAATAATAATAATAGTTTTATTTATTATGCATCTTTCAAATTTGTCAAGGTGCATTACATAAAATTAGTAAATCAGAAGAAATAAAACAGTGGTATATAAAGAAATATTCAATGAAAATCCAGTTTTCAGTATTAATAACTAGGGTATGCTCTGTGCCATAAAGAAGTCTTTAACGCCTGTTTAAAGCCCCCCATGGTAGGGCACCCATGAACTTGACGGGCTACAGAATTTCAAAGGGCTGGGTCTACGTACATAAATGCACAGGCCCCTGAAGATTTAAAAGATACCCTTGGAATCTCTAGTAATCCCTCATCAGCCGAGTGGAGCAATCACTTTGGGCAGTAAGGAGACAGAATCTTTTTCAGGTAGTCTGGGCTAAGTCCATGTAGAGCCTTGTAGATCAGTAATCTGACTTTGAAGGTGATCTGCCACTGAATTGGCAGCCTGTGCTGTTCACGCAGCACTGGTGTGATGTGACATGTCCGGGGAGTCCCCATCAACAACCGGGCTGCAGCGTTCTGCACCAGCTGCAAGCAGTGGATATCAACCCCGGCAGCCCTAAGTAAAGGGAGTTGCAGTAATCAAGGCATGAGGTCACAAAGGCTTGGACCAGTGTAGGCAGGTCACCGAATGGAACTAAGCTTTTGATCCTAGTGATGTTGCTTAGGTGGTAAAAGAAAGACTTGACGACTGCCGACACCTGAGATCACAGTGGTCGCAGTGCCAAAGCAATATGCATCCCTTTTGTCTTACAAATTTGGTATTCCTGCTGGTTCAGTCAGCCTTTGTCAATGGCCAGCTTATAAATATGACCTCTCCTTTCTCTCCCCAGCCGGGACAAGCTTCCCAGAGCCTCCCAGCTCAACAACTGAGGGAGACTCTGCCACTGGGTGGATGGTGCTTTCCCAGCCACTGCCCAAGACCACAAGCCCAGACTCTCAGTCAGCAAGGTATGGCAAAAGCCACTAATTTTTCACTCGCCCATCCATCCCCAACCCCTCCACTTATTAAATACACCCTTATCCTGTCCCTTCAAAAGAACACCCACTGCGACTGCTGCCATTCAATTCCAGCATCTCTCTGCTCCACCCCTTCCACTACTGAAAAAAATATAGATTCCCCTAAGCTTTGCAATTTCCAACACTATCGTACAGAGACTGTAGGTTTTCTACCATTGCTGGACTCTGGTACCCATCGGGTGTCTCATGCCTTGGATTCTCACCTGGCTATAATCCTAGTCTGTCAAAAGTCACTGGTAGTCTCTGCGAATGTGTGCCCATGTAAGTTTCATCATGTGGGGAATTCCTGTGCTCCCCCTCCTGACTATCACCCTTCTCGTACTGGGTGCACTTTACTGGCCTAAACTCTTTTCACAGTGAAGGGAATATGACCCTCCATTAGAATGCCTACTGCATAATAACTTGTCTCGCAGATATCTAAGTGTCCATAAATTCCTGCTACTGTAAGCACACACCCAGGGTGCTCCTTGTGGTGGTACCTGTGCTGAGCCACCTTTTCATGACATCCCTCCCTCCTTCTATATTACTTGGCTTTTCCCTGCAATTCACTGCCAGGGTTCTGGTATTTTCAGCTGTAGGTCAGTATACATCTAGGGGTGGTGACTGGCATGCCCGAGTTGACAATCCTCATAGGCGTGTTAGGGCTAGAGTACTCAAATTAACTACTGCTGCCCTAATGAAGATTCTACTACTACTACTACTACTACTACTTCTGTTATGTTCTGGTAATATTGAGCTGAATTCTGCTCCCTCTGCAGCCCTTATATCTCTGTCTGATACTGCAAAGCTCAAAGATATGAGCTTCTGGCATGTTAGTGTTTGCAGCCTCATAAAAAAGTTTTCTATGATTCAGGCATGGATCAACCATATTTCGCCAGATGTTTTGGTGGTCTCCGAATCCTGGCTTAGGCCAGTCACCTTGGACAGTAAGATTAACGTCCCTACTTACACGCTATTCAGAGCAGATAGACTGACTAGAGGAGGAGGAGTGGCAGTCTATGTTAAGGAAAAGTACACAGTATCGTGTCTCGATTCGGCTATTGTCAAAAACAAATTTGAATGTTTGGCTCTTAAGATTGAGTTATCTACTTCCCTCTCGCGTCATGTAATAGGTTGTTTATAGATCTCTGTCCACTGGGCTACAGCTCCTTATGCATCTTTGCTCTATATTAAGAGACAGGGAACCTTGAAACATTTATCCTTGGGGATCTCAACTTTGATTGGCTATCCAAGATCTCTACTCCTCTTAATACCTTCTGTGACTCCCTTGGGCTAGCCCAATTAATTGGTGAACCCACATGCCTGAATAAAAGGAATCCGAGTAATAGTACCCTGTTAAATGTTAGACTAGTTAATAAGCCCCATCTACTCTCACTTGCTGGCACCTTTTTGCAGATGTTAGCAACCATTGCTTCATTGCTGGAGTCGGATCACTACATAACACAGTACCAGCAGCAAAATGTAAAACTATAAGGATCCATCGCAACTTCAATCTGCTTGCCTATATCAATGAGCTGAAACATTCATTGCGTTGGCAGAATTTCTACTTGGCCAACACAGTAAACATGGCATATGATATAGTCTATGAAATACTGGCTGGGGCCCTAAATAAGTATGCCCACATGGTAAAAATTCATGTGAGGAACAAAACCTGTTGCTGGTTCTCTGCTGAACTGAAGGCTGCAATGCAAGCAAGAGATGAGCTTTGGAAAAAAGCATGCAGAACCAAGTTAAACAAGGATTGGTGTCAGTTCAAGAAGGTACGGAATTCATGCACTAAAATACTGTAGAACTTGAAATTTTCACTGTTAAATAATTTTCACTATTTTTGCTGAAGCACCAATTTGCATGAAAATAAATTTGCGCTAACTAGCACTTTTAGTATTTTTTCCATTACAGTGAATGTGGTGACTGTGACTTAGCGCTAAAATAAATTTACGCAATTATGGTTACATTTGTGTTTGCGCTAAATTAACTTTGCATGAAAATAACTAGTTCTACAGTAGTTAGGGAAGCGAAGGCTGCATTCTATTATAATGAACTGGATTCCACTGCAAAGTGCTCCTCTAAATTTTGGAAGACAATCAAGGAAATGTCTGGGCACACACCTGGAAGCTCCCTGCCTGCAAAGATCGACTCCTGGAACACTACTGTTTGTGATAGAATGGGGGTCCGCGACTCCTTCAACAACCATTGTGCTACTGTAGGTCTTGCATTTGACAACTCTCCTGCATGCTTGATACGCTCACAACTAGGTGTACAATATGTTGAATCTCCTGCCCCCATCCCTGGCTTCTCCTTCCAACCTTGGTGAATGGGTGCTGATTCATCCTGATGCTTAATATTGTCTGTTCCCTTCTTGTAGAAAAGTTGCAGATTTCTGAATTTGTGATAAAAGAAATGATACACATTTTGAAACAGAAGAGTCAAGAGGTACTATTGCGCAACAGAAGTTTATTAAGGGGGAAGAGAAAGAAGACAGAATAGGGTACATGAACAAGATTTATTTTGGGAGCGTAGGACACTTTTCCACAAGTCGTGTAGTGAACCCAGCCAGCACTGGAGCATTACCTCAGATCACCACAATCCTCACATAAAAGCTTCCTCAATACATTATTGACTGTCTCCCATTAAACATGCCAGGAATATATGCCCTAAGAAGCTCCTCATTTATCACATTGTGTATTCTCAAGGTTTCTTCCTGCTTTGGAAAGCAGCAATTAGCTTTGTGCTGCCATCCTTGTAGAAAAAACTGCAAAAACTGTTGAAATTGGCCATTCCCATCAGTTTGGATTCCTTCAAGACCATATATGCTCGGACCATGAGGGAACCCTGTAATTGCTTCCCTCTAATCTGCCCTGAATGCTAGGCTCTCAGCTCTCAGCAGAATATACTATAGTAAGTGCTGTTTCCATGCATCCCCATCACTCTGGAGCCACCTCAAGACCTTATATTATCACTGTGTGAGGGAATCCCATAATTGCTTCCCTGCTCCCTTAGCTTGCCTCTGATTCCTAGGCACCCTGCACCCTATTTGACTGCATACTTAACCCTGGTCCTACACAAGCAATTCTTCACCATCCGAAGTCACGAAGTATAAAGGTATCAGCTTTATGCATGTTAATGTGTATAGCCTTTTAAAGAAACTCACCTCCGTACAGGCTTGGGCTATCCACACAGAGCCAGATGTACTTGTCATATCTGAATCCTGGCTTCTTCCATCCATGCCAGATAAAGAGGTCAATATCCCCAACTATCTGTTATTCAGAGCCGATAGACTAACCAGAGATGGTGGTGTAGCCATCTATGTTAAGGACAAGTTTACGGTCGCTATCCTCGACACTGCATCAATTGCCAATGCCTTTGAATGCCTGTCCTTAAAAATTGAAATATCTACATCAATGGCCCTCCATGTCATAGGATGTTATAGACCCCCATCCTCTGGGTCACAGCTCCTGTCCCACCTATCATCTACTATGAGTACCGACACAATGGAAACAATTATACTAAGGGACCTCAACTACGACTGGCTGTCAAGCGCATCTCTTCCACTTAAATCCTTCTGTGACTCTCATGGGCTCACTCTACTTATTAATGAACCTACTCATATCAATAAGAAAAACCCTATGAAAACTACACTATTAGATGTACTTCTAGTAAGCAAACCCCATTTCTTCTCCATGCTGGGATCTTTTCTGTCCATGTTAGTAACCATTGCTTTATTGCATAGGAGCAGTCCCTAAACCAACAGCCTCAGCAAAGTTCTCTACCAAAAGATAAAAAATGGAATTTTGACCCGCTTGCATATATCAATGACCTGAAAGCCTCCCTGCTTTGGCAGACCTTTTATTTTAGCTAAACCAATAGAAACAGCATATGCCATTTTCCACTAAATTGTATCCAGCACTCTTAACACCCATGCACCCTTAGTCAAAACCCGAATAAAGGCTAGAAAGTGCCATTGGTTTACAGCAGACATCAAGGCAGCACTATTAAAAAGAGACAAGCTCTGGAAGCTAGCACGCAAATCCCACAAAGCCGAAGACTGGCATCTTTT
Source organism: Neoceratodus forsteri (assembly GCA_016271365.2). NCBI lineage: Eukaryota > Metazoa > Chordata > Ceratodontiformes > Ceratodontidae > Neoceratodus > Neoceratodus forsteri. The sequence continues at coordinate 489,847,135 of CM057457.1, forward strand.
CAGAACAGCCAGAAACCACTGTACAAAGCTAATTCAGGAAACCAAGTCCAACTTCTATCGCTCTGAACTCGACACTGCCTCCAACTGCCCTACCAAGTTCTGGTCCACAATAAAAGAACTTCCTGGTAATACCACAGGAAACACTCTCCCTTCAAAAATTATTTCTGACAATGTAACTATCAACAACAACAAAGAGATACTACAAGCCTTCAACAATCACTTTGCTACTGCAGGGCTAGCTTTTGATAACTCACCTGCACGCAACCTATGCTCCCAGCTTACCATGCAACCTTCACAATCTAGTCCCTCAGATGCAGTCTTTTCATTCTCTCCTGCCTCACTAAAAGAGGTCGAAGATCTCCTTCTCCTCCAGTTGGACACCAGCAAAAGTGCTGGCACTGACACCTTCGATCCATACTACCTAAAGATTGCCTATCATGTCTTGGCCGTACCTATTACACATCTATTTAACTTGTCCCTTTCTCAAGGGTCCCTCCCCAAATTGTGGAAGACCGCACATGTTATTCCATTGTTTAAATCCAGAGACCCCTGTGATTTAAACAACTACAGGCCCATCTCCCTTCTCCCGGTACTATCAAAACTTCTGGAAAAAAACGTGAATGCCTAGCTGAAATCTTTCATAGATGATGCTAACCTGCTAAACCCAATGCAATCTGGTTTCAGAACTGAACATAGTACAATCACGGCCCTGGCCAAGGTGACAAATGATTGGCAGCTCGAGCTACAGAACAAAAAATTTGTCTGTGCCATTTTTCTAGACCTAAGTAAGTCCTTCGACACTGTCGACCACAGTCTCCTTCTTTCTTCATTAAAAGCTACTGGTCTAGATTCTTCCTCCTTGCGTTGGTTCCACAATTACCTTTCTGATAGGCACCAACAGGTTAAGGCCAAAGGTGAACTCTCCCCCCTCAAATCTGTTAAAAAGAGGCGTCCCGCAGGGATCCATCCTAGGGTCACTCCTATTTGCCATCTACATCAACAGTATAGACTCAAGCATCAATGAGGCGAAAATTCATCTGTTCGCAGATGATACCGTGATCTACCTAAGCTGTACAACTCCTGAAACTGCCTGTAGTGACCTGCAAACTGACTTCAACATACTTCAATACCAGCTCCTTAATAAAAAATTGCTACTTAACCCCAAAAAGACAAAGGCGATGCTACTTTCCCCTATTAACCATGCAGCCTACCCTGCTCTACCCCTCATCACCACCCTTCTAGGAGAAACCCTGGAATTTGTGCCGAAATTCAAATACCTGGGGGTCTGGCTAGACTTCAGACTCTCCTTTGCAGACCACCTGGAGGATTTGTTAAAAAAAAACTGAGGCAGAGACTAGGTCTCTTCTTCAGGTTAAACCACCTACTAACTACAGAGGCCAAGAGATGGCTAGTTCAGTCTACGTTCCTTTCCCTAACTGATTACGCCGACTTTATATACAGCCAATGCGCTACTTCATACCTCGGTAAATTGGACATACTTTACCACAGAGCCCTGCGCTTCATCACTGGTCTCCCCTTCTCCACCCATCACTGCTCTTTATATGCGGCCATAGGTTGGACCTCCCTACACTACAGACGAAATAAAAATGCAGCTTTCTGGACATACAGAGCTGTCACTGTCAAACTTCCACAGTACATTGTTGATTGCCTGACTCTCAATATGCCTGGAACCTATGCCCTAAGAAACTGTTCACTGAATTCTCTGAAAGTGCCCAAAGCCCTAACGCGTTTTGGGAGAGCTGTCATAGGATTCGTTCTACTGTCACTCTGGAATGTGCTACAGAAATCACTGAAACTGAAGACTCCTGTTAGTCTCACTGTGTTTAAGACCTTATACTCAAAATACCTTACAGAAGCCTGTAACTGCTTCCAATGATCCTAGCTTACTTACACCCCCCTTCCATATCCTCCCTGCTTTTCCCATCCTCCTTCCTTCTTGTATCAGTGCATAACTTGTCCCTGAGCCACCTACTTATCTACCGCCCTAAATCTCACCCACCTATTCCTTGTATACCCACAGCATCTCATTCCTTCGCTCCTAGTATTATCCCAGACCCCCCCCCACTGGCTGCCCACTTCTCCCGACACGTCTCCCCCTTGATACACCTGGGTCTTTTTAAACTGACTATGTATGTCTCTTCGCTTGTAGCATCCACTTCAACTAATCTCTTTGCTGGACTATAATGCCTTTACCTTACAGGAATACTAAACCATGTATGTTGTTGTATCTCGCATAAATTTTAACTGACTTGCTACCCTATTGTTATGTATACCCTTACGACTGTCTTTTACCTGAACCCAAATGTATTTTTACTTATCCTGTCTATTGCAGGCCTACCTGTACTGTTGTATTCTCGCATCTACTGTCTATTTGTCTGTATATAAATGCATTACTTGACTTGTGTAATTCAGGTCCACCTTGTAAATGAGCTTGCTCAATGGTGTTCGCCTGAATAAGTAAAGAATTTGATTGATATCTAGCCACGGTCACTGGTCCGCTTCCCCCACATACCTTGGCTGACCTACCATGACACCCACCCCCTCCACTGCACCTCCTCCTCTCTGTTCTCCTGCCTCAGTCTTCTGGGAATTCTATATATCCTCCCAACTTAACTGGGCATCCCTGGCCAGGACTAGGTATCATACTTGCTGCATTTCCATCAGTGTCAGCCCATCATCAAGCATCACCCCTGGGTCTTGCACCAGTTCAGAGTTAAGGAGCTGGGAGCCCCCCAGGAAAAGTCCCCACCCCCCCAATCTGGTGACTCAGATCCACAACCAACACCTCAGTCTTTCCTGAGTTCAACTTCAGCCAGCTGACATTCCTCCAATCCTGGATTTCAGTGAGGCAGTTATTAAATACTGAGAGTGCACTATCCTGGTCGGGTGCGAAAGACAGGCAGAGCTGGGTATTATCAGCATAGCAGTGAAACCTCAACACATACTGTCTTACAATAGCTCCGAGGGGCAGCATATACACTGCAAATAACATGAGGGACAGCACTGAGCCCTGAGGGACCCCACATGGCAGAGAGAGAGAAAGAGAGGGTCAGAGGAATAAATCCCCGACACCACCTTCTGAGTTCTGCCAGTGAAGAAGGACTTAAACCACCTGAGGACAGTACTAGTCAGGCCACAGATGAACCTCAGGCACTCAAGCAGCACCTCACGGTCCATGGTGTCAAAAGCTGAGGAGAGGTCAAGGAGCACCAAGATGGAACTGCTTTTCCGATCTCTCACCATTAGGAGATCATTGAGCACCTGAACCAACGCAGTCTCGGTACTGTCTCTTTTGAAATCTGGATTGGAGAGGTTTTTAGATGTTATGGATGGTCAAGTGGTTCTCCAGCTGTACAGCCACTACCTTCTTAATCACCTTCCCCACAAAGGGAAGGTTACAGATAGGTCTGTAGTTACCAAGGCAGTCTGGGTCCAGAGAAGCTTTCTTCAAGAGGGGTGTCACCACCGCCTCCTTCAGCTAGGAAACTTGCCCGACTCAAGGGAGCACCAGACTATCTGTGCCAGGACCAGGCCAATGATGTCAAAACAACCATAATCTGGGAAGTTGGGCCCGGATCCAAACTACAGCACTTAGGGCACATACCCTGAACAATCTGTATGACCTACACGAACTCCAGCAGGCAAAGGTACTCCAGGAGAACCGAGAGATAGTGGCCAAGCACCGATCACTAGCATCCACCATAGAGTGTGTCGGTCGGATCTCCACCCTGATGTCAGCCACCTTATCCGCAAAGAAGAATATAGCCCTATTAAAGGTCTAACAGCAGCTCCTTCCTCTTGCTCTCTGCCACAAGCTATCTAGCTCAGTTTTTAAATGCAAACACCTGGCTTCCTTTTGTCTAAGCCACTCCTCCTACTTAACAGTTTCTTTTTCACCTAGCTAACTGCACAGATAACAATTCATTCACCCAACTCAAACATACTCTTTTTTTTACCCTAAATTGAAGTTCCCAGTAGTAGCATTCTAGTTCTTTAATCTAGTGGAGTAGTAAAGCTCTAAAAGTAGCTCCTTCCTCTTGCTGTTCTCTGCCACAAGCTATCTGTAGGTTTGTAGTTTTCCACCTCTGCCTTGCTCCCACATTTGTGAAGTGGAATAACATCTACCTCCTCCAATCCTCAGGTACTGACCCATCCTACTATGCTGTAATAAAAAGGGTAGTCAGTAGTGTTACTAGTTCTCCCTTTAGTTTCTTTTAGAAGTCTGGGGTTAATCCTGACAGGCCTCATTGCTTTGTCCACCTTCAGTTTTAAGAGTTCTTTCAGAACCATTTCTTCTGTGAGTGGACTGGTATCAACCCCCTCATCCATAATGTTTCTATTGTTTGGTTTAGGTATCTCCCCCTCCTCTTCTTTTGTGAATACCGAGAAGTATTCATTCAGTCTCCTTGCTTTTCACTGTCACCCCCTACCCACATTCCCTTCCCTTTATTAAGCCACAGTATCCCTCCCTTGGTCTTTCTTTGCTCCCTAATGTACCTCTAAAATGTTTTATTCCACTTCTTAACAGTGTTGGCTATATTTTCCTCAGTTTGGGACTTTGCTGTTCTGACTGCCTTCCATGCCTCCTTCTGCTTTAACTGATATAGTTCTCTGTCCTGCTTCTTCTGTGTTTCCTTATATTCCTTGAATGCTATCCATTTCTCTTTATCCTTCCCTGTCATCTGTTTTGAGAACTATAGTGGCTTTTTTCTTCATTTTGTTTTGTTGATTTGTTTTACACTAAGGCTTGTTGCCTCTGTGATGGCAGTTTTGATTTTTTTTTCATTGTTCTTCCACCCCTCCTCCTTGCCTGTTTGCTAGTGCTTTTCTGAGGCACTCTCCCATTTTGTCAAAGTCGGCCTTCCTAAGGTCCAACCCCTTTGCTTTTGTATGGCTTGACTCTGGCTATGTTTGTGTCATCTGCATATTTACTTATCCAGCTTGTTAATAGTCTGTCCGTGTCTGATATGAAAATATGAAACTATAACTGTCCCTAACCAGAGCCCTGCTGCACATCGGTTGTTACACAAACCAGATCAGTGAGGTACCCCTTTATAGTAACTCTCTGGCTTCTTCAACTGATCTAATACATGCCATAATTTTATTCTTAACACCTATTTGAATTAGTTGTTGTATTATGGATGTGTGTGGTACTTTATCAAAGGCTTTTGCAAAATCCAGAAAAACGCAATCCACTGCTGATCCACCATCCTGATATTTTTTTCATAAAAACAATGTATGTTAGTTATGCTGGACCTCCCTGCAGAAATCCCATGCTCTGCCTACCTCTGCTGCCACTCTTTTCTACATACTGATTTATTATATCTACATGAATCTAACATACTAACATACTAAACACCAGCAGAGTAGGCCTATTGGTCTATCAAGTATGCTCATGCTTCAACACCCAGATTGGGTACTGTAGCCCTCTATCTGTCTCCTTCCACTGTTACTCCATACTGCAGTCCTGCCCCCTCCAGGCAAAACAGCCCCTGCTTCACCCCTTGCCTATACCTGTCCCTCCTTCTCTAGAACCCCTCCACCGTAGCTGCCTTTACCAATTCCCCAGGCAGTGCATTCCATGGTTCCACCACTCTCTCGGTGAAGTACCTCCTCCCCCCCCAATCCTACCACCCGAAATCTTCCAATGGTGTCCTCTGGTGATTCTACCCTCCTTCAGTAGAAAGATCCTATCTCAGCTTACCTTATTTACTCCCCTGAGGTACTTGAAGACCTCAATCGTGTCCCCGGTTGAATCAGGAATCGATTCCATAATCTTTCCTGGCACTGAAGTCAGACTTCTAAGCCAGTAATTTTCATTATTTTTTTTTACTTCCTTTGTTGTGGATTGGTACTACAATGGCTGATAGTCACTTGGGATTTCATTGTTTCTTAGTGCTTGCTCACATAATGGTTTTAGTGGAGAGGCTATTTGCGAGGATGATAGTTTCAGCATTTTAGAAGATACGATACCAGGTCCTGATCAGTATGAACATTTTAGGGCATCAGTTTTGTTATATATAATGTCTAGTGTAATATGCTCATTTATAAACTTGGGGGAAGGGAAGAGGTGATGGTGCTCCTGTTGGGAGATTCCATGATCAGGGGTATCCAGTGGGAGGGGGAGAGGGAGGGAAAAATCAGCCCAGTTAAGATTAGATGCATCTTGGGCCTGTTTGTGCACAAGGCCAAATTCCTGCTATACTCAATGGCGATGGAATGCGGGGGCTCCCTGGACTTTCTGGTGCACCTGGAAACAAATGATTTAGATGGGAATAATGAACTGGAGATACAGGCAAGATTTTGGGAGCTGGCCAGGGTTTGCCACTGTAGGATGCTCAATCTCCTTCTCTGAAATACTGTTAATGCCAAGGGTGAGTGTGGAGAGCAAGCAAAAACCTAGTGTGGTGAACCAGTGGATCAGGGAGTGGTGCGAGGCCAGGGGATATGGGTTGGTGAGGGCCTGGGGTGCAACCTGGGAGGATAAGGGGTTATATGCCAGGGATAGGCTCCACCTCAACTTGGTGGGGAGTGAGATCCTTAAACTGAAACTGGCTGGCTGCATCTGCCAAAGGTTGGGGTTTAAACTTGTGAAGGGGGGAGGGCTAGAAAAAAGGTCTATTCAAGGGGAACTGTTTAAAGGGTTAGGCCATGGACCCACAAAGGGGACAGAGAGCAGTGGTGTAAGGCCAAAGGGCACTATGCAGGGGAGTGGGGCAGGAGACTGCGCAGGGCCACAGAGAATGGGGATGGGGGAGGGGGACGGGGTGGAGGATGGTTCTGATCATTGCCAGGAGCATAGGGAATAAAATGCTAGAGCTCCAAGCAATGCTGGTTCAGGGGGCAGTGGATGTGGCAACAATTACTGAAATATTTTCCGCCCATGGGCATGGTTGGGACGTAAACCTGGAGGGCTACAAAACATTCAGGAAGGATAGAGGAGTGTGTGTGTGGGGGTGGGTGGGGGTGGCACTGATAGTCAAAAATGACATTGGTGTTGGTGGAGTGAAGAAGGCTGGAGGGGGAGGTGGAGGTCATTTGGGTAACCCTTCAAATGAAGGGGGCAGAAGAATGAAAATAGGGGTTGTCTACAGACCCCCCACAATGGTGGAGGGCTTGGAGGACAATCTGCTACATAACATAGAAACATAGATTTTGACGGCAGATAAGGACCGCTTGACCCACCCAGTCTGCCCATTTCCCTACCTATTGGATAAGCTGCAGATCCTAGTTAACCAGCAGCTTACTTCTTCCTACCCCCACCCCCTAGAATTGCCTTATGACTGTCCCATGCATGCTTGAATTCCACCACTGTTTTTGACTCCACAACCTCCTCCAGAAGGCCGTTCCATGCATCCACAACCCTCTCTGTGAAAAAATACTTCCTTAAATTACCTCTGAGCCGCCCCCTTCTATCTTCAAATTGTGCCCCCTTGTTCTTGCACACCTCTTTTTTTGAAAGATGCTACCCTCTTGGACTTTGTTGATTCCCTTGAGATACTTGAAAGTTTCTATCATGTCCCCCTCTCCCTCCTTTCCTCCAGGCTATACATATTCAGCTCCTTAAGTCTCTCTTCATATGTCTTCCGGTGCAGAACCTGCACCATTTTAGTTGCCCTCCTCTGGACAGCCTCCATCCTGTCTATGTCCTTGCGGAGATTGGGTCTCCAGAACTGCACACAGTACTCCAGATGGGGTCTCACCAACTGTCTGTACAGAGGGATAACAACTTCCTGTTTTCTGCTGGTGATGCCCCCGTCCTATGCATCCCAGTATCCCCCCAGCCCTCCTTGCTGCCCTCTCACATCACTTGCCCACCTTTAGGTCATCTGATATGACTACCCCCAGGTCCCTTTCCATTTTTGTTGTTGTGAGTATTTCACCCCCCATTGTGTACTCTTCCCCTGGGTTTTTGTTTCTTCTTAGCATTGAATCTAAGCTGCCATACATTTGACCATTCCTCTAACCTTGCCAAGTCCCCTTCTCATCCTTTCCACCCCACCTTGTGCATCAACTCTGTTGCAGATCTTTGTGTCATCTGCAAAAAGACATACTTTTCCTTCCAGTCCCTCTGCAATGTCGCTTATAAAGACATTGAATAGGACCGGTCCTAATACTGAACCTTGCGGTACCCCACTAGTAACCCCCCTTTCTTCAGAGTGGACTCATTTACTATTACTCTCTGTGTCCTATTCTCCAGCCAATTCTTTACCCAGGCTGTCATCTTGGGACCCACTCCCAGGCTGGCTAACTTGTATATTAATCTTTTGTGTGGGACTGTGTCAAATGCCTTGCTAAAGTCTAGGTAGGCCATGTCCACAGCCCTTCCCTGATCTACTACTTTGGTCACTCAGTCAAAGAAGTCTATCAGATTTGTCTGGCATGACCTTCCCGCTGCTGGAGAATATTAGGAGCCACTGTGGCCTGGGAAAGGGCAGGTTGGTGGTCATGGGGGACCCAAGCATGCCAGGGGCAGACTGGGGTAGTATGACATCCCCGGTGGCCAGAGAGCAGAGGCAGATGGATGTCTTTCAGGATGCATTCCTAGTCCAGCAGGTGGGGGCGCCGACCAGGGAGGGCCGGATATTGGATGTGGTCCTAGCAGAAAGTGACCAGATTAGGGGCCTGGATGTGAACAACCCATTGGCAGACAGTGACCATGCCATGGTCTGGTTTTTCCTGTACCTGAGCGGGGGGAGAAAATTGCATGAATATGGTGGTAATAGACTTTAGGGGAGTTGACTTTGAGGGCATGGAGAGGACTCTCCAGGGGTACTTGATGAGTTAAGGCTGGATATGGATGCTGGGAGTAGGGGAGGAGACCATTAAGAAGGGGGTGCAGGAGGTTACCAGGACCTGTGTGAGGGTGAGGTGCAAGCACTGTAGGGCCAGAAAGCCATGTTGATGGACCTGGGAGGTTCAGGAGGTGGTGATGGAGAAAAAGGCTGCCTATGCGCGCTTAAAGCACTCAAGGGGAGAAAAAGAGTAGGGAAAGTACAAGCTGATGTCCAGGAGGGTCACCAGGGTGGTAAGATTGGCCAAGGCAAGGATGGAGCAAAACATGACCAGGGATTTCTGGATGGGGGGAAGGGGTTCTTTAGATACATAGGGGAAAAAAGGAAAGTGAGGGCACAGATCAACAGAATTAGGACGTGGCTCACGAAGCGGGGGAGCAAGCTGAGGTATTAAGTGAGTACTTTGCTTCAGTCTTAACCTGGTGGAGGGAGGGTCCATACTTCCTGATGGGAGGGATAGTGAGCCCACAAAAATGTCAGGTCATTTGGAGTCTGGTGGACTGGCAGAGGCTAGGGTGGGTGACAGGCCTGAACTGGGGAAAGGGGGATGGGCAGATGAGGGTGAGGGCTGGTAGGGTGAAAGCACAGTGGATAGTGTGAGGGTGGCCTTCTGGTCGTTAAAGACTGAGAAGGCACCGGGGCCAGATGAGCTTCATCTGAGGGTGCTGAGGGAGCTGGCGGATGTGTTGGCAACTCCACTTGCTGCACTCTTCAACATCTCTCTACAGACAGGGTGGGTGCCTCATGACTGGAGGCGGTCCCATGTTGTGCCTATCCACAAAGGTGGTTCTACAGAGGAGATGGAGAACTACAGACCTGTCAGCCTGACATCCGTGGTAAGCAAGGTGATAGAGGGCATTATCAAGGAGAGGCTTGGGGGGGCAGCTGGACAATAGGCAGTATGGCTTTGTTCCAGGGCGATCATGCCAGACCAACCTTGTGGAGTTCTACGAGTAGGTGACGAGTGCCCTGGACCAAAATAGGCCAGTGGACATCTGCTATCTAGTCTTCAGCAAGGCATTTTGATTTGGTCCCCCACAGTGGCCTGCTGGCAAAGCTGGGGGGGGGAACGGGGTGGGGGGAAGTTACTCAGGTGGATAGAAAATTGGTTCTTGGGTGAGTACAGAGAGTAGTGGTTGGCAGGATAGTTTCCTCCTCCAGAAGGGTCATTAGTGGAATCTACCAGGGTTCGGTCCTGGGTCCACTCCTGTTCAATTCTTATGTCTCAGACATAGGGAGGGGTATTAGGAGTAAACTGAGTCTCTTTGTGGATGACTCAAAACTGGGAGCATTGGAGAATGGGGAGGAGGGTCGAGTGGCCCTTCGGGAGGATCTGCATGCCCTGGAGAGATGGTCGAGGAGGTGGGGACTGAAGTTTAATGCAGGGAAGTGCAGGGTGCTGCACCTGGGGGTCAGAAATCTAGGGCATGTATACACCCTGGGGGGAGACACACTGCAGGTCTCATCGGGAGAGAGGGACCTGGGGGTGGTGGTGGACATCAAAACAGATAACTCTGAGACTTGTCGAAGGGCAGCAGCAAAGGCGAACAGGAGCTGTATAATGCCCTGGTCTGACCGCAACTCGAGTACTGTGTGCAGTTCTGGAGACAGCACCTAAAGAAGGACATTGCACTGCTGGAGAGGGTCCAGAGGAAGGCTACTAGGGTGATCTGGGGCATGGGAGTAGACCCTATGAGGAGAGAGACTGGAGGAGCTCAACCTGTGCACATTGGTGGAGAGGAGACAGAGGAACATGGTAGAGATCTTTAAGTATGTAAAGGGATCAACAAGGGGGGAACAGAGGAGGTGTTCAGGTTTAGGAAGGGGAACCAGGAGCATGAGTGGAAGTTGGGGGGGGTTACGGGGGAGGGAAGGAGACACTATTTCAATGAAAGGGTGGTGGATCCATGAAATGCACTGCCCAGGGGCCTGGTGGAGGAGGGCACCATGTAGGGAATTCAAGAAGGAGCTGGACAGGTACAGGGGGAAACTGAAGCCATGGTGCTGGATGTTTTTTGGGGGCAGCCCATGGGGGAGAGGGTGTCAAATCAAGCACCCAGTAGGGGTGCTGGCTACTGAGCAGACATGGCAGACAATAGAGCCTATTCTGCTTGCTTTTAGTATGTTAGTATACTAGTCTCCTCTAGTACATCTCCTACATGTGACTCCCTTTGGGTAAATATAGATCCAAAGTATGTATTAAAAATGTCAGCTATTTATACTAACATACTAAAATGCCAGCAGAATAGGCCTACAGTCTCTTGAGTCTGCTCAATTTTCAGCACCCGCACTGAGGGACGATTATGGTGTCCCTCCTCCCTCTTGGGTTATATTGTCCCCAGTCCCAGATGTTCCACCTGTATTGGGCCAGGTCAGATTTACCTTCCCCCTGTACTTGTCCCATCCCCTCTTAAACCTGTCCACATTCTCCACCTCTACCAGCTCCCTGGGCAATGCATTCCATGGCTCCACTGCCCTTTCAGTGAAATAACTCCTCTCCCCTCTGAGCCTGTCCCCTTCCAGCTTACACCTGTGACCTCTCATTGCCCCACCCTCCTTCCTTTGGAGCACCCTAACTGGGCCTCCTTTATTGATCCCTTTCACGTACTTAAAGACCTCTGTCATATCTCTCCTGTCCCTTCTCTCCTCCAGGTTGTACATGTCGAGCTCCTTGAGCCTCTCCTCACAGGTCCTGTCCCCCAGATCATTTTGGTTGCCCTCTTTTGAACCCTCTTTAAATGTGGTCTCCAAAACTGCACATAATAGTCGAGGTGTGGCCTAACCAAGCAGTTGTACAGTGGAAGGATCACTTCCGCCTTTCTGGAGGTATGTCCCCTGGCGATGCATCCCAGCATCCTATTTGCCCTTGCCGCTGCCTCCTACAGGTCTCTGAGTTGTTCATTTTGACATCTACCAGGTCCCTCTCACCCTCCGTGACTTGAATCGTGTCTCCTCCCAGGGTGTACCCCTGGCTTGGATTTCTGACTCCCAGGTGCAGAATGTGGCACCTTCCCGCATTGAATTTTAGTTTCCATTTTCTTGACCACCTTTCCAGAGCCTCCAGGTCCTCCTGCAAGGCCACTCTCCCCTCCTTCTCTTCCACCACTGCACCCAGCTTTGAGTGATCTGCAACAAGACTCATCTCACTCCTGATGTCTGAGACATAGACGTTGAACAGAAGTGGCCCCAACACTGACCCCTGTGGAACCCCACTAGTAACCCACCTTGGGGATGAGACTAACCCTCCAACCACCACCTTCTGAGTATGCTCAGAAAGTCAATTTTCTGTCCATCTTAACAACTTTCTCCCTACCACAATTTCCTTCAGCTTAGCCAGCAGGCCACTGTGGGGTACTGAATCAAACGCCTTGCTAAAGTCCAGAAAGAGGACATTCTACTGGCCTACCCTGGTCCAGGGCCCTTGTCACCCAGTCATAGAACTCAACAAGGTTTATCTGGCATGATCTTCCCAGGGCAAAGCCATGCTGCCTATCGTCCAAGTACCCAGTTTGCTCCAGTAACCTCCCTAGCCTTTCTTTGATAATACCCTCCATCACCTTGCTGACCACCGATATCAGGCTAAAGGGCCTGTAATTTCCCGCCTCCTCTCTTGATCCCCCCTTGTGGATAGGCATGACATGGACCACCCTTCAGTCTTGGGGCACCCACCCAGTCCTCAGAGAGATGTTGAAAACCTCCGCTGGAGGGACTGCCAGGACATCCTCCAGTTCCCTCAGCACTCTGGGATGCATCTCATCTGGCCAGGTGCTTTCTTTGTCCGAAGGAACCTGAGGGCTTCCCTTACTCTCTGTACTAGGATTTCAGCCTCCATGTCCTCCCCCTTTTCACCCTGTACTGCTGGCCCCCTACCTGTCTGTGGTGGCCACTCCCTATCCCCAGACCCATCAGGGCCCCTGGTCTCTTCCAGTCCCTCCCCTTCTTCCAGTTTGCCCCCGCTGCCTCTGCAAGACATAGCCCCTTCATCCCCCCGGTAAAAACTGAGGCAAAGTACTCATTTAGGACTTTTGCTTGTTCCCCCGCCTCCTGTGCCCATCCATCCCCTATCCTTACATTGTTGATCTGCCCACTTACTTTCCTTTTTTCCCCTATGTATCTAAAGAATCCCTTGCACCCCCTCTGGATCCCACTGGCCAAAGACTGCTCCTTTTTTGCCTTAGCTGCTCTCACCACCCTGGTGAGTCTCTTGGCTGTCAGCTCATATTCCTCCTGATCCCTTTCACTCCTTGAGCATTTGAAAAGCCTATAGGCTGCCTTCTTGTCCCTTACCACCTCCTGTACCTCCCGGGTCCACCAGCAGGGTTTTCTGGCCTTATTAAACTTACACCTTTCCCTTGTGCGGGAATCTAGTAACCCCCTGTATTCTCCTCCTAACGATCCCCTACCTGCTGTCTGCATCCATATCCAGCCTTATCCTGTCCAAACGATCTTTAAGGATCCTTCCCATCTCCCTGAAGTCTGCACCCCTTAAGTCGGTTACTACTATCCTTGTTCGGCTTTCCTCACCCCAGGTTCAGAAAGAACCAGACTGTGACCTGATCACTCCCCGCCAATGGGTCCCTCACCTCTAGGCCCCTAATCTGATCACTGTCCACCAGGACCATGTCCAGGCCTCCCTAGTTGGCTCACCCACCTGTTGTGTCAGAAACGCATCCTGGAAGACATCCAGCAGCCTCTGCTCCCTGGCCACTGGTGATGTCATAGTCCTCCAGTCTGTTCCTGGCATGTTGAGGTTCCCCATTACCTCTACCCTTCCCTTTCCCAATCTACAGTGTCCCTCAAGATTTGCCACCAAACTTTCTTCCAGAACCTCCGCCAGTGCTGGTGGTCTGTATACCACTCCGACCTTTACTCTCTTACCCCCTCCCCGCATCAGCAGGGTGACCCAAATAGCCTCCACGTTCCCCTCTTCCTCCTCTATCCCTCCAATACCCATGCCATTTCTGACTAACAGTGCTACACCACCCCCCTTCCCTCCCTCCTATCTTTTCTGAACTTAGTAAAGTCCTCCAGATTTAGGTCCCACTCATGCCCTTGAGTGGCCCAGGTCTCAGTGATTGCTGTCACAGCTGCCTCCCCCTCAACTAGCATTGCCTGGATCTCAGGCATTTTATTTCCTAAGCTCCTGGCATTTATCAGGACCACTTTCCACCCCCTTTCCCTCCTCTTCTTCCCCCCAAATTTATTTCTCTCCAGTCATGGCCCCATGGACCTCTCTCAGGCATCCAAGTCCATGTCCTGCCCACCAGAGGACCCCACGAGCTGTACCTCCTCTCTTTCCCCCTCCCCACAGCTGTTACTCCTGGTCTAGCCTTCCCAGGGTGGGTCGCCCTCCTCCTCTTGGGTGCTCTTATAGTCAGACTCCAGCTGCGGGGTAGGGCTGGCCATGGAGAAACCTGGAAGGTCAGTCAGGGTTGGCCCAGCAAAGGGCATGGGGGACTGGTGCCGTCGCCTAACCATGGCGCCATTGTTTTCCCTGTTCTTGTGTGTGTGTCTCTGGAGCTTCGGACGTGCAGTGACGTCCAGCTCGGCTGGTGCACGCTCCCATACGCCCCCAAATGACGTCTGCTGCAGCTCCAATCCCCAGCAACTTGCGGCCGTGCACTGTAGTGCATCCAGCCTCTGCTAGAGGTCACCAGTGCATCGGCTGGTGGATCCCCCTTCCCCGGGGAAAGAAAGCAGTCCTGGGGACGCTCAATCCTTTCCCCTCCCTGCTGACCCCCGATGACCCGGGCTCGTTCCCAAACCTGGGTCGCCAGCGTGTCGCGAGGTGTGGCGTCCATCACCTCAACCCTCAGCACCACCAGGCCAGCTCTCTCCTTCCCCCCCTTGAGCTCCCATTCTTCGGCTCCTGACCCCTACCTGGTGACCCATTTCCATCTCTGCCTAGCCCCCTGGAGGAGTGGTCTTCTATTTTCTGATTATTAGAAATTATAGAACACAGATCATTTGTAGAGTTTTGTTTTGAATTTATAAATCTGTAGAACTTCATATTATCCCTTGTTGCATTAGTTGCTAGATTTATTCTGTTTTTGTTTTCTTAATTTTATTAAGCCATTGTGACTTTACACCTGTTATTATATTTTCTAATTTTATGATTGTCACACACTGCAAAAATCTGCCTCTTGATAATCTCCCACATTTCACCTGCTGTTTTATTATTTTTGTCTAAATCTTCCTGTATTTTTTGATGGTTAATTGTATTAAAATTGTAAATCTCCCTACATTCATTTTTTTGTTGTGGCATATTCCTCTATTTGGAAAGATACAGTATCATGGTCATTATTTCTTAGTGGGGCCTTGATCTCACAATTTGCAATATATATCTCATCTTTGGCGAGTACTATGCGATGCCTGGATCTCACAATTTGCAATATATATCTCATCTTTGGCGAGTACTATGCGATGCTTGGATCTCACAATTTGTAATATTTATCTCATCTTCTGTTAGTACTATGCGGTGCCTGGATCTCACAGTTTGTTATAGTTATCTCATCTTTGGTGAGTACTATACGATGCCTGAAGCTCACAATTTGTAATATTTATCTCATCTTTGGCTAGTACTATGCGATGTCTGAAGCTCACAATTTGTAATATTTATCTCATCTTTGGCACGTACTACATGGTGCCTTGATCTCACAATTTGTAATATATAATCTTTGGCTAGTATTACATAGTGCCTGGATCTCACAATTTGTAATATTTATCTCATCTTTGGTGAGTACTACGCGATGTCTGGATCTCACAATTTGTAATATTTATCTAAACTTTGGCTAGTATTATGCAGTGCCTTGATCTCACAATTTGTAATATTTATCTCATCTTTGGCTACTACTATATGGTGCCTGGATCTTACAGTTTGTGATATTTATCTCATCTTTGGTGAGTATCATGCAGTGCCTGCATCTCACAATTTGTAATATGTATCCCATCCTTGGCTAGTACTATGCGGTGCCTGGATCTTACAATTTGTAATATTTATCTCATCTTTGATTAGTACTATGTGATGCCTGGATCTCACAATTTGTAATATTTATCTAATCTTTGGCTAGTACTATGCGGTGCCTGGATCTCACAATTTGTAATATTTATCTCATCTTTGATTAGTACTATGTGATGCCTGGATCTCACAATTTGTAATATTTATCTCATCTTTGGCTAGTACTATGCGGTGCCTGGATCTCACAGTTTGTAATATTTATCTCATCTTTGGCGAGTACTATACGATACCTGGATCTCACAATTTGTAATATTTATCTAGTCTTTGGCGAGTACTATGCGGTTCTTGAATCTCGCAATTTATAATGTTTATCTCATCTTTGGTTAATACTATGTGGTGCGTGGATCTCACAATTTGTAATATATAATCTTTGGCTAGTATTACGTAGTGCCTGGATCTCACAATTTGTAATATTTATCTCATCTTTGGCTAGTACTATGTGATGCCTGAATCTCACAATTTGTAATATTTATCTCATCTTTGAGTACTACGCGGTGCCTAGATCTCACAATTTGTAGTATTTATCTCATCTTTGGCTACTACTATATGGTGCCTGGATCTTACATTTTGTGATATTTATCTCATCTTTAGTGAGTATTATACGATACCTGGATCTCACAATTTGTAATATTTATCTAATCTTTGGCTGGTACTATGCTATGTCTGGCTCACACAATTTGTAATATTTATCTCATCCTTGGCTAGTACTATGTGGTGGCTGGATCTCACAATTTGTAATATTTATCTCATCTTTGGCTAGTATTATGTGATGCCTGGATCTCACAATTTGCAATAGTTATCTCATCTTTGGTGAGTACTATGCAGTGCCTGAATCTCACAATTTGTAATACTTATCTCATCCTTTGTTAGTACTACGTGATGCCTGGATCTCACAATTTGTAATATTTATCCCATCTTTGGCTAGTACTATGCGGTGTCTGGATTTCACAATTTGTAATATTTATCTCATCTTTGGCTAGTACTATACGGTGCCTGGATCTCACAATTTGTATTATTTATCTCATCTTTGGCAAGTACTCTGCTGTGCCTGCATCTCACAATTTGTAATATTTATCTTGTCTTTGATTAGTACTATGCGGTGCCTGGATCTCACAATTTGTAATATTTATCTCATCCTCGGTGAGTTCTCATCGATGCCTGGATCTCACAATTTGTAATATTTATCTCATCCTTGGTTAGTACTATATGATGTCTGGCTCACACAATTTGTAATATTTATCTCATCTTTGGTGAGTACTATGTGATGCCTGGATCTCACAATTTGTAATATTTTATCTCTTCTTTTACTGAGTACTGTATCTGTGCAAAATGGCACTGCCCAAAGTCTTAGAATGCTGGGCACATGAGGATTGCATATTACAGCAACTCTCTCATCTAAGCTGTGCCACTGAAGAAGGAACATCGCTTAAGCTTCTCTGAAGAAACCTTTTGGACTTCAGCACCTTTGGACTGCAATTCAGCATAGCAGGGTTGGGGCTCCTGCAACAGGAATAAGCCTAAATTAGAATTGTGTATGTTAATCTGTGGGTTTCTGGTTGATTCAGCCTGCTTTCCCAATTGTCATTGCCTCTGCTTGAATTGGGGGCCATGTCTGCCTTTTAAAGTCCAGGTGTTTTTGTCCTATAGTGGGTCTCTGATTTCTTTCACAAAAAACAGTCTCACAGGAAAGGACCTGCCTTCTGTTCTGGGGACTTTTAGTTTAAGAAGTTCTTGGGGAGCCAGGCCGTCATGCTGTGGTTGGATTTCAGCTCAGGAATGGACCTGGGCCGCTGGAGGGCCAGCTGGGGGGAGACAGATGGTGCATCCTCTGGACAGCTCTTCTTCTCCGGGGGGGAGGGGGATGAATGTCTGGTGCTTTATGGACCCCTGGCAGAGACCAGGGTTTCTGCCACAGCCAGCGTCTGGATGTCCAAGGGGGTGGGGTGGACATGGGATGTCATTGCACGTCCCCACCCCCGAGGAAAAAACATCCTTTCAGGGACAGAAACAATCCCCAGCCAAGCACCTCCATGGTAACCTCTTCGCTGCCTCTGATGTGCTCCGAGGCCAGCTCTCCTGACCTGAATCAACATTTGCAACACCAACAAGTGCCACACCCCCACTCTGGGGGGTAAGCCAGGGGGCATGGGGGGAGTGCGGCTCATGTGGGAGCTGGGGGCAGCTGGGACCATGATCTGGGTTGAATCATGGCACAGGTTGGGACAAAAAACATGCTTAAAAAAAAAGTTCTTGGGGGGTATCCCCTCATCTCTAATGACAGTGCCCCTCTCCTGCCACTATTCTTATGTGCTTTTTTGTCTTTTTAAAATTTTGCTTAGCAGATATTGTATGCCTTTTGGGGTGAGATTTCCCCTTTATCCACACTTTATGCTTATAAGGACATTTCACTTTTAATTCTCTTAGCAGTTCAAAAAATAAGTAGCTGCTGGAGAGAGAGAGAGAGAGAGCACTCGTATTTTGCGAGAGAGACAGACTGAGAGAGAGAGAGATTGTACTTTTAGGAGAGCAGAATCCTTTTGGTTGATTCTTCAGCATTTCTCTCTGTTTTTCAACATTTTAGCAGCCTTGTTTGGGCTCCATTGTGCTGCCCTGTTCCCCCCATTTTCCTAACAGTTGTTTCAGCTGGGGTGTGCTCTCATGACTGTTTGGAGGCTCTTCTGCCTTTGTGTGCCTCTGGTGTATGTGTCTTCACCTGAGTATGCCGAAATCATACACAGTTTTGTGCCCATGTGAGCACACACGCATCTGCAATCTTCAGTGTGAAATGCGCTGGTTTTCTGTTTTAAAGCTCTTCCTATTGCCTTTCTACCATTTCATTTCTGGCAGCCTGCTGACTGGAAAGGCTCGCTTTTTCTTTTTATATTTTGTTCTTCCCCACAACTGGAGGTGGGGGTCTTGGCAGTAATCCTTCAATTTGACATTAGCAATTAGATTTAAACAAGAAGGAAAGAAAAAAGGGATACACTGTCTCCTTGTAGCCCAGACATCTGTTGGGCTATTTTACCTGACACCATGGGCCTGATTTTCAAATGGGGACATCAGGCTTGGACAACTCACTGTGTCCTCACAAAGTTTGCCACCCCTGCATCCATCAAACAAGGTAACCTTCTCAGAGGTGTTGTTTGTCTGTGGCATGGGTGGGGCTAGGGTACTACACACCATGCAGCTCAATGAATGGTTGCAAAACTGGTGCAGAGCACAGGGCTTTGGCTTCATTGGGGACTGGGGGTTCACCTGGAGAGATGTAGGTCTATACTGGCATGATGGTCTGCATCTGTTCAGGAAGCGAACCAAGCTCCTAGGTGATAGGTTTAAATGCTTCCTTGGCAACCTTTTAGACTAGCCAAGGAGGGAGATGCTGATAGGAAGCAGGACATTTCAAGCCTCACCTCACAAAACATGGCACTTAGTAAGGTAAACACTGAGGTACAGAGTTGACAGAGGGCAGGACCGGGGGTAAATGGAAAAATAGACAAATTCAGTAAGGGCACGGGGGGGTGGAGAGGATAATGCCAACATTGGCTGGGAGGTTTTTTGGAGAAGATGGGTTGCCTGGATGACTGGCAGCATGGGTATGTGCCAAGTAGAGTGTGTCAAACAAACCTTGTAGAGTTCTATGAGTGAGTAACATCATCACTAGACAGGGGAAGACCAGTGGATGTACTGTTCATGGACTTCAGCAAGGCATTTGATTTGGTCCCTTACATTGGCCTAAGGAAGAAGCTGGGGGGGATGGGAGTAGCCTCATTGATGGTTAAGTGGATTGAAACTGGCTTTCAGGTCACACTCAGCTGGTAGTGATCGGTGGGGAGGTCTCATCTCCTAGGGAGGTCACAAGTGAGATCCCACAGGGATCAGTCCAGGGGCCACTCCTGTTTAACACCTACTTCTCCGATATCAGGGAAGGTACTGGGTGTGTAATGAGTCTCTTTGTCGATGACTCTAAGCTGGGGGCAGTGGTGGAGAGGGAGGAGGGGAGATTGGCCCTGCAAGATGATCTGGATACTCTGGAGAGGTGGTCCTGCACCTGGAAATTGAAATTTAACTCCTCCAAGAGTAAAGTGCTAGACCTAGGGTGGGGGAACCCCAGTTATGTATACACCCTGGAGGGGAAGTTGCAGGCACGGCAGGGGAAAGAGACCTAGGAGTATTGGTGGCTGTTAGCATGAATAATTTAGAGCAGTGCAGGAAGGCTGCGGTGAGGGCAAATAGGATGCTGGGATGCATCGCTAGGGGGATTACCTCAAGGAACAGGGAGGTGATTTTGCCACTGTACAACAGCCTGGTTAGTCCACATCTTGAGTACTGTGTGCAGTTCTGGAGGCCGCATCTAAGGAGGGACATCCAACTCCTGGAGAGGGTTCAGAGGAGAGCAACCAGAATGATCTGGGGCCTGGGGGATATGACATATGAGGAATGACTAGGGGAGCTCAGCCTGTTCTCGCTGTAGGAGAGGAGGGATTGGGGGGACATGATTGAGATCTTCAAATACCTCAGGGGAGTAAATAAAGTAAGCCGAAATTGGATCTTTTGACTGAAGGAGTGTAGAATCACCAGAGCATACAGTTGGAAGATTGAGAGCAGTAGGATTAGGGGGGAAAGGAGGAGGTACTTCATAGAGAGAGTAGTGGAACCGTGGTATGCGCTACCCAGTTGTATGGTACAGGCAGCTACGGTGGAGGGATTCAAGAGATTGTGGGACAGGTATAGGCAAGGGGTGAAGCAGAGGCTGGTTTGCCTGGGGGGGCAGGACTGGGAGATGGAGTAACAGTGGAAGGAGGCAGATAGAGGGCTACAGTACCCAATCAGGGTGCTGAAGCACGAGCAGACCTGATAGACCAATAGGTCTACGCTGCTGGCGTCTAGTGTGTTAGCATGAAACATTAGATGGAGGGCAATGAGTACAATGCCCATAGTCTGGGAAACAAGCTTCCTGAGCTAGTAGCCCTGATGGAAGAGGGACATCTGGATATTGTGGCAGTCACGGAAACATGGTACACAGAGAACCATGAATGGGATGGACATACGCAGGTACACAATCTACAGAAGGGACAAGGAGGGTAAAAGAGGAGGTGGAGTGGTTCTCTACATAAGGGAAGGTAACAAGGCTACGGAACTGAAGGGTAAAGGGGGAAGACAAGAGGCACTGTGGGTCATCTTGGAGACATGGAGTAGCACTATAATCTGCACAGGGTTTTTTTTTATAGACACCCTTCTCAGGGGGAGGAATTGGACAAGAAAATGATAGAAGACATTCTCAGAATGGCTGAAAAATGGGAGATATTGTTGATGGGGGACCTGAATATGCCATATGTTAACTGGAAGACATTTACTGCAGCCACATCCAAGAGCTGAGCCATTCTTGATGCCCTACACGGGGCATGCCTTAGACAGCTAGTGTTGGAACCCACTTGGGAGGGAGCAATATTAGACCTGGTACTCTCAAATGGAGAGAAGATCTCAGATTTAGAAGTGGGTAGCCATCTGGGAACAAGCAATCACCACACAGTCTGGTTTACAGTATGCACAACCATGGAGACAAGCCATACAAAAATGAGGATATTGGACTTTAGAAGGGCTGACTTTGGCAGAATGGGTGAATACTTAATGAATGCACTAGCAAATGGCCAGAGAGGAGGCGGTGGAAGATCAGTGGAGAGAAATGAAAACTGCCATCATGGAGTCAAGACTACTTTTTGTGAAACAAATGGAGTAAAAAAAAAACACCATGGTTCTCAAAAGAGGTGGCAGGGAAGGTTAAGGAGAAAAAGATAGCATTTAAGAAGTATAAATAATCACAGAAGGAGCATGACAGGAACTGTATCAGTTAAAGCAGAAAGAAGTGGGGAATGCAGTCAGAACAGCAAAGACCCAAACTGAGGAAAATATAGCCAACTCAGTTAGGAAGGGGGATAAAGCCTTTTATAGGTACATTAAGGAGCAAAGAAAGGTCAAGGGAGGGATAGTGAAGCTTAATAAAGGGGAGGGGAGATTGGCAGAGGGAGACAGTGAAAAGGCAGAGATACTGAAAGAATACATTTGCTCAGTATTCACAAAAGAAGAAGAAGTGGAGTTACCTAAACCAAACAATAGAAGCACTCTGGGCAGGGGGGGTTGACACCAGTCCATTTACAGAAGAAAGGGTCATGAAAGAACTCCTAGAACTCCAGGTGGATAAAGCAATGGGGCCTGATGGGATTCACCCAGAATCCTAAAAGAACTAAGGGGGGACCTAGTGACACAACAGAGCACACTTTTTAACAAATCATGGGAGGATGGGGTGGTGCCTGAGGACTGGAGGAGGGCAGATGTTATTCCCCTTCTCAGAAGTGGGAGCAAGGCAGAAGCAGGAAACTACAGACTTGCTAGTTTGACCTCAGTGGTAGGGAAAATGATGGAATCACTTCTGAAAGAAAGAATTGTTGAGTAGCTAGAGGCAAGCTGGGCACAGGACCCAAGGCAGCATTGATTCACAGCAGGAAGTTCATGTCAGACAAATCTAATAGATTTCTTTGACTGGGTGACCAAAGTAATAGACCAGGCCGGGGCTGTGGATATGCCCTACCTAGACTTTAGTGAGGCATTTGATACAATCCCACACAAAAGATTAATAATCAAGTTAGTCAGCTTGGGAGTAGGTCCCAGGGTGGTAGCCTGGGTAGCAAATTGGCTGCACAACAGGACACAGAGGGTAATAGTAAATGGAACTCACTACGAAGAAAGGGGGGTTACTAGTGGGGTACCTCAGGGTTCAGTACTGGGTCCAGTCCTCTTTAATGTCTTTATAGGAGACATTCCAGTGGGTCTGGAAGGAAAAGTATGCCTCTTTGTAGATTAGACAAAGATCTGTAACAGAGTTGTTACACGGGGAGGGTGTGTGTTGAAAGGATGAGAAATGACTTGGCAAGGTTGGAGAAATGGTCAGACGTATGGCAACTTAGATTCAGTGCAAGGAAGTGCAAAGTAATGCACCTGGGAAACAAAATCCCAGATGAACAGTACACACTGGTGGGGGAGGTATTAACAACAACAAAAATGGAAAAAGACCTAAGGATAATCATATCAGATGACCTTAAGGTAGGCAAGCAATGTAAGAAGGCAGTAAAGAGAGCTGGGGGGATATTGGGATGCATAGGAAGAGGCATCACAAGTAGAAAATGGGAAGTGATTATCCCTCTGTACAGACAGTTGAAGAGACCCCACCCGAAGTACTGCATGCAGTTTTGGAGATCCCCATCTCTGCAAGGACATAGACAGAATGGAGGCAGTCCAGAGGTGGGCAACTAAAATGGTACAGGGACTGCATCAGAAACCATATGAAGATAGACTGAGAGAGCTTAATATGTATACTCTTGAGGAAAGAAGGAACGGGGAACAAGATAGAAACTTTCATGTACCTCAAGGGAATCAACAAAGTCTAGGAGGGTAGCATCTTTCAGAAAAAGAGATGTGCAAGAACAAGTGAGCACTATTCAAAGATAGAGGTGGTAACGGCTCTGGGGGAATGTGAGGAAATATATTTTCATGGCAGAGTGGTGGACATGTGGAACCACCTTCCTGAGGAGGTTGTGGGGGTCTAAAACAGTAGGGTGATTCAAGAATATACAGTATGGGACAGACATAAGGCAATTATAGTGGGGGGTAGGAGGAAATAGGCTGTTGGTAAACTTCGAATCATCAGCTTATCCAATAGGTAGTGAAATGAACAGACTGGGTGGGGCAAGCGGCCCTTATCTGCTGTCAAAGCCTATGTTTCTATATTTCTATGTAAGTGGTTTACTGCAACTTGCACCAGAATTATTAATCTTTTGATTACTTTATCTTCCCTTGCCCCCTGGTCAGCTCTCCTCTTCCTGGCATCCTTCTTTCATCCAGCTACCATCCATCCCACATCCGTCCTCCATCTTCGGGCCATCACCTTGTCACTCCATTGCTTACCCCCATGGCAAGGATGGTGAGGAGCCCCCTAAGTAGATGGTGGGGAGCCCCCTAAGTTGCCCACCAGGACCAGATTCAGTAGAGGTGATGCCCTCTGGAGACTATGCATTGTGTCAGATAGCCATCAAGCCGCTTGACCTAGGCCACCATTTTCTGCATTTCTTTTCAACAGCAGAGTGTACAGTGCTGACAGTGGGTATGCCACACGTGCATCCGCATGCATCATGCCTGCTGGCTGCTTCACTTGTGTGTCCCACTGTACTGGGCCAGGCATGCCAACACCCAGCCTCCGCTAAGTGTCGTGCAAATACTGGCCTCTGTTCTCCACCCCCTGCAGGAGAGGAGCGCTGTCTGCTGGATGCTCAGTCCTTTCTCACCGTGGCAGGCCCACAATGACCTGCTGACACCATGAACATGGGTCGCTGGAGTGGCAGGAGATAAGGCATCAGTTCCTCAACCCTCTGTGCCACTGGGCTGGCTTAACATGTGCCATATTTTATAACCTTGGATGCAAGTTGTGACAGTGCCTTCATTTTATATCAGCGTGTGCCAAAGCTGTGGTGCAAGCATCGTAAATCAGCTGCCCCACAGAGACAAAGTTGCGCCATGGGGGAGCTAGCACAACATTTCTACTTAGCTGCAAGGGACTTGCAGCAGGGTGATTGCAGCAAGCTTCTTTTTAAAATTGCACTTGCAGCACGGTTTGATGCAAGCCTCCACTTCTGTCAAACTCTCTGCTACAAATCCCTTGCAGTGATCACAACTTATTTAAAAATTGAGACCCATGTCTTACTGGAGACTCCTAACACTTGAAAGTGTAAGTACTACAGGAGGGAAATGCAGCCCTCTCCAATGGGTTTCTATTGGCCTTCCTTGTGTTTCTCAAGCTAATATGTCTATTTTGATCCCCCCCCAGTCATGCCTCTGAGCTAGGGAGAAACCTTGTGTACTAGTTGGCAGCAGCAACGCAGATTTACTTAAATCTTTAGTGTTGCTATTTGGTAGAGCTTTTGGGCCCTGTTGTTCACAGGACATCTCAGCAGACCTATCCAACTCCCAAACTGGGCCCCTCAGGTTGGGGGGGCACAGATAAATCCAGGTATGTTGCAGCAGGACAAAGCTGCAATTTTTTGATATGTAGGCAGACTGACTATACAGAGGGTTACAATGAAGATAGCTGGGGTCTTAGGGAAATTCCTGACCAAAAGAAGCTACTGGATGAGGAGGAGAAGGAAGGATGTGGAGTGGAGTGGAGTGGATGGAGCTGAAGAGGACGGCTATTATCCCTCCCTGGTTTGATGCTAAGCCTTTATCCTACCTGATAACTGAGGTGTGTAGGTTATTACAATTCAGGGAGATGCAATCCATGGAGGCAGTGGATGTTGATCATGTCCTGTCCATGTCCTTTATTCCAAACTGTTTTTCCGAGATTTTATTAATTGCGGCCAAATTATTACTGAACTAGAATGACCAGGTGAAGGCCACAGCAAATATCTGCCAAAACCTAAGGCACAGTATTTCCCTTTATGGAAGAAAATGCTCACACGTGGGAATCCCCTTCTCTAGCAGGTAAGGAGGTTCATAATTCCATTTGGCACATTTCTATTTCTGTTGAAGGATCCTCGGCCTTTAACAGATTCTCACAAGTGAGTAGATGCTATGTGCAGAACAGTTTTTGCTTCCAAGGTTGAAAATCTGTGCACCTGGTATGCCACCTTTATTTCTGCCAGAGCCTTAAACTGCAAATCATTTTCTCATTTGTGCTTCAGATTGCTTTGGGTACATGAACACTGCATGTCCTTCCCTCTCTCATGCTACAGACAGAAGGAAAAATCCAGGCTGCTTGCAACTGTTTTCAAGGCTGTTTGCAACTGGCTCCCAGCAGTCTGCAGAACCAAGGCTGTTTGCAACAGGGTCTGGGGTATCTACCAAACCAAGGGTGTTGGTGTTGTAATGTGTATCGTGCTTTGTTAAATGTTCTTTGTGACGTGGAACCTTTGTAAAAGAGCCCTGGCTCAAAGGTATTAATTCCTAGACTAATAAACTAAACTAAATATCAGATACCATTATGAATCTAAAATAAAATAGATTCTCCAGCCTTTTTCTTATTGAGGGAAACTTTTCATTTATTTTAAATCTGGCTTTCTCAGACACCAAGCCACTGTGTAATACATACCATTTTTCAATGTACTTTAAGCAGTCACACATAGTTTATATTATATGTGCTGCATAACAACGGTGCCACAAACAAGCATTTGTCAATGCTGAATGTTTGCTTGCTGGCTTTGGCATTGGTAGTGTAGAAGTTACAGAGCTGCATAATAGGAATGGCAGCAAGGTATTGAACTGAAGCCAACCCCACCACCACCCCCTTGCAGAGAGTGACAGGCATTGGGGTGTGCCTTTGGGTCGTCAGGCATAACGACCATGCCATTTCACCACACCCTACCCTGCAGACACTGACAAGTATCACAATGTGCCTTGGGGTCTTTTGCCCTTATGCGCACCCCATTCCATCAGGAAATACAGTGAGATGGGTGCGATATAGGAGAATGGGGTGAAATTTGGACCCGAAGAGTCCACGGCACACCTTGATGCCTCTCACTGGCTGCATGGTGTGGGTGGGGGGTAGAATGGTATGAGCATGACAGGCAAGAATCCCAAGTCACACCCCTGATGCCTGTCGTTCTCTACAGGGTGGAGCGTTATGGTCGGAAACCCTAATGCCTCAGGCATTCGTTGGTATTTTCACTCCAAATTTTCAACATTTTTTTTGTGACCCCCACCTCATGAACAGTGGCAATATCAGTTTGTTAGCCGAAAACTGCTTTTGCACAGCGACTATGGCATTTGGCACCACAGGTGCAAAAACACATTCCGAACAGGATGTGAAAAATGACAGCGGTACTGTTCATGGGGAGGTGTAAAAAATGGCAATGTTGAAAATCTGCTGTGAAAATCTTAAAAAAACTGGTGAAGTCACGAGTGTGCATAGAAACTGTGCAACGCACACCCATAATGTAACTAGTTTGGGGATTTTTTTACAGCAGATTGTTAACACAGGCATTTTGGGACCTCCGATCATGAACAGTGTCAGTGTGATTTTCTTTATCTGTCCCGAACAATGATTTCCCACAGCGACCACGCATTTCTGTGCTGAAAGTGGAAAACACATTTCGTCCATGTTTTGAAAATGATAGCTGTACTGTTCATAAGGAGGTGTGGAAAAATGCCACTGGTGAAAATCTGGACTGAAAATATTACAAATTCATGAACTTACGAGGGTGCGTGGAAACTGTGTAATGCTCACTCATGACACAGTCATTTTATGGAGTTTTGTCACCAAATTTTCAACATGGCCATTTTAACACCTCTGCTCATGACCAGCGTCACTGTGATTTTCTTAATCTGTCCCAAACATTGTTTTTGCACACCGACTGTGCCATTGCAGTGTCAAGTGGCTCCGTAGGTAGCACACTCACCTCTGAGGCCGGGAGATCAGAGGGCTGTGGGTTCAGTTCCCACATCTGGCACTTGGGTTAATATCCCAGTACTGACACTGTAGTGCAGCATGAGAGGGGTGCTGCACTTCTGAGGTGCCGTCTTTCAGATGAGACGTTAAACCGAGGTCCCATCTGCCTGGATTGGTGGTAGTTCAGGTGGATGTTAAAGATCCATGGCACTTATTGAAAAAGTAGGGAATGTCCCGGTGTCTAGCAAATTTCCCTCATTCACTAAAAAATACCACCAACAGCTTAATCTGGTTCAAGATCAGTTGGCATTCATCTGTATCCCCTCCCGGGTCGTGCCTGAAAATAGGCAGGATTTGTCTAGTGCACTTACCCGGTCAACAAAAACTAAAATAAAAATTGTGTGCTACATGCGTGGAAACGCATTTTGGGCGAGATGTGAAAAATGATAGCTGTATTGCTCATAAGGAGGTGTGGTAAAATGGCAATGTTGAAAATCTGGAATGAAAATATTGAAAATTTGTGAACTTACGAACGTGCGTAGCAACAGTGCATCGCATGCTCGTAAAACAATCATTTTTGGGAATTTTTTCACCAAATTTTTAACATAGGGTTTTTGGGGGCCTACCTCCTGAACTGTGACACTGTTATTTTGTAAATTGGTCCCGAAAGGTGGTTCCGCGCAGTGACTGTGAAATCACCTTCCGGGGCAGAGTAACAAAATGACGGTGACAGAATTCATGAGGTGGGGTCTCAAAAACCCCATGTTAAAATTTGTAGGAAAATTCTCAAAATGCCAGAGATATGCATCAAAGTTGAAAAAAACATATTTATTCCATTATACAGTTTACCGGCATTTCCTCAGTTCGCGGTCGGCTTTGAAGAGTGCAGACGTGTTCCCGGTCCACCGATGATCATCGCGCGAACTCGGAGTTAAGTATGGGGTGAGGGTGTGTGTGTGTAGGGAGGCAGGGTGCGCAGAGGTGGGTGTGGGTTGTGGGAGGGGGGCAGGGAAACCACGAGGGAAGGTTTTTTCTTTCAGCTTTTTTTTCTTTGACAATGCGGGACTTGTGCCACGCTGGGGTGGGCTCCCAGCGTGGCAGCTAGAAAGGTTGTTTGGGGGGCCAGTGGAGCCGATGGGAGATTGGGCACCCCAGTCGGCCATACCGACTGTTGCCCGCGATGGGGTGGGCTCCCAGCATAGCACCTTGAACTCTTTTTGGGGGCGTGTAGAGCCGGCCGAGGGATTGGGGTACCCCAGCGGCCATTCAGTGTGTGCGTGGGGAGAATGCATGATCACGTAATATGCGTGCGTGCGTGTGGGGGGGCGCATGCGCACACACTATGTTATCGCTGCTCACTGAAGCAGAGCTCTCCCTTTCAACTGTATGGCACTGCATTTTCAACTGCTGTCATAGACAGCTGCAGCATTCAATGGCAAACTGTGGCCATGCCTGCAAACACACTGAGAGAATTGGAAGATGGGGTGCCACACCCATAGAAACTCGAATGATTGCACTATGTTTCTAGTATATATATGCAAGCAGACATAAAAAGTAAAAGGGTGGGTTCTGTAGGTGGCTAGCTTCCTATTACATTGTTTGGTCACGTTGAGCACTGCTGGATGCATTTCACAGGTACTTTAAAGGGAAACGCTGTGTAAAGAAGTAAAGGGGAGGGTTCTGTAGGTGGCCATCCTGACATAACTGGGAGAGGACAGTACATTATTGAATAGTTAGAATGCTGTTGCAACAGGCCTTAGAAAAAGAAATTAGAATAGAGCCCCTTTAATGTTTGGGTAGGGTGACCAGCTCTACCTAGAGATGTGTGAAATTGTTGAACTTCATTTCACAAAATATTTTGCTGAATTTGGCCATTTTGTGAAATTTTTCACAGATGCAAAATGTAGAATTTTGCCTGCGAAGTGCAAAATGTCCCCCTATGGAGCATGAAAATTTGCCCACTGTTTTGGGTGAAATGTTGCATTTCATGGGCAAAATTTCACAACTTTGTCAATATTAGTGGGAAGGCCAAATTCCATGAAATATTTCATGTCGCAAATTTGCAGATTATGCAGGAATTTTACCCACAACATTTAATTTCACAACATCTCTAGCTCTACCACACAGGGGCCAGTTCCAGGACCTGTTCTATTCAATATGATCATCAGTGATATGGTGGGAGGGAATCTGGGCATGTTGTGTCTCTGTCGGTGACACTGAACTCTGGGACAGGGTAGATCATCAGTGATATGGTAGGAGGGAATCTAGGCATGTTGTCTGTCTGCCGATGACACTGAACTCTGGGACAGGGTAGATCATCAGTGATATGGTGGGAGGGAATCTGGGCATGTTGTGTCTCTGCTGATGACACTGAACTCTGGGACAGGGTAGATCATCAGTGATATGGTAGGAGGGAATCTAGGCATGTTGTCTCTCTGTTGATGACACTGAACTCTGGGACAGGGTAGATCATCAGTGATATGGTAGGAGGGAATCTAGGCATGTTGTCCCTCTGTTGATGACACTGAACTCTGGGACAGGGTAGATTATGATGAAGGGGTGTAAGAGATCCAGATGACCCAGAGAAGCAAGAGAAATGGTCTAAGATCTGGCAAATGAGATCCATTGTTAATACGTGCAAGGTCATACACTTAGGAAGATGAAACCCACACACTAAGTACTGTACAAGAGGAGTTTAGCTGGATCATCCAACAGAGGAGAGGGATTGGCGGGTCATCATCAGTGTCTCCATCAAGCAAATTAGTCACTGTAAGTGCATAGTAGCTAGGTGTCAAGGATTCTGGGGTGTATAGTGAGGGGTTCTGATAATGGAAGGGGTTCTGATAATGGAAGAAGCGAGGTGATACTGCCCCTAAACACATCCTTGGTGAGGTCTCCTCTGGAATACTGTGCTCTGCTCAAAAGTCTTCATCTACGGAAGTATGTAGACAGTCTGAAGTTGGTGTATAGGAGAGTCACTAACATGTTCTAGGGCCAGCAAGGCAGATGCTGTTAGGAATGGCTGGTAGCCCTAAATATGTACTCGCTGGAGGCCAGGCATGAGAAGTGGACATGATAGCAACAAATACATTTCTGAAGGGTATGCACAGGGTGAATAGCAAAAACCTGTATGTAAAGAAAAGAGAAGCAGTCACCAGATGCATCATTAGAGGAGAGTGGGGGAAAGTTCAAGAGAGACATGAGGAAGTTTTACTTCATGGAAAGGGTGGTGAAACTGTGGTTGAAGTAGTGGGGTAGCTACCCTAAATGTGTTTAAACATGGCTGGAACAGGGCATGGGGAATCATAATCCCTATGGGGGCAACACTGGATTGAGGGTTGAGAGAGCTAGGGAAGAAGGAGACCACCATCCAGTGCAGTAGGTTGGTAGGAACAGGTGGTATAGTATGGGCAGATTTGATGGCCATTCTGTCTCCTGCCATCAGATTCTGTATTTCTACGTTGTGGGCAATAATCCATAAATTTACAGCTGGCAAAGCAAGGCAGGGCACATTTTATTTAAAAAAGATGCCCATCCCGGAGGCTCTGGGCTCAGCACATATCAAAAATTTCATACACGTACAAAATCATTATGAATAAATAAATAACACACTAATAAACATCAGTATACACCATTACAGGAATTTAAAATACTACCCTCAACAGCAGCTAATAAGCTCAGAGGAAGCCAGAAATTAATTTAGACATAAAACTCTTGGAATCAGATTAGGGTGTAAAACACAGTCTGGGAAGGCCTCATTGTATAAGGAGGCCTTGAGGCAAGCCTTGGATACCTCAACAGAAGGGGCCTCCCTAACAGCTGGAGAAAGTGAATTCCACAGGATGGGAGTGGCTGTTTTTAACTTCGTCCTGGGAATCACAAGAAGACCCCTAAAGGAGGAGTGGAGGAGGTGGACCGAGACAACGGGTGTGAGAAGGTCCTTCAGGTAACCAGGGCCCAGGCCATGTAGGGCCCTAAAGGTGAGCAAACCCACCTTAAAGAGGAAAGTTACTAGCAGCAATAGGGACACTGCTCTTTTTCATGGAAGAGTGTTTTGTGACATTTATCTAACTGATTGAAAAATAACACTTGCATTGCCTTTTGTTTTTGATGAACAGGCTACAACACCCCAATAGAGCAGTTGTTGTTGCTGTTTCACAGGGATGAGGAACCTCCATTTGGCGATGTGAAGGCAGAAGAGACTATACAGCAGAAGGATCATCTTGAAGTCACGCCCACCAGTAAGTGAAGATAATGACTAGATAATACGCTTAAATGAAAACACAGAAACATAGAATTTGTCGTCGGAAGAGAACTCCTTCGCCCACCAATCTGCCCAGATGTGTGCAGCATTGGCATTTTTCCAACTATGGTTGAGAGGGAATTGGTAAGAACATATGTCTAGAGCTGGGAGAGCAAGGAATTTGAAATTATGAGTAGACAGTGATGATGTTAGAAAACCTGGAAGTAGTAAAACCAATAAGTATCTTAAAAAGAAATTTTTTTGTTATTGTGAATATGGGATTGGATTAGGAACAGGTTTACCTAACTGATTACTGGAGTCATGCAGTCATAATTATAGCACTGGGTGAGCAGACAAATATCTGCTTTTATAAAACATTTTGTAATTCTGATAGCAGGGACATAGGAAGTGCACAGAGGAAGAAATTACTGTAGTCAAGAAGTGGGATATGAAGAGTTTCAGCAGAAGGGAAGTCTAGCAAGGGACAATACAGGCAGGTTTGCAGAGATAATAGTACCCCGAGCAGGGTCTACAGTGGCACTTCAGGAAGGGAAAATAGGCAGACTAGGAGGGCCAAGAGGTCCTTATGTAACCCCCCTGCAGATGGGGGTTCCCAAGAGTCTTCCAGGAGCTTGCGTGAATGCTCCAAGTCTGGAGGTGTTTGGCGTTTAAACCGCTTAAGTGTGAGTGCTTTTAGAGTCTCAGGTACTGTCTCTTTAAGAGCTGCCTGCTTGTAGCCATAATTAATTGAAAAGGGGGGACTGTGTGTTCTAATGCCCGAATTCAACCCAGGCTGCTGTCAATTCGCTCTGTTTCTGACATCGCTACATGTGCAGAGGGAGCCTTGTTGAAAAATATAACTGTTTGCCAGAAATCATTTATAGTGACTGAGAAAATGTAATTTGTCTAACCTGTCTTTATTTCAGCACAAACTGTTTCAGTGTAGCTCTTTCATTTTGGTCCTGAACTGCTGACTTGGACCAATCAGGATGATAGGGAGACCTTAAAATGGAGCCTGTGGACGAATCGGAACTTGGACTCTCAGTTTTGAGCCAGCCACAAGGGGATTGTATGGGCAGTGACTCTGGGAAATGTAGTTTTAACCTTGGCGCCCTTTTGCACCAACAGAGGGAGCCCTGCAATGATTGAGAGCTGAATCCACCAACAGAACTGGTGTGGAGCCAAATGAAATGCCCTACTCTGTTACTGGAAAGCTCAGATCAGTAATGACAGCGAAGAGAGAAGAAGCCTGCTTCTGCTGCGGTGTGTAGTTTTGCGCGGGAAGTGCATGTGAGGCCCTGAGTTTTGGCCTGCAGCCATTGTGAGTGCCAGTTTGGACTGAATCTGAGTTGTGAGGAGAAAGAAGCACCAGAAGTGTGGAAACCAGGTTCACCCTGTAGAAAACTGGAGAAATTGCTGAATCGTGCTTGGTCTGTCAGGAACTGAAGCTGCTGTGTGTGCTCCCGGGTATCTTGCAGTAATTGCGATCGGGATAGAGGAGCAGCCTGCCTGGCATAGTACTTCCCTTTTACATATGAATGTGCGTAGTGCTTGTTGGGAACCACTATTTCATGTCCCCTGTACTGTGAGCTGTATGCTGAAGCTGGAAGCAAACCCCAGCTTGTGTCGGACTAAATCCATTTGTTATCAACTGCAGTTGGGTCCAGTCGCAAAGACCTTGTCTCCATGCCCTGTTGTTTCTGCCAATCCAGAAAGAACATCCACCATCCAGTTCTCAGCTTGGGCATTGTGTGTACAAATCAGGGTATTCTCCCTACAGCCTGTTATCAATTACATATGTGTCATCTGATTATTGCTGTTTCATTTCTTCACGAACTGAGCCCCAGGGCTCCGGATTATAATTTGTGTGTGCTTGTGTTTTTTCCATCAAAGGGCCCCAACCAGCTGCACCGACCCTGGCTAGCCCCCCACCATCCTGGGTACCCAGAGTGTGACTTTTTAGAACCCTATACATGTGCACAGTACTGTGTTAATAGAACTTTGCAAAAACTAATCAACCTGATCGCCGCTTCCCGTGTTGCTTTTCCTTAAATAAATCAGATTCATTGTTATTATACTATATACTGTCTGTGGTGTCAGTACATACAGAAACAGTATTGCATTTTGCTGTGCATATTGTTTAACCTTATTTTGCAGGGGGTCCTCAGAGACGTGCTGCAGAATTAGTCTCGAGGGAAAGTGATATCTATATGTGGGGTATTGGGAAGGTAACTCCCGTGTACTGTGTGGGCCACTAGTGGGAACAAAAGGGGGTTGCAGTGTCCCAGAGGGCTGTACCCGAGCCAGTTTAATTACTATTAACCCTGACCTCTGGGTGAAGGCACCCATCATAGAACCTAGGCCTCTTAACCTGTCACTAGCCCGACAGGCAGGGGTAGTAGCCCTTGGGATAGTGCCACCTAGGGGTTACATCTATCTGCCATCAGCTTCTATGTTTCTATTGGAATCATCTGACAAGACCTTCCCCATGTGAACCCATGCTGCATTTTTTCCTGGAATACATCTGCCTCCAGAAACTCCACTGATCTTTCTCTGTAATGGCCTGCAGCATCTTGAAAACAATGGATGTCAGGCTTACTGGTCTATAGCTGTCTGGCTTGTGCCTTTTCCCACTCCTATGCAGGGGCACCATATTTGATGATCTCTAATCCTGTGGCATCACCCTTAATTCCAACGAGCTGTTATATGGATTGTTTAAGGATAGTGCCAACTCCTGCCCCACTTTTTTTAGCCCTGTGGAGTGCAGCCCATCTGCACCCATTGGTTTTCCCATGCTTAGAGCTTGGAGACCCTGCAGTACCCTTCCCTCATTTATGAGTTCTAAGTTGCTAGCTCCCCATCCCCCAACTGTCTTGAAGTTAACATTCTGATAGTGGACCTTGCTATTTTAAATGCAGAGCAGACATACTTGTAACCCCTAGGTGGTGCTATCCCAAGGGTTACTACCCTGCCTGCTTGAGTAGTTGCAGGTTGAGGGGCCTGGGTACAGAAACGGGTGCCTCCACCCAGAGTACAGGGTTGTTAGTGGTCAAGTTAACCCGGGTACTGCCCTCCATGACGCTGTAGCCCCTCTGTTTCCCTTCTAGTGGCCTAAACAGTAGGTAACACACACTTTCACAGCAACCCCTATTCAGTCCTGGAGACCCCGTGTAAAACAAGGTTAGGCACAGCAAACAACAACAGTACAGTGCTTTTGGCACAGACTGGAACCACAAGCAGATTGAATGCAAAAAGAGTTAGATCTGATTTATTCAGGTGACCTGAACAAGGGAGGGACATAATCAGGTGGCTTAATAGCTAAATCAGTCAGACAGTTATGCATGCAATTCAGAGTCTGTATACAGTCACACACTCTTGGTACCTAGGTGGGAATAGGGTGGGCTAGCCTGGAACATTGCCTGGGATAGGCTAGCGTCACAGCTGGTTGGGGCCCTGTCTGTAATCCAGAGCCAGAGGGCTCAGCTTGTGAAAAGGAAAACAACAATGCAATCGGATGATATTTTAGATTTAGCTTTTGTTGCAAGGAGCTACCCTAGTGTTTACTCATGATACCCCATACAGGACACAGGGAGGATGAAATTGAGACTGCAGGTTGTTGAGCTGGAGTGCCAGGAGAAGAAGGGTCCACATGAATCACCGAGGAGTCATTCCTGTTCAATGCGTTGAGCAGGGGGATGCTCCCCAGGAACATCTGCCGTTGATGGCTTTCTCTGTGGCATGAGAAATCTGGCTGGGTCAGTGCGGCAAGGCCCAGGCTAAGTCCGGGGGAGCTGGATGCAACCTCCAGCAAGCAGAACACAGTTCAGTACACAGTGGGGAACCAAATCACGACCCACAAACAGCATGCAGCTTATTTACAGTAAGGAAATACCACTGTATGAGGCAGATAGCAGTCCAGTCACAATTACAGAGTCTCTGCGCCAAACTGGGAGTTCAGAGGTGGATGGAGGTCCTGACAGACCAATCGCGTTCAGCATATCTCCGGTCTTCCTCAAGTTTTAAGCCTGGTTGCAGTTCAGTGGCCTTAATCTATCTCACAATTCGGATTCAGTCCGATAAATCCACAAGTTCCCTCTCAGGGACAGCAGGCTCGGAGATGTGGTCCAAAATAAAGCTTCTCTTATCGCTCCATGTGGGAGAGCTGAAGGCAGGCAAGCCAGGCTCGGCCTTCCCGCCAAGTCCCCACAGTACCCTGTGGGGTGGCAGCTCCACGAGTTGGAGCTGCTCACTCTTCCAGCTCCAGCTCACTTCTGCTTCACTCCTGCAGGCAGCTTGGGAATTTCCCTTTGATCCACAAGTTTCAATTGGTTGATCCATCTGTCTGTCAAACCAAGGGCTCCTCCTCCAGGTCTGTTTTGGCACCAAAATGCAAAAACTACAATTCCTACAGAATTTTGCTCCCACAGGACCCCTGGGGACAGGCTCCAGTTTAGAGTCCCCAAAGGTACCGATTGGTGCTGACTGGCAGTCCAGAACCAAAATAGTGGTGCAATACACAAGGTCCATGCTGCAAAGAAGGCAGGTTAGACAAACTACAATCCTATTGCCATTAAAGCAGATAAACGGTAACCAGTTACAGATTCCAATAAAGCTTCCTCTGCGCAATTAGTGATGGCAGAATGGAGTGACAACGCTGAAGCCTGGGTGGGACTCTAGTGTAGACACACTTGGCCACTACCCAGAACAATTACACACTGCAAAATAGGCAGCTCTTAAAGAGACAGGTGCAGAGGCGATTAGGCACGCTAATGCAACTTCTTTTTAAACAGCTGAAACACAGGACACCAGCCTGGCAGAGGGCATTTAGGCACACCCAAGGAAGGCTTTTGGGAACCCCCATTTGTAGGGGGGTTACATACTAATTATACAATAGGCTTTAAAA
Source organism: Neoceratodus forsteri (assembly GCA_016271365.2). NCBI lineage: Eukaryota > Metazoa > Chordata > Ceratodontiformes > Ceratodontidae > Neoceratodus > Neoceratodus forsteri. The sequence goes on from CM057457.1 coordinate 489,883,546, forward strand.
AGAGGGCACCCAATTGGTTGGCTGGCACCTTTGCAGCATTGAAAATTCAGCACTACCAAAACAAAAGGTGCCAGTCAGCCTTATCTCTGTAATCAGTCTGACCCACAGAGACAAAAGTTGAAAACCACCATGTTGAACCACCAGTAAACCATGTTGCCACTAAAAAACAATGGACAGAAATCCACCATGCTGACTCATGACTAAACTGACACTAAGGCCTATAACAGCCATTATAATACGGCAAAGCTACTGAATGAATACTTGTGCTCAGTGTTCACAACGGAAGAGTGGGAGGTATCTGAACCAAACAGTAAAAGCACTCTGGATGGGGGAGTTGATACCAGTTCATTCATGGAAGGAAGGGTCATGCAGGAACTCCTAATACTCAAAGTGGACAAAACAATGGGGCCTGATGGGATTCACCCCAGAGTTCTAAAAGAACTAAAGGCAGAACTAGTAACACCACTGACTACCCTTTTGTAACAAATCATGGGAGGATGGTGTGGTACCAGAGGAATGGAGGAGGGCAGATGTGATTCCTGTTCACAAAAGTGGGAGCAAAGCAGAGGCAGGAAACTATAGACCTTGACCTCAGTGGTAGGGAAAATGATGGAATCACTTCTGAAAGAAGGAATTGTTGACTACCTAGAAATCAGCGGAGCACAGGATCCAAGGCAGCATGGATTCACAGCAGGAAGGTCATGTCAGATGAATCTAATCAATTTCTTTGACTGGGTAACCAATGTTATCGACCAGGGAAGGGCAGTGGATATGGCCTACCTAGACTTTAACAGGGCATTTGATACAGTCCCACACAAAAGATTAACAAACAAGTTAGCCAGCCTGGGAGTGGGTCCCAGGGTGATAGCCTGGGTGAAAGTTGGCTGGACAACAGGACCAAGAGGGTAATAGAAAATGGAATACATTCTGAAGAAAGGGAGGTTACTAGTGGGGTAACACAGGGTTCAGTACTGGGACCAGTCCTCTTTATTGTCTTTATAGGTGACATTGCAGAGGGGCTAGAAGGAAAAGTATGCCTCTTGGCAGATGACACAAAGATCTGCAATAGGGTTGATACACAAGAAGTGGTGCAAAAAATGAGAAGGGACTTGGTGAGATTGGAGGAATGATCAAAAACATGGCAGCTTAACTTCAATGCAAAAAAGTGCAAAGTAATGCGTCTGGGAAACAAAAACCCAGGAGAAGAGTACACAGTGGGGGAAGGGGGGGTATTGACGACAACAACACAAATGGAAAGGGACCTGGAGGTAGTCATATCAGATGACCTTAAGGTAGGCAAGCAATATCAGAAGGCAGTAAGGAGGGTTTGGGGATACTAGGATGTATAGGGAGAGGCATCACCAGTAGAAAACAGGAAGATGTTATCCCTCTGTACAGACAGTCAGTGAGACCCCATCTGGAGTATCGCATCGAGTTCTGGAGACCCCTTCTCTGCAAGGACATAGACAGGATGGAGACTGTACAGAGGAGGGCAACTAAAATGGTGCAGGGTCTGCAACAGATGCCATACAAAGAGACTAAAGGAGCTTAATATGTATACCCTTGATGAAAGGAGGGGGCACAAAAGAAACTTTCAGGTACCTCAGTGGAATCAACAAAGTCCAAGAAGGTAAAGTGTTTCAGAAAAAGAGATATGCAAGAACAAGGAGACACAGTTTGAAGATGGGGGGGGCGGCTCAGGGACAGTGTGAGGAAGCATTTCTTCACAGAGAAGGCGGTGGATGCATGGAACAGCCTTCCTGAGGAGGTTGTGGGATCTAAAACTGTGAGAGAATTCAAGAATACATGGGACAGACATAAGGCAATTAATTAGTTAACGAGGATCTGCAGCTTATCCAGTAGGTAGGGAACTGGGCACACTAGGTGGGCCAAGTGATCCTTATCTGCCATCAAAGTCTATATTTCTATGTAAGTTATATTGAAAAATGAGCAGCAGCTTCATTAAAGAGACCAGAAACCCACACTGAAAAACCCAGAAACACTTTACTTGCACCCACCTTGTCTGTCCATTTTTCTTTTCCCTACTGGCTCGGTTCTGTTCAGTGCAACCTTATTGTCTGCTGAACAAAATGTATTGCCCATTACTAAATAGTTTTCTGAATAGCACAAACTGAAGTCTATTTCAAACCGAGTGCTGTATTGTGAAATTTACTATTTGAAAATGCAAGTTGAGAATCGGGGCATTTGTCATATCATCAGCAGTACTGCGCATGCCTATGGCCATGTGACAGAACCACATCAGGCATGGGTGAATCCAGCATCACCCGCACCCTGTCATGGTATATTGCTTAAATAAACTATGGCTACAACTGGCCAATCCCGCCTTCAATCCAACTATCTCTTCCTTGGATTCACATGTTTCCCTTATGTAGTGGAAAGGCACCCTGTCCCCATATTTCTTTTGTCAGACTCCATAGCAAGGCGTGCCCAGGCTATACACAAGGCACTGCTATCACCTTTGGTAAACTGGTGCACTCTGATAAATTGTGGTTCGGGGGAGTGTTGGAGATACTCCAGTTGAAAAAGTCACAAGATTTCAGCTATTGGGCTCAGTAAGGTAGCCACCAATTTCTGTAATGCATGTGGAGTCAATAACCCATCCAAGTTTAATAGAATAACACAGCTATATTAAGATTTGATCACGTACAAGAAGAACGGTTAGTGCAAATGTCAACTTTAAACATGGCCTGCATAGGAGCCCTGCTAGGCAGGTCAGACCAATACCTTCCTACCTGGTCCCGGGGTGTGAAACAGATCTGAATGGGAGCTCCCTTAACTCAGTTCCTGGGTATTGCAAGTGTAGAATCAGTACAACCTGTAGTTCTCACTTCAAGAGGGCTCTTGCAGTAGGTATTCACCAATAGGATTAAGTTGGCAGGTATCAGGATCCCATGGAAACATTTCTAGCTAGCAGTCTCTGGTGGGGGACCGCCCCCACGTCAGCTGACCAACATCGGCCTACATCAGTATTAAGGGGTGGTCCCTACGCTCGTCATCCAGTTCTTTCCTGCCGTCAGCTTGCAAAAGTACCTCATGGAAGAATAGCTCTACTTCTTCACCATTTGGATGAGTATTTCCTCATTTTCTATTAAAAACCTAACAGTTTTTTCTTCATTTTTAGTCGTAACAACAGCTGTGTATGTCGTCCCCAATGCCCTCTGAATCGCATAAAAACGAGGGTGACTCGTGCGGATCCCAGCTCCCTCACAAGGATGGCCATTCCCTGTGTCTTTCCTGCCTAGGCCTGGACCACCAGATGGAGAAATGAGACAACTGCCAGAAATTTAGTTCAGTCATCCAAAAAAGGCAGCAGCAGTCCTTAGAAGCCCACATTTTATAGAAAAAAATGGCCTCCATGAAAAAAGAATTGAAAAAAGTCAGGCAGATGTTGACCTCCCCTGAAGGCCAGCACAAGAAGAAGCAGGACAAGGAGAAGCACAGGGACTGGGATTCATCATCCACAGCCCCTGCAACTTCAGCTGGAGTTGCAGCCTTACAGGTATCTTCCCCTCCGGGGGATCGCTCTCCAATGGCTGCCTTGGTGGTATCCAAGTGCTTGTCAGCTCCCTTGGGCTTGCACTTGGGCCAGATGGGAGCCTCCAGAGCAAAAGAGGCCTCCACTCCCGCTATGACCCCATTTACCTTTCAGCCTTCCAGTGTGAGTGGATCCGATAAATTGGGTTCTGGGTCCACTGCTCCCCACAGGGACAGAACTGCTAAGCCACTCATCAGCTTGACCATCTGACCAATGTCCAGCCTGTGACCCCCCATCAGGCCTTGATACTACACCTGACACCCAGGAGTCACCGCAGCTGATGCCAGACCAGCTGCCATCGGAGGCTCCTCTGTCCCCATGGTCTCCTCCATTGGAGTCTGCCCCCTCTTCTCTGGCCAGGGTTGATGATTCTGGTGTGCTCCCTGCATCAGGGGTACCCCCTCTTTGCCAGAGCCTTCGACGTTGGACCTGACAACGGCAACCCTGTCATCCCCCTCCGGCTTACCAGTGCTTGATGGCCGACCCACTGCATTGCTGTCAGCGCCTGCAGGGCCCTCTTTTCTGGACCCTCCTTTAGGACCTTCCAAACCAACCCTTATGCCCTCTGGACCAATGCCAGACCTGTCAGGTCCTCCGGCTAGACCACCATCGGGTCCTTTGGCCCCTTTGGACCCGCAGGCACAAGGATAACTGATGCTCCAGAACCCGACACTGCAGTATCCAATGCCACAGTACCCGATGCCGCAGTACCCAATGCCACACTACACTGTGCTGCAGTACTCAAGGCCACATTACCTGATGCTGGGCTTTCTGCTGTCAGGTTATGGGTACCAATATTATGGGTTCCTCAGTTACCCGGTACCCAAGGCCCCCCCCCCTCCTCCACAGCCACAAGTGAACCTGAAGGAAGTTCTGTCTTCCTGGTGGGTTGAGACTAAGTCCTAACTGCCTTTGGAAATAGACAAATGTCAGTTGACACCGGACCCTACGTCAGACCCCGTTCATTGGCGACCAGGCACCCCTCCACCCTTACCAGATGCTAGAACAGAACCTTCTGGCTCTCACCCTAGGGAGTTTCCACACCCTCTGGATATCCTCAGACCGGTCAAACTATTATGGAGGACACTTCTTCTTCGGAGTGTTCAGACTCTGATTAGGACTCTGCACCCTCCGACCCAGGAGATGAGCCCCACACTCCAGAGACCCCTAAGCCAAAGGACTCTCCTAAGTCCCCTCCAGGGGATCCATTTCTGGAGTTTCTTAAGAAAAATGCAGGCAGCTTATAAGTGGAAGTCAGTGGAGCAGGAGCCACAACACAAACACTAGCCATTCGCCTGGATCTTCCTGAGTCTTTACCCACCCTGGTCTCTCCCTGGATCAAGCCTCATAAGGATTTTGCTTCCACAATTTGGAAGTAACCTTCCTCACTAGGCCCTCTTCCTTACAAGGCAGATGAGCTTTATTAGGTTCCTGATGGCAAAGACTTTCTTAGTCTTCACCCAAAAGCAGATTCTGTTGTTATCAGTGCCGCCCACGACAGAACTGCTAACCCTAAACACTTAAGCTCCTTTCCTCCTGACAAAGAATCTAGGCTTCTGGACCAATCTGGTAAGAGGATTTTTGCATCTTCTACACTGGGCATTACGGCTCTAAATTATGTGGGACATATGGGGGACTTCCAGAAGTCGATTGTTAGTCAGGTTGAATCAAAACTAGATTTTCTCCTAGATTCTAAGATGAAGCAGGAACTGGGAGATCTGGTCTACTCTGCTCATTCGGCTTGTAGGCACATGCTTTGTGCCACTTACAATGCAGTGGATACGGCAGGTATAAGCTCTGCTTTCCCATAGGTTTACAATGTCATGCTTAGCTTTGCCCCTTTATTCAGCGGTGATGTAAAGGACATCATCACCGAGTTACAGGAGAAGGGTTTGGCATTAAAGTTGGTTCAGATCATGTACAAACCTTTTCAGGACCAGAAATGTCCCTGTCAATGCCAAAACCACTGGCAACAAAAGCAAACACAGGCTCAGCATCCCAACAAACAGCGCCACGTCAGTGGCCAAAGCCCCTCCTACCAATTCTCGCAAGACTCCTGGAGCTGCGGCCACTGCTCTGCCTTCAGCCTCCTGTCTCTCTGCCTCTCTCTCTCTTCCTCTGGTTCCTCCCGAGAAATCAGTAGGAAGAAGAATTTCTTCCCATCTGCTGGGTTGGGAGAGAATAACATCACATGGTGTGGTTCAGTTTGGCCACTAGAATTAAATCATCCCTTTCCAAGGCAAAAATATGGGACTTCAGAGGAGCTGACTTTGATAAGATGGCCAACAGAGTTAAGCTAGTCCTAGCAAAAAGAAATACAGGTGAGGGGGTACAGACAAAGTGGCCAAGCATTAAAGATGCAATACTTGAAGCAACATCCCATTGTGTTAGAGAGAAAATGAAGTGCAAAAGAAGAAGGAAACCACTTTGGTTCTCAAAAACAGTAGCACAAAAGGGCAGAGCCTATAGACTGGTCTTCAGGAAATATAAGGGAATGCAGATGAAGATAGGGAGGCATACTAAACTTCCTTAAGGGAAGCAGGGAAAGCAGTAAGGTAGGCAAAGGTCCAAACTGAGGAAACACTAGGATAAGCAGTTAAAGAAAGTGACAAGACTTTCTATAGATACATTAGTGAAAGGAGAAAGTCCAGGGGGGTATAGCTAAGATTAAAAGGGATAAGGGAGCAAGTGAGGAGGAGGAGGACCATGTAAAAGCATCTATCCTAAATAGATAATTTTGCTCAGTATTTACTGAAGAGAAGGTAGGGCAGGACCCACAACTCAGCACCATGGGCACAGGGGGGAGGGAGGGAGGAGGGAGGTGTGCACTAGTCCCTTCACAAAAGAAAGGGTCCTAAAAGAGCTCGATTAGCTCAGGGTGGACAAGGCAATGGGACCTGATGACATACATCCCAGGGTACTAAATGAGCTAGGGATGGAACTAGCAGAGACATTATCAGAACTGTTTAGTGAGTTTCTGAGCACATGAGAGGTCCCAGAAGACTGGAGAAGGGCTCATGTGATCCTGCTCCACAAGAGTGGTAGCAGGGAGGAGGCAGGGAACTACAGACCAGTCAGTCTTACCTCAGTAGTGGGCAAGATTATGGATGTTCTCCTTATTTATTTATTTATTGAATTTTGTTGACCGGGAATGCCCACTGAGCCCCTAAGGTCCCTTTTTCAGGGGTGACCCAGGAATAAACATTAAGAAGACATACATTAGAAAAACATGTGAGAGTACAGAAAAATGTGGAATACAGTATTCAGCTGTTTGTGCATTGCAGGCATGACATTGGTTAGATGTTGTACATTACATTATTCATTGGCTAAAACCTTATGAAGACAATCCAGTAGTTATCCTTGGTACCCAAGTACAGGATCATTAATAGGGAAGGAGAGCAAAGTGCATATCTTGCTAGGGGCTAACCTATAATTAGGTGAACAGTCTGCAGTGTTATCTGCAGTAGTGACCGAAGCGGAGGAAGTACACCCCTTCCTTTAATGCGTGGCTAGGTCCTGTGGCAAACGCAGGTGCTCCTGTCAAGCAGGTGAGCCTTGAGCTTGGTCCAGAAGCAGGTGATGGACTCTGCCTCCCATACCTCAAGGGGGAGGTTGTTCCAGATGGAAGGAGCAGTGTACGTGAAGGACCTGGAACCTGCTTTAGTCCTGGTTTTGGGAACCACGAGGAGAGTTTGGCTGGAAGTTCTTAGGCTCCGCAGGTTGGTTTTAACCTTAACGAGACCTTGGAGGCTGGGGGAAGGTGTGGGACCCAGTAACTTAAATGTAAGGCAGAGGGTTGGGTAGATGAGCCGAGCTTCCAGAGATGGCCAGCTGAGCCGAGCTTGAGGTACGCAATGGTGAATCCTCGGGTGCGAAAGGGTGGCAAAGCGGACTATCTTGTTGTAAAGGGCCTGCAGCCTACCAAGCTCCGTCGTGTCCATGCCCTGGAGGACTGGGGCCACGTAGGTAAGCTTAGGGAGAAGTACGCTAGCTGCAATGGCTATCCTAGCTTCAGGGATAATCTGGTCCTTTATTCTATAAAGGATACCAAGTTTCCCATGGATGGCCTTGGTGATTAGGTCAATGTGATTTTTTAGTGTGAGGCCTTGGTCCAGGGTAAGACCAAGGTATTTCGTGGAGGTGACCATCTCGAGTTTCTCACCCCCCCTGGTTTGAAGCTGGAGGAGTTTTGCCTTCTCGGGTCCCAGTGATCTTGGCCCAAACAGCATCACCTTTGTCTTTTTGGTGTTTAGTACCATACTGTTCAGAGTTAGCCAGTCCTCCATCTGAAGGATGTCCTCTTGGAGGGCTGACTCCAGTTCAGTTAGGTTCTGGAATGGCTCTGTAGATGACAGCATCGTCAGCATACTGGATAACGCTGCTGCTCCCACAGTGTAAATGTAGGTCATTTATGAATAGCGTGAAGAGAAGTGGGCCGAGTATTGACCCTTGCGGTACGCCTTCTTTGAGTGTTGATAGGTTGGAGACATTGTCATTCCACTTGACCCTCTGGGTGCATCCCGTGAGGTAACTCTTGAACCACCCCAGAGCGTGGGTGTCCAGGCCGAGTAGACGCATTTTTTGTATAAGGAGGTGGTGGTTAACCAAGTCGAACGCTTTTGAGAGGTCAATGAAGACCGCTCCTGTACTGGTCCCCGAGTCATTGCTGCTCAAGACTTCAGTCGAGAACTTGGTTAACGCAGTGTCTGTCCCGTGCTTGGTTCGGAAGCCATGCTGAGACGGAGAGATTACCTAGTGTATTTCCAGGTATTCTCGGAGTTGTGCATAAACAAGCTTCTCCTGAACTTTAGCAACAGCACACAGCAGGGAGATAGGCCTGTAGTTCCCAATTGGCTCTGTGGAGCCCCCCCTTGTGTATAGGGATCACTAGGGCCTGCTTCCAAGGCTCAGGTACTGATCCCTCAGTAATGAACCGGTTTATCAGCCAGGTTAAGGGCTTCGCTAGTGCTGGGGCACTGTCCTTGAGGATTCTAGTCTGAATCCCGTCAGGGCCCCCAGAATCCTCTCGAGTGCAGGGATTTAAGGATGCTCAAAACTTCCTTTGTCCTAACCAGCCTCAAGTGGAACGAAGGGCGATCAAGGTCTGGGGGCTGATGTGCATTATGCTCACTCCTGTTGTCAGTGGGTTCCACCTTGAACGCATCAAGGTTAGTGAAGTAACTGTTGAGGGCCTCTGCTATTAGAGGTCCTCGTCAGTACTGCCCGTTGGCCATGATTGTGCCAGGCGTGGTTTCTGTTTATTTCCTTTGAGGAGTTCATTAATGTAAGACCAGAAGAACCTCAGGTTCCCAAGATTAGTTTTTGGAGGTTGGTGATATATTCTTTTTGGTTTTCTTTATGGCGTTTGCATTGATTTCTAAGGGCCTGTAGTTGGATAAGTCCATGAGTAGCATTGTGTTCCTGAACTTTTCCAGGCCTTGTCCCGGGTGGACATCAGGGCTTTTGGGGGGGCAGGATCCACCTGTAACAGTTTCCCTTTACTCTGTGAGTTTTCATCGGAGCTAAGAGGTCAGTGTTTCTGGTGAGGGTTATATGAAAAAGTTCAATGGCCTCCTCCAGGTTAGGTAGGTTTCTTATAGGGCTCTAGTCAATGCCATTTAAGAGCCCAATGAATTGGCCAGGGTGGAATTTGGAGTAGTCCCTGGTTGTGATAATTCTGGGCAGGACTTTTTTCGCATTATTTTTCCAGATGGCAAAAATTGGCGAGTGGTCGCTCAAGGCATCAGCCAGGGTACCAGCCATTTTTACATTACTAGGGGTTGAAGTCAGGACCCAGTCAATGATGGAGTGCCTCCCCAATTTATGGTTCATTCTGGTCGGTAGGTTGATGACTTGAGAAAGGTGGGAGTCCTGTAACAATCCATTGATGGCCGACTTGGCCTCAAGGGCCCAATTTAAGTTGAAATCGCCCAGTAAGATAAGCTCGGATGCAGAGTCAACTGCAGGGTTCTTCAGGAGCGTGTCCAGAGAGCCAAGAGCATTGGTAGGGGGGCTATATGCGCACTCTATTGTGAGGTGTTTAGTCCCTCCTAGTGTGAGTCGTAGGAAGATTGCTTCTATGTCCTGGGTCATGCCCCCGTGAGGCAGCCTAACAAGGGAGGACGTAATCGTGTCCTTTACATATATGAGCACCCCACCCCCTTGTTTTGAGGGTCTGTCCTTTCTGTAGATGGCGTATCCTGAGGCGGCTACTTCGTGATCCTGGATGTGGGGTTTTAACCAGGTCTCTGAGACTGCTAATATGTCAGGCTTGTAGATCGCCAGCCATGCTTGGACTTCATGGATCTTAGGTCTCAGGCTGCAAATATTCATGTGCACCAATCTCAGACCCTTTACTCCTTCCCATGCTTTATCTAAGGGGGAGGAAATTGACGCATTGGGCGTCCCAGGGCCTGGGTTGGGTTGGATGTCCCCCGCCAATAGCAACAGGGCTGCTAGCATGCTCAAGAGATTTCCGGGATTTCTGCTCTTTTATTGTAAAATTCTCCCAAAAAGAGCTGTTATTGCCTTTCATTTTGTGTAAAATTGTAAAAATGTTTTACTGCATACTGTTTTTGTGATTACAGTCCTTTGGTGGGACTTGTGCTGGGCTAGACGCACAGGCGCCGAACCCCCCTAGTCTTTGTTGTGCAAATCTTTTTTAGCACCATTTGCAGAATCTCTTGATTGCTGCAATCTAGTGCTTTTTCTGACTGCCCTCTCCTCTGTCTCCTCCTTTCCAGCCGGCCCTGCCCTCGAGCACCAAGTGACCGTAGGGGCTCCGAGCCGCCAGCGGGCGGGCGGCGACCGCTAAGCCAAAGGGAACCAGGAGGCCGGGAGAGACAGCCAGAAAGGTACGGGAGAGCCGCATCCAATCGGAAGGTGACCGCCAGCTGAGCCTTGCTTCTGATTGGTGCGCCTTCCCCATTGACTTTTGCTTTGCTTGCACCTCCAAAACTGGCCGGGATTTCTGCTCTTTTATTGTAAATTTCTCTCAAAAGACCTGTTTTGCCTTTCATTTTGTGTAAAATTGTAAAAATGTTTTACTGCATACTGTTTTTGTGATTACAGTCCTTTGGTGGGACTTGTGCTGGGCTAGACGCACAGGCGCTGAACCCCCCCCCCATCTTTGTTGTGCAAATCTTTTTTAGCACCATTTGCAGAATCTCTTGATTGCTGCAATCTAGTGCTTTTTCTGACTGCCCTCTCCTCTGTCTCCTCCTTTCCAGCCGGCCCTGCCCTCGAGCACCCAGTGACCGTAGGGGCTCCGAGCGGGCGGTGACCGCTAAGCTGAAAAGGGAAACAGGAGGCCGGGGGAGACAGCCAGAAAGGTATGGGAGAGCCGCATCCAATCGGAAGGCGACCGCCAACTGAGCCTTGCTTCTGATTGGTGCGCCTTCCCCATTGACTTTTGCTTTGCTTGCACCTCCAAAACTGGCCGGGATTTCTGCTCTTTTATTATAAAATTCTCCCAAAAAGAGCTGTTTTTGCCTTTCATTTTGTGTAAAATTGTAAAAATGTTTTACTGCATACTGTTTTTGTGATTACAGTCCTTTGGTGGGACTTGTGCTGGGCTAGACGCACAGGCGCCGAACCCCCCCCCCCCAGTCTTTGTTGTGCAAATCTTTTTTAGCACCATTTGCAGAATCTCTTGATTGCTGCAATCTAGTGCTTTTCTGACTGCCCTCTCTGTCTCCTCCTTTCCAGCCGGCCCTGCCTCGAGCACCCAGTGACCAGAGGCGGCCCGAGCCGCCATAGCGAGCGGCTGGCGACCGCTTAAGCCAAAAAGGGAACCAGGAGGCCGAGGAGACAGCCAGAAAGGTACGGGAAAGCCGCAAAATTTTTGCCCGCCCTCCCCTCCTGGGTTTCTTTATACACACTTTCCCGCCTAATCTCCTATCTCTCGCCCATAGCTAACCCTAGCCAATACCCGAGCTCCACTCCTCACACTACCATTAGTATTTTAACCCCTAGCTACCTTCCACCATGCTGCTATTACTCTTATTGCTGCTCTGCCTCTCACCTTCCTCATATCCTGAGAAGGAGACCGAAACAGCCCATGCCCTGGTGTTTAAGGCAGCTATTCAAGCTGGCCCCCGTCTTTTATCCACAGTGGATGCCCTCCAGTTCCTCAAGTATACACTACCGCTTCTACACTGTAATCCTTGGGGTATCCCACAAAAAGGCTCACATCCAGTTCTGTACTTCATAAGCCCCCAACTCCATTCTTGGCAGTACAGAGCCCCCCTATACCTGTCCATCAAGCTGGTATTATATGACAATTTACCTAACCATACAGCAGGCTCAAGACCCTCTAAATACTGGACCCCAAGCAAGAAGAGAAAATCTTCTGGCTATTCCTTCCTTCTATCATTTGAAGCCCTCATTAAATTAATTTTCTTATGGGTGATCTGTGTTGGCACTGTTGAAATCAATCCTGGACCCACAGAAAGCTCTATCTCCCCAGCTGATTTAGCCACCATGAAAGGCCTATGTTTTCTTCATATCAATGTCTGCAGCCTCCTAAAAAAGTTCTCATTAATACAGGCCTGGGTTGCACACACCTTACCTGACTTTCTGGTAATCTCCGAAACATGGCTCAAATCTGCAACAAATGACAGAAATAAATCTTCCCAACTATCAGCTCTTCAGATCTGATCATCCATCCAGGGGCGGTGGAGTGGCCATTTATGTTAAAGCAAATATCTCTGCATCCTGCCTCAATATTACATCACAGCCGAAGGAATTCGAATGCTTATCCCTTAAAATATCTCTTCCCATTATGTCAGCTTTTCAATTGATTGGCTGCTATAGGCCCCCCTCAGCAGGCCTAAAACTCCTATCCCACCTGGGCACTATAATTAAAATAGCCCAGAAGACACCATTATTTTAGGCGACCTGAATTTAAATTGCTAGCCAATGCATCCACACCCCTAGTATCCTTTTGTGACACTCATGGATTCACTCAATTAATTAAAGAACCAACAAGGATTAACCCAAAAAACAAAAGTAACAGCACACTTCTGGACATTATGTTGGTTAATAAGCCCCATCTGTATTCTCACGCTGGAGTGCTATTTAGTGATATAAGCGATTACTGTCCCATAGCTGGTATAAGATCATCATTCAAGCCATCCAACCCAGCAAAATTTCTCCCAGGAAGGTCTAAAAAGAACCTTAATATCATAGGATATCTCCATGATCTGTGTCACACCACATGCTGGCAATATTTCTATCTCACAGCTTCAGTAGAGATAGCTCTACAGGTCTTAAATGATATTATCACAAGTGCCCTCAACATACATGCACCTCTCTCTCCAGTGTCAGAACCAAGTTCAAATCTTGTTGCTGTTTCTCTGCTGACCTTAAGTCCGCATTGCTTGCTAGAGATAAGCTCTGGAAAAGGGCAAGAAAGACCAAGGACCCAAATGATTGGCTTCAATTCAGAAAAGCCAAAAACTCCTGCACAAAAAAAGTGAGAAATGCCAAGGCTGCCTTCTACACAGCTGAACTAGATGCCTCCTACCATAACCCTTCCAGATTCTGGGGGACCATAAAGGGGATCTTAGGACAAGATTCTACCCCTGTCTTACCACCCAAAGTGCACCTAAATAATGTGGATATCACTGACAAGCAAGAAATCTTGAATGCCTTCAATAATCATTTCACTACAGCCGGCCTAGCATTTGACTCCTCTCCAGCAAATCTAATGCGGTCACAATTAAACTTCCAGTCTACTGAGGGCCAAAAGGCTGCTTCCACATTTTCCTTCAAGCCAATACTATTAAAACAAGTAGAAGACCTACTGCTCCATCTGGATACAACTAAAAGCGCAGGTGCAGACTCTCTGGACCCCTATTTTCTAAATGTTGCACTGCATGCCTTAGCAGCCCCCCTAACTCACCTTTTCAATTAGTCCCTAGCCACTGGATCTATTCCTTCAATATGGAAGACAGCTCAAGTGTTTCCCCTACTCAAGGCAGGTGACCCCATGGACCTCAACAACTATAGGCCCATATCCATCTTACCAGTATTGTCCAAAATGCTTGAAGAATTAGTGAACATCCAATTAAGTGCCTACCTTGATACCAATAATCTCCTTAACCTAGCTCAATCTGGGTTTAGATCCATGCACAGCACCATCTCTGCCTTAGCAAAAGTTACTAATGATTGGCAGACTGAATTAGACAAAAAGAATAATATCTGTGCTGTATTTCTGGATTTAAGCAAAGCCTTTGATACTGTGGACTATGAACTACTAATCTCCTCTCTACATTCCATAGGCCTCGACTCAGTCCTCTTCAATGGTTCAGATGCTACTCTCCGGTAGACTACAGCAGGTAAAAATGAAGGTGACCTATCTACTCAAAACCACTCCTAAGAGGTGTACCACAAGGTTCCATCTTGGGCCCTATCCTCTTTGCCATTTACATCAATAATATTGACTCCAATCTCACCAAATCTAATATTCACCTATTTGCAGATGATACTGTCCTATATGTCAGTAATCCACACCATCAAAAGCCTGTGAACTTTACAATCTGAGTTCTCTCTGCAGCACAAATTACTAGAAAAGAAACTCCTACTAAATGCCAAGAAAAAAGCCATGTTCTTCTCCTCCAAGAGCTTCTCTTCCACTCTCTCACAAACACCCTTCCCCAATTATCTACCATCCTTGGTGAATGTCTGGAATATGTGGATAAATTTAAATATCTTGGGGTTTGGGTTGACAATAGACTTGACTACACTAGCCACATTGAAGAGCTCCTGAAGAAGCTCAGACAGAGACTTGGCCTATTTTACAGAATCAAACATTATCTAACCAGGGATTCTAAACAAAGATTAATCCTGGCATCATTCCTATCCCTCATTGATTATGCTGATTTTCTATATAGTCACTGCTCCCTTTCTCACTTAAACAAACTGGATACCTTGTATCATAGAGCTCTTAGATTCATTACAGACCTTCCTTTCAGCACCCACCATTACTCTCTCTATACTGCAGTCGGCTGGACATCCCTACATCATAGAAGAAACAAAAATGCTGCTTTATGGATCTACAAAGCTATAACAAACAAATTACCATCCTACATTTCAGACTGTTTTACCCAGGTCATATCCAGACCATATGCCCTAAGGAATAATAGACTCATCTTGCTGAAGATACCTATTACCTGTACCCGGCATGGGAGGGCTGCAATCAGCTACTCTCTAGCACTTATCTGGAACTCTCTTCAAAAGATCTTGAAGTTGAATACCCTCATTCCAGTGGCATCCTTCAAAAAGCTATACACTAGTCTCTTTCCAGAGCCATGCAACTGTTTCCACAAGGCCTAGTCCTATCACACCCCCTTTCTCCCACACCCCTTTTTTTGCACTTCCACCATTAATTTGTTTTCTAGCTTTCACCCACTTATCTCTTACCTGACCTTTTTCCCAAAATCCCATCACCCTCACTTTAATCTTTCAGTATTGTTTTATTTTTTCCTTTTTTATTATAACCCAGTTTCATTGGCTCATTGCTTTGTATATATGTGAATATTCTTGTATCTGTTCATTTATAATGTCTTTGTTTTTGTATTCAATCTGTATCTTGTATTTGTGTAAAAATTGTACCTTTATATTGTTATGACCAATCAGGTCCATCTTGTAAATGAGCTATGCTCAATGATGCTCGCCTGAATAAATAAAGATTTTGATTGATTTTGATTGATTGAA
Organism: Neoceratodus forsteri; assembly: GCA_016271365.2. Classification (NCBI taxonomy): domain Eukaryota; kingdom Metazoa; phylum Chordata; order Ceratodontiformes; family Ceratodontidae; genus Neoceratodus; species Neoceratodus forsteri. Next base: position 489,898,820 of record CM057457.1, read on the forward strand.
GAGAGTGAGGGAGGTAGGAGGTGGAGCCAGTTGGATTGGACAGGGGGTTTGGCTCCAAGTGAGGAGAAGGGATCGGTAGAGGATCCCTTTCCTTGTGAATTCATGTGCCACTAGGAGAAAAAGGTTGCACCTAGGAGATGGGTAGCTAAAGTGTCTGACTGTGTGTTTTCCCGGCCCCCCATGGGTATGGGTGGGCCGTAGGCACTGCTGGTGAGCCAGTCTGTCCCTAGTTGGGCCAGAATATATATTGTTGACAGGGCGATGCCCTTGTTCCAGTTAACAAGGTGCATCTTGGAACTATGATAGGCTCCTTACTTGGAGTTCAAATGCCAGCCAGTAGTCTAAGATCCTGGGACTCGCCACGAGCAATTTAGAGCCCAGGGCTAGTTTCTGGTAGGCGAGCTCTTCTCACAGCCTTTTAGAGCAAATTTTCCGTGATTGAGCTAGCATTAGGTAGCACCTACATCTAGAGGGGAGGCTCTGCTCGGTACCTGTTAGAGCAAATTTACCCTGATTGAACTCGTATTAGTTAGCACCTTAGCCTAGAGTGGAGACAATCTGGGTACAGTCATCAGGGTACAGTTAGCAATTCCCACAGTGGCAAGTTATTATGCAAAGTTCCCAGTCTAACCCTGAACGCAAAATCCCCACAAGGGCAAGTACTACTGCATGATTCACTGACTAACTCTGGCTGAAGGCTAGAAGCACTGTGATTTAAAACTTGCACTTTAGAATTAGCAGGGAAATCCCTTTACCCAGGGATTTAGCTAGCAGCAGGAGTATATAGGTTTAAGGACAAAGCTTGCAGTTCCATCTATATTATGAATCAGCATTACTAGGGTTTTACTGCTCAACTAAGCCATCGCAGATACATATTGATTATGCAGAAATTCTTATGGCTATCAGTGATTAGGTCGTAAGGCTATTTAGCCGTAGGAGACAGAAATACAATGTGGTTGGCTAGGTAGTTGCAGCAGTTTAGAGTGGCAGTTAGATTATTGACAGAGTATTACACAGAGTAAGTGAGCAGCTGCGCGGTTAGAGTGTCGTTGGGCTTAAATGTTCTGCCTCATGGGAAGAAGGAGCCCGTGCGGACTGTCCAGCAGCTGCAGAGAAAGAGAAAGGACATTCAACTCGAGCGGCAAGTTGACAATACCGCCGAACACAGTTTTAGAGAGATCCTGGGTGGACTGGGGAGCTCCTCCTAATATTGTAGGACTCAGAACGCGATTGGAGAAGAGGTAGCCCTGGGTGGGGCTTCTTCCGATTTAGCCTTAAATGAGCACCACTTCCACAGGGCGGGTGGTTGGGCATTACAAAAGAAAGCGAGTTGTCCCCTTGCAGTCTCTTCGCTTGCAGGCTCCGATCGCTGGTGGCAGGCAGAAAAGGTCTGAGGGAGGTCCGCTTGGCTCGAGGAGCTACCGGTGCCTCGACCCCAGGAATCACGACATGGGTTGGAATCGGGGGGGGGGATCCGGTTTAGCAAAGTCGCCCTCCCGCCCCAGAATGCTCCGCTCCGTTGAGAAACACTTGGCAACAGGTTGGGCAGCCCTTTTAAGTACCCCCCTGCACAGCGCCGACGTCCCTCGCAGCCAATCAGTTCAGGAAAGGATAGTGCAACACCTGGAATCCATAGGAGCACAGGATCCAAGACAGCATGGGTTTACAAAAGGAAGGTCCTGTCAAACTTATCTCAGAGATTTCTTTGACTGGGTAACAAGAATGGTGGACCAAGGGGGAGCAGTTGATGTTGCCTACCTTGATTTCAGCAAAGCTTTCGATACTGTTCCACATAAAAGGTTGATTAGTAAGCTGGGTAGGCTCAGGGGGGTCAAAAGTTGGTCAACTGGGTGGCAAACTGGTTGACGGGCAGAAAACAGAGAGTGATGGTAAATGGTATACAGTCAGAAGAGATGCAGGTCACAAGTGGGGTACCTCAGGGATCAGTCCTGGGGCCAGTTCTGTTCAATATCTTCAGCAGTGACATTGCAGATGGACTGGAGGGTAAGGTTTGTCTGTTTACAGATGACACCAAGATCCGCAACAGAGTAGACGATCCAGATGGGGTGGGCAGAATGAGAAAAGATCTGGATAAACTAGTGAAATTGTCAGAAGAGTGGCAACTGGGGTTTAACGCAAAAAAGTGCAAGATCATGCACATAGGGAAGAGAAACCCTGAAGCCATCTATATGCTGGGAGGGGAGTTGCTGGCAGTCACAAGGGAAGAAAATGACTTGGGCATCATCATCATCGATGACCTGAAATCATCCAAGCAGACCACTAAAGCAGTAGGTATGGCTAGAGTGACGTTTGGGTGTTTTAGTAGGGGTATCACAAGTAGGAAGAGGGAGGTAATAATCCTTCTCTACAAGACACTGGTTAGGCCCTATCTGGAGTAAACATGCAGTACTGGAGGCCACACCTTCACAACGACATTAACCAAATTGAGGCACTCCAGAGAAGGGCAACCAAAATGATGCAGGGACTGAATCAGAAAACATATGAGGACAGATTAACAGAGCTCAATATGTATACTCTAGAGCAAAGGAGGGCAAGAGGTGTTATGATCGAAACATTCAAACACCTTGAGGGCATTAACAAGGTGAAAGAGTCTAACATGTTCCAATATAAGAAAAATAGCAGGACAAGAGGACACAGCATGAGATTAGAGGGAGGCCAATTAAGGGGTAATGTGAGGAAGTTCTTTTTTCACAGAAAGGGTGGAGGATGCATGAAACGGCATACCTCAGGAAGTGGTGGATATGAATAAAGTGCAGGGCTTCACACAGGCATGGAATAGGCATAAGGAAGCAATGCAGATGGGTATGAATAGATAGGCCATTGACAGAGCAAAGGCCGATGGCGCATTCATAAGGTAGAAACAGAAAAGGGCAGACTGGATGGGCCTTATGGTCCTTATCTGCCATCAACTTCTATGTTTCTATATTTCTATGGATGCCTGCGTTCTACAACTAATATCAAAGGGACACTCAATCTCAATCTCAATCTTTATTTATTTGTTTAAGGCGCCTTTCTAAAACCAAGGCGCCTGTACAATACTAAATAAAACAATTTCAATAAAATACAATACTAAACAAACAATTACAAATACAACAAACACCAATATTAAAAATCATTGTATGCTTTCTTAAAAAGGTGAGTCTTCAAAGATTCTTTAAAACTATAGACAGTAGGGCTTTCCCGCACCTGACGAGGTAGAGAATTCCACAGGGTTGGAGCCATAAAACTAAAAGATCTAGCTCCTGAGGTTTTTAAACGAACCCTGGGAATCTCTAGCAATCCCTTGTCAGTGGATCGGAGAGAGCGGGGGGGACAGTAGGGATGAAGATCTTTCAGGTAAACCGGTCCCTGATCATGTAGGGCCTTATAAGTCAGCAAACCGACCTTAAAGGTGATTCGCCAATAAACTGGCAACCAGTGCAGACCACGGAGCACAGGCGTTATATGACTGGCCCTGGAAGAGCCAGTCAACAGCCTGGCTGCCGCATTCTGCACTAGCTGCAGACGGCGAATCTCAGCCCCAGGAAGCCCTAGCTAGAGCGAGTTGCAATAGTCAAGGCGGGAGGTAACGAAAGCATGAACCAAAGTTGGCAGATCGCCGGGGAACCAGGTGTTTCACCTGGCGATGTTCCTCAGATGGTAAAGAGGTTTGACAACCGCTGACACCTGGAATTTAAATGTCAACGGTCGTCAAACTAGCATGAATTCGCACCGGTCTGAGGTAATTAGCGGAGTATCCCCGAGCCATAAACCCGAGGGTGATCCAACCAATAAACCCACCTCCCGGTGATCCTGGCCCACAGCCAACACCTCAGTTTTAACAGGATTCAACCTCAGCCAACTCACATTCATCCAGTCCTGGATTTCAGCAAGACAGTTATTAAAAACCGACAAGGCAGTATCATGACCGGGCGCAAAGGACATGTACAGCTGAGTATCATCTGCATAGCAGTGAAAACTCAGACCATACTGCCTAATAATCGCTCCTAAAGGCAACATATATACTGCAAACAACATGGGTGCCAAAATGGAACCCTGCGGTACCCCACAGGATAGGGAGACTGATGCTGAGGAAAAAATCCCAGACACCACTCTCTGCGTCCTACCCTCGAGGTAAGATCGAAACCAGCTGAGGACTGTACCAGACAGTCCACAGATAGACCGCAGGCATTCCAGTAGCACACCATGGTCTACAGTATCAAATGCTGCAGATAGATCAAGAAGGACCAGAATGGAACATGATCTTCGATCTCTCGCAATTAGGAGGTCATTTAGCACCCAAATCAACACTGTCTCGGTACTATGTCTTTTCCGGAATCCGGACTGGAGAGAGTCATAGAGATTGTGGCTGGTCAAATGATCATTCAACTGCAGAGCAACCACCTTCTCAATAACTTTACCAACAAAGGGTAAGTTAGAGACAAGCCTGGTTGCCAGACAGTCCGGGTCAAGGAAGATTTCTTAAGGATAGGCTGAACCACCGCCTTCTTTAGAGGATTTGGAAAAATCCCATCTCCAAGGACCTACAGACTATCTCAGCTAGGATGGGGCCAATTTTATCCACACACCCACTAAGAGGCGTGTGGGGCCTGGATCAAACTACAGTTGGTCGGACGCAACAACTGTATGATCATCACAATTTCCTCAACTGTAGGAAGGCTGAAGTCGGACCACTCAAACTGGGTGTCCGACATCTCCTGCCGACCATCACCACTCCCATTGGAGAGAGTTTGATGGATGTCTGATCTAATTGTGGCAACCTTATCTGAAAAGAATAGAGCAAACTCCTCACACCGTTCTTGAGAAAACACTCTTCTGGACTGCAGACAGATTGGATTGCACTCCATAGAGTTTACTCAGAAACCACCCCAAAATCCCTTCCCCCATCTTCATATCCACCTTTACACATTCCCTTGGTATATGAAGAGATCATCTCCCTTCATCGAAAGGCAGCGATAGAAACTGCCCCCCCCACTGGGGGACAGGTTACTATTCCCACTTCTTCCTAGTACCAAAGAAAACAGGTGATCTGAGACCCATACTGGATCTCAGTACCCTAAACCAGTATGTGGAGTACAAAAGATTCAGAATGCTCTCTCTGCAGAGCCTTCTTCCCCATGTCAGGTCAGGTTTGTGGCTAGGTGCTCTGAATATGCAGGAAGTCTACCTGTGTATCCCATTTTCCCATCCCACAGCAAATGTCTCTGTTTTTGTTTCCAGGGGGGCAGACTACAAGTTCAGGGCCCTCCCATTTTGCCTTTCCTCGGCCCTCCTGAGTATTTACCAAATGCCTGGTAGTAGTGGCAGCCTTCCTGTGTACCCAGGGAGTTTAGGTTTTCCCTTACTTGACAATTGGCTCCTAGCAGCCCTGTCCAGGGAGGGCATCCAGTGTTCACTATCCCTCACCCTGGAGGTCTTCTCCAGCCTGGATATCATAATTGACCAAACCAAGTCTCATTTGGTCCCTTATCAACGGTTGCAGTTCATTGGGCCAGTATTGGATACAACCCTAGGCAGGGCCTTCCTACCCTCTGACAGAATCCAGACCCTACAGCTCCAGGCTCGCATCCTATCCTCCCACAAATGGGTCATGGCCCAGAAGGTCTTTCACCTTCTAGGTCTCATGGCAGCTGCCATTCCAACTGTCCCTCTGGTGTGACTCCATATGTGTGTCTTGCAGTGGACCCTTCAATCTCAATGGGACCAATCCCAGGATGAACTTGATCATGAGGTCCTGGTTTTGGACCCAATGATCAGGGGCTTGTAGTGGTGGATGGTGCAGGAGAACCTCAGTCTGGGGTCCCATTCTGCTCTGCCCATCCCACCTAGACTCTGACCATGGATGCTTGAGGTACAGGCTGTGGAGCCCACCTTGGGTCTCAAAAGACTCAGGGAATCTGGTCTCACATCGAGAAACAGTTGCACATCAACATTCTCAAATTGAGGGCGGTTCTTTATGCCTTGCAGGCCCTTGTTCCCTTTATTCTTCCCGGCCACCTTCTGATGCAATCAGACAACACGTGTGTAGTCTGGTACCTCAACAAGCAGGGAGGAACTAGTTTCTATACCCTATGCCGGGAAGCAATGAGAGTATTGTATTGGGCATCTCAGCACAAGCTGCATTTGACAGCAGTCCACGTGCCTGGCATGCAAAACACCCAGGCAGATGCACTCAGTTGCTCATCTGCCAAGTCTCACAAGTGGGAACTCAAGCAAGAGGTAATAAACAAGATTTTTGCACAGTGGGGGACTCCTCAGGTAGACCTGTTTGCCTCCCCCAACAACACCAAGCTTCCCACCTTCTGCACGCATACTCCAGGGTGAGATGTTTTCTGGCAGGATGCTCTCTCTTTGTGCTGGAAGGGCAGATTCGTCTATGCTGCCCCCCCATTCCGTTGATCCTGAGACTTTTGAACAAACTTCAGGTGGAAGGGGCGTGAACGATTCTCATTGCTGCTTTCTGGCTGAGGCAAGTTTGGTTCTCTCTTCTGCAAAAGTTTTCAGAGGAGCCTCTTCTACCTCTGCCTCTGTTGTAGGAATTGTTGACCCAGGATTGTGGGTCCTTGGTCTATCCAGACCTCAAATCGCTCCACCTTCATGCTTGGCTCCTACAGACATAGTCACTGCTCACTTAAGTGTTTCCCCTTTAGTTGCGGACATCTTGGTGGAGGCCTGAAAGCCTCCCACCAGATCTACTTGGGTCATAAAGTGGAAGTGGTTTTCCATTTTGGCAGGTTCCAAGGACTTAGAACCTTTTTCCTGCCCTGCTGCCAGGATTCTGGACTACCTGAGGCACCTCTATGAACTGGGCCTTAGTTACTTCTCTTTGAAGGTTTATATGGTGGCTATTTTAGCCTACCATATCCCATTGGGGGACAAGATGGTGGATCAATTAGAGGTTTCCAAGACCTTTCTTAGAGGGGTCCTTCATTTAAGACCCCTATCCATAACCCTACTCCCCCTGGGATCTTAATTTTATTTTGGGAAAGCTTACACTGCCTCTGTTTGAGCCAGCAGTGGAGGTGGATCTAGACTTCTTCTCCTGGAAGACTCTCTTTCTTGTGCCCATTACCTCTACTCAAAGGATTTCCAAGCTTCAAGTCCTGATGTGTAAGATCCCTTACTTGATTTTCCACAGGGACTGTGTGGCCATGCGTATGATCCCTAAGTTTCTTCCTAAAGTGGTGGCTGAATCCATGCTTAATCAATCCATTGAGCTCCCAGTCTTTTTCCTGGCATACTCCAATCAAGGAGAGTACCTGCTTTATGCTCTGGATGTTCAGAGGATTCTGAGATACTTCACTAACAGGACTTAAGATCTCAGAAAAATTGATCAACTTTTTGTTTTCCTTTGTGTACAAGACAGAAGGAAACACTGTTTCTAAACAGTGCCTCTCTAAGTGATTAGCGAATTGCATTACTTTCTGTTATGACAAATACAACAGAACCCTTCCGGGTCAGGTCAGAGGTCACTCCACAAGAGGGGTAGCTGCCTCTGCTGCTTGTTTCAGGAATGTGTCAGCTGCAGAAATCTGTGCAGCCGCTACTTAAACTTCTGTCCATTCTTTTACTAAACATTACAGTTTGGACGTTTCCTCTCGCCGTAGAGTGGGCTTTGGATTGCCTGTTTTGCAGGGACTTCTTTCATGAATCCCCCCCTCTGCCTTTCTGACTGTCTGTGGATGATGGTTCCTCCTCCCTTTTATCAGACTTGTTCCAGACTGCTTGGGACTCTGTCCTGTTGGTGAATACCTACTGCAAGTGCCCTCTCGAAGTAAGATAGAACAGTTATGTAAGAACTTAATGTAACAGTAGATCTTCGAGAGAAGCTCTTGCAATAGGTATTACTTTCCCTCCCTCCGTCCACTTGAGCTTTCTCTTCTATCTAAGGAGCATTTCCTCGTCTCCTGTCATGCTGTTTTAGCCTCCAGTGGGAAACTGGATGGCGGTCGTGGGCACCGCGCCTTTATACGGACAAAGACTGACGCTGGTCAGCTGACATGGGGGCAGTCTCCCACCAAAGACAGCTAGGTGGAAATATTTTTGTGGGGTCCTGACACCTGTCAGCTTAGTCCTATTTGTGAATATGTACTGCAAGAGCCTCTCTCAAAGATCTACTGTTACAGTAAGTTCTTACATAGCTGTTTTATTTTGCTGCAGTTTGTAGATATTGATGCACTTTAGACAGAGCAATGTGCTCAGTTCCCCAAACCATGCAGGTCAAGCAATTTCTTAAATGACAGAAAACTCCTAAACACAGGGTATTTACATGGGTGGATAAGGTGCAAGACCTGGATGGTGTATACCCTTGTTTATTAAGGGAATGGGCAGTGGTCCTGGCAGAGACATTAGTGGGCTTTTTCAATACTTTATTTGTTTATTTATCGAAAATCTCGGATAACATACCTTTGAGTCAAAGACTCCTTTACAAAGGTTCCACATCATTATATACAGAGACTTCCGATACAATGGCAATAAATAAGACACAATAGTTACAAAGAAGCTTGTACATTAGCAAAAGTGGTTACAGATAGTTGTGAGAACAGTTTCAGAGTAAAGATGGTAATCAGTCAACAGGGTACATACACTGCAGGACGATGGCACCAGCCATGCCCCAGTAGTTACTTAGTAGTCTTGGCTGGACTGGGGTGTCCATTGTCCAGGTATAAGCATGCCCTGGGGTGGCAGAACCAGGGTGAGGTCCAAATAAAAGGGGGGATATGGGTAGAGCATAAAATCAAGGACAGTCGCAGGCTGAGCCTTGAGAGATTAGGTCACTTAGTTAGGTCTTGAGCTGGCCAAGTCTGGGTTCTGAGGGGAGGGAGTTAGGGAGGGAGTTAAGCCAACTAGGGGCCTGGTGCCTAAATGTTCTTTGACTCAAGGAGGTCTTGCAGAGTGGTACCCGGAAGTGGGTTGTAGATTGCAGGGTGTGGCGGGAGGACAAGGGTGCTTGGAGTAGTGGGGAGAGGGCAGGTGGGAGTAGATCTGCAGTTATTTTTTTAGCAAAGAGGCATGTCTGATATTTGAGCCTCCTGTTGAAGTTAAGCCAGTTGGTGGAGGCATACAGGGCACAGGTGTGTGTGCATCTGGCACAACTGGAGGTTAGTCTACAGGCCTTATTAAAAGCCAGCCTGATTTTGTTTAGGTGTGTGTGTTGTCAGCTGCCCCATAGATTATGACACCGTAATCTATGGGTGACAGTACTGAAGCTGAGACAGCTAGGGGGAGGGCTTCATGTGGGAGGCAGTGCGTGTACCGATGCAATAAACTAATACGCACATTATCGGCGGTGGTCAGTTTTTGGATGTGGTCATGGTAGGTGAGCCCTGAGTGTAGGGTGATACCCAGGTACTTGAAAGAAGTAACCTGCTCAAGCGGGTCATTGAGGGTGTACCGTATGCGAAGGGGTAGCTCACTGTTCCTGCTTTGGGAGTGGGCAAACACCATAGACTTCATTTTTTGTAGTTCATAACTAGCCTATGCTGAACGAACCAGGATTCTGCTTCCATAAAAGATTTTTGGAGTGCATTACAGAGACCGGTGGGATCAGTTTGGGTGCTGTAGAGGATGGCATCATCCGCATATAGGAGTAGTCTCCCAGAGCAATCCTTGATTTGGGAGTTCAGGAACAGGGAGAAAAGACAGGGGCCAAGAACAGAGCCCTGAGGGACTCCCAACCTGACTTGGAGGGGGGAGGACTGGATTTTGGCAAGTCTGACTGTCTGAGTTCTCTCTGACAGATAGCTGGCAAACCAGCCAGTGGTCTCAGAGGACGGGCCAAATGTGTGTGAGGGAATCCAGTAGTAGTGTGTGGTGCACCGTATCAAATGCCTTGGAAAGGTCTATAAAAATGGCACCAGCAATGTGGCCAGTGGCCAGAGATGTGTGGAGGGCATTAGTGAACTCCAGGAGAACTGTGGTAGTACTGTGGTTGTTCCAGAAGCCATGCTGCCCAGGATACAGAAGACTATATTTGGAAAGGTAGTCCATAAGCTGGGTGGCCACAATTTTCTTCAAAACTTTGTGGGGGGGGCAGGATTGAGATGGTGTGGTAGTTCCCAGGCTGGGTACAGTCACCGCTCTTAAGGATGGGTGTAATGAAAGCTGATTTCCATTTAGAGGGGAACTGGCCCAGCGATAGGGAGTGGTTCAGGAGCATGGTGAGTGGAAGAAGAACTTCATTAAAGGTGAGCCTAAGCAGCTTAACATCTAGTGTGTCATTGCTGAATCATGACTTGTTGAGGGCCTTGAGGAGAAGGGGACAGCTTCTCATTGCGATATTGTTTTAAAGCAGAACAGGGGGGCAGTGGGGAAGGTAAGGAGAAGAAACTGGGGGGAGAACACTACTAAGGTAGGAGAAAGAGGTATTAAATGTATTTGCAATCAGGGCAGGGTCAGTGTTGATACATCCATTAGCCCAGAGTTGGAAGGGAGGTGCAGAGGAGGCTTTACCACTGAGCTCTTTGAGAGAGTCCCCAAACTTGAACCCCGAGCCCCATGTGGCAGTGAACGAGGCTCAGTAGTACTCAGCTTTGGCCTTCCGAATATTCCAAGTACATTTTCCCTGTATTCCCAAGTACCTGTTCCCCGACCTCTCCGTCTCTGTTGCCGACTCCCGGTTCCACCGTCCCGGCCACAGGTGGTAACCTTCTCCCGCTAATGCCGCACTTGGCGCCTTAACCTCCCTCCTGTCCTCCCCTTTTTTGCTATTCGCCCTACCACCCCCTGTCTCCGTCTCTCCTGCCCTACCCTTACACCTGTCCCCTACCACCTCTCCCCCTAGTTCTCAACAACTGAATACATGTAATTTATCCTTATTGCTATGCTTGACTACACTGTGTGACTTTGTCCTTTGCAAATGTATCCTGCTCTGTGTAATTTCTTATGTATCCTGCAAATGTATCCTGCTTTGTGTAATCTCTTATGTATCACTGTGTTCTGTAACTGTACCTCCCGGTTCGTGCCTGAAAATAGTCACTTGTTGGCTAGTGCACTTACCCGGTCAACAAAAACTAAATAAATAAATAAATAAATTTATTACGCACCTCTTGGTAGTGCTGTCTATCAGAGGGTTTACCCGTTTCCAGGGCAAAATGCCATAGATTGTCATGATCACGCATTTGGTGTAATAGGGCTTGTGACATTCAAGGTGTGTCAACCCCTTTGATGACCTGTTTGCTTAGGGTGCATACCGGTCACTGGCAGAATTGAAGGTGTCATTGAAGTGGTCAAGTGCGGTGTCAATGTCCAAAGCGGTTGTAATGGGGGACCAGTCACAGGTTGAGAGGTGTTGTTTAAGGGCCCAAAGTTTGCCAGGTTTGACACGGCACTGAAGGATAGTTTTGGGGGGGCGTTCTTGCAATATATAATAAGTGACAAGGCACCGGGGAGTGATCACTCAGGGCATCAGGTAAAACCCTGACCGGGGTAGCTTTATGGGGTGCGTTGGTGAGCACCAGATCAAGGACAGTGGCAGTGCCAGACCTCTGGTTCAGTCTAGTGGCGGTGGTCCCAAGTTGGGACAGGGTTTGAGAGGCTGCCGCATCCCTAAAGGGTGCCGATGTGTCAGCTAGCCAATTTATATTAAAGTCCCCAAGGGCAATGATTTCTGCCTTATCGGGGAGAGACTGTAGGTAGGTGAGGACAGAGTGGAAAGCAAGCTTCTGATTCCGGGGAGGAGTGTATGTAGAAGAGAGGAACAGGGGGCTCTGTTAGGTGCAGTAGTGATTTTCAGAGTGAGGGCCTGGGCTCATGCTCAAGGGATGGGGTGGGAGGGCAAGACACTATAGTGAGTCCTGGATGTATAGCACACATCCACCACCTTTTTTAGAGGTACCGTCGGCAGGGTATAAAGTAAACCCAGGGAGTGAGACCACGGAGTCTGGGGTACAGTCATTGAGGCAAGTTTCTACTACTGAGATGATATCAGGGCGATTCAGGCAACCCAGCCCTGAAAGGAGTCAAATTTGTTAAGTAGGCTGCATATATTAAGGGAGGAGATTTTAAGATCCTTAGGAGCAGTGGACTGGGAAGGGGTTTGGGTGGGGCCAAGGTTGGGGTGGATGTCTCCTGAGTGGAGGAGAAGGAGCAGGAGGATACACATAGATGCTAGTTTTAGTCACTTCTGCACCAGTTTAGCTGCCATCAGGGAGGGGGAGGAGCAGTGCAAGAATGTGGGGACGGGTAGCTGCTATAGAGCGGGAGAGGCAAGGCAACGTAGAGTCCATTGCCTTAACGTGGCAACATCAGTGGGGTGGGATATGGGTACAGCCCATTGGTGGAGTGAGAGTGGTGGCCCCATTTTAGATGTGGGGGGGTTAGGGTGAGAAGCCTGATGAGAAGCGGTTTCAGCTCATCATGTTGGTGGGCGTGTGGCAAGTGACCTAGCAGAATGAGGGAGCCAGGGTTAGCGGTGCAAGCCAGGAGGCTGAGACAGCACCAGTAGGCAGGATCATTAAAAGTACCTGGTAGGTGGGGGGGCCGATGTGGTTAAGGGTGTTAAAAGGGTGTAGTAGGTAGCTGGAGGCAAAACTGAGCCAGCTGTGGTGTGCCAGCTGTGAAATTCGCCGAAGCACAGGGCAATTTCGGTAAAACATCTGGAAAGAGTCACTGTAATATTTCTTTACTGCGTGGGGGGGGGCAATTACACTAGTTCTAATTTATTGATATCGTTGAAAATTCAGCTAAGGCAAAGGTGCCAGCTACTGAGATGGTTTGGCTCTGACTGGGTATGTCACCATAGGCAGTGGAAGTATAAGAAATGAAAGGGTATATAGTCACATTAGGGTGAGGTCCCTAACAATAGGGCAGGTTACAGCAGTAATTGAGAGGAGTTAACTGGAGCGGCTGGAGAAAAAAGTTGAGAACAAATGTGTAACCCTGTGGGTGAGGCTGCTTTAAACAGGGGCGAAAGAAAGTTGGTCAAGTCAGATATTGAAGACAGGGAAGCCAATAGCCATAAGAATGTGCAGCAGTGGAGTGACCAATCAGCTGCTAGGCTGAGGAAAGGGGCAGGGCAAGGGTCTGTTTAATACTGTAAGGAGGTGGGGGCGGCAAAAAATTCAGTCCAGAACACAGCACAGAAAGAGATTTTCCTGAGATCAGGAAGTGCCAGGAGTTGAAAAATCAGCCAAGGAGCAGAAACTGCCAATCCGTGCCTGGCTCCTCCACTGGGCATCCAGTCAGAACAGTGGCATTCAAAACCACGAGTTTTGGAAGTCTGGTGTGTACCTGAATCTGTCCGGGGGTCAGTCGGGTGGTCTGTTAGCTGCAGCCGGCTCTGAGAATGTCAGGGCCACAGGAGCAGCTTGGGAAGCCCGCAGATGGGGTGTCTGTGGAACAAGGAGGGAAAGACAGAGGATTAAATACAGCTAGAGTACAATAGCAAGCTCAGTGGGGGGCAGGCAGTGAGGAAGGACAAAGCACGAGGTAAAGAGGTGGCAAATGCAGGGCAATTATTTACAGATAGAAGAGGAGTTAACGGGGGGCGTGGGGTTCTGGCGCCAGGACATCTGAGGAGGACAACAGCAACAGCAGGAGGCGTTGTAAGGAGAAGGTTTGTAGGTAAGGCAGAGAAGAAATTAAGCTGTTTAGAGAGACAAAATTGCAAGTGGGGAGGAGAAATTAATAATTAGCAGAGTGACCAGTGTGGGAAAGGAGTCAGGGTTTGGCAGTTGAGGCAGAAATGAAAAACTGCAGCAATCTTACTCAGTAGCTAGGTCTAAGCAGTCAGTCACCAGCTACTATACAATACAGTTTGTCCAGCCCTAGTCTCACAGTAGCAAGTAACACTGAGAGGCTAGACTAAAGGCTTGTGATAGACTAGCTAAACTGGCAGGTAAAGTATGACCAATTGATGCATAACATAAGTAATTACATTTACAAAAATTCAGTCTAGAACACAGCACAGAAAGAGATTTCCCCGAGATCAGGAAGCACCAGGAGTTGGAAAATCAGCCATGGAGCAGAAACTGCTAATCGGTGCCTGTCTCCTCCACTGGGCGTCCAGTCAAAACAGCGGCATTCAAAACCATGAGTTTCAGAGGTCCGGTGCGTACCTGAATCTGTCTGAGGGTCAGTCGGGCGGTCTGTTAGCTGTGGCCAGCTTGGAGAGTGCCAGGCCACAGGAGTAGCTTGGGAAGCCCGCAGATGGGCTGTCTGAATCTGTCTGGGGGACAGTTGGGCAGTCCGTCAGCTGTGGCAGGCTCGGAGAGTGCCAGGGCCACAGGAGCAGCTTGGGAAGCCCGCAGATGGGCTTTGGATCTCTGAGAACAGGGTGCATGCCCCAAGACTGGAAGATGGCTCACGTGATGCCCCTCCACAAAAGCAGACCCAAGGATGAACCATGCAGCTGTAGACCAGTGAGCGTTATATCCACTGGGGAAAGCTAATGGAGACAATCCGTAAGGAGAGGTTGGTAACCTTTCTAGAAGGTAATGGTCTCCAGGACAGAAAGCAGCATGAGTTTGGGTGTGGGGTCTCCAGGAGAGAAAGCAGCATGGGTTTGTGTGTGGGGTCTCCAGGACAGAAGGCAGCATGGGTTTTGTCTGTGGCAGATCCTGCCAGACCAACCTGATTGACTATTATAACTGGGTCATTGGGGCTCTTGACAAGGGCCATGTAGTGGATGTCCTGTATCTGGATTTCAGCAAGGCATTTGATTCAGTCCCACATGGGAGGCTGGTTAGCAAGTTGGGACACTAAGGAGTAAGGACAAAGATGGAGAACAGTATTAAGAACTGGCTGCAAGGGAGACAACAGAGTGTAGTGATTTGGGGGGAACTCTCCTCTCCAAGGGCAGTAATGAACAGGGTACTGCAGGGCTCGGTATTGGGCCTGGTGTTGTTCAGCATTTTCATTGCTGACATCTTGCATAACACTGATTAGTCAAGATTAGTCCCATTGCGGATGACACGAAGATGGGTGTGGTGGTGAATGACACAGTATGATGACAGGGGCTGTAGGGTGATCTGTCTAGACTTAAGTACTGGTCCGACACTTAGCAGCTGGGGTTCAATGCTAAGAAGTGCAAAGTCATGTACTTGGGAGCAAGAAACCCAAGGAAGAGTTATCAGTTGGGAGTGGTACAGACGGCCACTACAGAGGAGGAGAACAATCTTGGGGTGATGATAACAGGGCAAATTAACCACTCGGTACAGTGCAGGAAGGCAGTAGCTAAAGCCAATAAGATGCTTGAGTGTATTGCTGGAGGAATCACCTCCAGGAGAGGAGAGGTGATCCTGCCACTGTACAGGTCATTAGTGAGACTGCTACCTGGAGTACTGTATGCAGTACTGGTGCCATACTTAAAAAAGGATGTCATGTCACTGGAGGGGGTCCAGCATAGAGGAAACAAAGATCATTACATGGTTGGAGGACAAACCCTTCGAGAAAGGCTGAGGGAGCTTAATGTGTATTCCCTGGAGGTGAGATGGGATCGGGGGATTTGATAGAGACCCTTAAATACATAAAGGTTATAAACAAAACTGGTACAGAGGGGATATTTAAATTAAGGGGGGGAGGGACACAAGGGGACATAGTCTGAGATTGGAGGGTTGAAGGTTCAGGAGAGGAATGAGGAAGCACTTCTTTACAGAAAGGGTGGTGACTGTGTGGAATGCGCTACCCAAAGTGGTGAGACCCTGTAAGTCAGTGGGCAGTTTTAAAAGGGGATGGGACAAAGTGAAGAGGAGGATCACTGTTCTGGGGGTTGAAGAGGAAGGGGCAACTTCAGTGTAATAATTTCTAGCTGCACACTCAAGCAGACTTGCTGGACCTTATGGCCTGTATTTGTTGGCAGTTTTGTATGTTTGTATGGTGATATTTGTAATCCAAATTGTGATACATTGTGAAAACTGGTGCTGTCCCTTGAGAGTGCTGCACTGTAGTGCACTCATGCTTCCTTAACCCACATGACTCCTCTTAATGCAGCAGGTCACTGGATCTCTGCTCTCACAAGGTGTGCACAATGCAAGTAGGCTTTCTATTTGTGCCCTTTGCTTAACCAGCTACCTTGTGCACTTGCTGCAGGCTCTTCCTACCTCCTTCCACTTGCTTTGGACTGCTGAGGCCTTGAATCAACCCTCACACATCCTGGCTTCCAAATCCCTAGGTCAAACATAGTCTGGTACCATAGAAACTTAAACTTTGATGGCAGATAAGGACTGCTTGGCCCTCCTAGTCTGCCTATTTTCCCTATCTATTGTAATACCATAGAGCCTACTTGATCTTCGGCTTAACCCTCTCTTCCCTAATGACCAAGGTTCCCTTATGCCTGTCCCATGCATTCTTGAATTCCGTCTTGGCTTTCACCCCCACAACCTCTTGTGAAAAGCAGTTCCAGGCATCCACTACTCTCTCTGTGAAGAAGCACTTCCTTATGTTTCTCCTGAGTCCCCCCTTCATAGTATGTCCTTTGTTCATACCCAAGGAATTCTTACTGTATTCTGACTTATACAGTATGGTCTCACCATAGGACTACCCCAGAACCGAAAGGATTAATATAACCTTTGCAAACGATGGAATGCTAGGCTCGAGCTCAGTTTTCAAATCACTGTCCCTGGTAAGCAACTCTAAGCTGTCAGATTTTTTACTCCGCTTGCCTCACTAAGACGTCTTCAGAGATCTCTCTTCCATCGCTTGAATAAACTATATTTTCTTGGTTATTTTATCAGTAAAACTATTTAATTTAGTATTCTTTTTACTGTCTTTGGTTTCAGGTAGTAATTGTTTAGATTTTTAGTTTAGAAGAGTAAGTCGTTTTCTTCTCAGTTTCTCAACCGCGAGGAAACCTACAGTCTCCCTATTAGTTTTTGTCTTTATATATTTTAAAGCTTAAATGCTGTTCCGACTCAGTATAGTCAGTTAGTTTTAGCTGAATTTTACCAGGGTAACTCCTAGTTAGTGGGTCAAATTCAACTGGGGTAACTACTGGGCTTGTTATTAGTTAAAATTCCAGGGTAACTCCTAGTTTCTTGTATCCAGTTTAACAACCAAAAAAAAAAACAACAAAAAAGTACTACTTTATTTTGTCTGGTATCTGAGTTATGTCACAGAAACCAAAAAAGAGAACAGGACCCACTGGGTTCCAGCACTGTACTGAGTGCAGGGTACTGTTTGCAAAAGCAGATCCTCATCTTGTTTGCTTGTTCTGTCTGGGGTCTGACCAGTTGCAGGCAGACTGTGAGAGCTGTGCCAATTTTCCTCAGTCTACTATTGATAGGAGGTTAAAAAGACTGAGGGAAGGAATGGCTGAAAAGGCTGCTAACCCTACCGTTTAGCAATCGGATGAACTGGGAGGCTGCCCTGTGTCAGGGGCAATAGCTCTACAAAAAAATGTACCACAGATAAGGCTGCTGAACCGGCTGTAAAGGAAAAACAGCAGAACCCTCCTTCCAGACAAGGATTCTAGTGGAGTGGATTCCATTGCAAAGAAAGTTTATCTGGGATCATCCTCGGCTATTAGGCAGGCATCTTATATGGCCTGTATAGCCAGGTACCTGAAGAATATGCGGACCACAGTGCTAGAGATTGCCAAGGCAGCCCCTCCTCCCATGGCTGCTGACCTGGAAGCAGTTCCAAAAAGGGGTACTGAAGCTTCAAAAACACAGTTTAGGATGGCAGTGGATGCTAATGACACTGCATCCAGGCAAATGGCATCTTCTGTGCCACCAAGGAGGTTCGCCTGGCTCAGGACTACCAACCTGACACAGGATACTCAGAACAAAGCCATGGATTTTCCTTGTGACCCTGTGTCTCTCTTTGGGGAACAGAGGCATGCATGAAAAAATGGATGAGTACAAGGCTACCTACAAAAGTGCAGCAGCTAAAGACATGGTTGCCAATCTCCAGAAGCACCATGCAAGGGGTGGCAAGGGTAGAACTCTGCACAGGCCTTTTTTCCAGCCTCAAGTTTTTCCCCCAGTAGCAGCCTAGGGGATACTTCAGAGGCGGAGGCAGGAGGGGCAGTGGCCGCACTAGTCCCAGTGTCCAGCCAGTAGTACAGTCCAAACAGACTCCCTGAAGGGACTGTTCGGGTCACCTCCCCAATTCACGTAAGTATGCAATTTTTCCATTGTGCTCCTGTGCGAATTCTTGGAACCTCTTTTTTTTTCTATAAAAAATTCAAAATGTTGATATTTGAAAGGTAATCCTCTCTCTTTTGGGGTGAGACTCTCTTGTTTGCTGTGCAGTGGGCTTTGTTGACAAGAGATGTGGAGGTGGTTCTGTTTTTTTCTTCTTTGTGAAAAAAAATAAAATAAAAATCTCAAAGTTAAGGGGGCAGGTAGGGCGACTGGATTTGGTGGGGTGGGTGACCCTAGCGCCAGGATATCACTGTATGTACATGTGCGGGGGGAGAGAGCATGGTGAGCATGGCCTGGGAGGGGCCGGAGGGGATATAGGGGGAGGTGCTATGGTCAGCTGCTGAGCTGCGCCGTGGCGTCAGGGGTTGGCCTCCACTTGCAGTGCGTGGGGTTCCAAGTTCGAGTCTGGTCTGGGCGCTACTGCATTTTTGTTGCACCTGGCCCAAAACTTTTTTTTTTTGCCTTTGCCCCCCCCCGACATGCACCCCCCTGGAGTTGAGAATCTTTAAGTAGGAGGGTGCGGGAGGCGAAGCCCCCCTCATGGAGGGGGTGAGGGGGGAACAGCCTCCTCACAGAAAGCAAAGGATTTAAGTCCCAGCGCTGTATTTCCATGTGCTGGGGATGTCAGGGTGGCGAAATTGTTTTTGCCGCCCTGACGTCGCAATAATGCGAGTCGCCATTTGCTGATCGCCATTAGCACATACTGTAGAACCTTCTGTAGTAGTTGTTTCTCTGTCCAAGCCTTTCATTTGAAAATAGGCAGGGTGTCCTCTTCTCTGCACAAAGATAGAGATTACTCTCCTCTGACCCTCCCTCCTGAAGGACATCGGGAGACATCCAGGGTTGATAAAACTATGCCCTATGCAACTGAATTTCTGAGAGCTTGGCAGTTATTCCAAACTTTATACTTCTGGGCATGTTCTCAGCTCCTTCGTGTCCGAGTACTCCTCTCCATGTTAATCCTGACGCCCAAGGATATTATTATTGTTGTTATTATTATTATTATTAATTTGGGAGAGGGATTTTTCTATCA
This sequence comes from Neoceratodus forsteri, assembly GCA_016271365.2. Classification (NCBI taxonomy): domain Eukaryota; kingdom Metazoa; phylum Chordata; order Ceratodontiformes; family Ceratodontidae; genus Neoceratodus; species Neoceratodus forsteri. Next base: position 489,917,957 of record CM057457.1, read on the forward strand.
TGAGCTCCTCTCGGTACCCACTAGTTCCTGTCAGTCACCCTGAGGTTGATTCAGGTTATGGTATAATGAGGTCTCTTTCCTTCTCACACATTCGTATTCAACCGGTGGACTCCCTGGACCTTTCCCTCCAGGACAACACTGATAAAGAGGTGGAGGATGACGGTTGCTCTCCTCCAAAGAAGTTGACAGCTCTCTGAAGACACCCACAGGTAGGTTCTGAAAACCCCTCCTTCTCTTTTGGGGTTGACAGAAGCATTCAGAGGAAATACGATAAATGTTCTGCTGTTTTTTCTCTGTACATTTTCAAATTAAAGAGAGTTAGGGCAAACAGCGGTCTGCTTCTCAGCCTTGTGCCACTGTCTGCTCTCCCTCCAGAGATAGACTCTAGATAATCAAATACCATGTGTAAGAAATTTTATGGTAATGTTTCCTACCTTTATAGTATACGCTATTAGATATTGAGTTTTTTTGATGTATCCTATCCTTGCCATAATGCAACAGCTCTCTGGAGCACTATTCACAGGGAGGTTTGCTGAAATACCCAAGTGGCATATGGTAGCACTATGCTCTCATAGCCTTAAGTCATGAAGATGGGGGGGGGGGGATGGCTCAGAGGTAATGTGAGGAAGCATTTCTTCACAGAGAGGGTTGTAGATGCATGGAACAGCCTTCCTAAGGAGGTTGTAGAGTCAAAAGCAGTGGGGAATTCAAGAATGCATGGGACAGGCATAAAGCAATTCTAGTAGGGGTAGGAGAAAGTAGGCTGTTGGTTAACTAGGATCTGCAGCTTATCTGTTAGGGAAATGGGCACACTAGGTGGGCCAAGCGGTCCCTATCTGCCATCAGATTCTATGTTTCTATGTTTCATAACTTTACAGCTCCTAGAGTCTTGGCCTAGGCCATTTCCCTCAGGCTTGTCTGTCTGAAAAGTTCTAGCTTTTTGGGCTATGCTTTGGTGCAAATGTTGGTTTGTTTTTAGGGCAAACTAAAGCTGACAGGCACAAATGGACAAGTTTAACTCTCCTAGTACTCAGTTAAGGATAAACATTCCTTCCCCAAGTCTCAGGATGGGGGGTTTTGGGTAGGAATTATTTTCCCTTTAGCCTTGTTTCCCTACAGGTGCATAGAGAAACACAGTGTGTACAAAGAATGTATGCATTGTAATGGGCATCGAAGCTTAAAACGAGCTTTTGAAGTACTTAATTGATAATATCTTAGCAACCTCAAGATGTAGAAAAAAAAATTAAATTTCACAAAAATCACGATTTTCCTGGCTAGGTTTCTGCTATTATGTAGCTTATGCAGCTCGCAACGAAAAATCTGTATCTCGCATCGTTTGAGATATGAGCCTAGAAAGGCACAGCAGACGCCACCATGTTAGTCTCTGGGGAAAAAACGTCAACTTCAGAGTAGCGTAACTTGGCATCCATACAATATTTTGTCACCAAACCACCAAAAGGCACATCTATGAGATGTTGGCTGCCTTACCTCCAAATTTCAGCCCAAAAGACCAAACATTTTTTTGCAGCAGGGTGGCAAAATTGATGTCATTTGGCCATAGTGTTGCAAAGTAGTGTGATTTGCCAAAGCTTTCGCAAAAATTTATGAAAGTGTCGTAGGTGCGACACTACTCTTTCCAGAAATTTGAAAACCTATTTCTGGGGTGTTTAACCCCAAAATTAAGACATGCCTAGCATCCTCAGGGCTCAACTAGGTAAACACAAAAAGAATTGTGTCCCTAGATGGTCCCAATTTTAAATGCCAAGCAATTTTCTGATCACTAACTGAAAACAAAATGGTGGATTTGCGACACTACTAGGGCCATTTGTGACACTAAAAGTGCATTTGCGACACTGTCAAACTTTTGTTAACTTTTCCCATTGTCTTATAATGGGAACTTGTTTTAGTAACTTTTGAACTGTTTAATATTTTTTCACAAAATCTTCAAAAGGCACATTAGGGGACCCTGGCTGCATATTTCCCTGAGCGTTTTCAGACCCGGTCGCACAAACTGGTCGCGATCTGTAGAGTCGAACAAAGAATTCGCACAAAAGCATAAACTCATCGCAGATTTCCTTCGAACATATGAAATTTGCCAGCAGATAAAGGCCTAGAGGTCTATCAAGTCTGTTCGAATGTGCAGCTAGCACCCCTTATTCTGCAGCTGCCCCTCCCTTCCACCCTTCCCCTTCATTAACCCTCCCCCTTGTGCTGTCCCATCCTCGTTTGAAGCAGTCCACTGTTCTACTGGATACCACTTCAGCAGGTAACGCATTCCACCCAGCCACTACCCTCTCTGTAAAAATGTGTCTCCTCATCTCCCCTCTGAACCTTCCTCGCTCTAGTCTCATATCATGGCCCCTGGTGGCCCTCTCCTCCCTTACTTTGAACAGCCCCTCTGTACCCATCTTGTTTATTCCTTTCATGTATTTAAAGGTTTCAATCATGTCACCCCTGTCTCTCCTGTCCTCCAGTGAGTACATGTTCAACTCCTTCAACCTCCTCTCATATGATAAGTCCCCCAGACCCTTGATCATCTTTGTCGCTCTGCGCTGCACCCCCTCCAGTAACTTAATGTCCCTCTTCAGATACGGACGCCAGTACTGCATGCAGTACTCCAGGTGTGGTCTAATGACCTATACAGTGGCAGAATCACCTCCTCGAGGATATACCCCTTGCAATGCAACCCAGCGTTTTGTTGGCCTTTGCAGCTGCCTTCCTACATTGTGCCGAGTTGTTCATTGACCCTGTAATGAGCACACCCAGATCCTTCTCCTCCTCTGTCTGGGCTAGCTGCACTCCCCCTAGCTGGTAACTCCTCCTTGGGTTCTTCATCCCAAAATGCAGCACCTTGCACTTTTGGCATTAAAGCCCAGTTGCCAGGTGTCTGACCAGGTTTCAAGCTTTGCCAGATCATCCTGCAACCCCTACCATCCCCCTAGGTCATCCACCACCACGCCTACCTTGGTATCATCAGCAAACAGACTGATCTTGCTCTTGATGTTCCATGATATGTCTGCAATGAATATCCCAAACAACACTGGTCCCAACACTGAGCCCTGTAGAACACCGCTCGTCCCCACCCACCACCACCCTCTGTTGCCTTCCCTGCAGCCGGTTTCCTACCCATCTCACCAGCTTTGCACCGGCCCCTGTGCCTACTAACTTCCTTCCCAGCCTTCTATGTGGCACTGAGTCGAATGCCTTACTGAATTCCAGATACAGGACATCCACTGCATGGCCCCTGTCCAGTTGCCTAGTTACCCAGTCATAGAACTCGACCAGGTTGGTTTGGCAGGATCTGACACATATGAAGCCATGCTGTCTGCTGTCCTGTAGTCCTTTGGCCTCTGGGAGGCCACAGCCTCTCCTTCAGGATAGTCTCCATTAGCTTACCCACGATGGATGTGAGGCTCACTTGTCTGTAGTTTCCCGGTTCATCCTTCGGGCCACTCTTGTGGAGGGGCACCACATGAGCCATCCTCCAGTCCTGAGGTACACACCCTGAATGTAGTGAGGCATTAAATAGGTCTGTCAAAGGTCCTGCAAGGACCTCTGCCAACTTCTTCAGTGCCCTGGGGTGGATGCCATCTGGGCCTGGTGCCTTGTCCACCCTCAGTGCCTTCAAACCCTCTCAAACTGTGCTCTCCATGATTTCCCCCATCTGTCACCACTTCCCCCCTGCTTCTACCATTTCTCCCACCTTGGGTGTCACCCCCCTCTTCTCTTTAGTAAATACTGAGCAGAAGTACTCATTTAGTGCTTCCGTCTTATCGCATCCTGCTTCCACCCATCCCCCTCCTTCCTAATCCTTACTATGTGGTCCTTACAGCTCCTTTTCTCCCTGATCTACTTAAAGAAGTCCTTCTTCCCATTCTTAATGCCTTGTGCCAGCCTGAGTTCCGTAGATGCTTTGGCTCCCCTTACTGCCCTTGTCACCTCCTTCGATTATATCTAGTACTCCTCCCTGTCCTCCACCTCCCTGTTTTCTTGTACTTCCTAAAGGCAGCTCTTTTCCTCCTTACCTTTTCCATGACCTCCTTGCTCAACCAGATCAGTTTCTTAGCCCTAGCCTTCTTGCTCTGGGCTTTGCAGCAGGTTTTGGTTGCCTCCACTATCCCCAGCTTTATGAGCTCCCACCTCTGGTTAGTGTCCATAATAGATTGAATTCTGGACAGGTACCCTTTTACCACTTCCCCCATCCTCCCAAAGTCAGCCCTCCTGAAGTCCAGCACTATTGTGCCAGATTCCACTCCTTCCTTGCCCATATCCAATGTGAGCCATACTGAGTGGTGGTCACTCCCTGATAGCAGCTCCTCCACTGTAAGTTCTCTCTCAAAGTCCCCATTTGCCAGCACAAGGTCAAGGGTATTTCCTAACCTGGTTGGTTCACTGACCATTTGCAGCAGGAAGCTGTCCTGGAAGGCATCCAGCAGTACCTGCTCCCTTCTGTTCCTGGTTGTTGGAGTGCTCCAGTCCACTCCTGGCATGTTGAAGTCCCCCACAATCACCACACTACCCTTCTCACAGGTCCTCCTGCTCTGTCCCGCTAGTTCCCTGTCTAACTCCTCCGTCTGAGATGGTGGCCTGTACACCACTCCCATTCTAAGAATCCTATTCTTGGAATCCTGGATTTGCATCCAAAGTGACTCCATACTACCCTCCTCCCCTTCCTCCCTTACACACTTCAGTCCTTCCTTCACATGTAGTGCCACCCCCCTACCTTTCCCAATCACCCTGTCCCTACGAAATAACCTGTACCCCTTGTACAGACAGGTCCCTGTCATTGTATTGGGTGTCCCATGTTTCCATGATGGCTGCAATGTCCACCTCTCCCTCTGCCATGAGAACCTGTAACTCTGCAGTTTTCCTCCCAAGGCTCCTAGCATTAAGGGTAACCACCTTCCACCCTCCCCCCTCCCTCCCATCCTGCCCTCCTTTCCTAGCATCACCAATAGTACTTGCCATTTGTCCTTTGTCACTGTTATGGGGGTAAGCTCATATGGTTTCCCAACCTGTGGTCTCTGCATATCTCTTCCCCAACTGCAACTTTGCTTAATAACTCCACAGTCGTATATGCAACCAGTATGATAGTTGGCAGATCCCAAGATGTATTATTCTTGATCATTCCAAATTTCAGGCCAATCTGTTGAACGGTGATAAAGTTATTAAGGTACAAAATTTTACTCTTTTAACTTAAAAGGGCTACTCAACCCTAACTATGGTAGCACTACCATGCTACCATAATATATATAATATATAGAGCTAAACAATTACACTCATCTCTGTTCTACCTGTCTTCTCTACAGTCCTCGAAAAGCTGATTTATGCACAACTAAAACAACACATGGAAACCTTTTTGCTCCTGAACCCAGCCCAATCCGGCTTCCACCCTAACCACAGTACCGTTACTGCTTTGGCTAAAGTAACCAACGACTGGCTGTCCGCTATGGACTCAAAAAAGATCACAGGTGCTGGCTTCCTAGATCTCAGCAAAGCATTCAATACCGTAGACCACTCCCTAATTGAAAGCAGCCTTGCTAACACAGGTGCCATTCCTCCGACCATCCTGTGGTTCAGCAGTTACCTTCCGGGAAGGATGCAAAAAATGAAAGCCAGCGGCACGTTCTCCTCCCCTCTACCAATCACTGGGGGAGTCCGAAAGGCTCCATCTTAGGTCCCATCCTTTTCTCTCTATACATTAATGACCTTGACCATCATATATCCAAATCAAAACTCCACTTCTTCGCAGATGAAACAGCTCTCTATACATCTGACACATCCCTATCTGAGGTTAGAGATGTCCTCAAAGCCGACTTTGCTCAGTTCGAATCCTACCTCATTAACACCAAACTTCTTCTAAATGCTAAGAAAACCAAAGCTATGATCTTCTTCTCCAATACTTTGCCCTCCGTATCTACCTCCCTGCCTAAGGACTTCATAGTTACCTCCCTAGATGAGCCACTGGAAGTCACCCCGAAATTTAAATACCTTGGATTCTGGCTAGACAGCAAGCTCGCCTTCATGGAACACTTGGATGCCCTTTCTAGAAGATTAAAAATATGGTTAGGCTTCCTGTTCCGCAACAGGTCACTCTTCCCACTCAAAATTAGAACTAGACTTATAAAGGCCACATTCCTCCCGCTACTAGACTATGGGGACTTAATCTATACCTCTTCTTCAACCTCAAATCTAAATAAACTGGACATCCTATATCACCGTGTTCTGCACTTCATTATGAACTCCCCATTCTGGATGCATCACTGTGACCTGTACTCAGCCGTAGGTTGAACATCTCTCACTACCAGATGTATTTTCCATGCTGGTGCCTGGACCCTAAAGCTTTTACTTAACAAACTTCCTAGCTATCTAACTTCCCTTTTAAACACCTGCCACAATACTTATTCACTCAGGAAGTCAGACTTTATCTTCCTGAATGTCCCAATGACTCGCACCTCCTTTAGCAAGCATGCATTCTCAGTTACCCTTCCTGCTATCTGGAACCAGCTACAACTGTCTTTGAAACTACCCAAAGTAGTCTCTGTTAGCCTCTTCAAAAAGCTATCTAATGAAAAAATAAGATGTCTGCAGCTGCCACTAAAACTCACTCTGCTAGGACTTGTCAAAGCCAATTGGCCCATATAAACAGTTACAGCACTTTATGTAAGAGTGTGAAGACCTGCTCCAAGCATTATGGAGTACTACCTGAACACCTGTCTCACAAGTATAGGATTAGCACTTAATTTCTGTAGTGCACAGTTACTGTGTGTTATGTTAGTCTTGTTAGTATGTATACATCAGGACCTCCTTGTGAATGAACTTGCTCAATGGAGTTATTTTTCCTGCAGTAAACTTGATCTTGAATATATATATATATATATATATATATATATATATATATATATATAAAATAGTGGCACAGTAATGCCACTATAGTTTAGTTGAGGAGTCATTTACATGTTAACCCCAAATTTTGCACCTTAATAACTTTGCAACTGTTTGATGGATTTGCCTGAACTTTGGAATACACAATCAAGACCCATACACCTTGGGATCTGCCAAGTTTCTTACCAAAAGGATACACGGCTGCGGAGTTATTAAGCGTGATTTGCGCGTGCATTTTGCTTTTTATGGAATTCTACCTACAGGTCACATGGTTTGCGTGACTGGCTCGAAATCTTCAGGGAACGTGCGGCCGGGGTCCCTGATGTGCCTTTTGAAGATTTTGTGGAAAAATATTAAACGGTTCAAAAGTTATTCAAAAAACAATTTCCCATTATAAGTCAATGGGAAAAGTTAACAAAAAGTTCAACAGTGTTGCAAATACACTTTTTACTGTCTCAAATGGCCCTTTTACTGTTGCAAATCCACCATTTTGTTTTCAGTTAGTGATCAGAAAAATGCTTGGCATTTAAAATTGAGACCCTCTAGCAACCTAATTATTTTTGTATTCACCCAGTTGGGCCCTGAGGATGCTAGCCATGTCTTTATTTTGGGATAAAACATCCCATATGTTTTTCAGATTTCTGGAAAAAGTACTTTTGCAAAGTAGTGTCGCACTCATGAAAGTGTAGCAAATTTTTGTGAAAGCTTTCGCAAATCACAACACTACTTTGTGACACTATGCCCAAAATAACATGAATTCTTTGGCACCCCACTGCAAAAGAAAGGTTTGGAGTTTTGGGCTGAAATTTGGAGGGAACGCAGCCAGCATCTCACAGATGTGCCTTCCAGTGTTTTGTCGAAAAAATATTACACGGCGGCAAAGTTGCAGTACTCCAAATTTGACACTTTTTCCCATTAGGGATAACATTATGGCGTACGACGCATTGCAGCAATCGTTTGGCGCCCTACTGCAAAATAACGGTTTGGTCTTTTGGGCTGAAATTTGCAAAGAACACAGCCAACATCCCTCAGATGTGCCTTTAAGTGGTTTGGTGAAAAAATATTACAGGGGGACAAAGTTATGAAACTCCAGACTTCTGTTTTTTTCCCATAGGATAACATTACTGCATTCGCCGCGCCTTTCAGGGCCTGTATCTCATAAACGGTGCGAGATACGGACTTTTTGTCAAAAAAGTACTTAGCCCGCTTTTGGGGGCTAAGTACAAAACTAGCCAGGGTAGTGATAATTCATAAGACTTTTAAACTTTTTTCTATGTCGTACGGTTACTGAGATATAAGCAATTTACTATTCAAGTCCTCATTTTTGTGTTCCGAGAGTCATTATTTTGCATACAATTCTTTGTACTCACTGTCTTTCTCTATACAGTTTTTGGGTAAAACCAGCCTGTAAGCTTACATTACTGTTAACATTACTGTTTCTGCATGCGGTTCCGTACCCATTTCACTTACCATTCACGTTTACTCCACCATGTGCGTTATCCTTTCCGTTTTCATTTGCGTTTGCGTTGTTTTTAACATTTCTGTCTACAGTACTGTTTCTCTTTCTGTTTCGGTTTACGTCACCATGCGCATTATGATTTGCATTTGCGGGCACAACCCGCGCTCCCGCCACCACATTACATTCACTATTTCTCATTATCATTCTCAAAAAGAAGGGAAATTAGAGGTAAAAAACTCCATTTAATGCATCAGTTAGGGTTGTTCCACAGCGACAAAGGCGAGGAAATTCGATGTTAGGGTTGAAACCCCCTTTGCACCCTCAGCCCACCCTCCCCACTGGAATCGGGGTGCACATTGGGGTCATTGGTCCTAACTGTCACCCCATTCTCCTATTCCTCAGCTTCGTTCCACATGTGATGGGGTGACAGGGCCAATGACCCCAATGTGCACCCCGATTCCAGTGCAGGGGTGGGCTGGAGGGGTGCAAAGGGGGTTTCAACCCTAACATCGAATTTCCTCACTTTTGTCACTGTGGAACAACCCTAACTGATGCATTAAACTGAGTTTTTTGCCTCTAATTATATATACAAAATCACACATGCCCCCAACAGTGCAAAGCATCATGGGCTACATATGCAAATCACCACAGAATATTATGCTGGTTTAACTTTAAGCAGCAATGCATGGTGCCAAAAGGCCTCTCACACAGTTTGCAAGGGGTACCAACAGAAGACATAGACACGTGTTTCGTCCTACCAGGACAATGGTCGAATTTTGCACCTTAATAACTTTGCCACCATTCAACGGATTTGCCTGAAATTGGTATGCATGATTGGGCATGGTAGATCTTTGGTCAGGCATATGGCTGCGGAGTTATTAAGCGCCAACGAAATGAGCGTTTACGCTTTTTTGCAAATTCTTTGCTCTCGCCTACAGGTCGCACAGTTTGCACGACTGGTCCAAAAACTTCAGGGAACGTGCGGATGGGGTCCCCGATGTGCCTTTTGAAGATTTTGTGAAAAAATATTAAAGTTTGAAAGTAATTCAAAAAAACAAGTTCCCATTATAAGTCAATGGGAAAAGTTAACAAAAAGTGAGAAAGTGGCTTATTGCAGTTTTTAGTGTCGCAAATCACCCCTGTAGTGTCGTGAGTCAGACATTTTTTTTTTCAGTTAGTGAACACAGAAATGCTTGGCATTTAAATTTGGGACCCTCTAGGGATACAACTCTTTTTGTGTTCACCTAGTCTGACCCTGAGGATGCTAGTCGTGTCTTTACTTTGGGGTTAAACACCCCAGAAATATGTTTTTCAAATTTCTGGAAAAAGTAGTGTCGCACTCACGAAAGTGTGGCAAAATTTGCGAAAGGTGTTGCAAATCACGACACTACTTCTCCAGACTATGGCCAAAATGACAGGACTTCTGTGTCACTCTGCTGCTAAAGAATCATTTGGTCTTTTGGGGTGAAATTTGGAGGAAAGACAGCCAACATGTCACAGATGTGCCTTTTGTTGGTTTGGTGAACAAATATTCTACGGCTCCAAAGTTACGGTACTCCGAAGCTGGCATTTAGTTCCCATAGACTAACATGGAGGCGTAAGCCGCACCTTTTGGGGCTCATATCTTGAAAGCGGTGCAAGATACAGATTTTTCATTGCGAGTTGCATAGCCCTGTGGGCTATGTAATTCAGAATGATAGCCAGGGTAATAATGATTTCTGTGAAATTTTAATTTTTTTTCTGCGTCGTGCGGTTACTGAGATATTAGCAATTAAGTACTTCCAATGCTCGTTTTAAGCTTCAATCCCCATTATAATGCATATGTTCTTTGTACACGCTGTCTTTCTGTATGCATCTGTTTGGAAAACACCGGGTATGCGCTTCCGTTACTGTTGCAGTTAATGTTTCCACTTGTATTTATATCCCCCCTTGGTGTTACCGTTCCCGTCTACGCCACTGTGTGCGTTACCCTTTGCATTCTCATTCGCGCTTGCGTTACCATGTGTGCCACTGTTAGTGCTTTTGTTTGCATTACTGTTCCTGTTACTATGTCACAAGACATCATGTGGCGTTCGGGCCCCGTGTTCCCGCTGCCGCATTACATTCACTATTTCCCATCATCATTCTCAAAAAGAAGGGAAATTAGAGGCAAAAAACTCCATTTAATGCATTAGTTAGGGTTGTTCCACAGTGACAAAAGCGAAGAAATTCGGTGTTAGGGTTGAAAGCCCACCTTGGACCCCCCGGCCCACATCTCCAACCAGCATCGGGGTGCGCATTGGGGTTGTCAGTCCTAACTCTCACCCCATTCTCCTATACCTCTGCTTCTTCGCACATCTGATGGGGTGAGAGCTGGGGCCAGCAATCCCAATCGCCTCATGCCGCTGAGGCTGTAGGGCGGGTGGGGTTCAAGGCAGCAGACCCTAACACTGAACTTCCTCACTTTTGTCACTGTCTAATAATCTAACTAATGCGATTAAACAGAGTTTTGCCTCTAATATATATATATATATATATATATATATATATATATATATATATATATATATATATATATATACATACACACACACACACACACACACACACACACACACACACACACGATAAGTAAATAAATAACTAAAGTTAACCTCCAATTGCTGCAGTCTCTGTCTGTCTCCAGTAGCATGTCAGCAGTGGGAACTAGAGCTCTAGAACCTTGGGAGGGTCAAAGTCATGAAAGGGTTCCTGTCTCCTTTGGGGTTGGACCTTTTTCCCCGGCTATTACCTGAATTTTAAAGGAAAATGGGGAATGGTGAATCATTATTGACTTTCACAACCTGGGGTCAGGATGCTTTTATAATTCAGGTTTTTCTTTCGCAAATGCAGGGGATTTGAAGGGGGGGGGGCATGGCCTGGACCCGATGGTAATGGCAGCTTAAAGTTTTAGCTCCGTTCTACCTGGCATATAGTCGCTCGCAATCCGCCGATATGCTGGACTGAATTTAACTTAAAGCAACTGGTAAACCCTTCCCTACCTTTGCTGCACAGATACTGATGAACCTTGAGGTTGGAGGTGCGGTAGATCAACGAATATCCTGATGACTTCTCCTTAGGAGTCGAGCAGTCTGGTTAGGCCGTAACAGCGTGTGCGTAGTCCTGTTATACAGGTCCCTGCTTCCTATCCTTGTTGTTTGGTGCCCGATTACAGCGAAATGGGTCACAATTGCAAGATAACAGCGGACACTAAATAGTCATGGGAGACACACTGCAGCTCCTTATTTTCCCCAGTCTACATCACACTCCAATAAGTGGGATGGACGCGGCAGGAGCTAATGTTCAGAAGACCAGCAGACAACAGGCCCCTGTCATTCTTGATCAATCCCAGCTGGGAGACGCCCTGTCTAATATCACCAGAATGCTAGAGGCCTTATTGATGAGGGTGGACAGTATCGGGACATTCCTGGCAGGCAATGTAGCCAATGTTCGACGGCTGGAGGACAAACAGAATGTCCTGGAACTAAGAACAGAGGATCTCGAGCAGCAACACTTAGCTGTACTACAACGACTGCGAGACCATGAAGCCAAACTCGATCAGTTATGGTATAAGGTTGAAGACCAAGAAAACAGGGGGTGTAGGAACAACATTAGGATCCTCGGGGTCCCTGATGGCACTGAAGGGCCTAATATGGAGAGGTTCTTAAATGAATGGATACCCCGGCTCCTAGGGGACAGGTGGCGGGATCTGATCAAGGTGGGGAGGACACATAGAGTTTCTGGTAGAACAGACACTAATGCTCCAAGAACTATAATTGCATATATCCCGCGATACTCGATCAAAGAAAAGTTGCTTCAAGCCTCCAGAGAGATGGGGGAAATCATGTGGAGGGGAGCTACTATCTCCTTCTATAGAGACTTTTCCCAAGAAGTAGCCACCAAGAGAAGAGAGTATGGACCCATTAAAAAGTTCCTACAAGCGAACTCCTTCCAGTACAGATTTAAAAACTTACAGCTCTGCATCTGTATAGGGAAGGGAAGGATTTTCTGGCAGAATCACCGAAGGAAGCTGAAGCGTGGGTTAACCAGCACTGGCCAAACATTATGCCCAGAACTACATCCCCCATGTCTCTGGGCTCCAGGGGACCAAAGGAGCAGAGGAACAGTGAGTAAGGAGAAACGAGCACTAGGGGAAGGAAAACGCAACCGGACTGGTGCAGCACAAACAAGGTCCCCCACTCCCGCCCTGTGGGAACTACTGAGACACAGGGAATTGGGTAGCTCCTATCCTCCAAACCGTGGACCAGCCCTCAATAGTGGAGTTGGAGCCCGCGGATATGCGGGAAAGGCTTAAACACCCTGCTAGCACCCAGAACCACCACCGCTCCAGAAGTCCAACCCAAACCAATGCCAATAACCCATCTGCTTCTCCTTCTGCTAAACTCTCTCATGCAGAAGCAGCAATACCTCCATGACCACCCGAACAAGATGGATCAGATTCTGAATCTGGTGGACCGATGGAAGCTACCACTTGACTGGAGTGGGCGACAATGGCTGAAGAAAACGAAACAGGGTGAGCAGCGGCGGCTGGATTATTAGATCCTGGAAATAGATCTTTTACAGAGGCAGTGGGCAAATCCTGCAAGGCTGAATAGAACTGTTAAACTGCAGGCAGAAAGACAAGATGCCCTCGGCGTGGATGGCTGACATTCAGAATAATTAAACAATGGCTAAGTTCTCTGTTTTCTTTCTCAATGCATATAATGCCATGACCATTGGTTGTCTGATGTGATAAAGGCTCATCTTGGGTAGCATGTGGATTTTGAGAAACTTCGCTGTAGCACCCTCCCTCCTGAGCTGTTCTGAAGCCCTGAGGCTCTCAGAAAGTCCACCATATTATGATTAGGAGTGTCCCCTCTACTTGTAATATACAACTACTAGCAGACTTAGTTTTTTCAGTGATGGCATATATTCCTCCATATGGAGGACTCTGCAGGGGCAAAAGGTCTTTCAGTTATTAGTCTTAACTGAGGAATCCCCAAACTAGTTATACTAGCTCCTTTTGGGTATTTCAAGGCCTCTACCCAGGGAATCCAAACTGGCAAGTGGCATAGAGGTCCTCCTCCAAACCACCACTACCAGTTGCTTAATGTTTTTTCTTGTTAATATGTGAGATTCCCTACCGGCAAGCAGCCGGTAGGACCCACTGGCTCTTAGATCTGGTAATACAGAGATCTTAGAAGCCAGGTAGGGACGGATCACCTAACTTGGTCGTGACCCATCCCCCTTATTTGATGTTAGAAATAGTGTAGCTCAGACCACAGAGAGCTCTCTCACATGTTCACTTCAGCACCATTAACTGATTCACACCAGCTTTAGATACATTTTTTTTGGGTTACACAGATACTTTATTGTGTGTTTTTGTAGTAGTAAAGATATTGTAGGTTAACGAGTGTTATTTGTTATTTCCTCCTCATACAGTTTTCTTCTTGTTCTTATTGGCTAATGCTGCAGCAGTCTGGGACTCTAACTCTTTTCACATAATTGCTTACGCTCCTACTCAGTAAAGCTGCAAACCTTCTGATCGAACCACTATCAGGTGACTTCTCTCTCTTGCCATGGTCTCCACTGCAGTCGCTATTGGTGGATGAGTACTCCTCTAGTTAGTGCCGTCTCCCTTTTCTGCTTTGTGTGGAGGATACTAGCAATGGCAGACAGCTCATCATCTACCCAGGGCTGGAAATGTGTCTCATGAAACGTGAAAGGGCTTAATCATCTGGCTAAATGTACAAAGGTACTTCAGTTTTTAAAATCTATGGGAGCAGATATAGCTGTACTTCAGGAGACACGTGTAACAAGCAGAACAGTTCAGTGGCTGCAGAAGCTATGGGTGGGTTCTTTAGCTGCCAGCTGTGCTCCTTTCAAATCCAAAGGGGTTGTTATCTTACTACGGAAAGCCTCACCATGGGTAATTGAGGATAAGCGTACCGACTCCCAGGGAAGGTGGGTGGTTGTCAGACTCTCATATCCAGGGGGCTGGGTGGTGATAGCAAAAGTATATGGACACGGCATTGATTCAGGGAGCCTTTACCTGGATATCAGTCAAGCCCTCACTGAACTGACAACTAATCTCCCGGACATACCAATCCTGGTAGGTGGGGATCATAATTTTGTGCAGGATGTCTTTTGGGAAAAATCCCTTCCAGCCCCACAAACACATCCTAGAGACTTGGCAGGGCTAAAGAAACAATGAGGAATGGGGACTGGCTGACCCCTGGAGGAGGAACAATACCAAGGGGCGGGACTATTCCTTTTACTCTGCAGTCCACCATACATAGAGCAGGTTAGACTTCTGGCTAGTTGATCATGTGGCAGCCCCTGGGATTCTGGACACCTCGATTGATAGCATAATAATCTCTGACCGTGCCCCCGTATCCATCACCTTTCTCCCACCTGGTCAAGGAGCGCCGGCTACCAGCTGGAGATGTAACCCGTTACTGATCCAGGACTAAACCTTCCAATCCTTTATAGCGGAAGAAACTCGTACTTATTTTTCCCTTAACACGTCAGAGGAAGTCTCATCCTCCACGGTGTGGGAGACTTTTAAAGCTGTCATCCAGGGGAGAATTATATCGTACACTGCCACCAAAAATAAGGCCCAGGCAGCAACGGTGTGCCAGCTACAGGAGGAACGTATGAACTTGGAGAAGCAGTTTAAACTCACCACCCAATGCCCACTCAAATCCCCCCCCCCTTACCCCAGATCACAGGTCTGAAATATCAGATCAACTCATTGCTGCATAAAAATGCTAAGTGGCAACTACTCCATGCTAAACATACGTCTTGGGAGGGAGGGGATAAAGGAGGAAAATTGCTAGCTTACCACCTACACAAGCAGCAGGCATCATCCAGAATATTAGCATTAAGAAACCAACAGGGCAAGGTAGTTACCACTCCCCGTGACATTAATGAGACGATGCGAGCCTATTACCAGAAACTACCAGTCTCAATCCACGTTATCACTGGAAGACCTGTCTGCACATATGTCAGAATTTTGCAAGGGAGTCTCCCTTCCAAAACTCTCACAAGAGGAGTGTAGTGCTCTAGAGGCCCCCATTTCCACAGAGGAGCTGCACTTAGCACTTTCCCAGATGGCAAAGGGAAAACCCCCAGGGCCAGATGGTATGACAGTGGAGCTCTACCAACTCCTGGAGAAAGACATTGCCCCACTCTTACGAGCTCTTCTAGAGGCCCAAGCCACAGTTCTGCTCCCTCCTACTATGCGAGAAGCCCTAATGACATTGATTCCCAAAAAATCCTTGGATGCCCTAGATTGTGCCAATTTTCATCCCATTTCACTGTTATCAGTAGACACCAAATTGCTGGCCAAAGTGCTTGGAAATAGGATGAACCAGGTGCTCCATAGGTTAATACATCCTGTGCAATCTGGCTTCTCCAAGGGCACATCTGGAGCAGACAATTTCCGTTTAGTTCTTAACCTGAAATGGATAGCGCTCCATGCTAAGTCACCAATGGCTGCTTTAGCAATCAACTTTTCAGAAGCGTTCGACTCCTTGGAGTGGAACTATCTCCATGTGGTCCTCACCTTATAGGGATTTGGCAGCCACTTTCACACATGGGTCTCCACCCTATGCCACCTGCCCACAACCAGGATTGCCATCAACCGAGACATCTCTTCCCCCTTCCCCCTACAGCGGGGGATGAGGCAACGGTGTCTTCTCCCCCCCCCACTTTTCCTTATAGCCCTTGACCCTCTGATCAGGAAACTTATAGATACCCCTGATATTTCAGGTATCCCTGTTAAACAGGAGACCTACCTGGTTAACGCATATGCAGACGATATGTTGCTCACATTGTCCAACCCATAGGTATCTCTCTCCTCAGTCTTAAAAGTGCTATGAAACTATGCCCATATTTCTGGCTTAGTAATAAACCAAAAAAAGACTATTCTCTCTCCTCTGTACCCTAAATGTGGTAGAGACTCTCTGAAAGGCACAGACATCTCCTGGGCCCCTGATGGGTTTTCTGACCTGGGGAGATATATATATATATATATCTGCAGCATGGAATGACCTTGAAAAGGGGAATTTCTCCCCACTTTTAATGACCTTGACAGCCAAGGTTCAATGTTGGTGAAGGCTCAGCTTATCCTTGAAGGGCAAAGTCGAAGCAACACATATGTTCATCTTACCAAGAGTCTCATACTTGCTGAATAACCTCCCAATCACTCTATCCATTAAGCTTTTCACTTCCTTAGACAAACTCCTCTCCTTTCTCTGGGAAGAGAAAGCGACATGCTGGGGGTGAGCAAAACTAAGGGCTCACTGGACCAGAGGTGGTTTGGGGTTACCCTGGTTTTTGGGATACTACTTAGTTTATCGAATGGCCCAAGCCAATGCATGGTTTGTCTCCCCAACCCCCCACCCCCTGCAATTGGTCGGTCTAGAAGCTACTCTTGTGTCAGATAATTCCCTGTTCACCCTACTTGGAAATAAAAAAAAACCCTGGACATCAGTTGACTCCCATCATGATGGAAACCTGCAACACTTGGCACTGAGCAATGACCATTACTGGTATATCAGGTGTGGCCAGATCCCCCCAGTCCAGTATGCCCCCCTTTGGCATAACAGGCTTATCTTGGCTGATCATAAACCCCTAAATTGGCTAAGTTGGGACAGGAAGGGTATCCATTCTGTGGGTGATCTTCTCCTCCCACATAGTAAAACTCTTACATCATTCGAACAACTACAGAATAGATTTGATTTACCAGAGCAGGACTTTTGGCGCTATCTCCAGATAAGGAGTGCACTCCAAGCTCTACTGCTCAGACCTTCAGATGAGCTTACATGGGGGTGCCTAAATTCACTACATAAGCTGAAACACGGCCCGGGACTGGTGGGCAACTTCTACAGGGTACTAAGAGATGCTCAGCCAGACACCACCTCTCTTTGTCAGATGGTATGGGAAAATGAGCTTCAGAGCCCAATTCCTCAGCAGAGATGGTCGTTTTGTTTAAAGGCGGCACGCACAATGTATGAAGATGCCAGGAGCCACCTAATACAGCTGAAAATTCTCCACAGATGATATAGAACACCTGCTTT
Organism: Neoceratodus forsteri; assembly: GCA_016271365.2. Taxonomy (NCBI): domain Eukaryota; kingdom Metazoa; phylum Chordata; order Ceratodontiformes; family Ceratodontidae; genus Neoceratodus; species Neoceratodus forsteri. The sequence continues at coordinate 489,935,402 of CM057457.1, forward strand.
CCTGGCTAAGATTTAAGTGCTGAACCACGATAAATGCTGGAGATGCCAATCATCACCGGCACACATACTTTACATTCTGTGGACATACCTTATACTTCAAGCCTTCTGGTCCACAGTCCTGAAGGACTGCTCCAAAATTGTAGGTAAGCCTATTCTCATATCTCACAAAGCTTTGCTGTTAGTAGATGACTCCTCCCTAGAACCCCTATTGGGGCCGCTCAAAGCTTGGGCTATGACTGCACTTATGGAAGCGAAGAGGGCCATTCTGATGAAATGGAGACAACCCACCGCCCCAGTGGCTCCCGTTTGGAGGGCAACCCTGGCCAGACTTGCAATCTTTGAGAGGGCTCACAGCAGTACGGAAGGGGCATCTCCCAAGATACCACATGAAATGGGATACATATCTGCATTCACATATATGTATGGTCTGCCCAACCCTCCAGTCAGTCTTCCAATGGGATAATCCTCTCCCCTCCTTCTTCCTTTATATACTACCCATCTCTGCTTTGGGCACACGGGAGTTCTCACCTCACTGTCAGCTACACCTGCACCTCCGCTGGCAACTCTACTCTCTACTCCCTGTTACGTGACTGCTGCAAGCACCCACATTTTGGTAATTTAGTATAGAGTACAGTAATATTACCTGTGAAGCAATGCCTTCTGCTAGCCTAGGATCGTTAGATGTATATTAATTTTATTCCTAGAAACTGCTCATAAATATGGAATGATAGGCAATAATTAGTTATATAGAACTCTCTTACTTGTCTACTAATCTGTGGAGAGCCAGATTGCTTCTGTACTGGCCTGCTATGAACAATATATTAATGTCTGGATGTATATACAATTCTATGACTGTGTTCTTTACTTGTCAAAAACTGTCATGTTTGAAAAAAGATGAAAATCAATAAAAATCTTATATGATAAAAAGCAAATGCAAGGGATTTTCTAGGCTCCCTCAATACAATCTATGTTCTCAGTTCCTTAGCCCTGTGTTTTTGTCAGGCGACTACTAGTTATCTTCTATTCCATTTAGACTGTCTCCAGAGTGTTCCCAGATACTGGGTAAGAAACAGGCTGTTCTCCAGGTATCTGAGTAGGCTGGTGGTTCTCCCCTAAAGACAGGGAATCTCTGGTTTCTCTCCTCAGAGACTTGGCTGTCCTTAGCCAATTCTCCTTGACTTTGGTTTTCAAACCCTAAGTCTGACATGTTATTTCCTACAGTCCTGTTTTTTTTGTACCTACTAGGAAAAAGTTCCCTAACCATCCAAATCTCGGCAACTCTTAGGGGGCAATGCTCATCTCTCATCAGGGGAAGTTAGTTATCTGTATATGGCACATAATTTAGACACTAGAGTCCCAGGGGCTAGACCTCTAGGTCAGATTCCAAATAAGAAAATTTTTCATGAAGCCTGAACTCTGTTACAAGCTGGACTGGTATATGAAAACAGTGAATTTCACACCTCTTTCCCTTCAAATCTTTGGTTCAGAGGCTGCCTTCCGGTGGGTGCTTCCCTTTGGGGGGGTTCCATCATTGGGTCTTGGTTTCTGAGATAGTCCTTCTTTCATAAGCCCCTGGAATCTCAGAGCATCTCTGTGAGGCCTGCATTTTTTCAGTCTAGAGGTCAAGTTAGTACAGCGAAGGTCGGATGATAATCCTACCATGTATCTCACCAATGAGCATTGGGACATAGGTGCCGGAACGGAGGGGCCACTAGGGCCATGGCTCTACCACTTTCATAAGTGGCCCTATCACTTTTTGCTCTCATGGTAATATATTTAATAGGGGAACATTTACCCCTTACATCTTTGGCCCTACTACTTTTCAAACTATTCCGGCACCACTGCATTGGGACACAAGGCTTCCAGTCTCTCCGCAATAGCTACAAGTTTTGATCTTTAGCCTGCATGTTTGGAGGTGTCTTAGTCACTCATCTGTTGGGCAAGGACAATATTTTAGCATAGTCAGGGCCACCACAAGTGGGCCCTTTGGCAGATCCTCTAAGTCGCATTGGTCAGGGCCACCACAAGTGAGCCCTCAACACACAAGGCCTAGCCACATCATTCAGGGGGTAAGGTCAGGTCCAGATCTGAATTTTTGCCTCTAGCCAGAGCCACCAGTTTTTCCTTTTTCCTGTTGCATGCCCCAGCTCAGGGTTCCTTCCAATGGACTTTCTTATCTTAAGACTGGTCGGAGAAGTTTTCTCTCTCCCATATATTTTTCTTCTGGTTCCTAAGTACTTCTGTACTTAAGGAATCATCCAGCCACCATGATCCCTTGGTACTTTCTGATAAAAAATGTTTCAGTTAAACAGTCTTCTGGCTACTCTCATTTCCACAAGCTACTTCCTTTCTCACACAGGAGTAGTGTTTCTCAACTCTCAGTCTTTTCTCCTCAAGGCCTAGCTCTTGAGAGGCTAGATCTCCTAGAGTCCCTGAATCTTAACAAGGCCTGGAATGTCTATGACAAAAAGAAAAGGTTTTAGTACCACGAAAACCTGTTTCCTAGTGGAAGCGGCTTTTCCCCTTAGTACAAGGACAACAGCATAGAGTTTTTTCAATCCTCTTACCTCTAATGACTGGATTATTTAGTTCATATCCTGGCATTACTGTCTTGTACACTGAACTAGTTTGGTCCTTATGACTTGTTTCCTGTATAAATATACTGTAAAGGTTTTTTTTTTTCTTACTTGCAGTAGGACAGTAGGTCTCATTCTTGGGAGTACACCTAGTGGATACTCGGCTTCTGTTTTTCTGTCAGGCAAGAGAAATCTGTCATTTCTCAGACCATTTCAAGGAATTCTGCAAGGCACTGTTTCACTTCCAGACCCTTCTAGGGACCGGAGTTTTTTGCTGTGGAACACAAACCTCTGTATAGTCAAGTTCATGGGGTGTCCCTTTGAACCTGTGGCAATTCTGTCCTGAAGCAAGTAACATCAAGGACAACCTTTCTGCTGGTCTTTTCCTCTGTCAGATGGGTTTCAGAGTTTCAGGTCTTTCATTTAGGCCTTATCCCCTCAGTGCCTTTAAGGACATTTTAGTTCTTTGGACAGATAGGAAATCATTTTCTTAAGTGTTTTACCATTTCCAATTTCATCAGTGCTTTTCTCTGCCTGTACTGCTCTCAGGCAAGTCCTGTCTAGGCCATCTTAAGCTGCTCAGATGGGGCATGAATTAGTCAAAACAACTCCACACAGTGTAGAAAGGCAGCTGCAAAGGCTAACGGGATGCTGGGGTGTATTAACAGAGGCATATCCTCCAGGAGAGGAGAGGTGATCCTGTCACTGTATATGATACTGGCTAGACTACACCTGGAGTAACTGCGTGCAGTTCTGGCAGCTGTACCTGAAGAAGGACATTGTTTTACTGTATGTGGTGTAGTGCAGGGCAACAAAAATGAGGCAGAGGCAAGGAGATTTGAACTATGAGAGTAGGCTGAGGGGGTTGAACATGTACTCCCCGGAGGAAAGAAGGGATTGGAGGCATGACTGAAACCTTCAAGTACTAGAAGGGAATAAATTGGATAGCCACAGAGGGACTTTTCATGTAAAAGAAAAGAGAGGGACACCAGAGGGAACAAACTGAGACTGGTGGGAGGAAAGTTCAGGAGAGAAAAGAAGAGACACTTTTTAATGGAGAGGGTTGTGCTCGGATGGAATGCATTACCAGAGGAAGCGGTATCCTGTGATACAAAATCCTGTAGTATACAGTGTGCTGCTTTAAAAGGGGATGCCTAAGCCACAACCTGCAATTGAATTTGATCTGTAGTACAATGTCCCTACTTGTTGCAATATTTTTTTGAAGATGCTGCCCTCTGCAAATGGAAAGTTGCTATCATATCTATTAATATATTACACATATTATACAGTGACATATATTACTAACATATTGCCACAGTCTATACATTTAGAAATGAAATACAGAACTGCAGTATACTGATTTAGACACAAGTAATAGTTACACACACACACACTGCAGATGGGAATGTGTTTTTTTTCTATACTGAATTTCCATAGTGCTATGATGCATTGGGTTCAGTGGGATAGTGTCAGTGGCTCAGTAAGTAGCATACTCGCCTCTGAGGCTGGGAGATCAGAGGGCTGTGGGTTCAGTTCCCACATCTGGCACTTGGGTTAATATCCCAGTACTGACACTGTAGTGCAGCATAGTGGGGTGCTGCACTTCTGAGGTGCTGTCTTTCGGATGAGACATTAAACCGAGGTCCCGTCTGCCTGGATTGGTGGTAGTTCAGGTGGATGTTAAAGATCCTGTGGCACTTATCAAAAAGAGAAGGGGAAATTCCCTGGTGTCCTGGCCAAATTTCCCTCATTCAGTAAAAATGCCATCATCAGCTTAATCTGGTTCAAGGTCAGTTGCCATTCATCTGTATCCCCCTCCACCCGGGTCGTGCCTTAAAATAAGCAGGATTTGTCTAGTGCACTTACCCGGTCAACAAAAACTAAATAAATAAAAAAAAAAAAATAATGTAGGTTGAGGTGTAGTGTGCATGATAGTCTTGTCATGTCTTTGACTCCTCCTCCTCACAAGCAGACTGCATTTGAAGATACTTGAAAAAAACATCTACGCTGTGTCTAGACTGGCTGCCGCTGCAGTAAGACTGTGCCCGATGTTCCGCAATGTATTTATCAAGGCGTGCTCTGACTACATGTGGACTCGCTTTCAGTGGGGACCAGCTGTTGCACAGGATGGGAGAACATACAAACAAGCTGAAGGAATAAGTCGTTTGTCTTGGCAATGCAGTTAACAAGTTGACTTGGATTCATTTTTCTATGTGAGCACTAGATTTTGGGAGGTGTTAAAATATTGACTTCAGCCACGACTATAAAAACTGTGGTTATTTTCTGCAAAAATCAGAGGAGCGATGGACCAAGCAGTTAGATGCATGAAACTACTAAGGTATAGATACTGTTTTCAGAGCCAGGACAATAAAAAATAAGGTCACCTAAGGGGGATGGAACTCTGGTACAGATGTATGTTCGTGAAGCACTAGTACACACCAGATTAGGATTTGCGCTCTCGGAATTCGGCACTCACAGATCAGTACAGTTTTGCAACCATAAAATAGAAGATTGTGGCTGACATCTGTCAAAGTTTAAAATGTGCATGTAATGCAAAGGAACTTTTTTTTTATCTTGTTCTGATAAGTTTTTATTGGGGGAGGGCTGCCTCACACTACAGTACTTCAGTAACACAACTCACCCCGAAACAAACAAAAAAAAGCATCAAAGAGCTCTCCGTTAATTGTCAGCTCTCCACCACCGTATGTACGAAAGGCCACTAGTGCATGAGTATCGTAATGAGATCTATGCATCATTCAAAACCACTTGTTCAAAATGTGGCTTTATGGTGGTGAAGTGTGAACCACGAGCAATTACACAAACTATGCCTCTACTGGCCATTTTGGGAATATAGTGGGGAGAAATATGAAAGTTGCACACCTTCTGAACTCTCCTGCATGGCTTCCTTATTTTGCATTAGGGAATAGGTAGGAATAAGGAAAAGTAAGAGCAGCACGTACTGCTGATATTAAAATGTGGCAGTCAGGAAAATAAAATGAGCACAGAACCGAAAGAAAACATGCAGAGAACCCCAGATGTAGACCAGTTTACTGAGAAACTTGCCATTCCTGAGATTGAAGGTGGTGCTGTCCAAGGTAGATGCTCTCTAAATCTGTCAGTACAAGAAGCGATAACATAGTGGTTGACTCCAAAATAAGAAGGCACACCAGTGGAAGGGAAATAGAAAGAAACAATGGGAAGTGAGCATGCACCTGCCCACACCGCCTCCCTCCACATTCCAATCATTTTCATGAACATGCATGCCAGACGACTCGTGGCATAAGTAAACAAAGGAGGTGGAGTGACCTGCACTGAAAATATTGTTTTTTTTACCAAATTGTTTTGTAAAAACATCATTAAAAGTTGACAGAAAGTCAAAAGGGGTGATATGGGGATGATCAGCATACTAAGTCGACAGGGTAACTGCACTTTGATATAGTCAACAATTCTCTGATAGTGCAGCTTTAAATATAAGCATTGTTCTATTCTGTCCACCACTTACTGTTCATAAGTACAACCCTGTAGTATCACCCATATGTCCTAGATGCAATAATAACCTAAAATCATACTGTCTTTATTTCTGGACATGCCCAGTTTTGCAAAATTTTTGGGGAGCAGTGGTGACGGAATTACAAAAGATAGGGGGGCAACAATACCCTATGTCCCCTTTATTATTATTGTTTGGGATAGAAGAAACAGGGGAAGGGGAATGGATCCCTGTACAATGATGGCTTAGGGTAGTGTTGTATATGGCCAGACACTGTATCCTTAATACCTGGGTAACGGCTGCAAAGCCTACTATAGCTCAATGGAAGGCCCTGATACCACAAGCCCTCACCTTGGAGCACTTGATTTATGTTATTAAAGAAAAGGAAGAACTTTTCCTTAGAACATGGCAACCATATTTGCTATCTCTGACAGCAGCAGATAGTATGATGCTAGGAGAGGGCTGGGTCTGATGTTAATTTTACCAGGGAATGGGTTTACTGGTTGGCCTTAGGAAATACAAGGGGCCCTGATTCCTTCACATCCTGGATTACTGCTTGAAGAATGACTCGCTGATTGGTTCTAGATAGATATTTTATTAAGGAATTGGATCTTACAACTATACGACAAAATTTAATAAACAAATGATGCAAAAAAACAGAGTATAAGCATTGTTCTGATGATTTGAGAGGACATGGGTGACAACTCCTGGAAAGTACTCCAAGAACTGATTCAAGGAAGAATGCATATATAGCACGATCTATTAGATTGTGGAACCATCTTCCTGGGAAAATAGTTGATGCCTCAAATTTCACTAATTTTAGTTGCGGGAAGGTCATGTCAGACGAATCTAATTGATTTCTTTGACTGGGTGACCAAAGTAGTAGACCAGGGAGGGGCTGTGGACATGGCCTACCTAGACTTCAGCAAGGCATTTGACACAGTCCCACACAAAAGATTAGTAGTCAGATTAACCAGCCTGGGAGTGGGTCCCAGGGTGGTAGCCTGGGTAAAACATTGGCTGAACAACAGGACACAGAAGATAATTGTAAATGGAGTCCACTCTGAAGAAAGAGGGGTTACTAGTGGGGTACCGCAGGGTTCAGAACTGGGTCCAGTCCTTTTTAGTGTCTTTATAAGTGACATTGCAGTGGGACTGGAAGGAAAAGTATACCTCTTTGCAGATGATACAAAGATCTGTAACAGGGTTGATACACCAGGAGGCATGGAAAGGATGAGAAGGCACTTGGAGGAATGGTCAGAAGTATGTCAGCTTGAATTCAGTGCAAAGAAATGCAAAGTAATGCACCTGGGAAACAAAAACCCAAGGGAAGATTACACAATGGGGGGAGGTAGTAACAACAACGAAAATGGAAAGCGACCTGGGGGTAATCATATCAGATGACCTTAAAGTTGGCAAGCAATGTGAGAAGGTGGTAGGGAGGGCTGGGGGGATACTGGGATGTATAGGGAGAGGTATCACCAGCAGAAAACAGGAAGTTGTTATCCCCCTGTACAGACAGTTGAGAGCCCCATCTGGAGTACCGTCCAGTTCTGGAGACCCCATCTCCACAAGGACATAGACAGGATGGAGGCAGTTCAGAGGAGGGCAACTAAAATGGTGCAGGGTCTGCAAGAAGAAGCCATATGAGGAGAGACTAAAGGAGCTTAATATGTATACCCTGTGAGAAAGGAGGAGGGGACATGATAGAAATGTGTAAGTCCAAGAAGGTAGCATCTTTCAGAAAAAGAGATGTACAAGAACAAGAAGCCACAATTTGAAGGTAGAGGGGGAGCAGTTCAGGGGCAATGTGAGGAAATATTTTTTCACAGAGAGGGTGGTGGACACATGGAACAGTCTCCCTGAGGAGGTTGTGGGGTCTAAAACTGTGGGAGAATTCAAGAATGCATGGGACAGACATAAGGCAATTTTTGTGGGGGGTAGGAAGAAATAGGCTGTTGGTTAAATAGGATCTGCAGCTTACCCTCTAGGTAGGGAAATGGGCAGACTAGGTGGGCCAAGCGGTCCTTATCTGCTGTCAAAGTCTATGTTTCTATGCATGATTTTCTACATGATGATAGTTCTAGTAGTGGGGACAGTTATCATGGGTTCTAGCTTTTTACTGTCCTACATCCACAGTATAAACCACAGTGTAGAATGTGGGGTCTTTTCAGCATTTACTCATGATTGTGACATTTATACATATTAGGCTCAAATATGCAGCAGAGTTCTTTAGTTACTCCATTTGATGAGCATGACAGATATCGTTTTTCAAATTCTCTTTAAAACCTGTCTCCACTGTCACTCTGGGAAATCACCTCTCAAACAGGACTTAGCAAATTCTACCTGTTGTAACCATCAGGTGTGGCCATAAACAGATGCTGTTGAAAAATTGGGGTCAAAATGTAAAAAACAAAATAGTTATGACCAAGTATTGAACCTACAAAGATGTTTTTTTATTCTGTTCATCATTTTTGCAGCTCTAGGCCCCCCATATTCAAATAGTTATTATACAATGGCAAGATGGAATCCTGGGCTCTGATTGGTCAGTCTGGGACTGCACCTATGATGTTATCCCAGAACAATATCACTGATCAAGTCCCAGTACATACATAACCAAATGGCATTAAAAAGGTAAATCACGTTTCCCTTACATCTACACACAACCAGCAGCTGTAGCTGTCCTGACATGCTTTTCCTGGTTAGTAATTCCCAGTCACATTCCCACCGACCAAACCCAGTAGAACCTCCACTTTCCCATACCCAGACTTTAAATTATTCGCTTTACTTAGTTCCAAAACAGAAATGAACCTGTCAGTTTGCGCAGCTTGCTGACACCATACACTGCTTTGAAATGGGTAGTGCATTACTGCTGGAATGACAGCTTTGTTGCTCACCACTCAGGCATTTGTTCAGAAAGTAGCACACAGTGTCTTTTGATTTTTTTATTATTTTTCAATTAAAACTCACACATTCAATCCTTCTCCAAAGAACCTCTCTATGTGACTTCTCAGTGATCAGGAACGGAAAACAGAAAGTCTCGATCAGCTTCGTTGAGTCGTACTGTGGTGTCAGCAGTTTGGGAAACACATAAATCTTCACCCAGTCCCATGGCGGCATTTAGAGCAGGTCAATTAAACAATGGATAGCAACAGCTTACCAATGAGAAGTGTGTGTGGGGGGCAGATAGAAGAAACTCACTGCAAGCATCAGCACCATCTACAGGGCACCAATGGGGCAGCACTATTTTTCCCATATGTAGACCTACTCAGTAAAAAAGAAAATGACTATAAACATATTTCTAAGCATTTTTTTGCATAAATGGATTTATTTAAACACAAACACACACATACAATCACAGTCCTATACAGAGTTCATCAATATCATGTAAAATCAGTATTTCTCAACATTATATCCTTTCATATTACAGACATCTAATCTTAGAGTTTCTCTACCTACAATGATGCATTAACACACAGATAATAAATGTACTTTGGGATTGTTATACATATATACAAACAGGGTAGAATAATCTATTATTTCATAGGTCTATACCATCCCAGAGAAACTTATTTTCCTGCTGAGAAAGATCTGCCAGGAATGGGGCCCACTCTCTAGTAAAGCTCTTAAGCCTATCTTTTACCAGGAGGGTCAGTCTTTCCAATACTAAAGTCCACAATGCCAACACTTGCCAGTTCTGTAAAGTAGGCATGGCACATGAAACCCACTTGCTTTGTATGCAATGTCTCGCCAAAATTAAGAGAATCCTCACCCACCTCGACAATGGCTCCCTGTCTCCCCCTGCCTCGTATTCAACCCCAAATAAACATGTCAGTGGGTCCTGTGGAATCACCCTTCCCCACATTCTCCCAGCCTCCAAGACCACCAATTTCCAAAACTGCTGCAAGACCTGACAGATCCAGAAACAGTGAATATACAGTATGTACCCACTATTCTCCTACATCTACCACACTGAGGGGAGGTAGCAGGATAATGTATGTACCCACTTCTCTCCTACATCTACCACACTGAGGGGAGGTAGCAGGATAATATATGTACCCACTTCTCTCCTACATCTACCACACTGAGGGGAGGTAGCAGGATAATATATGTACCCACTTCTCTCCTACATCTACCACACTGAGGGGAGGTAGCAGGATAATATATGTACCCACTTCTCTCCTACATCCACCACACTGAGGGAAGGTAGCAGGATGATACTTATGGACCATGGCCGGTGGATAATATATTCTGTGAATAAATTTATAAAAAGCTTCTTTGAACTTATTACAAAGAAGAAGTCCCATATGCATAGACAGCAATACTGTCCAATCCTGATCTTGAATTTGAATACACAGGTCCCGCTCCCATAACCGTCTGGTTTTTATAGAGAGATCCAGCATACAGTACCTCAATTACCGAACAGCTCTCCCAATGAATCCTTTGATCTCCTGATTTGATCCTTGAATAAGCTGTTCTATTTTTTTTTCATTTCCACCATACCTGGACCTTCTCTAATTAATCTCCCTATATATGCCCTAACTTGGAAGTACTGAAACAAATGTCTATTCCCCAAATGTAATCTTTGTCACAATTCTGAAAATGAATAAAGTCCTCCCCTAGTCATTAAGTTCATTAAATTCTTTATTCCGTCTTTCTCAAAATTTGAATCCTGGCAGAAAATAAGGGTTACCAGCGACCGGTACCAACAGAGTATCAACTTCAGCAATCCCTCTTCGCTTTAAAAGTCTGCCTCAACTATCCAGTACTGCCAGGACCAAGGGATTTCTAGTCTTCTGCCCCCTATATGCCCCCCAACCCCCATCTCTCCAGTTATGCTGAAAGTCTTGCCTTATTCCCTCTTTATTCTAGATCCAACCACCGGGCTGTCCGAGGCATATGTACAGTGTTGGGTAAGTTACTTTTCTATTGCTTTCTATTGCTTTTGGAAACTTGTTCCAGAAAGCTCTGTGCAGACACTAGCAAGGATGGAGAAGTACTGGAAAAAGTAATACACCTTACAGTTACAATTACTTATGTCTTTTTATACAAAAAGAAATACATAGCTGTAACTGATTACATTTATTTGAAAGTAACTAGTAACTAACATTACTTTCAAAAACTGTAATCTGTTATAGTTATTTATTATTTTTGTATTGTTTTTGTATACAAAGAAATAAGTAACTATAATTGTAAAGTGTATTACTTTTTCTAGTACGTCTCCATCCTTGCTAGTGACTGCACAGAGCTTCCTGGAACAAGTTTCTAAACATAATAGAAAGTAATAGAAAAAGTAACTTACCCAACACTGCATATGTATCCAGTCACTAATATATTTTTGCTGAGCAGATAGATAATAGCTGTTGTCTGGAAAATTTAGACCTCCCCTGCCTGTATCCGCCTTGAGGCGCTGCAGACTCACCCTCGGGCATTTTCCCTGCCAAATAAACACATAGAACAATCCCTCCAATTGTTTAACATCCTTCCTAGAAAGTCCCACATGCATCATTTGTATGATGTACACCAATCTAGGAAGGACGGTCATCTTGAGTAGATTTATCCGTCCAAGCCAGGAAAGCGGTAATGACATCCACCTTCGCAGGTCGGCCTCTATGGTCTTAAGGATAGGGTTATAACTAAGGTCATACAAGGAACCCAGGGACCATCCAATTTTAATCCCTAAATATGTAAAATAATTACCTACCTGCTTAAACCCCCAACCCTAATCCCGTCCCACTCTCTTGGGGAGCCTCATAAATTCAGACTTATCGAGATTAAGTTTGTATCATGAGAACCGTGTAAACTTATCCACCAGACACAATAAGGTGGGCATCAAAGTCTCTGGCTCTGTAATAAAAAGCATCATATCATCTGCATACATAGCCAACTTATGCTGTTCCACTGAGATAGCCTGCACCCCGTGAATTCTTTCCTCCTGCCTAATCGCTATTGCCAAAGGCTCCACTGCCAGAGCAAAGAGCAGGTGAGCCAATGGACAACCTTGCCTCGTACCCCTCCCCAATCTTAAGTCCCTCTGATAGCACTCCATTTACTAACACTTTTGCCCATGGAGAACCATAAAGGGCCCTCACCCAGCTGATAAATGTTTCCCCCAGACCAAACCGGGTTAATGTTTCAAATAAGTATCCCCATTCTACCCGATCAAAGGCTTTCTCAGCATCCACAGATATAACACAGGTATCTTCTTTCCTCTTATCTGCTCCCCAAATCACTTTCAGAAGTCACCACACATTATGATATGAAAGTCAGCCCCTAATGAACCCGGTCTGGTCTGGGTGGACTACATCTGGCAACACTATCTCCAATCGGCCTGCCAATATCTTTACCAAGATCTTAGCATCACAATTCAAAAGCAAAATTGACCAATAAGAGGCACACTCCGATGCATCATTCCCCAATTTGGGGATCAAACAGATCACCACATGTGAAAAAGTTTTCGGTAATGCAACAGGTCACCCTCCTTTTGTTGAAACATGCTGCACAACGGTTCAGCCAGGTGTCCTGCTAAACACTTATAGTATTCTATCAGATAGCCATCTGGCCCACTTGCTTTCCCATTCTGTAACCTCTGGATGGCCTGCAGCACCTCCACCCTCGTAATAGGACTATTTAAGGTGTCCTGCTGTTCTCTAGTCAACTTAAGTAAATTCAAGGTTTCCAAAAAAGCATTCCCCGCTTCTCCTACTCCCCCATCCCCTTCTGTTGTATATAGCTTCTCATAAAACTTCTGGAAACACTCCCGAATCTGCTGGGCCGACCTACACACCCTCCCGTAGCTATCCTTTATTGCTGTAATATGAACTGGGCATCTCCTTCCCCGCATCAGCCTAACCAGCAAAAAGCATATTTTTAATCTTTTTTTTATTACAAAGGAGCCATTGCATAATAGGAATAATACACTCTTGAGTATGTGTCATGCTTAGAGTAACATTACTTCCTGGGTGTTGGACCACTTGGCTGGCAGCCTTGTTCCCGACCACCCGAGGCATGACTTTTTTTTCTAATTAAATAAACTTTATTAATTAACAAGGATACAGATTGTCAAGAACAAAGTCAAAGAAAATACTATCAGTGTACCCTAAATATACATACTGACATAAACAAGACTAGTCAGGCAAGTACAATGACACTATTCTCCATAACATGTACAAAACAAAAGCCAAAAATCCCATCAACTCTCAGCTTCTCCCCATCTACCACCAGAGGATGCATCAGCTGTGATTATTAGAAGGAAGGAATAAACAGTGATTACAGTACCAAGAGCATGACCATGCAGAATATATTGCCGCAGCCATGCATTGAGGGATTCACCCATGCCTGCTTGGCTCAATGGTATATACAGCAGTTTCAGAAGTGCTAAACAGTCTCCGTCGCAGCACTGTTTAATGCTACTGAATCCCCATGAGCAGTCACCCCATGACTGCTTCTCCTGTAGCAGGAATGCTTAAGACAGCTACAACGGGGTTTCAGTTTATTGGCAGGAAAATACTCCTTTGAGCAGGCTCATTTATAAGCAGGTCATGAGCAGATAAATCATATGCATAAGAAAATGTAAAGAAGGCATATACCGTACATCATAAATATAGGTAACATTACACAGCATATATGAAGAAACACTCAGCATTTGTGTACATCTGTGTACAATCAACATTTCTTTCAAGTGAACTTCCATGTACTAGAACTAAGTAGTAACATATGGTCGAACACAAGGCAGTCACAAAACCGGGTTGCAGGCTATAGCAAGAGTCAACTGTAAATAGAGAGGTAGTAGACAGAGTAGGGCAAGCAGGTGGAAAGCAGGTAAGAAGGGAGACAGGAAGAAAACAGAATGTGGAGAATACAGATTGCGAAGGAGGATGGGTGAGGGAAGGTGAGGGTGATGCAGAGTCAGAAGTGAAAGAGGCATAAGGTTTAGAGTAACTGGGTCTTAACCAGTGACACACGCATGTGACAAACTGCTGGTGTCTAGTTTTTTGAAGCCATTCAGGATAAGTAGATGCTGAAGCTTGACTTTAGCTTGGACTTTGTTCCAGGCAGCCAGTAGTGCATGACTTAGGGCAATATCTCTGAAATAGGAGCAAGAGCTTGGTACATCTAGCATAATATACATTATGAATTGCTGCATAGGGGATATAAGCAGGCGATTAGAGATGTATGGGGGAGTTTACACAGAGGAGCTTTGTAGAGGGTAGGGAGTGGATAAGACATCTGGTCACTAAAGAGGTCCAATCGTAGGAGTCATACAGATCACAGTGATGTTTATGCCAGTGGGCATTAGAAATGAATCAAATTGCTCAATGATAAAGTGTATTTGTCTGGTGTAGCATATTCAGGGCAGCAAGTGTATAGTATATCAGCATAGTCCTTGAGTGGGATACAAGTGGTTTGGACCAGTCATGTTTTGGCTTCAGTAGAGAACAGGGATTTGATTCTGTAGAAGACGCCAAGTCTTCGTCACAGTTTTTTTGTAAGAGTAGCAATCTGAGCTGAGAACGTTAGATGTCGATTAAGGTCACAGGTCAAGTATTTAAAAGTATTAACTACTCTGAGGTTGTCATTAAGAAGAGTCTTGATGGGAGGTAGGGATTCCAGAGCTTTTGTGATGGAGGACATATGGTTGGAGTGGAAATATATAACTTTAGTTTTATTAGCATTTAAGAGGAGAGTTTGGACTGATTGGGATCAGAAAGTTGAGGAACCACCAGACCACCAGGAACATAAACCTATAAACATATAATTTGTGGGCACGATATGGACTGCTTGGCCCACCCAGTCAATCCAGAAGGCCCCTGCCTAGTCTGTATATGGATCCCATGACAGCTTCAAAAAGGAGCTGTGCTTACATCTATCCCTTGCTGATCTCTGCACTTGTTTTAATCCTCCCTAATCCACCCACCCACCAGATACTGCCTGGCCTAACTTTAACCTCCCTACCTCATAGCACTTCTTACCCTTACTATCTCCTTGAGAGCTAATCCACCCCAACCCAACCCCCCACACCTGAGTCTTTTTTCAGAGGCCGTGATAATGCATCGTGCCCAGTCAGGAACTTGCCCTTGTCTTGTTTTGCTGCCTATTTGAATCTTCATTGTTGTGATTAATTTGAACAATATTTCTTTGCTGCTATGCTGTGGTATCTCTTCCTAGACTGTATAGGTTTTCTATGCCTAAAAATTCTATGTGAATTTCATCGATTGTTATTGTCCTGGCTGCTTGTATTAAGGGGATACGTGATAATAAGGTATGCGATAGGTGAAATATCAGCACCAGTGCCAAGTGAGCATGGGGTTTATCGCGAGTGGCTGCGCTGGCGGAGCCACGGTGACAATCACGCTCACTGGTACAAGCTGATATTTCCTGCTCCTACTACTATCACATGCATTATATAGGTGTTTGCATCTCTTATTACTTATTCTTTATTTGTATTGCTAGGTTTTGTCTTCTTTACTGTTTGCTGAAGTTTTTTTTTGTGGTTGTTGTAGTCCCACGGGGTTGTGCAGTCAGCGATGTAGTCGTTTGGCATTGGTTGTTTGACTTCATGTTGTGTACTATTGGTTTGTTTTTAGTTCCTTGTTCCTGGTGTGAAGTGTTAGTGTTCGTGATTGGTTAATGTTTGGATTTCGTGTTCTGACTGGTTGTTCTGTAAAGTAGGCGGGGATATGAGATTCTGGGTGTCAGCTTTTGTTTACGTTAATTTGTAAATTGGTGAGTTATTTTTTTCAGTGATCGAGACTCAGTTTCTTTTCTTGCTGCACAGGTTTATTAATTTAATTGGGATGCACGGGAGAGGTGCATTGCAATATAGGTTGAGCAGTTTACCTTTCTGACTCGTGACATGTACATAGTGGAGATATCTGGTGTTACGTAGAAAGAGTAGTGATAACTTTTCTGTTCTCCACTGTGTACACGTCATTTCTTGATTGTTGCTCTCTAGTGGTGATATGTGGTTTTATGAGATACCTTATCAGCAAACCCCTATTATATAATCGTTACTACTAACTGTTTTGACCTATACTATTGTAATTTCATTGTACTCATGCTGTGTACCTGTCTTTGATTGTTGTACTCTCCTGGGTCATGCCTGAAAATAGTAATTTCATGGCTAGTGCACCTACCCGGTTAACAAAAACTAAATAAATAAATATGCAGACCTTGCCTGACCTACAGCAACCCTTCTTCTTCCTGCCAGTTTACAAATATTCTCCTATATCTGTCCAATGCATGCTTGAAGACCATCACTGTGTTCACCTCCATAACTTGGATGCCTAGAACAGCCTTCCAGCGGAGGTGGTGGGTGCCAAAACAGTTACATGATTCAAGCACGCATGGGACAGATGCAAAGGGACCTTGGTAGTAAGGCAAGGGAAGGAGAAAACTGGAGATCCAGCAGGGTCTGTGGTGACACAGTAGTCAGGGAAAACTGGGCAGACTAGATGGGCTAAGAGTTCCTTATCTGCCAACATCTGTTTCTAGGTTTCACTTATGCTGGCAGTCTTTTCCTGGTGTATATCACTCTTTCAGTGAAGAAATACTTCCTCGTATCACTCCTGAACATCCCCCTCCATCTTCACCTGCCCTCTGATGCTGGTGTTCTTTCTCATTTGAAAGAGACTCCCCTTCTTACCTTATTCTCCTGATGCAGTACTTGCAGGTCTTTATCATGTCTCCTCTTGCTCTCTTCTCTTTCAGGGTATACATGGTCAGCCCTCGGCCTGTTCTTGTGGGTCTTTTTATGTAACCTCTGCAGTATTTTAATTGCCCTCTTCTGGACTGCCTCCACACTGTCTGTATCTTTCCTGTGGTGCAGGATCCAGAACTGGACACAGTAGTCCAGGTGGGGCCTCACCAGTGATCAATACACAATGCTAGCACTACTTTCCTCTTCCTGCTGGTGATGCCTCTCCCTATGATTCCCAGCATCCCACAGAACATACCCACTGCTTTGTCTGCCCTGCTACCTTAATGTCATCAGATATGATTGCCCCAAGGTCCCTTTAATATTTAATGACTGTTAGAACCTCTCTTATTCTATACTCAGCTCCTGGGTTTCTATACCCTGGGTGCATGAGTGATCACTTCTTGGCATTGAACCCAGCTGCCATGCCCTTAACCACTCCTTAAGGTCCCCAGGGTTTCTATGAATGTTCTACATCCCAGGTTGAGCATTAATCCTACTACAGGTTTTGGTATCATCCGCCTTTCCTTCAAATCCTTCTGGAGTGTCACATATAAAGGCATTGAAGATGACAGGAACAGCAGTGAGCCCTGAGGAACTATGCTGCTTGCTGTCCCCTCCTTAGAATGAATTCCGTTAACCACCAACCTCTGTAACCTATCCATTACTTACCCATTTTACATGTTGACCACTATCCTCTGAAACCTATCCATTAACTTACCCAAACTATTAACCACCAACCTCTGTAACCTATCCATTAACCAGTTACTTGCCCAATCTGCCTGTTAACCACTGGTATGCCATCGCTACCATGACTTTTCAGCAGAGAACAACACTACAGCGACAACAGTACCAGGTCGCTGTAGTGTCGGGTACCACCACACTGCTGTGAGGGTGTGCACCCCCTCCCCACTGGCAATTGACTCAGAGCTGGTTATAATAGTAGGTGGGTGTGGGGCACAGCCCCACATGGGGGATTCGGGCGAAACCTCCTGAATAAACAGTCTCTCATGTGACACCCTCATGCTGACTGCATAATGCAGTCAACATAAGGTGCTGGTAACGTTGGTCGACAAAACATTTGTCGCAATCGACCGTCATGGATACTTAACTACCAACCTTATAACCTATCCATTAACCACTTTACCAAATCTATCTGTTAACCATCAACCTCTGTAATCTATCCATTAACCACACACCCTGTAAGCTATCCATTACCACCAACCTCTGTAACCTATTCATTAACCAGTTACTTACCCAATCTACTTGTTAACCACCTACCTTTGTAACCTGTCCATTAACCACCAACCTCTGTAAGCTATCCACTAACCTCTGTAATCTATCCATTACCCAGTGACTTACCCAATCTACCTGTTAACCACCAATCTCTGTACCCTGTCCATTAATCACCAACCTCTGTAACCTGTCCGTTAATCACCAGTCTCTGTAACCTACCCATTAACCACCAACCTCTGTCACCTATCCATTAACCAATCTACCCAATCTACCTGTCAACCAACCTCTGTAACCTATCCATTAATCAGTTACTTACCCAATCTACCTGTTAACCACTGTCTGTAAGCTATCCATTAACCACCAACCTCTGTCAGCTATCCATTAACCACCAACCTCTGTAACCTGTCCATTAACCAGTTACTTACCCAATATATCACTTTGGATGCTACTAGGCTGTTTGATTCTTTTCTCAGTCTCCTGTGAAGCACATGATTAAAAGTTATGCTGAAGTCCAAATAAACAATGCCCACTGCCCTCCCTGATCTTCTTCTTCTTCCCTGGTCACCTAGTTGAAGAAATTGATGAGATTTGTCTGAGATGACCTCCCCAACCCCCATGATTCCATGCTACCTTTGGTCTAGCAGTCCATTAGATTCAAGATACTCTACTGATATCTCCTTTAATAGGATTTCTATGAAGTTTCCTCACAAACTGATGTGAGACTGATTGGCCTACAGTTGTCTGTCTTCTCGCCACTGCTGCTCTTTTTGAGCAGGACTGTATCTGCTCTCCTCCAGGCTTTTTGATCAAGCCTCTTTCCAGTGACAAATTGAGTAAGGTCACAGGTGAAGCAGCAGCCACCACACTGAGTTCCTTTAGTACTGTTGGGTGTCTCCTATCCAGTCCCATGGCCTCTTCATCCTTCAGAGTTCCTTGAGGACTATTTCCATTGAAAATTGACTCATGTCCTCCTCCCCCAATTTTTCCTTCTGCTCCCTTGTCATCCGTGCCCCCTCTCCCCCCACTACGAAGTGCCTGGTCAGGGCACTTGAACTTTTTCATGATTTCCTTCTCTGTAATCTCCCTCGGACATCCTCCTTATCCTTACTACCCCAATTTTTGTTTTCAGCTTCATGCTAATGTTCCTGATGAAGTCTTATCCCCTTTAGCTACCCCTTTTGATTTCCTTTTTTCTGTCTGCACCTTTGCTTTCCTCCCTCCCTGACCTGCTTCACCCTGTTCTACTTCTTCTACTTTTTGTCTTCCTCCCTCTGTGTTTCTTTGTGTCTCCTGAATGCCATCCTTTTTTCCTTCACCACCATGGCTGCTTCTTTAGAGTACCATAATGGTCTTTTCTTTGGTTTGCTTTTGCTCACCTCCTTCATGCTGATATTATTTGCCTTATGTCCTTACAACATTTTTGTCCACTGTTCCTCTACCACCCCTTATCAATCTTCCACTGCTAAGCAGCTTTTGAGGCAATCCCCAATTTCTTTATTTTAAAATATGCATTACTAAAGATCAGGACCCTCTTCTTTGTATTTGTTGCCTCAGTACCCATTTTAATGTTGAACCACACTGTATGGTGATCATCAATCCATAGGCGGCTGCCTACTATTACGTATGTGAAGCAGTTCAGGTTAGTGAGCATGAGGTCCAACACTGCCCCATCCCTACTGGGCTCACTGACTAGCTGCTTGAGGAATGTTCCAGCTCCTTACTGAGGCTGCAGTTTGAAAGCTCCAATTCACATCTGGCAGATGGAAGTCACCAACTAGCAGTACCTCTTCTTTTTTTGTCATCCTGATGATGGCTTTCACTAGTGCCTTATCCAAGCCCTCTCCCTGAGCTGGAGATCCATATTCTACTCCTGTACAGATAGTGGCTGAAGCTTCTGTCTCCAGCATGACCCACAGTGCCTCCAGCCCTTCATTTTCCTCTTGATTTCCCTGTATTTCTATAGCCTGATTCCTTGCATCACAGATTCAACAAACTCTCCTCCCCTTTCTAGCCATCCTGAATAGGCAGTAGCCTGGTATGACCATGTCCCAGTCGTGATTGTCAGTGCACCATTACTCAGTTATGTCCACTAAGTCCAGACAAGTCTCCACCATAATGATCTTCAGATCCAGAATTCTATTTCCCAGACTCCTTGCATTGTCTGCACATTGTTTTCCATACCTTGCTGTCTGCCTGCCTTCAACCCCTATTTCCCTCCTCTCTGCAGCCCATGCTGCTCCCTGTTTCTCCTCCTGACCCCTCTCGTCTCATGTTCTCTTCAATGGTTTTGTTTCTTTCATGTCTCTCTTTTTGCATCTTTAGTTTATTCCCTTCTTGCCATCTGCATTGTCTGCACCCTTTTCTTTTTACACCCCTGCTGTAGGAGAGCTCACTTTCCTCAGGCCCTTCCTCCCTGTTTCTTCATCATGTGGCAGAAGGGTAGATCTTGCCTCTTAATTTCACCTCTCCTTAAGCTAGTTTATGTGGTCAACCAAGTAACATTTAAACATCACACTAAGGACTGAGGTCCTCTCCTGGAGGGATACAGGACCATTGGTGCAGCACAGCTTCACAGGGAAGAGGTCATTAAACTAGTTGCATAGATTGACTGACTGTATTGCTAGGAAGACAGATCAAGTGAGAACAGTGGATGCTGTCTATCTGGACTTCAGTAAGGCTTCCAACAGTGCTGCACAGGAACTGAGTTAAGAAACTAAGCATCCTAGGGCTGAGGGGGAAAGTGACCTGCTGGGTATCAAACTGGTTGAAGGACTGGAGGCAAAGGGTGGTGGTAAATGGCAAACACTCAGGAGACAGGAGAGTTACTAGCAGGGGCCACAGAGATTGGTGCTAGAATTAGTCCTCTTCAATGTCTTCATAAGTAATATCATGGACAAGCTGAAGGGAAAGTTGTGTAGATGATAGAGTACATAAATCTGTAACAGGGCAGACACACATGCAGGGGAGGAGAGAATGCAATGGGATCTGTGGAAACCTGGAAAGGGGATCTCCAGGAAGAGGAGGAGGAGGAGGGAGGGAGGTGGTGCTGCTGTATTATCGCTCACTAGTGAGGCTCACCTCAATTACTGTGTCCAGTCCTGGAGGCCACACCTCTGCAAGGACATTGAAAGGGTGGAGATAGTACAGAAGAGAGTTACCAGAATGGTGCAAGGGTTGCATGAGAAGCCATACAGTGATGAAAAAGGACATGATTAAAACGTAATGGTACCTCGCAGGATGAAAAGGTGCCTGTGGATTGTCTGTTTCAGAGAAAAGAAGGCACTAGAGCACAGAGGAATGCAGAGAAGCTAAAGAAGGGAAGTTAATCGGATATGTGAGGAAATACTTCTTTATGGAAGGGGTGGTAGATGACTGGAACAGCTTGCCAGAGGAGGTAGTGGTGGCAAAGACTGTGGGGAGCTTCAAATATGCATGGGATAGGCACAGAGACATATTAGGTAATGGAACAGGGGTTGGAGGGACACCAGTGATCACATAGGGTCAGTGGTGTCAGAATAAGCAGGAAAAGTGGGCTGACTAGATGGACTTGCATGTCCTTTTCTGCTGACCAAGTCTGTGTTTTTATGATGCAGACCTTCATATTTGTAGATGTCCTGTTCACATAGGCAAGCTCCCAGTCTCCAATGTAGATGACACACTCCTCTGTGCACCAGTTCTTTAACTAACTGTTGAAATGCCTAGTGCAGAGTGCCCTATTCTTCCCTCAGCCATACACAGGTGACACCTTATTCCATGCTACTGTTCATGCTCCCTGTGTGTAAGGCCCCTACCCAGCTGCCTGAAATTACCCTGCATTACTCATTCCCTATCCCCCTCTTTAACTCTCCCTAGTCTGCAGCCCCCTCTCCCAAGGCTGTCTCCCTAACAATGCAATCCCCCACCAGCAGCTGCTTCCTTCCTGATTGGGAATCATTTCCTCCCACCTTGGGGCATCCTCTTCTGAGCACCCCCACATCCTCCCTAGCCACTGCTTTAAGTGCCTCCTACCAGCTACCCCATCGCACCAGTATAGTGAAGGAATTTTGTAATTGCATAGGCTGAGGAGTGTGTACCCTTCCTGCCACCCCCACTCTCCCAGGGCCTACAGTGGATGAGCTATTATGCCTCTCTGCCTAGGCATCCTCTGAGGTAGTGGTGGCATCCATACAAACATCTGTTACCCTGCAATACTCCCATGTCATTGTCTGGTTAACCCTTTTTCCTGTTGATGTTACCTTGTCCCCTTCTGGGTCTGTTCATGAGAAAGGGTTACCAAAGTGTGACAAAGAGGTCATTTTTTCAAACACACAGTAGAATAATTTTGATCAACTTTGGGTCAAAGTGTTCAGAAAAGCTTAAGTACCCATGTAGTGATATAACTGCCTAACAGAAACTTGAGATTAAAGTCACTCAGTCTGGTGCATGCAACAGGGGACACTAAACTGTGTGGCGCGTGCAACAGTGGACGCCAAACAGTGTGGCGTGTGCAACATTGGACACTAAAACAGTGTACTTCTAAGCATCTAATCATTATAATTCTAAAACCATTTGACAACAAACCTTGCATAACTAGCATATTTACATTAATTAATTGGTTTACTTGGTTTTACTTGATATACCTGGTGATTAGGGACAATAGTAGGCCTAGGCCCATCGGGACTGTACCCCACAAGTTGTGGGTCATTAAACTTGGAAGTAGCTGGATGTTAACCAGTTATCTGTACCCTTTTTAAATGCATTAAAGGTTTTACAGTCAACTAATTCCTGAGAGAGCTTATTCCATAATCTAGGTGATCCTATGGAGTAATAATTGAATCTTATGTTGATTCTGACTTTAACTTCTAATTGCTTATCATGAAGTCTCAGCTCTAATTTCCTTTGTGAGAGGAAAATACTACATTGTTGCATTACTATTGGTGATTGTAGAGTTCTAAAAAGAAACAGGAGATCCCTTCTACTACACCTTAATTCCAAAGAGTGGAGGCCTGTCTTATGAAGTCTCTCTGGGTAGGTAAGGTGTGCTAAGCGTGGGACCATTCTGGTTGCTCTTCTTTGAATCTGCTCTATCCTGTTGATGTCCTTTTTACTACAATTATCAGAATTTACAGGAGTGGAGTGCAGAGTTGATGGTACGTGGAGTGAAACTGGATGGTTGATGCAGCATCTTCATCTCCCTGGTTGCTTCCGGGTGCAATTTTGCGACATAGTGAGTTGCTAATGGCTGTGACAGTGTGCAGTAGGTTGCAGGAATTTTTTTTAAATGAGGGAATCAGTGCGTGTGCTTTGATTATCTAGGGTCACATGACTGGAGTGCGGGGATAATGATACGGCGGGTGAAACTGGAGTGTTAGTGAACATTATGGTTTGAAAACGGAAAGCCGCGGTCTCAGTTTGGGCCATATTCCATTTTAGAGGTATGTTTAATTTTTAGCAGTAGTCTATGTTTCCTCTGATTGGAGCTGAAATGTTCTTTAGTTTGAAGGTGTATGGGTGTTTCAAAGCTCACGATTTTCTCTCCATTTTAATGCTTGATGCGGGAGGGGGGCGAATTCCGCTTTTAGCGGGAGGACAATATGGCGGCTTTGCAGTGTGTTTTGGGGGGGTTGAAGGGATTTTAAAATTATGCGGCTGGCCAGCCAGCCAATCACAATATGGGATTTTTCATTTCTTTTTATGAGCATGGTATACTTGCACTTAATACTGTCTGGCTTTAGTGACTTGTACCAGTATTATAAAAAAGCAGTGAACCCACGTTGCGTGCTTCTTTTGATTACCATTTGGATGTGCTTACATTCAGAGCTCATTTATTTACCTGTGTATACTTTAGCTTGTATGTAACTATGCCTGCAGGACTAGCTTAACCTGCTAAGTGCTGCTATCCTCACTGGGACCCCCATGAAAGCAAGATGCTGTATCTCATGGGGTCATCCTGCTTGGAATCATTTCAAAAAAGTAAAACATAAAAATGTGATTTTGCTTTTACTCTGACTTTGGTAGCTGTCTACATCGACTTGTGATTTTGTGTTTTACTCAGGGGAGTCATATTTTGATTACCAAGGCCAGCCATTCAGAATACAGTTGTATTCTATTGTGACTAGCTCTTGTGACTATTTGCATTAAAAAATTATGTTGTTCTTTACTTAAGGGAATCATATTGTTATAGTGCAGATAGCCACCAGAGCCAGTCGGAATACATTTTTCAGCATTCAAGATTTGTATTTAGAACAGGAAAAGGTGTGACAAGGCCAAATGAACCTCTACTCATTTACAATGGCTTCCTGATAATAGTACAAAAAAATGTCCATAACATTTTATTTATTTATCTATTTATTTGTATTTCGGATGACACCTTTGAGCCGAGGGCTCTTTTACAAAGGTTCCACATCAAGGCAATAAGGACAATAAGGTACAAAATATAACATGATCATTACAATGGAACGTACAAAAAAAAAAAAGACAAGTAAGGTTACAATAATAGCAGCCAAAGGCATTGTCAAGGAATTGTGTTGCGAGTTAATTATATAGTACAAGTCTTAGGTGGCTCAGTGAAGATTTGTTAGGAGTGGGTTAGTGGGAAAAGAGAAAGAAGAGTGGTGGTGAGGGAGTGGTATGGGAGAGAGAGAGAGAGAAAGAGGGGGAGAGAGGAAGGGAGGGAGGTGGGAGAAATGGGAAGGGCATTGTGTTGGGTATGTGGTAGATGGGAAATAGCAAGGGAGAAGGAATGGGGGGATGAAAAGGAAGAGGAGACAGATTCATCCTATACCCAGTAAATGGGGGGTAGGAGAGGAGGAGCTGTGGCAATGATGAAGGATGCTTGATACATGCCGATACATAATAAAACAGACAAAATAAATACATGTAAGACAAAAAGTATAAGAAATAACACCAACATCTGAACTACAGCACAACCTTAAATTGACCATTGACAAGCATCACTCCAGAATTTTAAAAGAACTAGAAACATAGAAACATAGAAACATAGAATTTGACGGCAGATAAGGACCGCTTGGCCCACCCAGTCTGCCCATTTCCCTACCTACTGGATAAGCTGCAGATCCTAGTTAACCAGCAGCCTACTTCTTTCTACCCCCACCCCCCAGAATTGTCTTATGACTATCCCATGCATGCTTGAATTCCACCACTGATTTTGACTCCACAACCTCCTCCGGAAGGCCATTCCATGCATCCACAACCCTCTCTGTGAAAAAATACTTCCTTAAATTACCTCTGAGCCGCCCCCTCTATCTTCAAATTGTGCCCTCTTGTTCTTGCACACCTCTTTTTTTGAAAGATGCTACCCTCTTGGACTTTGTTGATTCCCTTGAGGTACTTGAAAGTTTCTATCATGTCCCCCCTCTCCCTCCTTTCCTCGAGGCTATACATATTAAGCTCCTTAAGTCTCTCTTCATATGTCCTCCGGTGCAGACCCTGCACCATTTTAGTTGCCCTCCTCTGGACAGCTTCCATCCTGTCTATGTCTTTGCGGAGATTGGGTCTTCAGAACTGCACACAGTACTCCAGATGGGGTCTCACCAGCTGTCTGTACAGAGGGATAATAACTTCCTGTTTTCTACTGGTGATGCCTCTCCCTATGCATCCCAGTATCCCCCAGCCCTCCTTGCTGCCTCTCTCATTGCTTGCCCACCTTTAGGTCATCTGATATGACTACCCCAGGTCCCTTTCCATTTTGTTGTTGTTAGTATCTCACCCCCATTGTACTCTTCCCTGGGTTTTGTTTCCCAGGTGCATTACTGCACTTCTTAGCATTGAATCTAAGCTGCCATACATTTGACCATTCCTCTAACCTTGCCAAGTCCCTTCTCATCCTTTCCACCCTACCCTGTGCATCAACTCTGTTGCAGATCTTAGTGTCATCTGCAAGAGACATACTTTCCTTCAGTCCTTCTGCAATGTCGCTTATAAAGACATTGAAGAGGACTAGTCCTAACTCTGAACCCTGCGGTGCCCGCTAGTAACCCTCCTTTCTTCAGAGTGGACTCCATTTACTATTACTCTCTGTGTCCTATTCTCCAGCCAATTCTTTACCCAGGCTGTCATCTTGGGACCCACTCCCAGGCTGGCTAACTTATATATTAATCTTTTGTGTGGGACTGTGTCAAATGCCTTGCTAAAGTCTAGGTAGGCCATGTCCACAGCCCCTCCCTGATCTACTACTTTGGTCACCCAGTCAAAGAAATCTATCAGATTCGTCTGGCATGACCTTCCCGCTGTGAATCCATGCTGCCTAGGGTCTTGTGCCCCTCTGGCAACTAGGTACTCAACAGTTATTCCCTTCAGAAGTGATTCCATCATTTTCCCTATCACTGAGGTCAACTAACAGGTCTGTAGTTTCCTGCCTCTGCCCTGCTCCCACTTTTGTGAAGTGGAATAATATCTGCTCTCCTCCAGTCCTCAGGTACCACCCCATCCTCCCATGATTTGTTAAAGAGGGTAGTCAGTGGTGTCACTAGTTCTACCCTTAGTTCTTTTAGAATTCTGGGATGAATCCCATCAGGCCCCATTGCTTTGTCCATCTTCAGTTTTAAGAGTTCTTTCAGAACCCTTTCTTCTGTGAATGGGCTGGCATCAACATCCCTATCCAGAGTGTTTCTGTTGTTTGGTTTAGGTACGGCCCCTTTATCACTTGTGAATACTGATCAAAAATATTTGTTTAGTGTCTCTGCCTTTTCACAATCACCCTGTGCCCCCTTCCCTTTATTAAGCCTCACTATCCTTCCCTTGGTACTTCCTTTGCTCCCTGATGTACCCATAAAAGGTTTTGCCCCCTTCTTAACTGAGTTGGCTATCTTTTCCTTGGTTTGGGCCTTTGCTGTTCTGACTGCCTTCCCTGCTTCCTTCTGCTTTAACTGATACAGTTATCTGTCCTGCTCCTTCTGTGATTCCTTGTACTTCCTGAATGCTGTCTTTTTCTCCCTAACCTTCCCTGCAACCTCCTTTGAGAACCATAGTGGTTTTTTACATAGTTTTGTTTATTTGCTTCACACAAAGGCTTGTTGCTTTAGTGACAGCAGTTTTTATTATTCCTCATTGTTCTTCCACCCCTCCTTCCTGTCCATTTGCTAGTGCATTCCTTAGGCACTCACCCTTTTTGGCAAAGTCAGCCCTCCTAAACTCCAGGACCTTTGCTTTTGTATGGCTTTACTATACTGCTGTGTTTATCATGAACCATACTGTTCGATGGTCGCTAGTCCCCAGATGGCTACCTACTTCTACATCTGTGATCCTCTGTCCATCTCCATTTGAAAGTACCAGGTCTAAAATTGCTCCCTCCCGAGTGGGTTCCAATACTAATTGTCTAAGGCATGCCTCCTGCAGGGGGCATCTAGAATGACCCCGCTCTTGGATGTGGCTGCAGTAAATGCACTCCACTTAACATCTGGCATATTCAGATCCCCCATCAACAATATCTCCCCTTTTTCTGCAATTCTAAGAATACCTTCTATCATCTCCTTGTTCATTTCCTCCCCCTGAGATGGGGGTCTGTATACAACCCCTGTGCGGATTGTGGTGCAATTGCCTGTCTCCAAGTTAACCCACAGTGCTTCCTCTCCTCCCTGTTTACCCTTTTGTTCTGTTGCTTTGATTCCTTCCCTTATGTAGAGAGCTGCTACTCCTCCTCTTTTACCCTCCCTGTCCCTCCTGTAGATAGTGTACCCTGGTATGTTTACATCCCAGTCATGGTTCTGTGTGTACCATGTTTCTGTGACTGCCATGATATCCAGATGTTCCTCTTCCATCAAGACCACTAGTTCAGGAAGCTTGTTACCCAGACTACAGGCATTAGTACTCATTACTCTCCATTTTTTGATGGCTTTACCTCTTGTAGCCCCATCTCTGCCCTTACTGACTTTGCTTTCTCCATTTTGCCCAGTCCTGCTTCTTACTGACCTTTCTACCTTGGTCTTTATCTCATTTAGTACCCTGTTTTGGATGGGGAGGTTGGGAATTATCTGCTGCTTATCAGTGCCTCCCCCCCTTGGCTAGTTTAAAAGCTTGCCAATGAATTCCAACATTGTTTCAGTTTTTCACGTTTGTTGATGATGGTTTTCAGGTCATCTGGTGATATGTTAAATCTTCCTTGTCCTTGCACTGTAACCGGGCCCTAAAAAAGTAATCTTCCCTGTATAACATCGATGTTGGGATAACATGGCCAAGAAAATTTGCCATCCTTGCTCAGCTGCTAAACCTTACATTCAAATTCTTGTTTCTTTTCATCAAATGATGGTACTTGTCCAATGTAAAATATGTTCGAGTAATAAACAGCATACAACTGGCTTGTCTGTATGTGGTCATAGTTATTATGTCTTCTGGTAGATGAGCTGGCAACAGATGATGTATTGGTTGTACTGGCTAGAGAATCTGTCACAGTGGCAGCATGTTCACTGCTCTGCTCTGTAACAGTAGAAGTACTGGTCATCATTGGAGGTGTGATGTCAGAAATGGGTGTGCTAGTGACTGCATTGGATGCTCGAGCAAAAAGCTCATCACATAAATTCAGTCTTAAATTTTTCATTATGTTTCTTATTTCAAAGTCTGTACGATAGGTCCCAATGTTTTGCCCGGATAAGGCTTCTTCTGGGGAACAAGTAATACATAAATATCATATTTTAGTATATTTAACAATATAGCAATTAATGTACATGCTAATGTTTTGATACCCTTCTATTGAAAATGAAATTAAGAATTTTATTAAAAAAATAAAAATACAAAAAATGTTTAAAAATTATAAATATACTAAACTATGATATTTATGTATTAATAGCTCCCCAGATGAAGCCTTGTCTACTCAAAATGATGGAATATATTGTACGGACTTTGGAAAAAGAAAACTAAAGAAAATTTAAGACTGAATTTGCGTGATGAGCTTTTTGCTAGTGTCGCCTTACTAACTTGCGCTTTAACATTTCTACACCAAAGGCATGCTCCATGACTAAAGTTATTTGAAAAGCTTATTCTGTGATTTCCCTTGGTACCCCCCCCGAAAGGTGATTGCACTGGAGACTGGAATCGGCAATGTAGAGGGCCCAGGAGTCTCAGTATCAGAAGTGGGAGTGGGTGTGTGAGTGATTGCACTGGAAACTGGAATCAACAATGTAGAGGGCCCTGAAGTTTCTTTATCCTTTACTGAAGACACATAGCCTGGTGCAGTCTAAATATTTCTCTTCTTCCATCCGTCGACATATCTTGCATTTTCACAGTGATCATCCTCCTTTCTGCATGGCCCACAGAAACAGCTGTAGTCTCAGACTTCAACACCATCCACTGCCAATGGAACACCCTGAACCTTTCATGTGCCAGGTATTGTTTTTAGTTCTGGTCCTGAATTTTACATCACTGACCCAGAAGAATATTCTCTGGTAATGAGTGCAACCTTTGATGGTAGGTCCATTTGTTAAATTCCTATTGTAGCACTAAAAGGGGTGCGCAGTATTTGAAATGATAGCCTGCTGGGACTGCACAGCTAGACTTGCACATGACTTCACCATCACACTCTCACCATCTGAGGGTCCTTTTCCATGCCTGTATCCAAAAAGTGCCCATTCTATTGGGAATCCAGGTAGTGATGGAGCCAGTTATATATTCTGGAAGGTCCATTTCGATTTGTACTGACTCCCACACCCATCAGTAAAGTGTACCTGTTTCTCAATATTGATGCCATGGATGCTTCTGAGGTAGAAACTGGACATGTTGATGAAATGCAAAACTGCGTGGTGGTCATGTTTGCGGTCACTAGATATGAAGACAAGTGCCTCTGTAACTAAGTCTTTACATCTTTCACAACTGTAATGTGTCACTACAGGGTGAACAGTGGCTTGCTCATGGTGCCAATGGCATGACTGAATTTCATCCATGCATAGTTTTCTGCATTCTAGTGCCATCAATACCCAGCTGTCAGGAAGGTTATCTTGGAGAGATTTGAATTGGTGGTGTCGCCAGGATGCCATGTGTAGATGTTGACTCAGAAACAGAAGATCCTCCTTCAAGATTTCAACCAAACATCAAAATGTGGAAACTTTTCACTTCATGACTTTTCTTGTTTGTTTACTTTCTGATCCATTTATGACCTTGGAAATGGTCACACTGTCCTACTGTTGTAATTTCACCTCCTCAGTTCTGTGTGTATGTAAAAGTTCTTTCAGTGATTTCTCATTAGCAGCAGTGCTACACATTTTGAAAACTGTTTTTCAATACAGGCCTTCTTAAAGAATTTCTCACCTTGCTTCTTTGGGCACATGTCAGCTCTACTGCTTGATGAATATTTTAAATGTTGCATTCTATTCTTCTTTTCTGCTTGGCAAATCAGTTTATTGTGAACAGCTTTAGTTTACCATTGGTGCAATACTCGCATAGATACTGTTCCAGTTTTTGCTCTTTTGCAAGTTTAATATTATTGGGACGGAGACTGCTGAATTTAATTAGTTAAATTTTTTCATCTGGGTTTTGCTCACAGAATTCATGGTGCAGCCTTTTCGGAGTTTTGTCTAGGAATGATCTGGATTTTCCAGTTCGTTTGGAAAATGCCTTCTTGTGTGGAAGCGGTGTTGCTGATACAGTGAAAAAATCTTGCAATTTCTTCTGAAGCTTCTCAGATATTCCCAACTTGTGACTGGTGCTCCTCTTAACTTGTGCGCTCTTCGATACCCTCATCATTCTTCTCCAACTGATCCCCAGGCTTGTGCTAGCTCTTTGTATTAGCTGTACTTTTTCAGAACAAGAAACATACTGATAGATTCTTTTTTCAGAACTGTGTCTACTTGTTGTGCTGTTTAACTAAATTTAATTTCTGTAGAAGGACTTCCATTAATTTGTTGTCCAGTTTTGTGCAACATCCAATTCCTGAGAGGGCAGCCTGTTTTTTGGGTGTGGCCAAGGAGATAACTTTTGCTATTGTCACAGCAAACCTGGTCGGGGACCTGGGCAGTTCTTTGTGTGCTCTCTGCACAGTCTTTCTACCTGTGCTTTCTGACCTTGGGTCCATCATTGGTGTTGCGCTTTCATCCAAGGCAACTGATGTCATGGTTGTACTGGTAAAGGAGGGTGTCCTCATTTGTGTTTCCATTGTGTTGGTTGATGTGTTCACTTGAGTTTCCATTGTGATTGTAGTGTTAGTGGCTGTGGTAATGGAATTGGTGGTTCACGTCTTCTTTACTTCATGGTATCCTTGTTGTCGCTTTTCATTGATTCTTCTGTATTTTTGGGAGGCCATCATCATGTGTTGTTCTCTTTTTCTTTCTCTGTCCAATATTCTCTTTTCTGTTCCACTGTTTGTTTAGTTGTTTCTTTCATTACAGAAGGGTTTACAGATGGGCTTACAATATTCAGTGTCATGTCCCTCTTCCTTTTCCTGAATTCCTGCATTTGCAATCAACTTTTCTCTCTAGCAAGCATGCATTGTTCTTCAGTCATTTTTCTCTCTGTGCACATCCTTTTGCTTTGTCTTTATACTCCTGGAAGCATTGTGGATCCTTTCTTAAATTATTCTTGCACCGCTGACTTCTTTCTTTTACTGTGAGCAGTGCAGTACAATTCTTCAGAGCCCCACAGAGCAAGTCCGCAGCAGATTCACAGGGTGTTTCACTTTGATCCATCTTTCCAATACTATGATAAAATAAGAAGACAAAAAATTCCATAATGCCATAATTTGAAATGGGCAGAATATTGATATTCACTCACAGAAAATAAAGAGGCAGGCACAGGACAAAATAGAGTGGTGTTGCATGAGGTAGACTAGAGCAGCACACGGTAGTGTAAGAGCAGCACACATGGTGACACCACATGAGGCCAAATAGAGCAACACGAGGTAGAGTGGAGCAGCACACATGGCGATGCTGCAGGAGGTAGAGTAGAGCAGTACGAGGCAGAGTAGAGTAGCCCACATGGTAATGCCACACATGGTACAGTACAGCAGCATGAGGTAGAGTAAGAGCAGCACACATGGTGACACCACATGAGGCCAAGTAGAGCAACACGAGGTAGAGTAGAGCAGCACACATGGCAATGCTGCAGGAGAGAGAGTAGAGCTGCACGAGGTAGAGTAGAGCAGAACACATGGTGATGCTGCATGAGGTAGAGTACAGCAGCACAAAGTAGAGTAGAGCAGAACACATGGTGATGCCACACGAGGTAGAGTACAGCAGCATGAGGTAGAGTAAGAGCAGCACACATGGTGACACCACATGAGGCCAAGTAGAGCAACACGAGGTAGAGTAGAGCAGCACACATGGCAATGCTGCAGGAGAGAGAGTAGAGCTGCATGAGGTAGAGTAGAGCAGCACGAGGTAGAGCAGTACACATGGTGACACCGCATGAGGTAGAGTAGAGCAACATGAGGTAGAGAAGAGTAGCACACATGGCAATGCCACACAGTCGAGTAGAGCAGCACACATGGTGATGCTGCATGAGATAGAGTAGAGCAGCACGAGGTAGAGCAGCACACATGGCGATGCCGCATGAGGTAAACTAGAGCAACATGAAATAGAGTAGTGCAGCACACGTGATGCTGCATGAGGTAGAGTAGAGCAGTGCACATGGTGATGCCGCATGAGGTAGAGCAGAGTAACATGAGGTAGAGTAGAGCAGCACACATGGTGACGCTGCATGAGGTTGAGTTGAGCAGCACGAGGTAGAGTAGAGCAGCACACGTGGTGTCTGTGCACGAGGACAAGGTCGGGGAGTGCACTTTCCTTGCAAACAAAATGAAGGCACACCTACACTTGCCTGCAAACAAAATGGAGGCATGCCTGCACTTTCCTTGTAAACAAAATGGAAGCACACCCATCAATTTCTTTGCAAACAAAATGGATGTAAGGAAAATGAAGGGTCTTGGAGGGCCAGCCATGGGGGACATGGTGTGAGGATCTGATGAATAGATACATCTGGTAACTCAGGGGGAAGTAATGTGGGACCATTGGTTAGCAGCAGGAGAAGCATGGCAGAGTGCCCTAGGGACACGAAGGTCTCACTTTAAACATGTGAGTATGCCTGTTTATGAAAAGAATACGTTATAGTCCCGGTAGCTAGGTACATTTTTTTTTTTTTGGGAAGGATTATATTCCATGGTACATTGGTAACCCTTTCTCATGAACATACCCTTCTGTCTATGTGTTTTAACTACTTCCCCTTCCTCAGAGTATCTGAAATAGATTTATTTCCTTACCCTAGATGTGGTGCTCCTCATTTCCCTTCTGTCTATGCTTATTAACTACTTCCCCTTCCTCAGAGTATCCGAAATAGATTTATTACCTTACCCTAGATGTGGTGCTCCTCATTTCCCTTCTACCAGTATTCTTGTCAGCTGCCCTTCAACAGTACTCTACTGTCTCCTTTTTGTGTCTGGCTACCTTCTTCTCTTCCTCATACTCATTGAAATGGATGTATTACCTTACTATAGAAAGAGGGTCTCCTACTTCTCTTTAGTTTGTAGCTGCCTGTACTTAAGTTCTGCTGATTTACCCCTTTGTTGTTAACCCACTACCTTTAGTTACTTAAACTGTGGTTTCTCAAATGGTGAGGCCAGCTTTCCTGGGGAGGCCCCAATCTCTTCCAGAGGAGGCTCAAGCAGTGCTCTATTTATTTGTCAAAGATCAGAATTACAATCCTTTGAGTCATGGACTCATTTCCAAAGGCTCCATGTCAAAGTACACATAAAGGAACACAATAACTACAAGTACATACATTCAAGATTTATCATAAGAAATTGGCAATGTTACATAGCCCAGTACATGAGTACACATCAGGGGAACACATTAATTATAAGTACATACATTCAGGGTATAGCATAGGAATTGGCATTGTTACAAAGCGTAGTTCCCAAGTTACAACTGTTATAACAGTATATACATCACAGTATTGTAAGAGCAAGAAACAGTATATACAGGGGAGGCAGTGTGCCAGAAAAGAGCCTGTATGGTGATGTAGCTAATCATAGGGTCACATTGCTACAGCCATAGCACCAAATGTATATTAACAGAGGCAGCCTAGATATAAAGACTTTGTCACTGGATCTAACTAGGTTATAAGTACAGTTCAGGTTAGTGGCTCACTGCTGAGGTGACTATGTGGACTGCTGAGGGCACCTACAGGTGTGGGCGGTGAAAATGTGGTTCCTGAGAGCAACTTTTAAAACACTAATTTTGGGCTGACTGGTGACAGCTGCAGGGAGGGAGCTGAACCAGGATGAGGACCTATAGGCAAAAGACCTCTGGGCTAGGGGGGGTTCTCACCCTAGGGACCGCTAGAGAGGATTTATCAGTGCTGTGCATTGCAATGGAAGGGGTTGAGTGGTGGAGAGATGATGAGAGTCCAGGCAGCGTTAGCCCAAGAAGGATCTTTTTTACCATGAAGCATGACTGGTATTGGAGCC
Source organism: Neoceratodus forsteri (assembly GCA_016271365.2). Classification (NCBI taxonomy): domain Eukaryota; kingdom Metazoa; phylum Chordata; order Ceratodontiformes; family Ceratodontidae; genus Neoceratodus; species Neoceratodus forsteri. The sequence continues at coordinate 489,969,781 of CM057457.1, forward strand.
TTTCCTTGAGGTTGAGTATCTGGGTGAGGGAGCAGAGCATGCAGGAGTGAGTAAGCTGGTCAGCACCAGATAGGAGCCTGCATGCTTTATTGAGGGATACTTTTATCTTGCCTAGTGTGGTAACATCAGCAGCTGCATAGCTCAACAGGCCATAGTCAGTTAAGGACAGGATCAAGGAGGCGATGGCTGGCCAGAGGGCTTCTTATAGCAGGCAGTCTTTGTAGCGGTAGAGGAGGCTGATATGTATGTTGGCAGTGGAGGTAACAGCATTTATGTGGGTGTGGAAGGTGAGAACTTGGTCAAAGGTTATGCCCGAGTATTTGTAGGAGGTGACCTGGTCAAGGGGATGGAGGGTGCTGGAGAAGATGTCAAGGGGAGGGCTTTTACATTTATTTTGATGGTAGGCAAAGATCATGGCTTTCATTTTTTTCAGGTTAATGACCAGTCTATGGTCCAAGAACCAGCATTCAGTCTGAGTGAAGGAGTGCTGGAGTGAGACCTGCAAACTGGTGGGGTTGGCGTAGGAGGCACAGAGGATGGCATTGTCTGCATAGAGTAGGACCTTGCTGGTACATGAGTTAGATAGTGCATTGATGAACAGACTGAAGAGTATTTGCCCCAGGATAGCCCTGTGGGACTCTTGAGCAGATGGAGTGGGTACTGGAGAGTGTCATGTTCTTAACACGTTGCACACTGGAGGATAGGTAGCTTGTGAACCAAGCTAAGGAGCCTTGGGAGAAACCTGCTTACATGAGGGAGTCCAGCAGGAGGGGGTGACTGACTGTGTCAAAGGCCTTGGAGAGGTTGATGAACACAGCTCCAGCCAGCTGGCCCTTGTCAAGTGCAGGGTGGAGGAAGCTAGAAAATTCTAGGAGTGCTGTGGTGGTGCTATGGCCTGAGCAGAAACCATCCTGTTCCTTGCAGAGCAGGCCATGGGTTTTGAGGTAGTTGGCAAGTTGGTCCTCCACTACCTTTTCAAGGGCTTTGGAGAGTGGGGAGAGAATGGAGATTGGTTAGTAGTTCCGAAGGGATACGTTATCCCCATCTTTGTGGATGGGGGCAATTACAGCAGTCTTCCAGGCACTGGGGAACTGCCTGAGGCAGAGGGAGCAGTTTAGTAGGTCAGTCAGGGGAAGGAGTAGCTCATCAAGTGCCAGGCAAAGGAGCTTTATATCCAGGGGATCATTTTGGGGGATGGACCCGTTGAGAGCTTTGGCAAAGTAAGGCTTGGCTTCTTGTGGAGAGATTGTCACAAAGATCTGCAACAGAGTTGATGCACAAGGTGGGGTGGAAAGGATGAGAAGGGACTTGGCAAGGTTAGAGGAATGGTTAAATGTATGGCAGCTTAGATTCAATGCTTAGAAGTGCAAGGTAATGCACCTGGGAAACAAAAACCCAGGGGAAGAGTACACAATGGGGGGTGAGATACTAACAACAACAAAAATGGAAAGGGACCTGGGGTAGTCATATCAGATGACCTAAACGTGGCAAGCAATGTGAGAGGGCAGCAAGGAGGGCTGGGGGATACTGGGATGCATAGGGAGAGGCATCACCAGTAGAAAACAGGAAGTTATTATCCTCTGTACAGACAGCTGGTGAGACCCCATCTGGAATACTGTGTGCAGTTCTGGAGACCCAATCTCCATAAAGACATAGACAGGATGGAAGCTGTCCAGAGGAGGGCAACTAAAATGGTGCAGGGTCTGCACGGAAGACATATGAAGAGAGACAATGAGCTTAATACATAGCCTCGAGGAAAGGAGAGAGGGGACATAATAGAAACTTTCAAGTACCTCAAGGGAATCAACAAAGTCCAAGAGGGTAGCATCTTTCAAAAAAAGAGGTGTGCAAGAACAAGGGGGCACAATTTGAAGATAGAGGGGGCGGCTCAGAGGTAATTTAAAGAAGTATTTTTTCACAGAGAGGATTGTGGACGCATGGAACGGCCTTCCGGAGGAGGTTGTGGAGTCAAAAACAGTGATGGAATTCAAGCATGCATGGGACAGTTATAAGGCAATTCTAGGGGTTGGGGGTAGGAAGAAGTAGGCTGCTGGTTAACTAGGATCTGCAGCTTATCCATTAGATAGGGAAATGGGCAGACTGGGTGGGCCAAGTGCTCCTTATCTGCCGTCAAATTCTATGTTTCTATGTCTGAAGGTAGAAAGGGGGGCGTGAGAAGGTGGGTGGTTGGGGGCAGGTAGTGGATCGAAGAAATCTTTGGCAAGCACCGAGCTTAGGTCAGTAAAAGTAGTATTGAGGCTGTCTGCTATACACTTTGGATTGGTGGTGATGGAGTCAATGACAGTGAGCTGAGAGGGGGGAGTCAGGATTTACTGTTTAGAATTGTTACTGTATATTCTCCCAAAACTTACAGGATGACCCCCATGAGGCACTTAATGTCGACCTATAGTATTCAGCTTTTGCCTTGCAAATGGCCCATGTGCAATTGTTGCACTCGGTTCGGTATGCCTGCATATCAGCTAGTTTACCTGAGTCCGCAGCTCTGTGCCATAGATTGTCTGCATTTCTCAGTTGTGTGAGGAGGGATGGGGTAATCCATGGTGTATTGTGCTGCCTAGAGTGGGTCTTAGTGAGGGGGGCAAAGGTATCATGGGCTAAGTTGAAAGAGTTGGTGAAGTACTCAAGTGCAACATCGATGCTGGTGGCAAGGCATATTGGAGACCAGTCCCAGTGTTGGAAAAGTACTGCATTTATATTTTGAGTTTTAGATATTTTGTGTGAAAGGATGAGACAAACTGAAAGGGGATAATTTCTAGTATTTATTTATGTATTGGTGACCAGGAAAGATACACTGCACAGATACTTATTTTCGGTGTAAAGAGGGAAGGTTAAGGAGATAACACAATTCAAAAGTTTAACTAACGAACAGTTAAGCAATACAAAATGAACAACAGTGCAAACAAATAGCAACAATGAACAAATAACGAAAGGTAACAACTGACCTGTTAGATTGGTGGCAGAAAAGGCCAATTACAGAGATGGAGTAGGAGGGCGAGCAGGAGGGAGCAAGACAATCCCTGAGATGTTGTTTAAGAGTGTGGAAAGAGGTGAAGAAGAGGAAGGAAGGTTATTCCCGACAGAGGGGAAACAAACAGAAACCAGTCTGGTCCATGAAGGTACTGCAAAAATGGGTAACAATGGTTTGAGAGTCAAAATAGCAGAGCAATGGGTGGTTACAAAAAGCTGAATAAAATAAAAGTCAGCTATTCCGAGGAGTTTCACTTTATTCCTCATGTACTGGGCATCATATGCCTTTTTTTCTGTGGAGTGGTCTAGTTTTTTCAGTAACTGAGGGAGGCTCAGCACCCTTTCTGTGACTTGGGGAGGCTCACTATATGAGTATGCAGTACTGTGTTTTATCTTTCCTGTTCTTGTTAAAAGTTAAAACAGGAGAGTGGAGGGAAATGGTCTTAGTGAGTATTTGGAAGATAATATCTAGTGCTACACAAAATATCATACTTAGTAACTCAGTTACAATAGTTTTCTTTTACGTTGTTTCCTATATGTAACTTAAATAAGTATTTAAAGACATGACATGTTTCCTTTGAATTAGTTTTTCACATTTTTCTTTAAATAGTCTAAATTGCTATTTAATCAATTAATGTGTCACTATGATGTCATTGTTTTTCTTGTATAAATTGCACTTTGAATCATGCATGGTATACGCCCCCTTGAAGGCTTGTAGCTGAGGTACTAGTGGCTCACACTGGTGGATTATTAAATGCAACTAATTTGTTGTTAAATTTGTGGTGTTGTGGTTAATTTTGGAGCGCATTTACTTTTGAAACCAGTCATATAAAAAGAGTGGTATGTTCTGTCTTGCAATTAAAGTGGAAGGACTAAAAAGGGTTGGCCCTTTCTAACATTTGCAAGAAAAGAGCACATAGGAAATTTGATAAGTTGCTAGAAATACATGTGTGCACTTCGAAAATTACTAAAAGTATGTTTTTCTTTTGTTTTGTTTTTAGTCTTTGGTAACTGGGTATGGTCCACTAGACACAAGTGCCTGTTTTCAGGGGTGATCCGGGAGCACTGTGCGGTTAAGTGACTTGCTCAGAGTCGCACAGTATGCAAGTGGAGATTGTGAGAATCAAACCCTGGTCTGGCCTGCTGGATGTATTAAGCTCATTCACAGCTAGTTACTCTAACCTGTAGGCTATACTGCCAGTCCAATACATGATTTACCCAGGTTGCTTATTAAAGCAGAGAACAGAGAGCAGGGAATTCACTATAGTTTGGTGCGTCTACATGATCAGCAGTTCAATTGAAAACTACCATATATACATGCAACATGGCTAAGGAGAAGGGTTCTACACTGCTCCAATGATGGACATGCAGTGCTTTTGCTTATCCATGTTACAAACATAAAATCCTGGTGATATCAGACACTGCCGTCATATAAAAAAGCCCTATGTTTTTCTGCCTTGTTATTAATGTGTTACAATTAAAAAGGGTAGCCACTTTTTAAGATTTGCAGCACGAAAAGAGCACATAGGAAATTTGGTAAGTTACTACAACTACACATGTATAATTGGCAAATTACTACAGATACAAATAAAGTTAGACAAAGGGCCCATGAACTTTAGAGGAGGGAGGCATTGTCATTGGGCCAGAGACTACCTCTAGTGATTCAGCGGTGCCTGAGGGCAGGCTTAGCAGCCACACTGGCAGTTGCAAGAAGACAAAATGTGGGTTTTCAGGGCTGCCTTAAAGGGGCCAAGTTTGTATATTGCGGTGATAGCCTGGGGGAGGGAATTATACCAGGTGGGGATTCTGAAAGGGAAGGATCTTTGGGCTAATGTGGCCCTAACCTGGGATACCTTCCAGACAGTCTTGGTAGCTGTGCATGTGGCCATGGAGAGGGTAGTTAATTGAAGTGAGGCAGTAACCCCTATGGGGCTCAAACCCAGGTAGATGTTTTTGGTAAGGAGGCATGTCTGATATTGCAGCCTTTCCTCTAGTGTGAATGTATAGAGGGTGCAGGTATGTGTATGTTTGTCTGCACCAGAGAGGAGCCGACATGCTTTATTGATTGCCACCTGGATTTGGTGAAGTGCAGTGGGGTCAGAAGCAGCATATATTGCTAGCCCATAGTCAACAAGTGACAGTTCCGAGGATGAGACTGCCAGGTGGAGGGCTTCTGCCATTAGACAGTCCTTATGCCTGTGTAATAGGCCAATATGTGCATTGGTGGCCGTAGAGAGAGCTTTGATGTGTTTCTGGAATGAGAGTGTGGTGTCAAAGGTTATGGCCAAGTATTTATAGGTTTGGACCTGTTTCAGTGGGAGGAGAGAACTGGAGAGGATTTTCAAATGGTACTGTATCCCTTTGCCTTGTTTTGGTGGTGTGAAAAGCATGGCTTTGGTTGTTTTTTTTTTTTTTAATGTTGACCACTAATCTGTGGTCAGAAAAACAGTTTTCAATCTGTTTGAAGGAGTCTTGAAGGGAGAGCTGAAGAGTAGCAGGGTCAGGGTGGGAGGCATATAAAATTGCATCATCCGCACGCAGGAGGACATTCCCAGAGCTGAGGTTGGATAGTGCATTTCAGATAAATGCTAAAAAGCAGGGGACCCAGGATGGAGCCCTGTGGGACTTCAGAGTGCACTGGTGGCGTAGTAGACAGGGTGTTGTTGATTTGAACACACTGGGATCTAGTAGCAAGACAGCTGGAGAACCAGGAGAGGGGGCCTGGAGATACCCCGATGTGTTGGAGTGTATTTAATAGTAGGGGGTAGGAGACCATGTCAGAGGCTTTAGAAAGATCAGTGAACACAGCACTAGTGAGGTGCCCTTTATCCAATGCAGTGTGAAGAGAGTTAAGAGAATTCAGTAAAGGCCATAGTTGTGCTGTGACCTGCTCTGAAGCCATGTTGTTCCCTGCATAGTAAGTTGTGAATGAGGAGGTATTCGGTGAGTTGGTCAGCCAGCATTTTTTTCAAGGGCTTTAGAGAGTGGGGGAAGAATTAAGATGGGTCGCTGGTAGTTTGGGGAGATGCAGTCACCACTTTGGAGTATGGGGTTATTACTGCCATTTTCCAGCCTGTCAGGAACTGTCCCAGGCACAGGGAGCAGTTCAGAAGGTCGGTCAGTGGGGACAGGACAGAGTCGAGCACCAGATAAAGGATCCGCGTGTTGAATGAATCTTTACAGTAGTTAGAGCTGCCGAGGGCTTTGGCCAGGTAGGCTTTAGCTTCAGTCCGGGTGATGGCTCTGAGATGGAAGGGGGGGACTGGAGGTTAAGTGCTGGGGTGGGTCCTATGGGATCAAAGAAGTTGCTTGGGAGTACTGTACTAAAGTCAGAAAAGGTGGAGTTGAGGCAGTTGGCGATGCCCAGTGGGTCAGCAGAGATGGTGCCATTGATGTTGAGCTGGGAAGAGGGGTCCATGATTTCCCATTAAGGTCTTTTATATTGTCCCAGAATTTGTGTGAGCTTCCTCAAGAGGTGGCCAGAGTGGATCTATAGTGTTCTGCCTTGGCCTTGTGTGTTGCTCAGGTGCACTTGCTATGGGCAGTGTTGTATGCCTGCCTGTTCACCTGAGAGCTAGAAGCTGTGGCTTGGTGCCAGAAGTTATCTCTTAGCTTGAGCGTTGCAGCAGTGTAGGGGTGATCCAAGGTGCATTTCGCTTCTTGGACGTCATTTTTGTGAGAGGGGCATAAGCATCACAGGCTTTGTTGAAGGTGTGGGTGAAATAGTTCAGGACATCATCTATGCTCAGGGCCTGAGTAATTGGGGACCAGTCACAGTTTAACAGATGATGTCTGAGATTGGTGAGACTGCCAGGCTGCAAGCAGTGACAGGAGGTGACGATGGGTGGAGGTTTGGGCAGCTGACAGGACCAGAAGAAAAGGATTGGGGAGTGGTCACTCAGGGAGTTAGGGAGTACCACTAAGTCAGTGACTCAGTGGGGATGGTTTGTAAGCAGCATGTGTAGCAGGGTGTGGGTTCCATTAGCAGGGTTTGACCTTGTGGGCTGAGATACTGATTGGGACAGATCCAGGGCCACAAAGGTGTCCTTGGCAGGGGCTGCAGAGCTAGCTAGCCAATTTTTATTGAGGTCCCTGACTAGTATTTGTTCCACCTTGTGGGGGAGACTAGTGAGGTAGTTTGAGAGTGATTGTGTAGCAGCTGATTGGTTTCTAGGAGGGATATAGGCAACTGTAAGAATTAGCGGTGCTCTGTTATGGTCCAGGGTAAATTTAATTGAGAAGACTTGGGCCCCATGGTCCAGCATGGTAATGGGCATGGTTTGGCAGGTCAGTGAGTCACATACATAAAAGGCACATCCTTCAGCTCACTAACCCTTTACATCTTTTTGGAAGAAGGAGGGAGAGAGAGAGAGATGAAGGAGTCTGGGGTCTTATTTTAAAAGCCATGTTTCCATTAGTGCCAGGACATCTGGTTGGTGCTGCACTAGCCAACATTGCAGGGGTGCATTTTTTTGGGGGGGGTAAACTACAAATATTCATCAAGGCTATGCATAGCCCAGGGGGTGGCTGTGGCTGGTTGTGAGCTACTGGGCTTGGGCTGGGGTGAATGTTGCCTGACATTAGTAGCAGCAAGGAGATAATCCTAAGGAGGGCAAGAAGTTGCTGATTTTTTGCTGGGTAGTGGTTTTTGGAGGGCTTAAAGGGGAGTGAGCAGGGGATGGGCATGTAGAGGAGGGCTAGGATGGCCAGGTGGTGAGGAGGGCAGGATAGTTGAGGAGGGTATAGTGTGAGGGGGCTGGTAGGGGTGGGGCATAGAGGAATGGCAGATTGGATGAGGGGAGGTGGGGGGCAGGGTATGTTTCCAGCATTGGGAATGGGTGCATAATGAATTGGCCTGGGGGTTCTTGGTGATGCATAACAAGTAATGACACCAGCAGTATCATGGTTAGTGCCATATATGGTTAGTATCATGTGTACACTTTGCAAATTGCTAAAAGTTGTAATACCTGATCAGCACACATTGTTCATTACAGTGGACAACAGACAGCAGGGAATTCACTGTAGTATGCTGTGTCTGCATGATAAACACACTGTAACATGGCTATGGGAAAGGGTTGGACACCACTCCAATGAAGGATGTGCAGTGCTTTTGCTTAGCCATGTTAGAAACACACAGAGGAGTCAGATACTGCAGTTGGGAAGCAAATGACAAGTGAGATGACAAACGTTTACAGTTATAACCCATTTCACTGCTACACACATTTCTTGTGTCTCAGCTGTCAAGCTCATGAGAAGAACATGCCTCTCTCTGAAACAGCTGTGAGAAATATATAGCTGCTTTTCCTCTAAATGTGACTTTGTGCACTACACTGTCTTCTACACACTACTGACTGCCAGGTCACTCACAGTGTGGGGCCCTGGATTGAAACCATGGATTAATTGAGAATTAATACCTGGTCAGCTGGTGTGCTTGCACCAATAAGGGGCATCCCTTTTTCTTAGCCATGTTACAAGCTTGAGTATTTAGATGGGATATTTGCACTTAATAACTGTCTGGCTTTAGTGACTTGTACCAGTATTATAAAAAAGCAGTGAATCCACTTTGTGTGCTTGTTTTGATTACCATTTGGGTGTGCTTACATTCAGAGCTCATTCATTTCCCTGTGTGCAAACCACCAACCGTGGTAGATCCCCGATAACCCACACCTCCTCATGGCTTATTGCTTAATTATACCACTGCTCTTTTTTTTTATTACTAAAAAAGTAAATATGTATTTTAAATCATTATTTTTAACAAATTTATCACTCCGCCTCATAAAGTAGTGCTGTGTTGCAAGGGAGATACTGAGGTGATCGGTTTAAACAATGCAATGCTGCATGGTTTGTCCTTCATAACTCCTTTACAACTCTGTTTTGGTCTTTTGGTCTCTCTCTAGTTAAAAAGAAGGGAAAAAAACAATGTTCTCTCTGTAACTGGTAAAGAAGTATGACAGAGTGTGTTGTGAGTGTTCATGGGCTGTGCTTCTTGTGAGTGGAAATTTGTGAGTTAGTGAGCTGCTATCAGTTCTGATAGTGTCCCATAGGTTGCAGGAGTTTTTTCTATTTTTTCCTTTTTTGTGTAATTTTTTTTCCCCTTCGTCATGCACTGGGACCTGCTCCTCCTTCAAGCCACCTAGTACCACCAGCGACCCCTTCTTTCAATTCCCCCAGAGCTGCCTACCTCATATTTGCAGCCTTCCTTAAAGTTAGCCCGGCATATCCCTTTGCCGGGAGGGTCCCCCTCCTTCAAGAGGGAAGGCACCGGCCGGGGGACTCCAGCACACTATTTTCTTTCTTGCCCAGGTGCTGCTGAGGTGGACATTACTCTGCCAGGATTGCTTGAGGGCATCATCGGGGACGGCCGCTGTCATCTGGACAATCCCAGTGCAGTTTCCGCTTCTCTGTGGTGTTCCCCTTAGTGCAATCCCTCTGTTGTGCTCCCAGTCTCCACTGGGGGCTGCTGCAGAGTGACCATGCATCCCCAACCCACCCCAGGGGAGGAGAGCAGTCCCATGGATGCTCAATCCTACCCCTTCCCCTGCTGGTGCCCAAGTCCGTTCCCGAACCCGGGTCAGCGGAGTTGTTCGAGATGTGGTGTCCAGCGCCTCAGCCCTCTGTACCACTGGGCTGGCTCTTTTTTTTAATGAGGGAATTGATGTGTTCTACAATTATTGGGATTTACAGGAGTGGAGTGCAGAGCTGATGGTACGTAGAGTGAAACTAGAGGGTTGGTGCAGCATCTCCATATCTGGGGCTGCTTCTGGGTGCAATTTTGCAACATAGTGAGTTGCTAACGGCTGTGGTAGTGTGCAATAGGCTGCAGGAGTTTTTTTAATGAAGGAATCCATGTGTGTGCTTTGATTATCGGGGATCACATGACTGGAGTGAGGGGATGATGATACGGAGGGTGAAACTGGAGGGTTAGTGAATGTTATGGTTTGAAAACGGAAAGCTGCGGTATCAGTTTGGGCCGTATTCCATTTTAGAGGTATGTTTAATTTTTAGCAGTAGTCTGTGTTTCCTCTGATTGGAGCGGAAATATTCTTTAGCTTGAAGGTGTATGAGTGTTTCAAAGTTCATGATTTTCTCTCCATTTTAATGCTTGATGCGTGGGGGGGCGAATTCCGCTTTTAGCTGGAGGGCAATATGGTGGCTTTGCAGAGTGTTTTGGGTCAAAAGGATTTAAAATTATGCAGTTGGTGGCACCTTTGCTGTGGGTATATCATATGATTTACCACGGCAGAAAGGTGCCAGCCAGTCACAATATGGGATTTTTCGTTTCTTTTAATGTCCATGGTATAATTGCACTTAATACTGTCTGGCTTTAGTGACTTGTATCAGTATTATAAACAAGCATTTGTCAATGCTGAATGTTGTCTCGCTGGCATTGGCATTGGTAGTGCAGGAGTTAGAGATGCATAATAGTAGTGGCAGTGAAGTATTGAACTGATGCCAGCCCCACACCCACTCTGCAGAGACTGGCAGGTGTTGGGGTGTGCCTTTGGGTCATCAGCTATAACACTCATGCCATTTTACCTCACCCTACCCTGTAGACACTGACAAGTGTCATGGTGTGCTTTGGGGTCCTTGGGCGTTATACTTACCCCATTCCATAAGGAAATACATTGAGGTGGGTGCAGTATAGGAGAATGGGATGAACTTTGTGGCTGAACACTCCAAGGCACACCTTGATGCCTGTCAGTGGCTGCAGGGTGGGGGTGGAATGGCAGGAGCATCACAGCTTTTGATCCCAAGTCACACCCCTGACGCCTGTCAGTCTCTACAAGGTGAGGTGTAACAGTTGGAAATCCTAACTCGGTAGGCATGTGTTGGTTTTTTCACTCCATATTATCAACATGGGCTTTTTGTGACCCCACCTCATGAAGAGCAGCAGTATCAGTTTGTTAGCCGAAAGGTGATTTTGCACAGTGACTGTGCCATTTGGTGTCACAGCTATGTAAACACATTTTGAGCAGGATGTGAAAAATGACAACTATATTGTTCATGAGGAGGTGTAAAAAAATGGCAACGTTGAAAATCTAGAGCGAAAATATAAAAAATTGGTGAAGTCATGGGCATGCATAGAAACTGCGCAATGCATGTACGTAACCCAATTATTTTGGTGGGGTTTTTTTAAACCACATTTTCAACATAGGCATTTTGGGACCTCCCCTCATGAACAGTGATACTGTGATTTTCTAAATCTGTCCCAAAAGTTGATCTCAAACAGCGACCATGCCATTGTACGCCACAGGTGCGAAAACACATTTTGGGCAGGATAACCTGCTGACTGCTGCTATCTTCACTGGGACCCCCATGAAAGCAAGATGCTGTATCTCATGGGGTCATCCTGCTTGGAGTAATTTCAAGTAAGTAAAAAATAGAAATGTGATTTTGCTTTTACTCTGAATTTGGTAGCTGTCTACATTGACTTGTGATTTTGTGTTTTACTCAGGGGAGTCACATGTTTATAACCAAGGCCAGCAATTCAGAATACAGTTGTATTCTATTGTGACTAGCTATTGTGACTATTTGCATTAAAAAATGATTTTGTTCTTTACTTAAGGGAATCACATTATTGTAATGCAGATAGCCACCAGAGCCAGTCGGAATACATTTTTCAGCATTCAAGACTTTTATTTAGAACAGGAAAAGGTGGGACAAGGCCAAATGAACCTGTACTCATTTACAATGGCTTCCTGATAATAGTACAAAAACTTTTCCATAACATGTTGATACATAATAAAACAGACAAAATAAATACATGTAAGACAAAAAGTATAAGAAACAACACCAACATCTGAACTGCAGCACAACCTTAAGATGACCATTGATAAGCAACACCCCAAAATTCTAAAAGAACTAAGAGGAGAACTAGTAACATCATTGATTGCCCTTTTTTAACAAATCATGGGAGGATGGTATGGTGCCTGAGGACTGGAGGAGGGTGGTTGTGATTCCCCTTCACAAAAGTGAGAGCAAGGTAGAGGCAGGAAACTACAGACCTGACAGTTTGACCTCAATGGTAGGGAAAATGATGGAATCACATCTGAAGGAAAGAATTGTTGAGTACCTAGAGGCTAGTGGGGCACAGGACCCAAGGCAGCATGGATTCACAGTGGGAAGGTAATGTCAGATGAAGCTAATCAATTTCTTTGACTGGGTAACCAAAGTAGTAAACAAGGGGGGGCAGTGGACATGGCCTACCTAGACTTTAGCAAAGCATTTGACACAGTCCTGCACAAAAGATTAATAAACAAATTATCAAGCCTTGGAGTGTGTCCCAGGGTGGTGGCCTGGGTAAAATATTGGCTGGACAATGGCACGCAGAGGGTAATAGTAAACAGAGTCTACAGTGAAGAAAGTGGGGTTACTAGTGGGGTACCACAGGCTTCAGTACTGGGTCTGGTCCTTTTTACTGTCTGTATAAGTGACATTGCAGAGAGACTGGAAGGAAAAGTATGTCTCTTTGCAGTTGACACAAAGATCTGCAACAGGGTTGATACACGAGGTGGGGTGGAAATAATGAGAAGGAACTTGGCAAGGCTGGAGGAATGGTCAAATGTATGGCAGCTTAGATTCAGTGCAAAGAAGAGCAAAGTAATGCACTTGGGAAACAAAACCCCAGGGAAGAGCACACAGTGGTGGGTGAGATATGGACAACAAAAATGGAAAGGGTCCTGGGGTAGTTGTATCAGATGACCTAAAGGTGGGCAAGCAATGTGGGAAGGCAGTAAGGAGGGCTGGGGTGATACTAGGATGCATAGGGAGAGGCATCACCAGTAGAAAACAGGAAGTTGTTTCCCTTTTTACAGACAGTTGGTGAGACCCAATCTGGAGTACTGCATGCAGTTCTGGAGACCCCATCTCCACAAAGACATAGACAGGGTGGAGGCTGTCCAGAAGAGGGCAACGAAAATGGTGCAGGGTCTGCACCAGAAGGCATATGAAGAGAGGCTAAAGGAGCTTAATATGTATACCCTCGAGGAAAGGAGGGAGAGGGGGGACATGATAGAATCCTTCAAGTACCTCAAGGGAATCAGCAAAGTCCAAGAGGGTAGCATCTTTCAGAAAAAGAGAAGTGCAAGAACAAGGGGACACAATTTGAAGATAGAGGAGGCACGGCTCAGAAGTAATGTAAGGAAGTATTTTTTCATGAGAGGGTTTTGGATGTGTGGAACAGCTTTCCTGAGGAGGGTGTAGAGTCAGAAACAGTGGGGGAATTCAAGAATGCATGGGACAGGCAAGGCAATTCCAGTGGGGTAGGAGGAAATAGGCTGTTGCTTAACTAGGATCTGCAGCTTATCCATTAGGTAGGAAAATGGGCAAACTAGGTGGACCAAGTGATCCTTTTCTGCCATCAAATTCTATGTTTCTATGTTACAACCGACCAAGTTATCTCGATACCGATTTTTTTTTATTTTATTTTTTATATTTTGCAATGAGGTAATGACTCGACAGTGGGACACAAGTACACAGACAGAGAATTCCAGTATTTTGAACTACTATAGGTATATTATAATTGTATTATGATCAGTTCTGGTGGCTATATTTATTACAAAAATGTGATTTTTGATTTTTTTTACTCAGGAGAGCTGCAGTTGTATTGTATTCTGTATCACTTTGGTGATGGTCTGCATTAAACAAATGTGATCTTTGCTTTTTACTCAGGAGAGGAGGAAGCTGCAGTTATATTATGTTCTGTCTGACTTTAGTGACTCCCTGTATTTAAAATTGAAGTTTTTCTTTGTACTGTGGGAGTGGGTAGCTGCAGATTGACATTTTATTTGCTCTTTCCCTGACTCTGGTTATTAAAAGTCTAAATACTTTCTCTGTTGGAAATCTGGTTCTGTGTGATTTGCTTAATTATCTTTCATCCTGTTTCATTACTGTTTTGTGTTAGCATGCCCTTCCTGCCATAATTTATTTCCTGTTAACATACTCCCTTGTGACCAATGAGAAGCCAGCATTGGTCAGACCCATTCTATGAATATTATCAATAAAAGCAATAAATTCAAATATCACAGAAAGAATAATGTAATCAAAATAATTTTAAAACAGAATTGTTTTAAAAACACATTTCTCAGGTTAAATTGAAAGTTGGTGGATTGCTCATAAACAATTAAGAAAAGGCAACTAACATGTGTTTGCTTGTTCTAAGAAAATACTAATTGAATATCTATTGTTTTAGTCAGCTGGAAGTTTGAGTGCAATGGAACTTGGAGCCAGCAATCATCACTTGAGATCTGCCAGCTGAGTCACACAACAGAAAAATGCCATCAGTACTCCCCGTGCAGAAAGAGTTTCAATGACCTACATCTTATCACTGCACAACATCAGATTCATGAAGGAGAGGAACAATTAAAATGTACCAAATATCACAGCATGCTAAATGCAGTTAAATGTCCTGACAAGAGTTTTACTGCACAGCAAAAAACTACAACACACCAAATGCACCAGAAACCATATACATGTGCTCATTGTGACAAGAGTTTTGCAACACAGAATATATTCATGAGGCATCAGCAAATTCACATGACAGAGAGACCATATAAATGTGCTGAATGTGAGAAGAGTTTTGGCCGGAAGCGTAACCTAGCAATACATCAGCGTACACACTCTGGAGAGAAACCATATAAATGTGCTGAATGTGACAAGGGTTTTGGCCAGAAGTCTGATCTGACAAAACATCAGCGAATTCACTCTGGGGAGCGACCTTATAAATGTGCTGAATGTGACAAGAGTTTTGTTCTGAACAGTACACTGATAATACATCAGCGAATACACTCTGGAGAGAGACCATATAAATGTTATAAATGTGACAAGAGTTTTGGCCAGAAAAGTAGTCTGATAATACATCAACGAGCACACTCTGGAGAGAGACCATTTAAATGTGATGAATGTGACAAGAGTTTTAGTAATAAGAGTGATCTGATAATACATCAGCGAATGCACTCTGGGGAGTCACCATATAAATGTGCTGAATGTGACAAGAGTTTTGGCCGGAAGGGTAACCTAGTAGTACATCAGGAAAGTCACTCTGTAGAGAAACATTTTCAATGTATTGAATGTGACAAGAGTTTTGGTTCTCAGAGTAGCCTGATAAAACATCAGCGAATGCACTCAAGGCCATATAAATGTTATGAATGTGGCAAGGGTTTTGGCCAGAACAGCACTCTGATATTACATCAGCGAACGCACTCTGGAGAGAGACCATATAAATGTGCTGAATGTGACAAGGGTTTTGCCCAGAAGTATGTTCTAATACAACATCAGCGAATTCACTCCGGGGAGAAACCTTATAAATGTGCTGAATGTGACAAGAGTTTCACCCAGAACGGTGCTCTGAAAAATCATCAGCGAACACACTCTGGAGAGAGACCGTATAAATGTGCTGAATGTGACAAGAGTTTTGGCCAGAAGAGTGAACTAATAATACATCAACAAAGACACTCTGGAGAGAGACCATATAAATGTGTTGAATGTAAGAAGGGTTTTGCTCAGAAGTCTCAGCTGATAGAACATCAGCGAATTCACTCTGGGGAGAGGCCATATAAATGTGCTGAATGTGACAAGAGTTTTGGCAAGAAGGGTAACCTAGTAATACATCAGAGAAGTCACTCTGGGGAGAGACCGTTTAAATGTGTTGAATGTGATAAGAGTTTTGGTTCTCAGGGTAGCCTGATAAAACATCAGCGAATGCATTCTGGAGAGAGACCATATCAATGTTATGAATGTGACAAGAGTTTTGGCCAGAGCAGTACTCTGATATTACATCAGCGAACACACTCTGGAGAGAGACCATATACATGTGTGGAATGTGACAAGGGTTTTGCTCAGAAGTATGATTTGATAAAGCATCAGCGAATTCACTCTGGAGAGAGACCATATAAATGTTATGAATGTGACAAAAGTTTTAGCCAAAACATTACTCTGATAATACATCATCGAACGCACTCTGGAGAGAGACCATATAAATGTACTGAATGTGACAAGGATTTTACCCAGAAGTATGTTCTGACAAAACATCAGCGAATTCACTCTGGGGAGAAATGGAAAGCTGCAAAAAATGCAGAAACCTTAGTGTAGCATGGATCGACTACAAAAAAGCATTTGACAGCATCCCACACTCCTGGATCACTGATTGTTTACAGATTTACAAGATACATCCCACACTGATAAACTTCTTCATGACCACTATGAGAAAGTGGCAAACCACCCTGCAATTAAACCATGAGAAAGGTCAAATCACCATCCCAAATATAAGCATCCAACGAGGGATAGTTCAAGGTGACTCCCTGTCACCACTTCTGTTTTGCCTTGCCCTTAGTCCTTTAAGTAGCCTAATCAACAGCCTATGCTATGGATACAGCATGAACCCCAGAAATAAAAACAATCAACAGCTAACATATCATCTACTATTTGTAGATGACCTAAAACTTTATAGTTCATCCAACAGACATTTGAAACAACAACTACAGATTGTTAAGACCTTTTCTGATGACATACGGATGACATTTGGTCTAGACAAATGTGCCAAAGCAACGTTTATAAAAGGAAAGTTGACTCATAAAGAAAACATGAATCTGGCGGAGGGTTGTGACATAAAAGAACTTGAGCAAGAGGGAGTGTATAAATACCTGGGAATAGATGGAGCGACAACACAGAATAAACAAATGACAGTAAAAATAACCAAATAATATTTTAGAAGGTAAAGCTTATACTCAAAACTGCTTTGGCCGCATAAAAGTAAAGTGCAAACTATAAACCAACTCGCTCTTCCAGTGATATCATATAGCTTTGATGTGATAGACTGGCCACAGAAAGTGTTGAACCAGTGAGATATAAAAACAAGAAAACTGATTCATGCTCACCAGTTAATATACAAAAACCAGTGCATGCCAAGATTATACATCCCAAGGTCAGAGGGAGGAATGGGCCTCATTGAGATTGATTACACATATAGATCCACAATAGTGGGGCTAAATACATACTTACTGACATCCTTGGACCCAAATATAGTCAAGGTCTTGTGTCATGAAGAAAATAAGCCTAAAATGACTTCACTCATCAAATTAGGAGAAGCCTTCAGGAGGGTAGCAGAGATAGATGTTAATCCACTAGTAGATAAGGAACAACCAGCAACAGAAAGTGCAAAGAATCAGAAAAAGGAGTACAAGGACAAAGACCAACAGAAAAGAAAAACCAACCGCAAAGCCCATAATTACAGTGGAAAACACAGGAAGCTACTGGAATAACCACAGGTCAATCAAGCCCTGACCCATGAGTGGTTAAAAAGAGGTGAACTTAGGTCACAAGATGAGAGACTGATAATGGCAGTCCAAGAAATTGCTCTACACACAAGAAGGTTCACAAAATCCATGGAAAAAACAGGAGAAACAAACAAGTGCAGGTTCTGTAGTACATTATTAGAAACAGTTGCGCATCTCTTGGCTGGATGCAAAGTACTCATGGCAGAAGGTTTGTATACCAAAAGACACAATAACGTAGCAAGATTGATCCACTGGAAACTGTGTAGACATTATAACACATAGGTAGAAGAGAAACACTGGAAGCATGAACCACAAAGAATAACAGAGAATGAAGAAGTAATGATCACATGGGATCACCCAATACCAACTGCCAAGAAAGTGGAAGCAAGAAAATCAGAAGCATGAACCACAAAGCCTTAACTATTTACACACTGCCCTAAAAGTTTGTGTACTACTAATTTCTGCAGCCAAAAGCTATGTTTCTAGCCAAATGTTAGACTTCTAGCCTGTTTTAGCAGCACACGATTGAGACTGGGCTAAGTAACTCATTTTATGCATTTTTAAATGAACGTCTAAACTGTTAAACACTGCCCTGATAGAGTCTGAGCTAATAATTTCTGTAGCCTCTATGCTATGTTTCTATTAACAAAGTCCAAGAGGGTAGCATCTTTCTGAAAAAGAGGTGTGCAAGAACAAGGGGGCACAATTTGAAGATGGGGGCGTCTCAGAGGTAATGCGAGGAAGTATTTTTCCACTGAGAGGGTTGTAGATGCATGGAACAGCCTTCCGGAGGAGGTTGTGGAATCAAAAACAGAGATGCAGTTCAAGAATGTATGGGGCAGTCATAAGGCAATTCTAGGGGGTGGGAGTAGGAGGAAGTAGGCTGTTGGTTAACTAGGATCTGCAGCTTATCCATTAGGTAGGGAAATGGGCAGACTGGGTTGGTCAAGCGGTCCTTATCTGCTGTCAAATTCTATGTTTCTATGTAGCCTATTTTAACAGTAAACCTTAAGAGGCTTTGCTAATGAATTCATTTTTAGTGCATTTTTAAGTGCTATTCGCTGCCCCCATAAAATCGATACTGTAATCTGTGACATGCTGATCTAACTGGGCATCTTAAGAAACTCAGCCTACCTTTACTGCTGCTTATACTTGAACTGTGTAGGCAAATATACTGAACAATGAGACTGCTTTTTACAGCTTTAACAGCTCACAGCTGTATGCTGCTGCCAGTCCCCAGCCTATAGAAATTCTGGACAGAGAACTTTAATGCAGGGATCATGTGACAGGAAAAACCTATCAGCCCATTTTCCCATTTTCAGGTTATCAGTGCCTGCCTCTAGTGGGAGCTATACTTTCGCTGTTGCCTCCAATTCCCTGCTTAAGCATATGAACGTTTAAATTAACCAAAACATAAAATACAGTGAGAACTCAATAAAGGAATAAAAAAAAAGAAATAAAAAACACCCTCATTCTATACTTACTGCCACACACTAACAGCAAGCAGGAATATTACCAATCTGCTCAGCTAAGATTATAGTTTTAATCTACCTCTATACACTTTCAAATTAGCCACATTGCAAATCTTTCACAATGGAAATGTCTTCCTGGCTTATTTTCATCTCAGTGGCTCTTCCTTTCTGCATGCCCCCATTCCCCTTCCCTTCTCCATACCACCCCTAATTTAACCCCTCTCCTGCCCCTCACACCCACCCTCAGACCACCCTGTTGCTACTCCTGCTAGCATCACCATGTCCCACTACCCCACCCCCTCCTGCTCCTGTGCAACTGTCTATAGAAACTGCTCTTTGCCCCTTGCTATATGATCCTGAATTACTGCGCTTCGCCCGTTCTTATTTTACAAACAAGCTGCACCACTCTGCGGACCGCTCACTGCATAGTCAAAAGATCCTAAAATGTGTCTTATCCAGGATCTCCATTATCCTCCTGCTACTCACGGGCAATACACACTCAAACTCTGGCCCTGTTGCCCCATCCCGTGCTTGAAGGAGGCATAAAAAATATGGGTCACAAGACTAACCATCTCCAGCTCAGGTTATACCCTGACCATAGGGTATAAGTTAAGAGGCACACTGACTGAATCATGACCAGAACATTACTTCTGTATCCCACCAAAAATATATAGTCCCCAGTACCCTGCAGAATCTCTATAGCTGCCCTATTCTATAGCCATGCCACCATGGCCACACCCAATACTCTGTCTTGTAGAATAAAATCAAAAAGGCTAAATTGGTTACAACGGGCTTGCATTCTAAGAAAGCTGCTACTGATCTTGGGAGATGTTCATCTGAACTCAGGGCCGTCCATGGCCAGACCACACCTGAGACTGGGTCACCTCAAGATAGTCTAATTGAACAACCAAAGTCTCCTTAGCAAGCTGCGGTTCCAGGCCTGTGTAGAACCACTTCAACCTGATGTAATTGCCTTTACTGAAACCTGGCTTTCACCTATGGTCAGTGATACCACCATCACCCTAGAAAGCTACACAATGGGACAGATGGACTAAGAGAGGCAGGGGTTGCCTGGTCTACCTGAAAAGTGAGATAAGTGCCCAAGTACTACCTTGTAGCTTACACACCAAGGAAGTACAAACACTAAGTCTTAAGCTCATTCTGGGGCAGCAAAACAAAATGTTAATACTATCCACTGTGTACATACAAGTGTTAAGCAACCTGGAACAAGTAAAGCACAACTGGGAACAGATTTTTGTGACGGGAATTTTTTTTTTTTTTTTTTATTTTAGTTGTTTAACCAGGAGTAGCACAGTAAGCTGAAAGCCTTTTTACAGGTGCAACCTGGGAGCACAGGGAAGTTAAGTGACTTGCTCAGGATCACACAGTATGCAAGTGGAAGCTGTGGGATTCAAACCCAGGTCTGGTTTGCTGGATATCACCAAATTTGCAGCTCAGCGCCTTAAACCACTGTGCTATACTGCCTCCCTTTCAACACCAGTTGGCTGTTCCTTGACACCCTCACAGTTTGAGACCAGGTATCTGGTCTCTACCTCACCCAACTGGTCACTCAAGCTACCAGATTTAATTACAAAACTGGCACAAGCATTCTAATTGATTGACTCCTTGCAAGTTGCATAGAACATACCCCTGAGGTCACCGTCTTTCCAGACACCCTCAGCGATCACTCTCTGGTAATGTGCACTTGGTGAAATAAGACCACCATTAGTGCCCCGGTCACACAAAACCGCTCCCTGAGACCTGGGCACCTGAATTGCTTTAGACAATATTTGAAATTGATTGACTGGTTGCCTCTAGACAGAGCCGAAGATGGCAACCAAGCCCTCAACTTCTTTGCTTCAATGTTCAACAAGGCTTGTGATATATTTGCCCCATATAAAACTAAAAACAAAATAGAGGGACTACTAAACCTTGGCTCACTGGCTCCCTCCTTGAGCTCATGTGGGATAGGGATAATCTCTGGCATAAGGCCAAAGCAACTTGCAAAATAACAGATCTTATATACTATAAGACTGCTAGAAACAGATGTACAAAACTCATCCATCAGGCCAAGGCAACCCACTACAATGATCTACTAAAAAGGAACTGGGGACGGGAAAGGAGTTCTGGGGCTCTGTAAAATCACTCACAGGGAATCCACCCCAAACCTGAACCAGGGCTAACAGTCACCACCACTGGGACACATCAGGAACCAGGTGACATAGCCAATGCTTTTAACTTGGCTTTCACTGATGTAAGCATGGTACTTCCTAGTAAATACTTAACCTCCTCAACTCCAGATCTAGACCTCACCATCCTCTCGACTCACTCGGCCAAGGACAAAGTCCCCCCATTCTATTTCATGCAGCTCACCAGGAATGACACCACCAAATATCTTAAATGCATGATAGGGAAAACAAGGATGGGGTGCGACCTTGTCGATGTGATGCTGGTGGCACTTTCTTTAATTGAACTGATGGATCCACTTACTAAACTTTTTAATGCCTCACTAAGATCAGGCATCTTCCCTGACATGTGGAAAAAGACACATATCACCCCTGTTTTCAAATCAGGTGATACCACCAACCTGTCTAACTACAAACCCGTCTCCATTCTCCACCCCCCATCTAAAGTCCTCAAGTGAATTGTCACTGACCAGCTCATGGCTTACCTGTTGAAATACAACCTTCTCTGTGCCCAGCAACATGGATTCCATAAAAACTATTACATGATCACTGCCCTGGTTGATTTCAACTCCAAAATCTACAATGCCTTTGATGATGGTCTAGCAGTGGGGTCTATTTTTATAGACCTCTCAAAGGCATTTGATGCAATCAACCATCAGCTTCTCTTACAATACCTACTTGAAATAGGACTGTCCAAAGATACGATTACATGGTTTAAGAGTTACTTCTCGGGCAGGACTCAATGTGTTAAAATCAAAGGCACTCTTTCTGAACCAAGAGAGGTGAACGTATGTGTCCCACAAGGCTCAATACTGGGGCCACTCCTTTTTAGCCTTTTCATAAACCCACTGCCCTCACTGTACCCAGCGCACATCGTGTTATATGCTGCTGATGTGGTTGTCTCAGCAAACAGAAAAAAACTACCCTCTGTCTCCAATGAACTATAAGAAAATGTTCACAGGCTCGAGACTTGGTTTTCTAATAATAAACTGCTGCTCAATTATTAAAAAAAACAAGAGTATGCTTTTTGTGGTTCCACAGAACCAAAAGAAGTTTGGGAAACTGGAGGTACAGAGTAACAAGGGAGATACAGTGGAGCAGGATGACACCTTTAAATATCTCGGGGTTCACATGGATAATGCCCTCTCTGTCTCCACCCATGGTAACCATGTAGTCAAAACAGCAAACATAAAATTAGGTGTTCTTTATCAATGCCGACATTCTTGAATCCCCCCAGTGTTTTTGACTCTACGTCCTCCTCAGGAAGGCTGTTCCATGTATCCACAACCCTCTCTGTGAAGAAATACTTCCTCGTATTACCTCTGAGCTGTCCCCCCTCTATTTTCAAATTGTGCCCCCTTGTTTTTGCACATCTCTTTTTCTGAAGATGCTACCCTCTTGGACTTTGTTGATTCCCTTGAGGTATTGGAAAGTTTCTATCATGTCCCCCCTCTCCCTCCTTTCCTTGAGGCTATACATCTTTAGTTCCTTTAGTCTTTCTTCATATGTCTTCTGATGCAGACCCTGCATCATTTTGGTTGTCCTCCTCTGGACAGCCTCCACCCTGTCTATGTCTTTGTGGAGATGGGGTCTCCAGAACTGTACACAGTACTCCAGATGTGGTCTTACCAACTGTCTGTACAGAGGGCCAACAACTTCCTGTTTTCTACTGGTGATGCCTCTCCCTATGCATCCCAGTATCCGCCCAGCCCTCCTTACTGCCTTCTCACATTGCTGGCCCATCTGTGATCTCTATAAAGCAACTGGATGGTTGCCCATTCATGGCAGATCCCAATACCAGGCCTACCTCCTGGCAAAGAAAGTCATGTTCAGGCTGGAACCTGAATCCACATCCAGTCTATTCAAATCAATCCAACCGGCTGTCAGTACTCGAAGTGCTGCTAAGGGAGGGCTGGTGGTTCCCTTTAAGCATACCTCAATAGCCCAGAGATCTCTCTCCTATAGAGGGCCCAAGTGGATGAATGCTCTCCCCCAACCTTATTGACTGCAGAAAGGAAAGCAATTTTAAATCTGGTCTCAAAGCGTTACTAGCTCTTGAATGTGTATGTGAGTGCCCTAACCACAACCTAACCCCTTCCTAACATTCTCAGAGAACTGTGTATACTCTAACTCCAGCCCCTGGTCTGTCTCTAGCATTTGTCATACACCCCCTTTGTAATCTGTGACCTTATTTATCCCCGCCCATCCCACCCCAGTCCCATTTTCTCTCATTTCTCCTCCACCTCCCCCCTTATTATTGTCCCAATCCTGCTCTCCCCCTCTTGCACTATTGCCTCCTCCCCTTTTCTCTGCCTAAGCCCCTGAACCCCTACCCCTTTTTCTTCCCCATCCCCTATCCACCACCTCTAACACTCCACCCCCTGTGACATAGCCCCCACAGGCTGCCGCTCAATTTACTTCTTCAACTTAACTTTACATTCTAATGGCCTGCCTACCCAAACACTTTTTCATGGAATTCTCCTGCTGTTCTATGCAGACTTTTAACTGAATTTTCTATATATGTTGTACTGATGGGGAAATTACAAGGTTCATGTCTTTCTTTTTTTTTAATATTCTTTATTTTTATTGTTTTTATATAGTTTTATATATATATATATATATATATATATATATATATATATATGACAGCAGGAGTACATCTATACAATATTGCTCTTCTGTCTTACAATAAATAGAATGTTCTTCAGGTTGGCAATTCATGTTTCTACAACATCATTCTGTTATGTATCAAATTACACTAGATCAAAATTCATATCCTACAAAAATTGGTCACTTTCAAATAGCTTTATCAGGGAACAAATGTTTCATCCAGAGGAGAGATATAGAAAACACATGGCCTCCATTGGAGCTCAGATTGTGACCTCCTTCCAGCTCTAGAAGCAACTATTCTGTCTAGATAGTATAGCTCAATCATCAATGAATGCCAGTCAGTGAGTGTGGGTACTTTAGCCGTTCGCCATAGGTGAGTTATAACCTTTTTAGCTGCTGCCAGGTACAGGTATAACATATTTCTACTTGGTGGAACTTTTCCGCCTTCCCCAATATAAAGCAGAATCACCTGACTGGATAATTTAATTTCTGGTCCCACAATATTTTGTATGGTCTTTTCTGTATCTAACCAGTATTGGGTAACTTTCGGACAAGCACAAAAAATATGTGTTATATTTGCTATTTTTTCTCCACATTCTCTCCAACAAAGGTCATGCCCCTTAAATACAAATTTAGCAATTTTGTCAGGGGTATAAAAATATCTACTACGACATTTCCATATATATTCTGACCAGTACGATGACTGTGATACTCTCATCGAGTGAGGAATAGGTTCCAACCATTTCTCTTACGTTATCTGAGTCCCTAATTCTCTATTTCATCTCCCTAAGATATCCTCAGTGGATTCCTTCCAAAAATCTGTTATTGCTTTATATATTTGTCCAATTAAATGAATTTGTTCCCTGCCTTCTATAGCGTCCCTAAAAAGGGACATCAACATAGGTATGAGAGAGGGCAGAGTATTTAATGCTAATTCTTTATGTATAAATGTCCAAATCTGTAAATATCTATAATGATGTATATGGGGGAGTTGATATTTTGCCTGTAATGTGACAAAAGGCAGTACTCCATTCACATCCAGGTATTGATATAACAAAAGCAGACCTTTTTTCTGCCATTCTTAATGAACCCGAACAGCGTCCATCTCCAAAGATACACTTTCTGTACCTATTAGTTTAAAATAACTGAAAACTTCAGTTAATGTAGTAGACAACCTTATCTCATACCAAGCCTTTAACATATAACGGGTTCCAAATGTAAAGTTTTGTAACTGTGGATAAGAATTGGGGGGCAAATATAATAGGGGTAATGTTTACTAGATCATTTAGTGTAACTTCAATAAATTTCTATGGTTTCTCTACCTGAGAATTCAGCCATGTCATCACTATTTCACATGTTACTGCCTTATGGTAATCTCTAAGGTTTGGGAGGTTACAACCCCCCTTTGCCACTGGTAACTGTAACAGAGACCATCTGACCCTTGGCTGTTGCCCAGCCCATACAAACCTTGAAAAAATTCTAGCCCAGGATGCAAAGTAGAATTGTGATGGAATAATCGGTAAAGTCTGGAAATAATATAATATCTTAGGAAATAAGGTCATCCGAATAGCTTGTATTCGAGCTGAAAAAGATAATACCTGATGTGTCCAGTTCCCAACTAAATTCTCTCTCTCTCTATCGCTAGAGGCTCTAAATTAAATAGTTCCAAATGTTCCAGTTTCTGGGGACTATTTACACCCAAATATTTAATCTTATTATTTCTCCATTTCATAGGGATCTGGTTCTTCAGAGACTGAGAGGGGGTGAAATTTAAAGATAACTCTGTTTTTTGTATATTTATTTTGTATCTGGCTATTTCTGAAAACTTATCTATCACTTGTAAAGTAGCAGGAATGGACTTTTCGGGCTCTAGGAGTGTTGTTAATACGTCATCTGCATATAATGATATAGTAAAATCCCACCCTCCTAAAGTGACCCCCTGAATATTAGGATGTTGCCTTATGGCTTCAGCCAATGGCTCAATGTATATGGCAAACAGTAAGAAGGAAAGTGGGCAACCCTGCCTAGCTCCCCCTCCCAGCTGTATCACTGAAGATAACTGTCCATTCACTTTAACATATGTCTTCGGAGAGGTATAAATTCTCTGTATCATGCTAGAAAATTCCCCAGGAAATCCAAACTTGTGCAAAGTTTTCCATAAAAACAGGCCAACTGACGCAATCAAAAGCTTTGTCTGCGTCAAGGCTGAGCAACACTGCTTGTATCTGTCTCTGATTTAAGTGGTCCAACAAATGGATCGTTCTATGTATATTATCTGTGGTTTCTCTGGCTTGAATGAACCCAGATTGATCTGAATTAATCAAATAGGGTAACAGTTCTTCTAATCTATGTGCTCATATGGACATAAATAACTTGTAGTCCATGTTTAATATGGATATTGGCCTATATGAAGTAGTTAATTCTGCTGGTTTGCTTACTTTAAAGATAGGTGAAATATTAGTGTAATCCCATGATGGAGGAGGGGGACTCTCCTGTTGAATTTCTAAAAAGGCATTTAGTATTAAAGGAGTCAATTGTTTACTAAAAGTCTTGTACCACTCGGACGGAAATCCATCTGGGCCAGGGGTTTTTAATGATTTACTTTCTTTTATGGTACATCTGACTTAGTCTGATCTGATAGGGGCTTTTAATCTGATTTCCATTTCCTTAGTTAGCTTTCTTAATGTAAGGGGGGAAAAATTCCTCGATTTTGTTAAATTCTGGACCTTGTGGTTTCTCGTATAGCTGCCTATAATATTTCTGGAACAATTGCAGTATCTGCTGTGAGTTAAGAGCTCTTGTTTTTCTCTCCGGATCCACTAAATGTGTTACAATTGTGGCTGTCCTATGTCCCCTAAGCCTCCGAGCTAAATTTCTCGCCCCTTTTGGCCCTCCCTCATACCTATATGTTTTTAAGTAAAATAGTGCCTGTTGTGTTTTTTTTGTCTAAACATTTCTGGAGCTCAGCCTTTGTCTGATTAATCTGGGCTTGGGCCTCCACAGTAATAGGGGTAAACTTTGTTTGTATTTCCCTTAATTTCTCATGTAATTCACCATATCTTGTTTCCCAATATCTCTTCTTGTATGCTGAATATGCAATTATCTCCCCCCGATCACAACCTTCACAGTATCCCAAACTATTGTATTGGATGTCTCCTGGGACGAATTTTCTGCAATAACCTGAGCTACTTTTGAGTTAAAGCTGTCCCTAAAAGCTTTATCCTTTAAAAAAGATGTATTCAAGTGCCACCCTTGTGGATTTCTTTGGTATTTTAAAATCTAGCCTCAAGAATAGGGGAGAATGATCAGAAATAAATCTAGGTCCTATAGTTAAGTCTTGTAAACAGTCCAAATGTTCTTTTGAAATGAAAAAGTAGTCCAATCTTGAGTAGGAATTGTGTATAGGGGAGAAAAATGTATATCCCCCCGAAAGAGGATAAAAATGTCTCCATACATCGATTAGACCCAATGCCCTAAGTTGAGAAATAAATAATCTTTGAGCTGATGTTAGCCTATATTTGGAAGGTGCAGAGGAGTCCAACTGAGGTGTCAAAGTTAAATTGATATCTCTCCCTATAATAAGGCAGCTGTGCATAATGTCTAGGAGCTTTGCAAAAAATCTATTAAAAAGACAAAGAGATGTAAGAGGGGGAAAATACGTGACCTTTGTCCCATAAAGGGTACCTTTTAAGATTACATACCTTTCCTCTGGGTCTATGTACTGTGTTTCTAAATGAAAAGGAGAGGTCCTAGGTATTAAAATGGCTACTCCTCATCATTTCCCTTTAGGAAAGGACGACGCATATACCCAAAACCTGCCCCCCCAATTCAATTTTGCATGTTCGGTATCTGTTAAGTGTGTTTCCTGGAGATAATAAAAATCACTGGGGTGTTTCTTGATATATTGGAACAGTCTGGCCCTTTTAATAGGGTTGTTAAGCCCATTTATATTAAGCGAGAGTGCTTTTACTATCTGAGTAGCCATCTTATTCCCTTATAGAAACATATTCTCTCCTGTTGTCCCAATCTTAATAATCCCATTCCTGAGGGATCACCATACTGATAATCCCCCCCAAACTATCTTTCTGAACATCACTTTTTTTGAAACATTTTATGCCTTTCCCGTCTAGATTATTCTTAAACATCTCCTGCTATGATCTTATCAAACCTTTTGAAATCTGAAGCAAATTGTCAGTATATGTCTGACCTTTGTCTTGATAACTATGTACATACACTGTATTCCAAATAAAATTGACTTCCAAGGTAGGGGAGTTTAAAAACCTGTTCCCTAAGTGTGCCTCCTGATAGTCTGGGGTCACCGGAGGATATCTGGTAACACCAAATGCCCAGGCCTCCTGGGGATATACTGCTCCCCTGATAAAAAATAAAAAGAAATATGCAGACAAGCTAAATAAAAATCCAAATGTTAACTCAAAATATTCTGCCTGTCTGTCTTTGATTTGAAATGGGCTTCCCTGTAGCATCTGGAGATGCTTCCTCCTCCCCTCCCCCGCAAAGTAGATTGTTTATTTTACGATTAACTAAATTCTGTATTATTCAACTAGGGCAACTTTTCTCAGGCCCTTATGTCAGGTTCACCCTGAAAACAAATCAAGCAGAGCACAATAATCTGCTCTTTAAAGTTATATCCATTGCCTCCTTCAAAGTGATCGTCAGGGCCAGTTCAAACAGCCAGATCAAATGTTTTACTTGTTTCTTTGTTATGGCAAAGTTCTCTGCAGGTACACTTAT
The DNA here is from genome assembly GCA_016271365.2 of Neoceratodus forsteri. NCBI lineage: Eukaryota > Metazoa > Chordata > Ceratodontiformes > Ceratodontidae > Neoceratodus > Neoceratodus forsteri. Next base: position 489,998,062 of record CM057457.1, read on the forward strand.
TAAGCGTTTCTTTTCTCTGTCCAACCTCCTGTGAGAGAGTTGTCGTCTAATAAAGATCCCAGTTCAAACAACTGAATTCCCAGTCCCTCTCATCAGACGTAGGCTTTCAAAGACCTCTAACCAGAGGACCATCGAGGAATCACAAGCCAGGCTTCAGCTTCTATCAGTCAGGTTCTTCCCCTTGCCGATTGGCGAAAAGTTGCCAGACAATTAGAAATGCTTCCCCTCTGTGTTGCTTCTCCTCCATTCCATGTTCTGCCCAAATTCACCATATGCCAGCGCAGTGGGTCAGTTTTTTGTAATCCTGGTGGATTTTGTTTTTATTTGAATTCCCACTTTAAGGAGCTCCTCTCTGGCCTCCTCCACAGTATGAAATTCCTTCCTTCGGGATGGAAGTTGCACCACAAGTCTGGCTGGGTACAGTGTTGTGAATCTAATGGCTGCCTCCTTCAAAGCTGGTAAGATGTCTGCATATGCTCTGCAATTACACATAGTTTGAGGAGTGTAATCATTATCAACATAGAAGCGAGTTTGTCCGTAAAAGACCTTGCCCTTTCGACATGCTGCTGTTAATACTGTCCCCTTGACTGTGTAACTAAGAAAGCGCATAATAATAGATCGAGGCCTGGCATTCAGATCTGTAGGCTGTGGGCCCAGTGCACGGTGAACTCTAATGATAATTGAATATCTGAGGGCAATTCAAGAGCTGTTTTGAGCAAAGCAATAGTAAACTCAGTAATGTCCTGACCTTCTGAGTCTTCAGGAATGCAATATAATCTTAGGTTCTTTCTGCATGCTCTATTTTCCATATCTTCTTGTTTTTCTTAAGGTTGTATACATTGATCTTGTAAGAATTGAAATGTATTCTCCATGTCATCTACTCTCTTCTCTACTGCTATCTGTCTCTCTGATGCATCAGCTCATTGATCCAGGCTCACTACGTCTCTGCAAAGCTCTCCGTAAAGATCTTTAATTTCTGCACAAATCGATAATAGCTCTGTGTATATAGTATCTAACTTTATGCGTTTGTTTCTAGCTTTATTATTTGGTATGGTCATCTGGTCCTGCCGTTCTGCTGGTGCTTGAGAGTTTTCCGAGTCGGAGGGCTCCTGGGCTGACATTGCTGCTTGATTTTGTTCTGCTCACTGTTGCCTGTAGTTGTTCAATTTCTTTGGTTTTTCTTCTTTACAATACTTCTTAAGTATGTCCCTGATATCTAGATCTTGTTTTTTTTTAAGTTGTTTGTTGTTAAAGGTGTCAAATTGGGGAGATTAGCTAGGGGTGTAGTGGAGCTTTGCTTTTACACCGCCATGCTGCTTGGAAGCCCAACCAGAAGTCAACAAGGTTCATTTCTTGACAATCTGCAACCACAATATAACCTGAAACTTAAGTACAATGTATTTTTGTCCTTTTTGCTGTATACTATGTAATATTGAACTCATGTTTATCATTTGTACTCTTATGGATCTCTGTATATTTTCAGTTTTTTTCTGTTGTCACTGTTTTTTCTATTTTGTACTGTCTTTGACTTGGAGCCTTTGTAACAAGCCTTTGGCTCAACGGTATTAATCCCAAACTGAAATAAATAAAAAAAAATTGGTTAAGCTCCCAGGACCTTGACTACTCCAGCCTACTCAAACAACACAACCTGGTGCAGATTATCTCTAGTCCCAAACAGACAAAACGCACACACCCAAAGTCACTTGCTTCTTGATTGAGTGGCCACATGCAGGCCACAAGGTACTCTAGGCAGGGACCTTGTTTGACTCCATCAGTGACCACTCTCTTACAGATATTCTTTGGACCACCAAAACCAAGTGTCCCCCCCCCAGATACCTGTCCTTCCACAATTTTAACAACTCTAGTACAATCAACCTCCTACAGGATGTGAACACAGTAAACTGGTCAGCTCTTTACCCCCCCCCGACTGATGTGTTGGTGGCAGTGCACTTCCTCACTGATGCCCTCATTGGGATTCAGGATCACCACTTCCCACCTACTACTAGATGAGTGAGAGGTGGCTGCACCAGATGGATCACAAAGGAGCTCCTGGGCCTCATGAAAGACAGGGATTCCAAATTGGTTGCCTACAAATGGGCACCCATTCCCTGACCTCTGGAAAGAATATAGGAGACTGCATAATAAATGCAAGCAAACTGTCCAGTCCCAAAAGTGTAACTTCTACCAGAGCCTTCAAACAGAACACCTTGCAAACCCTGGAAGTTTCAGGATCTCACTTGGCTCCCTCCTTACTCCACAATCTTATAGCCCTATAATCAACTTAAATTCTCCTGCCGGCCCCCTGACAGATCCTTTGGAGGTTGCCCAGGCTTTCAACATAAAGTTTGTTGACCTCACTTCCCACCTTAGCAAACTCCCCTCTCAGCAACCTCCAAACTCCAGGAGATTGTGCTAGTGACCCACCCCTTCCTTCCTCTCCATGTGTTGCCCCCCTCCCTCTGCCTTTCTATTTGAGGGCCATCACCCAAAAGCTTACTACCAAACTCCTTAAGAGCCTCCCCTCTTGTGGTAGCCCTGGTATCGATGGCCTCTACCCCTCCTTGCTCAAAGTTTTTGCCTCTGCCTTCTTCAAACCTCTGACTTTCATTTTTAACCTTGCATTGGCCTCAGCAACCGTGTCAAGTCCCTGAAAGTCTGTCAAGGTTGTCTCAATATTTAAGGCTGGGGACCCTCTCTCCTCTGACAATTACAAACCAATGTCCATTCTCCCCCATCTGAGAAAACTACTTAAAAAGACTGTTCACCGCCAACTTTCAGATCACATCGACAAGTACAACCTTCTGTGTTCCATAAGAACCACAGTACCACCTCTGCCCTAGTACGCCTTACTAACAATGTCCTCAGGAACATGGATCCAAGCCCTACCTGGTAAGTACTGCAAAATCCAATTCCTCCCTGTCTGTGCTCTCCCTATCTGGGCCTGCCCTGCAGAGTGTCCCCAATTTCAAGTATTTGGGTATAACCCTAGACCCATCTCTCTTCCATACTGAACATATAAACACTGTTACATGCAGAATAAACCAAAAACTAGGCGCTGCCTGTCGTATAAAGAATTATCTAACCCCGGATGCCTGTTTAGCCATTGTCCAAGGTAACCTGCCCCCATCCTCGACTACTGTTCCCCTATCTACTCCTCAATTATGTCCTCTACACTTCAATTTAGATTCCTCTCTGTCTACAATATTGTTTTGCATTACTGGCTCCTTATTCTACCCACCAGTGTGACTTATATCAGTCTCTAGGGTTGCTCACACTCAAGGGCCTCTGTGATTATGTAGCTGAAAGCATCATTGATGGCACACTGTGAGGTGGAGTTGGGTCCCTGCCTGCATCTCTTCTCAAGGTTCCAGCTGCTTCCATGTGTTTTCATGAAACATTGGTCCCACCTGGAGGTCCCCAGAGTCTTCACAGTAATGGGCAGTAATGCTCTGTTAATAACTGCATCTTCCCTATGGAACAGTATCCCGGCATCCCTCTGCATGGCTGTCTTCCACCACTATTTCAAATCCCAATTCAAAGCCTAGCTATTATGTAAATCCAGCTGCTCCTGCTCTCCTGGTTAACCCCCTCCTCCCCTCTGGGAGAGCTGCTACTCCTGCCCTCCTTCTTCATAAGCTTTCCACTTCACCCACCTAGGCTAGTTCTCTGCTCCGCTTCCTCTACCTACTCCTATCCCTCCTTTCTGCTTTGCTAATCTCTCCACTTGATACCTCCTCTTCCTCAAGCTTACTTCCTAGTGTCCTACCCCTTTTGCTCCTGCTTCTGTAATTTTGTTTATTACCTATGTTTGCTAACTGACTCGGTGTACGTCACTAAAGCTCTACCTGCACTCAACTCACATTACTTCTCCATCTCCCCTACAATTATCCCCCACTTTAGGTATTGCCTTGTTATTATCTTAATATGTACTGTGTTTGCTGTTTATATACTCTGTTATTGTGTAGTACACTTGTAAACTGCATTTCTACTTGCATGTAATTGAATTTGTACTCTTATGATTGGCGCCATTGTTATGGGCCAGGTCATTCCTGAACAGTCCTTTGGATCAGTGCACTCACTGTGTTATCAAAAACTTAAATAAATAAACAAGAGGCACACACACATTGCTTGGGGTTAAGATTAAAGAGAAATAGTCAACAATTGCTTTACATCATAAACAACATATTCTCCGGCCATCGGTCAGTGCTGGCTCTCCACTACTGTAACTCTCACAGCTGCTCAAGATCAGGTACAGGCAGATGAACCCATTAATTTAGTATTTTGTGTAGATTCATGTTTATATTTCCTTGTGCATATCTGTCATTTCTGTTTACCTTTCAAGTTTTTTCACTGAACCTCTATCTGTATTGTTATATATACATAGAATGTTGTCTTTGTTTGCAGGTCTCTCTTGCTCAACCAGCAGCTCGTCATTCAGTCAATCATCTAGAAATTTTCAAGACCAATCTCTCTGATGCATTTCCAAACTTGGAACATCAGTTCAGGAGATGGTCCCTTGTGACAAATGAATATAGGCAAGATGGCTCAGTGTAGGTTAGTTTTGCAGCACTCATCCCCTTCTGGTCATGGGGAGTGAGGGGGAGTGTGGGGGCCACCTGTGTAAACCCAGATTCAGCAACCCAAATCTACTGTTACTGTAGCAGGAGGAGGAGGAGGAGGAGGAGTGTGGGAGCCACCTGCATAAACCCAGATTCAGCAACCCAAATCAACTGTTACTGTAGCAGGAGGAGGGGGAGTGTAGGAGCCACCTGTGTAAACCCAGATTCAGCATCCCAAATCCACTGTTACTGGTGCAGGAGGAGGAGGAGGAAAAGGAACACAAACAACACACACTAAGTGCCTGCACTGGGGAAAAAACAGAGACATAGCCTGACAGAAGAAGCCTAACAGGGAAATCTCAGCAGGCACATACTGAGTCCTTACCTCAGGAAAGAGAAAGATAGGCTAGAGGCCATGCAGTACAAGGTGACAGAAATGTTTCAGAGCCAACAGGGCAGGTCCTATTAGGAGTGCCTCAGTGCACTGAACATGTACTCACTGGAGTCCAGAAGGGAGAGGGGGAACTAGGACAGAGACCTTCAAGTTCCTAAAAGGAATTAACAAAGTGAACTGCAGGGAATTGTTTAGTTTTAATGCTGGCTTGTGACCGCATGGATATGAGTGAGAGCTAACAGAAGGGAGGTTTGGGGGGACATGAAGAAGCATAATTTTATAGAAAGGGTAGGGGGCATAGGGAGGCAGTATAGCGCAGTGGTTTAAGGCTCTGAGCTGGAAATCTGGTGACATCCAGCAGACCAGACCTGGGTTTAAATCCCACAGCTTCCACTTGAGTACTGTGTGACCCTGAACAAGTCACTTAACTTCCCTGTGCTCCCAGGTTGCTCCTGTAAAAACACTTTCAGCTTAGTGTGCTACTCCTGGTTAAACATCTAAAAAAAGAAAGGGTGGTGGAGGTGTGATAGCAGTCTGCCAGTCAAAGTGGTAGGTGTAAAAACTGTTGGTGGTTTCCAGCATGCTTGGGACAGAATGAAGGGTGGAGTGCTTGCTTGGGGTGACAGAAACTAGGAGAATGGGGGGTGCTGGGAAGGGCATGGACCCTGGAGGGACAGTAGGCCCCAGGTCTAATAGGGAACTTGGGTTGACTGGATGGATCATGGATCTTTTTCTACCAGGCATCACTGTCTATGTGTCCATGTTTCAAAACTGAATGGCAACAGCAGCTGGAACTAGAAAGGCAGTGCAAATGTTTATGAGCTGGCAGACAAAGGCAAATGGAATGCACAGTCACTCATAGTGTGATCCTGCTGGTGTACATACTGTGGGCGGTCACTCACAGTGTGATCCTGCTGGTGTACATACTGTGGGCGGTCACTCACAGTGTGATCCTGCTGGTGTACATACTGTGGGCGGTCACTCACAGTGTGATCCTGCTGGTGTACATACTGTGAGTGGTCACTCACAGTGTGATCCTGCTGGTGTACATACTGTGGGTGATCTCAAATGTACTCAGCATCATAGGTGGTCATCCTGCCTCAAAGGCTTCTTCTTGACCCAAGAAAATGTTCTTTTTCAGGGAAAACTCAACATATTACTAACATACTATTTGCCAGCAGATTAGGCCATATGGTCGATCGAGTCTGCTCAAACCTCAGATCCTTAGTTGGGGGCCTCCCATCCCTTGTGCTCCAGAAACCCATATCATCCATCCCCACCCCCCTGGGACAGGCCATCATCTGATACATCCACTTTCTGTGTCTGTCCCACCCTCTCTTGAAGCCCTCCACTGTGGATCTCTGAACCAGCTCACCAGGCAGCACATTCCAAGGGTCCACCACCCTCTCAGTGAAAAACCTCCTCCTCTTCCCCCCTCACCCTTCCACCTTCCAACTTCAAACCATGCCTCTGGTGATACCTCCCTGCTTTAGTCTAAAGATCCCTCCATGTTCCCTTTTTATTCCCTTGCGTACTTAAAGACCTCAATCATGTCCCCCTGTCTCTCCTCTCCTCCAGTGAAAACAGGCAGAGCTCCTCAAGTCTGTCCTCATACATCAAATCCCCTAGCCCTCGTATCATCTTAGTTGCCCTCCTCTGTACCCTCTCCAGGAGCTGTATGTCCCTCTTCAAGTGTGGTCTCCAGTACTGTACACAGTACTCAAGGTGTGGTCTAACCAGTCCATTGTACAGCGGCAGAATCACTTCCTTGCTCCTAGAGGTGATCCCCCTTATGATGCATCCCAACATCCTGTTTGCCTTGCTAGCCACTCTCCTGCACTGCTCAGAGCTATTCATATATGCATCCACCATGACCCCTAGGTCTTTTTCCCCTATTGAGGCCTCCAGCACCTCCCCTCCCAGGGCGTACCTGTGTTTAGGGTTTTCCCGACCAAGATGCAACACCTTGCACTTGGTGATATTGCAATTTAATTTCCATTTGTGAGCCCAACTTTCCAGGGTGTCCAGGTCCCCTTGCAGGGCCAACCTCCCCTCTTCTCCCTCAACTACTGCTCCCATCTTGGAGTCATCTGCGAAGAGACTCATTTCACACCGTATACCTTCCCTGATGTCCGATATGTATGCATTAAACAGGATCAGACCCAGGACTGAGCCCTGCGGTACTCCACTACCAACCTCTCTAGGGTTCGAGAGCTCCCCACAGACCACTACTCTCTGGGTGCATCCAGCTAGCCAATTTTCAATCCATCTGACCATCAAGGGCCTACTCTAACCCCATCAGTTTCTCCACCAGACCATTGTGGGGACATACGAACATCTGAAATTTGCCAGCAGATAAAGGCCTAGAGGTCTATCAAGTCTGCTCAAATGTGCAGCTAGCACCCCTATTCCTGCAGCTGCCCTCCTTCCACCCTTCCCCTTCATTAACCTCCCTTGTCCTGTCCCATCCTCGCTTTGAGCAGTCCACTGTTCTACTGCATACCACTTCTGCAGGTAACATTCCACCCAGCCACCACCCTCTCTGTAAAAGTGTCTCCTCATCTCCCTCCTGAACCTTCCTCGCTCCAGTCTCATATCATGGCCCCTGGTGCCCTCCCTCCTTACTTTGAACAGCCCCTCTGTACCTGTCTTGTTTATTCCTTTCATGTATTTAAAGGTTTCAATCATGTCCCCCTGTCTCTCCTCTCCTCCAGTGAGTACATGTTCAACTCCTTCAACCTCCTCTCATATGATAAGTCCCCAGACCCTTGATCATCTTTGTGCCCTGCTGCACTCCCTCAGTAACAATGTCCCTTTTCAGATCCGGACGCCAGAACTGCCGTACTCCAGGTGTGGTCTAACTAATGACCTATACAGTGGCAGAATCCTCCTCCCTCCTTGAGGATATACCCCTTGCAATACAACCCAGCATTTTGTTGGCCTTTGCAGCTGCCTTCCTACACTGTGCCGAGTTGTTCATTGACCCTGTGATGAGCACACCAGATCCTTCTCCTCCTCTGTCTGGGCTAGCTGCACTCCCCTAGCTGGTAAGTCCTCCTTGGGTTCTTCATCCCAAAATGCATCACCTTACTTTTTGGCATTAAAGCCCAGTTGCCAGGTGTCTGACCAGGTTTCAAGCTTTGCCAGATCATCCTGCAACCCCTGCCATCCCCCTAGGTCATCCACCACACGCCAACCTTGGTATCATCAGCAAACAGACTGATCTTGCTCTTGATGTCCCATGATATGTCTGCAATGAATATCCCAAACAACAATGGTCCCAACACCGAGGCCTGTGGGACACCACTCGTCACTGCCCTTGGGTGTGAGAGCTCCCCACCACCACCACCCTCTGTTGCCTTCCTGCAGCCAGTTTCCTACCCATCTCACCAGCTTGCCCTGTGCCTACTAACTTCCTTCCCAGCCTTCCATGTGGCACTGAGTCGAATGCCTTACTGAAGTCCAGATACAGGACATCCACTGCATGTCCCCGTCCAGTTGCCTAGTTACCCAGTCATAGAACCCGACCAGGTTGGTTTGGCAGGATCGGCCACGTGTGAAGCCATGCTGTCTGCTGTCCTGTAGTGCTTTGGCCTCTAAGAGGGCCACCAGCCTCTCCTTCAGGATAGTCTCCATTAGCTTACCCACGATGGATGTGAGGCTCACTGGTCTGTAGTTTCCCGGTTCATCCTTGGGGCCACTCTTGTGGAGGGGCACCACATGAGCCATCCTCCAGTCCTGAGGTACACACCCAGAATGTAGTGAGGCATTAAATAGGTCTGCCAAAGGTCCTGCAAGGACCTCTGCCAGCTCCTTCAGTACCCTGGGGTGGATGCCATCTGGGCCTGGTGCCTTGTCCACCCTCAGTGCCTTCAAACCCTCTCGAACTCTGTCCTCCATGATTTCCCCATCTGTCACCACTTCCCCCCCTGCGTCTGCCATTTCACCCATCTTGGGTGTCACCCCCCTCTTCTCTTTAGTAAATACTGAGCAGAAGTACTCATTTAGTGCTTCCGCCTTATCATACCCTGCTTCCACCCAACCCCCTCCTTCCTAATCCTTACTATGTGGTCCTTACAGCTCCTTTTCTCCTGATGTACTTAAAGAAGTCCTTCTCCTTTCTTAATGCCTTGTGCCAGCCTGAGTTCCGTAGATGCTTTGGCTCCCCTTACTGCCCTTGTCACCTCCTTGATTCTGTCAAGTACTCCTCTCTGTCCTCCCCTCCTGTTTTCTTGTATTTCCTAAAGGCAGCTCTTTTCTTCCTTACCTTTTCCATGACCTCCTTGCTCAACCAGCTCGGTTTCTTAGCTCTAGCCTTCTTGCTCTGGGCTTTGCAGCAGGTTTTGTTGCCTCCACTATCCCCAACTTTATGAGCTCCCATCTCTGGTTAGTATCCATACTAGATTGAATTCTGGCCAGGTACCCTTTACCACTTCCCCATCCTCCCAAAGTCAGCCCTCCTGAAGTCCAGCACTCTTGTGCCAGATTCCACTCCTTCCTTGCCCATATCCAATGTGAGCCATACTGAGGTGGTGGTCACTCCCTGACAGCGGTTCCTCCACTGTAAGTTCTCTCACAAAGTCCCATTTGCCAGCACAAGGTCAAGGGTATTCCCTAACCTGGTTGGTTCACTGACCATTTGCAGCAGGAAGCTGTCCTGGAAGGCATCCAGCAGTACCTGCTCCCTTCTGTTCCTGGTTGTTGGGGTGCTCCAGTCCACTTCTGGCATGTTGAAGTCCCCCACAATCACCACCTACCCTTCTTGCAGGTCCTCCTGATCTGTCCCGCTAGTTCCCTGTCTAACTCCTCCATCTGAGATGGTGGCCTCTACACCTCCCATTCTAAGACTCCTATTCTTGGAATCCTGGATTTGCACCCAAAGTGACTCTGTACTGCCCTCCTCCCTTCCTCCCTTACACACTTCAGTCCTTCCTTCACATATAGTGCCACCCCCTCCTTTCCCAGTCACCCTGTCCCTCTGAAATAACCTGTACCCTGTACAGACAGGTCCCAGTCATTATATTGGGTGGCCCACATGTTTCGTGATGGCTGCAATGTCCACTCTCCCTCTGCCATGAGAACCTGCAACTCTGCAGTTTTCCTCCCAAGGCTCCTAGCATTAAGGGTAACCACCTTCCACCCTTTTCCCTCCTCCCATCCTGCCCTCCTTTCCTAGCATCACCAATAGTACTTGCCATTTGTCCTTTGTCACTGTTATGGGGGTAAGCTCATATGATTCCCAACCTGTGGTCCCTACATATCTTCCCCAACTGCCACCCCACTCCTAGTTTAAACTCCAAACTTCCTCTATATATTCTTCCATCCTCTGCTTCAACACTTTCTTTCCTTCCCTCACTCAAGTGTAGTCTGTCCTTGGCATAGAGACTACTGTCCTCCCAGGTCCCTCCCACCCCCAACAGCCCATACCCTTTAGCACAACACCAGGTTCTTAGCCATCTGTTAAATTCCTCTATTCTCAGCTTTCTTGTTGTGCTTGCCTTTGGCACCGGAGTATCTCGGAAAAAGTTACTGATCTTCCTGCCCCTCACATAATTGTGCTAGTTCCTCAAACCTCCTCTGGACTATATCTACTGTCTTGTCAGCCAGGTCATTTGTCCCAAGATGTATAATTAAATGAGGCTTGTCCCTACCCCTTCTAGCATATTTCAGAACAGACTGTCCCGCCCTTTCCGCTGTCATTCCTGTGAAGCCTCCACCCAAATGCGACTATGCCTCTCCGCTTCTCCCCACCTAACTCCTCTTAGTATTGGTCCCCCAGCACTAAGATTCCACCCTCTTACTCCCTGCTTGCTTCCTTTCATCTCCCTCCCTCATTTCCAGCTCCTCTTCTTCCTCCTGCACTTATTATGCCCTTTACCCCTGTTGCAGTTCTCCCAGCAGAACTTCCCCCGCTCCAGTTTGGTCCAGGCATTTATCAATTACTCCTCTAATTTCATCACTTCCTCCTCCACCTTCTTCCTCTCTAGCAGCGACAACTATTTTCTGAAGATCCTTCACAAATGCCCTCCCTCTCTGCATAGTAACCTGTTCTCTCCTTTCCACTCCATGACTTTTGCCACTTCTTCGCCTCCCCTCACAAGTCCCTATTGCCTCCTTCCATTTGACTTTTGTCTCCTGACCTGGTTTCCCGGCAATCGTTCTTCCTGGCCTGGGCCCTTTGTCTCAGTTCTCTTCTTCTGACCCTCTCTCTCACCACTGTTGTTTCTAAATCGCCTCCCTCATCTCCCTTCTTCCTCCTCCAGTATTGCTAAACCCACCCCCAATCTGCCTTGCCTGTCTTAGTTCCTCCTGCAGACCCTCAATCTCCTTTCTAAGTTTTTCTATGTGGTTGCACACTAAACATCCTCCCACTCTCCAGGCAATGTTTAGAAAGATTGATGCACCGCAGTTGTTGCAGCCTACCACCCTACCCATTGCTGTCGTTGCCCACCAGCGACCCCCCACCCTTCCAGATGCAGGATACCAAACACTCCCCCAAGTCCCCACTCTCCCCCCTCTATCAGTGCAAAACATTCTTTATGTCCCTTACCTCCTTTGTTGCTCACGTTTAGATATGTTGAGCAACTGCTTTGTATATTCCTATCCACACTCAAAAATACTTTAAGTAGCCATTGCACACCTTCTTCAACTCCTACTCCCCTTTACCCAATGCAATAACTATGTGAAGTAGTAATAATGAAAGCGCCTAGATTTGCATTTACTTCCCTTCCACTGAGAGACAGTCACCTCTTCACTTGCTGCAGTTCCTTTCCTGGATGTCTGCTTCTGTTATGACAGGTGCAAATCCTTTGCCTGTTTGAGGAAGTGATGTCAGAACCCCTAGTACAAAGGGAATAATTGACCAGGGGTGGGTGGGGTGAGGGTTTGGGTGGTGGGACCAGCCCAAGTCCTCTGGAAACAATCAGGTAGCTGGGCCTCTAGTCAGACAATTAGCACCCTTCCCCACTCAAAACTTTGCAGCTAGTGAAGCCAGCAACAATGAATAAATTCTACCGAAGAAACAGGACACCAATTCAAACAGCTTCACCAACAATACATCAAAATAGGTTTGGAATTATAAGATATAGGTCTCCAATTCAAAGAAACAGACCATTTAAATTACACCAATTATGTTTAAAAGAGAAGAAATAGGCCTCTACAAATGCAGCCTGCCACACCGTAAACCAAACAAATGAGCCCACTTTTAGCTACCAAAACAGGTTTCAAAATTCCAACAGCCCCAAACAATACCCTGCTAGCCCCTTAGTAGTAAGAAAGAAAATAAACATTCTACCAAGTAGAATCCATGAAAACAATGTAAAACAAGAAGCTACTGTACTGTAGATCTGATCCTGTCCCCCTTCCAGAGTCAAACGCCTTGCTGAAGTCCAAGAATAATACATCCACAGGCTTTCCCCTGTCCAGTTCTGATGTTACCCATTTGTAGAACGCCACAAGATTGGTTTGACATGATCTACCTGGCACAAACCCATGTTGCCGACTATCCAGACCTCCCACCTCCTGCAAGTACAACCCCAATCGTTCCTTTAGTATACTCTCCATTAATTTTCCCACCACCGAGGTCAAACGGATGGGTCTATAGTTACCTGGTACTTCCCTCAACCCCCCTTTATGGATTGGCACCACATGTGCCTCTCGCCAATCTCTAGGTACCCTCCCTGTCTCAAGTGACCTGTTGAAGAGCTCCGCAAACCAATTATTGCAAACCAAGAAGCAAACATAAGAGGAAAGTATTATATACACATTTACTACCACACTTGTTATGAACTGCGGTGAATTAAAAAAAATAGCATCTTGCTATTTTAGGGCTGACTGTGTGTCTTTAAATATTAAGCAGTCCATGTTGTTTCTCCTCCCATGCTGCTGCACACTATGAATATTAATGAGTTGTTTAGAAGGATGTAGCAGGCCACATTCAGGGGGAGACAGTAAGTGCACTTTAACATCTGAAAGCTACTAGGGACAGAAACACAAAGCCGAGAGCAGGGGGAGCTGCAGAGGGACCTGTTTTTCTGTAGATAGATATTCTTTGTTCTTCTAGTTTCAAACTCTGAAGAGTAGCAGCTGCTTGTGTTTCTGAACAGTGCAGTTTGTTGTGTTGGAGACAGAAACAGAGGATCATGAAGCTGGAGGTAGGGAACGGCTGAGCTGCTGTGTAAACAAACCTTAGGGAAATATAAACAAGTCTAAAATGGAGTCAGTTTGAAATGCCAGTGTATGGTGAATCTCATACAGGGAATCCTGTGTTATGTTTAAATGTGGGCTGTGTCTTTAAATGTATGCATTACCTGTTTTGGAGGACAGAAATAAATATTTCACCTCTGTTTGCTGTCATCAAGAGAAGTGATAGGGTTGTACCAGGAAGTGGATGGAGGGCAATGTACTGTGGAGTCATGGTCAGAGAATAACATCTGGCTGTGTTCATGTTACTGTTGAGTTGTGAATTTTATTAACAACATTCGGGAGGGAAATGATGTGTCATCTTCATAATCAAACATATTTATAAATGATTGCAGAAAATCAATTATAGTAAAGTTTCACACGTGAAACTAAAAATGAAACACTGACAGATTTATTTATTTCTTGTTAAATGTGTAGGACTAGAAGCGGCGTTCCTTTTCAGGAGTGACCCGCATGTGTGCTTAAAGCATTTACTGTAGTACAAAAGGATAAATAAACATAATTACATGATAAAAAGTACATTAGGCTGTCGGAGTTAGTAAATAATTGTTAAACATATACATTTTGAGATAACAAATACGAGTGAAACTCCTCTCTAGCTAGCAGCTGGGGGCTTACTGATCAACTTGGCTGATCCAGACTGTCTCCCCAAGTGGTACAAAGTTCATGTGCATATGGCAGAGGGCCACAGTGTCAAGTGCCTTACCTCGCACCACTCCAGCGACCCGAAGTTGGCAGCGAACTCGGGTTGCTGGGGGTTGGCCAGGGGAGAGAGGATTGAGCATCTGGCGGACAGCTCTCCCCTCTCGGGGAGGGGTGAGTCATGGATGCCCTGCAGCAAGGACACCATGCGGAGGCATGCTGTGCAACAACTTTGGCCACAAAAGTGTCTGGGAAGGCGATGGCGGACGTCTATAGAAGGAGTGTGGGAGTGTGCTTGAATCTGTGTGGGGTGTCATTGCACATCCACGCCTGGGGGGGGACACAGGAAACAGCCCACCAGCTGGGAAGAAGACACCACTCCGACCCACCCACATCTGTCGCTGGAGCCTACTCACTGGACCCTGACTGCCTCCTTCCTTCACCTTCATCTGTGGTGGCCTAGATGTGAGGACTGATCACCTTGGCACTGAAGGCAACCCCACCCCAGGGGAAAGACTGAGGGGTGCCACACACACAGCTGAGTCATGAGTAGACTGGGGGAATGGGGAGATGGCAGAGAGGAGCCAAGCAGGATGGGAGAAATGGGTGTAGCTGGCTGATGTGGCCCCAGCAGACAACGATCGGAGGAAAAAAGAAGTTAGAAAACAAAAGTTCATGTGCATGCCACTGGATTAGGCTCTTAAAGGATATCTAAACAAGGAATTTGTGTGTGTGCAGGGTTCATTTTAACAACCGTCCCATGCAAATATAGCCTACAGGCAGATGCAATGGATATAAGTATTTCTTTTAGTTTGTTTGGCTTGCTCTGTTAAGACCCCTTTGCAATGGCCATGCTCATTTTTAGTCCATCCTTGTAGCCCCATTGTAACCCCATGGGTGTTGCTCACCAGAATAACCTCAGGCGCTCTTCTGCCTGCCCATTTCTCTGTGTGTGCTGCTCCACACTTCTGTTAGTCCTACCAGTCCAGGGTCCTGTTTCTTTCTCTGTTTGATCCTGCTAGCCCCCTGAGCTCATGCCCTGTGTAGGGGACTAGAGGAGCATGTAGAAATAAGTCATCTGATATGCAGTTTTGTAAATGCCATGTGGCACAGTGTGTGGCCATTGAGCAGGATGTCTGCTCAAATACAGGCGCTGGCTCTGACCAGGTTGAATGTCTATAAGCACTACAGCAGTCAAAAGTTAAAGCCACTGTGGCGGCTCTGCGGGCTGCTTCCCTTCATGTGCCCAGACTCCAGGGAGGCTAATCGGGGTCTGGAGACACACTGGAGGGGGTAGATAAACCATGGGTTGAAGTTTTTCAGACAGTAAATGGGTGTCTGCCCCTTTAAAGCAACTGAAGATAAGATATGAATGAACAGACCTGTCTGCTGCCCGGAGACAGTATAATTGCACAGCAGCAACAGGCAGGGGAAGAGATATGCATGCTCCACTCTGCCACTGAATGATAGGGCAGAGGGGCAACTAGCAGACTGTGAAGGCAAATAAGTTTAAAACTATTTTGATAGGCTGCAAAATAAACTTAAGGTTGGGATTATGTACAGTATACACTGTTTTATCTGAAGCCATCTATGTTGCCTGTGACCCCCAAGCCAGCTAATCAGTATCTGAGGAGACTATGGACCTGCAGCTATGGTTCCTGGGAAGGGAGTAAGGACATTGTGTTGGCACCCAAACTGCCAGTCAATCGGACCTCGAAGTGACCTAACATTTATTAATTTTATGGACTGACAGCTGTGGCAACCAATCAGATGCTGGTATTTCACTCTGAAACTCCAAGGACAGTTACAACTTGGTGCAGTTAGTGGTGGAGGCCCTCCGCATGCAGAGGAGAGCCTCGTGTAAGCAAGACAGACAATTTGGAAGTTGGTCCATGGCTTCCACTGCAAAAGGCAACAAGACTTTGGAAGCCTGTCCTCATCTGGAGAGCCAGAGTGCACTGGAGGAGTAGAGCCCTCAGCCTGCAAAGAGGGCTGGGCTGTCAATGACTAAAATAATGGCCTGTGACCTGCTGCAGAGCGGGAAAAGCCCATTTGAGCCCCTGTTGCTTTTGGGAGCTGAGAAGACACAAATGCCTGGAAGGTGGGCCACCACACCAAAGGCTGCTTGCTCCTTAGCCTGGAAGAGCCCAGATTTACTTGTGTTAGTTTTTGTGACCATGCCCAGGGAAGCCATAGAGACTGCATCCTGTTCATGTGCCTCAGACCCAGGTAAGGAGTGCGCTAGTCCTTATCAAGTGAGGTGAATCAGGGAATAGGGAGCCACAGATGCATGCCTGTATACTGGCGGTATGCTAGACCCATTTGGAGGATTCAGACTATGGAGTTGCACTAGTAGTTGGAGTCCTTGGGGATGGGGAAGCCACTGTGCAGTTCTCCTGTATCCTGGGTGACCCAGGAGAGCTATGACAGAGAATTGTCAGTCAGAAGAACGGCATTCACCGAGGATCCAGGCAGAAGGTGACAAGCTGCAAGACCCTGCCACAACCAAGACAGTTGGTCCTAACTGTACAGCTTAAAGACCTCAGTTTGACAGACAGCAGCTGCACTCACTGCCAGACCCTCTGAACTGAGCAATAGAAGTGTGAGTAAAACGGTGTCTGCCCTGACTTAAGGAGTTGAATTAAAGTTTTGTGACAAGTTACAGTTTCATTTAAAGTGCACCAATACCAGCCAACCCACGGCAATGTTCAGGCCTGCACACCCATTCTGTACCTGGGTACCCAGATAGACTATAAGGGGCACTGGTACCAGTGGAGAGGTGGGTTAATTTGAGTGTGTTGTTGCTGTCGGGGGGGGGTAGGCACTGTTGATGTTTTATTTTCTGATTTCACTTGTCTACCAAATTTGCCAATTGCCATTTATATCTGCATTCCCATGTCCCTTTCCTCATTGATAAATGTTTCATTGTTATTGGTTAAAGCTGTTTGTGAGCATATTATTATCTATCGTCAGTAATTGCATGAATAGTAACATATTACGGTTTAAGTTGGTAATCCATGTGTAGAATGACTGGAAGTGGATGTGGGTAGATACAGCATTCCGGGGGGGGGTGTCCTACAAATATCTGACCCTTTATACCTACTATGGGTGGAGGCACCACACAATTACTTATTTCTTTTGGGAAAAAACCCCCAGTTTTGATCAGAACAGAGCCCAGGCTTCTCAGTCTGTATTGTGGTCATCAGGCAGAGATAGTAGCCCACTGGTACATGGTGCTCAGGTTACACCATTACCCAGCTTCTGGCAGGCTTACCAGTATTCCATCCCTCAATGCTTGCCTCCTGTGGCACGGGTAGTGAAGCTGCCCAACTACCTCCACAACTTAGGATCCAGCTCAGAAGTGGTTGATGTCAGTGGTGCAGGGCCCGTGGGAGGCTGGTTCATCATCCTGCTACTGGCTGAGGTAGTGGAGTTCCCCATCTCTCACCACAATTTGGGATCTAGCACAGAGGAGGTCATTGTCACTGGTATGGGACCTGTGGGAGGCTGGGTTATCATCCTGCTACTGGCTGGGGTAGTGGAGCTCCCCAACTCCCACCACAACTCAGGATCCAGCTTGGAGGAGGTCCATGTCACTGGTGCAGGACTTGCGAGAGGCTGGATCACATCATCCTGCTACTGGCTGGGTCAGTGGAGCTCCCATACTCCCACCACATCTCAGGATCCACCTTGGAAGAGGTCCATGTCACTGGTGCAGACACTGTGGGAGGCTGGGTCATCATCCTGCTACTGTCTGGGGCAGTGGAGCTCCCAGACTCTCACCACAATTCGAGATCCAGCGTGGAGAAGGTCTGTGTCTCTGGTGTGGGGCCTGCGGGAGGCTGGGTCACATCATTCTGTTACTGGATGAGGTAGTGGAGCTTCCCAACTTCCACCACAATTCAGGATCTGGCTCAGAGGAGGTCCATGTCACTGGTGTGAGGCCTGTGATAGGCTGGATCACATCATCCTGCTACTGGCAGGGGTAGTGGAGCATCACAACTCAGGATCCAACTCAGAGGAGGTCCATGTCACTGGTGCAGGGTCTGTGATAGGCTGGATCACATCATCCTGCTACTGGCAGGGTTACTGGAGCATCACAACTCGGGATCCAGCTCAGAGGAGGTCCATGTCACTGGTGTGAGGCCTGTGGGAGGCTGGATCACATCATTCTGCTACTGGCAGGGGTAGTGGAGCATCACAACTCAGGATCCAACTCAGAGGAGGTCCGTGTCACTGTTGTGAGGTCTGTGGGAGGCTGGATCACATCATCCTGCTACTGGCAGGGCTAGTGGAGCATCACAACTCGGGATCCAGCTCAGAGTAGGTCCATGTCACTGGTGTGAGGCCTGTGAGAGGCTGGATCACATCATCCTGCTACTGGCAGGGGTAGTGGAGCATCACAACTCAGGATCCAACTCAGAGGAGGTCCATGTTACTGGTGTGAGGCCTGTGGGTGGCTGCACCACATCATCCTGCTACTGGCTAGGGCTAGTGGAGCATCACAACTCGGGATCCAGCTCAGAGGAGGTCCATGTTACTGGTGTGAGGCCTGTGGGAGGCTGCATCACATCATCCTGCTACTGGCAGGGCTAGTGGAGCACCACAACTCGGGATCCAGCTCAGAGGAGGTCCATGTCACTGGTGCGGGGCCTGAGATAGGCTGGATCATATCATCCCACTACTGGCAGGGGTAGTGGAGCTCCCCAACTCACACCACAACTCAGTATCTAGCTCAGAGGAGGTCCCTGTCACTGGTGCAGGGCCTATGGGATGTTGGTCATCATTCTGCTACTGCCTTAGGTTTTCACTTTACTTCATTCCTTTTTTTCAGGATACAAGAGTGTGTAGCCTGGCACCAGCCGATGTTCCTCCTTCCCCTAAGCTGCTTCAGATTCACTGCCACCTGTGGTCACTTAGAGGTGCTGGTATACCAGCAGAGGTAGCTGCCCTGAGAGCATCCTCTGTGATGTGTGAGCATTCTCCCCTGGTCATTACCTGACCACAAAAGCACATTTCCTGTGCTGGGACACTGACAGTGTGTACACTAACACCCAGAGGCAGTAGCTTGCCAACAGAGGTAGCTGCTCTGAGAGCATCCTCTGGGCTGTTTGATCCTTCTCCCCATGCCAATCCCTCCCCACCAAGGCATGTTCCTTATCCCGGGACAATGGTGTTAGTGGTAACACTCCCACTGCAGTGACAAGCTGGCATATTTGCCCTTGCAAGAACAAAATCATAGCACTCCTTGGTATGAGACTGGGTGCAGATCTGGCGTGACCAGCACCACGCCACTGAAAACTAAAGAAAATTCAAGGACCAGCACTCTGTTGTAGCGATGTGGTTAAAAGCAAAGTCAGAGGCAGTTCCACTCCAATGTAAATGTATTTCTTTCATTGGAAAAGTTTCCAAATTGCAAATAAAGCAACACACAAACTGACCAACTTCTCACACTTTGATGCCAGACCTCCCCAGTGTTTCGCTCCTCGAGCTTCCTCAGTGGGGTGGTGTTCTGGTTAAAAACTCTCCTTTTAAACTCATTAATTCATGACATCATACAAAGATAACCAATAAAAATTTAAACAAATGTGATGAGGAAAGTGGTCTCAGGAATATTAAATCGAAGTTAAAGAAATATTGTAATATTTAAAATGCCAAGCTCTAGGTTCGAGTCCCACTAGATCATATCAGAAGAACTTATAAAATAACAAGCAGTTTATACAAATTCAATATTTTTGTGTGGCACATAGGCCGGGATATTCAGACTGTGCCAGGCAATGGTGCAAGCCTGGGTGCAGAGCAACTGTGATGTGCCAGACCCAGGTGATACTCAATGGTGCTGCACCATATGGCACTAGGAGTACACAAACTGCGCATGGCGCAGTGGCACTGTGCTGGTGCAAGACACTGATAGGGAGCATGGGGGTGCGCCAGTGCAAGTGCAGTTGTGGCAGGCACATCACCAGTGATATTCAGCGGGGGGCATGCAAATGAGGCCATAATATATGCAAGGCACAAATGGGGCCATTTGCATGTCATTATGGCTCCGTTTGCATGCCATGCACATGGTATATGTTACTAAAGACAGCCCGGGTAGTCTAATGGCCCCCCCAGTCCCCAGTGCCCCGATGTGCATGAAACACGACCATCCCTGGTGGTCTTGTGGTCCCCCCACCCACCTGATGCCCTGATAAATGACATTAAGATGTCCCTGGTGGTCTAGTGGAACCCCCAACCCATTGCCATGATCACGGTAAATTCCTGTATTGAACCACCCTGGTGACCAGTGGCACCCCCCACCCACACAGAACCCTTGCCCACCCCGCTCTCCCTCATTATCGGTGGATGGCTGCATCCCACCCGCACACCGCCTGGCCACCCAATGAATAACAGGTACAGTATGGGCTGTAAGCCCATTGGTCCCTAGTGTGGACCAGTGGGCTTGCAGGGCATACTGTACTAGACAGTCCTGAATATGTGAATGGAGCTATTCAAAGATATCGGAGTGTCTAGTACAGTATGCCCTGCAAGCCCATTGGTCTACACTGGGGATCAATGGACTTACAGTCCATACTGTACCTGTCATTCAGCCGGCAGCTGGGCGGTGTGCGGGCAGGATGCAGCCACCCACCGATGACGGGGGAGGAGCAGGGTGGTAAGGGGTTCTGTGTGGGTGGGAGGTGCCACTGGATAACCAGGGTGGTTCAGTATGGGAGTTTACTGCAATCATGGCAAAGGGCAGGGGGGGGTTCCACTAGACCACCAGGGGCATCTTACTGTCATTTATCGGGGAATCGGGGACTCAGATGGGAGGGGGGACCACTAGACCACCAGGGATGGTCTTGGTTAATATACATCGGGGACTGGTGGGCCACTAGACTACCAGGGCTATCTTTATACAAATATACTGTGTGATCACAGCTATGGTGGAGGGGTGTTCCACTGGAGCACCAGGGTTGTGTGTGCTTGCAGACAGTGTTCTGGGCAGGTGGGTGGCCACCCATGGCTGGGCTGCTGTGTTGCATGCTGCAGTACAGCAGCCTGCCTGTGGGTGGCCGGGAGTTGCTCCTACTCTGCATGGGCTCAACTTTGAGCCCCCTTATGCAGCGCAGTGCAGTGGTGCACCAGCATATGCACCGCATATCCCGGACTGAATTTCGGGATGTGCCACATATGCATGGGCACAACCCCTGCATCTCTGCTGCATACATTATCATTGTGTCCCAGTGCATCGGAATTTGCACTGCACCAGGCAGTCTTCTAATACCCCACTGGGGTGCAATGCAGGGTTGCACCAGTACAACTCCATTGCACCAGGCGGGACCCCTTTGTATATACAGGCAATAATATTTTTCTTAGTTAGAAGATTGAAAGTGAGAAGAAAAAGGATTGAGAGAAAAGAAGCTGACCAATGTGAGGAGCAAATCCCACAATGGCATGGCAATAGAACAGCCTCCAATCAGTGTGGTTCATACTGGAATTCCTGCACTCTCCTAAAATATTTAGCCTGTTTATGAAAAAAAGCAAAGAAAAGAAAAGGTTAGAATGTACAGTAGTAATTGCCACACTTCTTGTTTTTATTTTCAATTTCAGCATCCCAGATAAACCACAAATGAGCTAACTACCTTATGAAAACAATGGCAGCTGAATCAAAATTTGTGGTGGTTGTGGGGGGAAATATCTAGTATGAGGAAAATTGCTTTGTTATGGTACAGGGAGGTGACTGTGAGTTTTTGTTTTTGCTCAAGGCACGTTAAGGGGGGGAAGAATGTGTCTTTTATTGAGGTACTGATAAAGATAATATTTTTATCTTAACCTTCTCCACAGGTCAGGTTTGAGGTCTCAGCTTAAATTTAGACCATCTGGTTGTAGTGACTGTAGGGGGAAACCCAACAGCTCTCTCTGTGATTGATGTGTTGATGTTGATGACCTCCCCCCTTCTACCTACTCTCATTTGCCCCAAACCCATAAATCCAAAACTACTAGTGTGTCTGTTGTGGGATAGTAAAAAAAAAAGTTCCACTAATGGACTATCCAAATTTACATTCTTAATATCTCTTAGGCTGCTCCTGTATACTAAGTTTGAGATGTCTACTAATCCTCCCAACATATAGTTTATTGCAACTACACCAAATTATGTAAACTATGAAACTTTTGACACAGGATATAAATTGATATATAGTAAATCTTCCTGTGATTCACTGCTGATTGAAAAGAAGTGCCTTGATTATAAAAATTATATATATACTACAGCTACTGTACTTACTCATACTAAGGGCTTGATTGGAAGCCAGCTCTGGGGTGCTGCAATACCCCAATAAAATTTGCTTTCAGCAAGTTTTTCCTTTAAGTTTTCCCCTATACCAAATGTTACCCTTGGTTTTTCCCCATGTGTGGCACAAGTACAGTGTCCATTTTTAAAATCTACCATACCAATATTTAGTTACAATATAATCAGTCTTCCTTGCAATAGTGTTCTATTCTGTCACACAATTAAAAAGATCATTGCTGTTGGTGTTTTTCACTTTTGGTCTAAGCAAATAATTTCTGTCTAGACTTTCAGTGCTTTTCAATGTGTCGTCCAATATTGAAGGACTGTATCCTCTCTCCAAAAGTCTCTCTCTCTCTCTCTTAATTCATTTGCTTGTTCTCTAAATGTTTCTGATTTTGAATCTTTCCCTTATATATAAACAAATTGACCATAGGGTATTGACTTTTAAAGATTAGGGGTGCAAACTTGTAGCCATTAACAGGCTATTCTGTTGGCTTCCTGAATCCCTTAGTGACCACAGTAGTAGTAGTAGTAGTAGCAGCAGTAGTAGTAGCAGTAATAGTAGTGGCAGAAGTAGCAGTGGTAGTAGTAGGCAGCAGTGGCAGTGAGTGGCAGTAGTAGTGGTGCAGCAGTGGCAGTGGTGGTAGTAGCAGTGTGTTGGTGGTGCCAGTGGTGGTGGTAGCGGTGCTAGTGGTAGCAGCAGTGGTGGTGGCAGTATTAGTAGTGAGTGGTGGTGGTGACAGCAGTGGCAGTGGTGGTAGCAGTAATATTAGTGGTGCCAGTGGTGGTGGTGGCGGTGCTAGTGGTGGCAGCAGTGATAGATGGTGGCAGTAATGGCAGTGGCAGTGGTGGCAGTGATAGTGGTGGCGGCAGTGGTAGCGGTAATGTGGTGGTACCAGTGGTGGTGGTAGCAGTGTCCGTGGTAGCCGGTAATGGTGCGATGGTAGCAGTGGCAGTAATGAGTAGTGGCAGTAGCGGTGGTAGTGGTAACGATTGATAGTAGCGGTAGTGGTAGCGGTGATGTTAACAATGGTAGTAGTCATAGTGGCAGTGGGGTGTGGTAACGGTGATGGTAGAAGCGGTGATGGTGGTAGTGGTAGCAGTATATGGTAGTGGCAGTGGTGGTGGCGGTAATAGTGGTAGCGGTAGTGAGTGGCAGTAATAGTAGTGGCAGGCAGTGGCAGTAGTGGTAGTGCTATGGTAGTAGCAGTGATAGTGGTAGCAGTGGTGTGCAGGTGGCAGTGGTAGTAGTAGCAGTAATGGTGGTAGCGCAGTGGCAGTAATATTAGTGGTACCAGTGGTGGTAGCAGTAATGGTAGTGGCAGTAATGGTAGCAGTGGTAGCAGTAATGGTGGTAGCGGTAGTAGTGGTAGTAACAGTGGCAGTGGTGAGTAGTAATGGTGGCGGTGGTGTGGCGGTGATGGTAACAGGCGTAGTGATCGTGGTAGCAGTGGCAGTAAGTGTGGTAGCGGTAGTGAGTAAGAAGCAGTGATGGTAGTAGTAGTAGCAGTAATGAGTAGTAGCAGCAGTAGCAGTAGATAGTAGCAGCAGTAGCAGTAGTAGTAGTAGCAGTAATAGTAGTAGTAGCAGTAGCAGTAGTGGTAGTAGCAGCAGTAGTAGTAGTAGCAGTAATAGTAATCGTTTATTGTTCTAGGAATTACTGCCTTTGAGCCAGAGGCTCTTTTACAAAGGTTCCACGTCAATTAGGTACAGTACAAAAAAGGTTACATAGATAACACAACAATTTGTGCTGTGTCAAGAGCGAGAAAACATATACAAATACATATCAAATCATTTGTGCAAAAGGACATGAGATATGAATAATCACATTATTATTACAAGAAAGAGGTCATGCCAGATTAGGAGAAACAAATAGGAAAAAGTCCAGAACAGAGAGGGTAAGTGAAAGGTGTGGGAGCAGACAATAGCAGGAGAAAAGGTTTCCCAAACATGTCTTTGTCAAATAATGGAACAGGGTGGGTAGTGAGAAATAGGAGTTTAATCAGGGCAGTCACAGGAGCTGGAGGTGGCAAGGTGAGAGAACAGCCTGATTTGAAAATACCTAGAGGGTGGAGGCAGTAATATGAGTGCTGAGGGCATTTAGCCAGCTGGGGGCACGATGAGCAAATGATCTTTGTCCCTGAGAAGTCCGGCATCAGGGGACTTGGAGGCTGGTGTTCTGATCTTCTGGTAAAATGGGTGCTAGTGCTCGGGCATAACAGGTCTTGGATACAAGGTGGAGTGAGGCCCAGAGTGGATTTTTTCGCCATCAGGCAGGTAAGGTACTTTATCCGGTTTGAGAGTTGCAACCAACCTGAGTCAGCATAGAGTTCACATGTGTGGGTCCGTCGATGTGCACCAGTGAGCAGCCGACAGGCCTTATTTAGGGATGTTGTAATGCGACTAAGTGCTGTAGTAGTGGCAGATCCATATATAACTAAGCCATAGTCAACGACTGAGATGATAGAGGATTGGATGGCAATCCTCAGTGCAGAATGGATAAGAGCTGTCTGTTCCGATACAGAATCTAATCGCTGATTAATAGTTTTGCTGTACTATCAATGTGAGTTGCAAAGGTTAGGCCTTGATCAAAGTTGATTCCAAGATATTTGAAAATTGGCACTTGTTCAAGGGTATTTCCCAGGTATGTATTAATGGTGAGTGGGACTTACCATTTCTTGTTTTGCGGGTTAGAGAAGAGCATGAATTTAGTTTTTCTGTGGTTTAGAACCAGCTTATGTTCAAGGAACCACATCTCAACTTTGGAAAAAGCATGCTGAAGGTTGAGGCGTAAGACATTCGGATCTTTATGAGTGGCAAGAATCACGGCATCGTCGGCATAAAGGATTATTTGTTCAGGGCAGGATTTGGGGAGGGAGTTTAGGAAAAGGCTGAAAAGGAGGGGGCCCAGGATGGATCCCTGGGGAACTCCTGAGCGAACCAGTTTTGAGTCTGAGAGAACTCCAGCTACTTTTACAGATTGAGAGCGCTGAGCAAGGTAATTTTTTACCCAGTCACCAGGACCCTGCGAGAGCCCTAGGGATAGTAGTTGTTTGATAAGTAGGCCATGGTGTACTGTATCAAATGCCTTGGTTAAGTCAATGTAGACTGCTCCAGTTAGGTTTCCTTTGTCCATGGCATTGTGGATTGCTCCTGAGAATTCAAGTAGGGCAGTCAATGTGCTGTGCCCTTTCCTAAATCCATGCTGCTGAGTGCATAGGATGTTGTGCTTTTCCAGGTAGTCTGAAAGTTGGTCCACCACCAAGCATTCAAGGGCCTTAGAGAGAGGTGGTTGTATTGATATCGGGTGAGAGTTACCAGGCAGTGACTTATCACCACTTTTGTGCACCGGAGTGACAACTGCAGCCTTCCATTTCCTAGGGAATTGGCTGTAGCAGAGGGAGAGATTGAAAATTTTTGTGAGGAGGAGCAGTACTTCCTCCAGGTGAGGACAAGTTTAAGGTCAATAGTGTGCTGCTTGCTCGGGACTTAGAAATGGCCTTCTTTACATATTTATAGACTTCATGTGCCTTTACTAGTTTGAAATGGAAGGGTGGTTTGGTTGGAGAGGCAGTAGTAGAAGTAGAAATTGGAGGGTCAGCATCAGTGAAGAAATCAGATGAGAGGACACCACTAAGGTCCGTGAAGGTATCATTTAGGGTGTTTGCAATGATCTCTGGGTCTAATGTAGTGGTTCCATCCACATTCATTATAGTAGGAGAGGATTTGGACTGCTGTCCCATGATATTCTTTATGTTGTCCCAGAAGATTTCCCTTCACCCCAGGAGTTGGAGAGGGCATTCTTGAAGTAGGAGCTCTTCATCAAGAGGATCTGTTTAGTACAGTGGTTGCGAGCCTGTTTATATTTCTGGATGTCCGACAGAGTGCCAGTAGCTCTTGCAGTGGCCCAGAGGTGATCCCTACTTTTGAGTTGTGCCAATAGCTTCGCTGTGAGCCAGGGATTTGTGAGTGCTTTGATTTTGCGCTTTTTTACTGGTGCATAGTTGTCACAGGCAGTGTTGAAAGTAGTAATAAAGTAATCAAGGGCTAGGTCCACATCTTGAGTTTTGTAAATCAAGGACCAGTCTATCTGCCTAAGACAGGTCTTGAGATGACTAAGGTTGCCATAAGGTAGGACTCTGCTGTAGATGGTTTTTGGAGGCGGCTTACGAAACTTATTTGTCCAGGTACATATTATTGGAGAGTGATCACTGAGCGAGTCAGGGAGAACACTTATATTGGTTATACGGGTAGGGTGACTGGTAAGGATCCAGTCAATGAGGGTGCTGGTCCCTGATTTGTAGTTTTTCCTGGTAGGGGAGTTTACCACTTGTGTTAAATTTGCTGGTAGGATAGCATCTATGTTTGATCCTGCATCAGGAGCAAGCCGATTGATATTAAAGTCCCCAAGGAGAAGGAGTTCGATGTCAGAAGGTTGTGTACTTATGAACTCAAGGACAGCCTGTAGGCTGGAATCAGGATCTTCGGTGGGATATAGACAGCAGCAATCGTGAGGACTTTGTTTGGGCACCAAGTAGTATCTTGATAGGGAGGAGTTGAGGTTTCTGTGGTGGGGTAAGAACCAGGAGACAGGTGAGGTAGTCCTTTATGTAGATTGCACACCCACCCCTTTTGAGGTCCTATCTAGCCTGAATGTCTTGTAGCCTTGTATAGAGATGGCATGATCCGGAGTATTAGGTGTCAGCCAAGTTTCGACGATGGCAAGGATATCCGGGTTGTGTTGGCTGGCAAAAATTTGAAGGGAGGCCAGTTTTGGGAGGAGACTGCAGATGTTTAAGGTAGCAATTTTGAGCCCCCCCTCCATTTTGGCAGGCTTTGTTGTACTGTAGGAGACAGGGCCAGGATTTGAGTGGACACTTCCTGATATCAAGAGGAGGAGTAGGAGTTTAAGAGACAGTTGCTGTACTTCATAGTCAATAGAATTACACTTCTGAGGTTTATGCGACTTGGACCAGTGCAGGCGTCTAGGGACGCAGAGCAAGGAGGTTGTTAGTAATAGAGGATGATATGCCCATTTATCCTTGTTGTAACTTGTCAGTTGCACCCAGTCGCTTGCAGATAGGTACCTGGTGGTTAAGTCAAAAGCCAAAAGAATGATCAACAGCTGAGGTCCAGAGTCACTGAAATGTTAAAATTCCTGAAGGTGATTAACTGTGCCTGCACAAATGCAGGATGTGAAATCCCTTTGTCTGTATGCTTCTTTGTCATTCAAACAGGTTGCTGAAAAGCCCACATACAGATCATGGAGCAGGTCAGATGAAAATGTGGATTCCAACAGGACCCAGAGTCACCAAGTTTGTCAAATGTAGTTGCTTCACTTATGTTTTGCTTGGGATAGCTTCCAAAAAAGTTGATTTTAAAATGAAAATAAAGATACCTGAGGATGACTTTTGCAGAAATCCAGTCCAGGAGACTTTCACGGATGTAGTGAGCAAGAATGGTATAGTTACCACAAGCAAAAAAACATGTAAATCCACAAAAACTAAGCTACAGACACAGACAAATACAAGCAGCCACCACACAGACCCAGGGGGGTGTGGTTCTTTACCACGTAGTAGCAGCAGTAGCAGTAATAGTAGCAGCAGGTATACCTGCAGGAGAGTACAGTGACAGTGACTGGCATCCTAGTATAGTACAAATAAGTGTGCATACAGTGGTGACAGAACATTATGAAGCAAAAGGTATACCTGGAGGAGAGTACACGGACAGTGACTGGCACCCTAGTATAGTACAAATAAGAGGCATGTGACAGTTTTATATAGACAAACAGAGCATACTTAACTAATAACCCTTTGGAAACTGGACGTATATGTATGTTGAGAATCTGTATACGTTCAAACATACTCAGCACTCAGTTTATGCAGGTACAGTGTAATACAACTGCAATTAACGTGGACTGGTAGGCATTAGAGGAGGGAAGAGGATAGCCAAGGACAGTGAAGAGAAAGTAGGTTGGGGCAACTGCACAGGAGTTTGTCTAGGAGTTTGGATTTTAAGCCTTTTTTAAATGATGTCAATGAGTGGTGTTGTATCAAGGGGTGTGGGAGGTTATTAAATAGTTTGGCACCTTTGTAGAAGATGGAGTGTTGCCCTTGTGTGGTGTGACAGTGAGGAATCATGAAGGCGTGGGTACAGGAGAGTCTGTTGGTCCTGGTGTGGACGGATCTTGGAAAGAAGGAGGAACTACTGCTAGGTATAGAGTCCAGTAACATTTTGAAAAAGAAAGTGTTTTGCTGTTTAATCTGTCCTCCAGAATGAGCTGGCTTACGGCCTTGTAAGATCACAAAGATGCATTCTGAGGGGCCTGTGATGAATCAGAGATGCTGTGATAAATGGTCTTTGATCTATAAAGTTTTTCTGGGAGTTGGCGGCAGAGCACAGGAGGGAGCCGTAGTCCATTATGGGAAGCAAGAAGCTGTTGTCAAGTAGAGCCCTAGTTTCTGATAGGAGGAAGTGTTTTAGCCGATGAAGGATGCCAAGTCTTTGGTGATTTTTTTTAATTAGTTGGTGAGTGTGTAGTTAGTAGTTTTATTTATTTTAGTCTTGGATTACAACCTTTGAACTGGAAGCTCATTTACAGAGGTTCCTCGTCATTAACAGACAGTTGATACAACAGTTAGACAAAAATCCACAAGTGTTTACATGAATACATTTAATTTTGCTTGCAGCACATACTGTACACTCGCAGTTGAATTACCATCTAAACTTAACAATAAAAAAAAAGAAAACATTTCAGTAATATTAAACAAGAATACAGTTTCATGGAAAGTTGAAGAATTAAGAGATAGCGTGCAGGAAACCAGCGTAGCCATTTAGCTTTGTCAAGATGGGGGAAGAGCCAGAGAGAGCTGAATAATAGCTGACAAAGAATGACAGATGGCCAGCAGATGGCCAAAGCAGCCAGGCAGCATTGTCCAGAGGGGATGGCATGGTAGACAAACAAACTGGCTATACTGACTGCAGAAGCAGTGATAGAGGTGGAAACTGGTAAAGGTTGAGGCAGAGCAGAAAAGGGGTAAAGTAAAAGGTGTATAGCTTGGGTTATATTATACAATGACAGGAAAGAATGCTGGGCTCTGATTCATCTGTCTGCAGCTGGACCCGTGATGTTATCCTAGCATAGCATCACGGCTCTAGTCCCAGCACACTAGAGGCCACACTCAATGTTAAAAAAAACATCGCTCCGCAGCTGTCCTATGAGAAGCTTCAACAGTCTCCGCTCTGCTCAGAATAGGAGATCTCTGCCTGCTCTGAATCAACGCTTTTCCCAGCCCCACCATACATAAAAGCCATCATTTCTTCACACATTCCCATGAACTCCCCATTGCCACTTTAGTTTACTGCAAAAAAAGAAAAAAGAAAACAAACAGAACCGAAGTGAAAGCTGTGTAACGTGGCTTCACAGCAGTCCCCTGCCGTAGTGACAGTCCAGTCCGTGCTCGCTGCATATTTTAAACATTGCAAGTATCTGTGTAAAAAAAATAAAATAAAAAATAAAAAAAGGTAAACTCTATTCCCAGTTTCATTGTGAGAAAAACCTCACAAACAGTGAAACGAACATTCTAGAGATATGGATATGTTCATCCACACTTTCTGGCAGGTATCCTTGCCACTTGAAATCTTGCCGGAAGGTCTTCAAGCTGGCTCCTCCCACCCACCTGGGTGGTAAAACTCTCAGCTCCGCCCCATGACGCCAGATCTTCCTTACTGCTTGGAAGCTCAGGTTCCCTCTTTAACACTCTGCATGTAAGACTGGTTCCTATTTGTTCGGTTTCCCCGAAATTGAGTTTAAGGTTTTCAAGACTTCGGTCATTTATTTCCCTCGCGGCTGTGATGGACAAATCGACTCCTGGTTTTTGGAGGTGCCCTTGTGGGCAGAAGATGTCTCGGACGGATCCGCACTCCACGTGCGTCTACTGCCTGGGCCTTGAGCACGATCCGCAGGCTTTAAGGCCTGTGCTCTTCCTTATCGGCCCTCGTCCTGGAAGACCGCGCCACCTGTTTACAACTTGGGCGAAAGCGTTACCGCCAATTACTGTAAAGCTGCGAGGCCCATTTATGTTTCTCTCATGAGGCTGGCTCGGCGGAACAGCTTGAGCAGATGATCGCCTCGAGGAGAAGGCCATGGCCACATCTTCGCCTTCCTCGGCCATGGCCTTTATCCCGCTCTCCTGGGATCCTCCTATTCAGCTTCTTTTAAGGAGCTCTGTCTGTCCCTTTCCACCAAGGGAGAGGACCAACATCATAGGGCCTTCCTC
This sequence comes from Neoceratodus forsteri, assembly GCA_016271365.2. NCBI lineage: Eukaryota > Metazoa > Chordata > Ceratodontiformes > Ceratodontidae > Neoceratodus > Neoceratodus forsteri. The sequence continues at coordinate 490,028,410 of CM057457.1, forward strand.
TTGGTCCAGAAGAAGGACCACTAAAGATATAAGTCCCTCCGTCGACGCTCTTGGGAGCAGGAAGAGGTCCCCTCCCGAGTAGTCGACCATCGACTTCGGTCGATCTCGGCCGCCATGGCCTCATGGTGTCCCCATCAGGTCAGTTGACCGAGACACCTGTCACCACGAGTCGAGATTTTTCCCACCGTGGATGGGTTGTCAACCGTGGCTTTAAAACCCTCACTCCCCGGTTCCCCTGGCGGAGATCAAGGTTTCTGTGGGCATGCCTGTGCCTCCGGTTCCAGAGTCCATGGTTGTAACTTCCAAGCTGAGGGGAGAGCGGGTTTCCCCCGCGCTGCCCCAGAACCCTCCTCGGAAACGCCGAGGTTCTCGGTCTCAGTCTCGGACTTCTTCTCGGTCCAGCCGATCCCGCCGTCATATGCGGTCTCGGTCTCGGTACCATAGTAAGTGGCGTCGCCGCTCGTCCTCATCTTCCTCCTCAGACGAGGAGAGGCTTCGACGCAAGTTGCGTCGGTGCTACGAGGACCTCATGTGGCAACAGCTTCTTCTGTCCAGGAGCAAGCCGACATCGTCACCTTCCCCGGCTATCAAGTGGTTGTCACCGGAGTGGCCGAAGCAACCCCTCACTCTAGCCGAGGCGCCTGCTCCAAGGCCTGTCACTCGACCGAAACTGGCTGCACCACTGATTCTGGTGGAACCTCCACCTCCACAGCCAATATTTGGGGCCCCGACCAAGAATTCTCGGCCGGCCTGGAGTCTGCCCCATAGGCTGTCTGTCACCCTCACTCCCGATTGCCCTCAGCAGGTGGAGGGTGGCTCAGGCCCAAGGCAGCTCTTTGCAGACTCTTCCGGGTCCGACGACGATTCCTCCCTGTTCTCCAGGCAGGTCGACTTGGAGTCCTCCAGGAGGTCAGTTGCTGGACGATAGCCCATCGTCCTTCATGGGTTTGCTTAGGTTCATCTCGGAGTCCACTGGGATGCAGCTCGAGCCCGTATCCAAGCGGGCCAAGTATCCCCTAACGGAGATATTGGACCGAGGGGATTCTGCCATGGAGGCCTTTCCGGTGGCCAAGGCCATTGTCAGCCTGGCCTTGGAGCTCTGGCAGCGTCCTGCTTCCTGCCCTGCGAACTCGGCCAGGATGGCAAGGATGTACGCCGTCCCTACCGGTTCCTTGTCCGGGTTTTCGGAACACCCCTCGGCCGAGGATTTGGTTACCGACAGCGTCTTCCGGCATGCCGGAAGCACCAGGGACGTGGACAAGCCTCCCGACAAGGAGTCCAAGAAGTTGGACTACGCTGGGCACAAAGTCTACGCTGCAGCCTCCCTCGGCCTTTGTCAGGCCTGATCGGCCGTGCTGATGGCACACTTTTCTTATGCCTTGTTGGGCTCCCTGGACGAGGTAGTCCCTCATCTCCCAGCTGACCTGCAGACCACGGTCAAGCAGGTGCGGGACCAGGGCAGGGCAGTGGCCAAGCAGCAACTTCAGACTGCTTTGGACATCGGCGACTCATGTGCCAGGTCAGTCGCGGCCGCAGTGGCTATGCACCGTCGGGCATGGCTGAGGATATCCACCTTAACAGCAGATACCCAGCACAAGTTGGCGGATGTCCCCCTTCCTGGGGACCGACCTCTTCGGCCCTGGAGTGGAAGGTCACCTCCAGAGGATCGAAAAGTCCAATGCCACTCTGGACTCGGTCTCATCTGCCCAGAGGGACAAAGGCCGCAGACTGCAACCCAAGCCCTTCCGTCCGTTTGCGCCCATGGCACGTCTGGCCCAGCAGCACCAGGGCCAGCAGGCTCACACTTGGCATCCCAAACCCAAGCCTGCGGCTTCTTCTTCCAGGAAGCAGGGAAGTAAAGGCCTAGGTGGTCCCTTGGCTGGTCCCTCCTCCAAGCCTGCCCAGTGAAGGGTTGAGGGGTGTCGCCCCCAACCTCATCACTTCACCCCAGGTTCCCCCCATGGGGGGACGGCTTCACCACTTCCTTTCCACCTGGTCTGCTATCACCACAGACCGGTGGGTGTTGGAAGTGGTGGGAAAGGGCCTGCCTCTGGAGTTCGAGCAGGCCCCGCCCTTCTGAGCCGTCGCCCCCCGGGGGACCTCCAGGTCTGCAGCCTCGCTGTCGACTCGCCGAGCCGACATCGCTCTGCTCCTCGAGAAAGAGGTGATCAAAGAGGTGGTGGACCCTCCCTCAGACCCGGGGTTTGTGTCCAGGTACTTCCTGTTCCCAAAACGGATGGGGGGGCTGGCACCCCATTCTCGACCTGCATGACCTAAACAAGTTCCTAAGGTCTCAGACCTTCAGGATGGTCACTCTAGCTCAGATAATACCATCCCTGGAACGGGGTGTGTGGTTCTGTTCTCTGGACCTACAGGATGCGTTCTTTCACGTCCCTATCCATCTGTCTCACCAGAGATTCCTTCACTTTCGAGTGGAGGGATCCCTTTTCGAGTTCCGAGCCATGCCCTTCAGCCTCTCTCTTGCACCCAGGGTCTTCACCAAATGCATGGCAGTGGTGAAAGTATTCCTGCGGTGCCGAGGGTTCCGGGTGTACCTTTACCTGGATGATTGGCTGATAGCAGCCTCCTCCAGACAGGAGGTGGAGCGGTCCAGAGATCTGGCCCTCCAGGTTTGCTCCCAGATCGGCCTCCTCATCAACGAGGCCAAGTCGGAACTTGGACCGAAGCAGGTGATTATTTTCATCAGGGCAGAGCTTGACTCTCTTCAAGCCAGAGCATGGCTCCCAGTGGACAGGGCCGAGGTTCTTTCCTCCTTTGCCCAATCATTTCTGGTTGGGCAATCGCGCCCTGCCCGGGACTTCTTGCGCCTCCTGGGTCTCATGGCAGCCTGCACCAGCGTGGTCCATTGGGCCCGCTGGCACATGCGTCCCCTTCAGTGGGGATTGGCCAGCCAGTGGTCACAATGCTGCGATCCATTGGACCAGCTAGTGACGGTGACCCAGGGGATGTGGAACGCTCTCCAGTGGTGGACCGTTCCAGTCCATTTGCAGGAGGGCATCCCATTTGTCCGCCCTGAGCCAACGGTCTCTCTATCGACCGATGCCTCTCTGTTGGGTTGGGGTGCCCATCTGGGGGAGCACAGAGCGCACAGCCTCTGGTCCACTCGGGAGTCCCGATGCCATATCAACCTGCTGGAGCTTTGGGCGGTTCATCTAGCCCTCACCGCCTTTGCTCCATTTCTACGGGGTCAAGTGGTCCAGGTCCAGACGGACAATACCATGACCATGTACTACCTAAACTGCCAGGGCGGGACGTGCTCCATGCCTCTGTGCAAGGAAGCTCTCCACATTTGGTCACTTGTGCGCAGCCTGGAGGCGGATCTCCTAGCCATCCATGTGGCAAGAGCCTCCAACACTCTGGCTGATGCCCTAAGCTGGATAGGGGCTGTGTCCCACTAGTGGTCTCTCCTGCTGGAGGTAGTACAAGATCTCTTCTCCCACTGGAGCACACCTCAGGTGGATCTGTTTGCCTCCAGGGAGAATGCGAGGCTGAGGCTGTTTCATGCCAGCCCCCCTCAGCAGGGCTCGCTGCAGGGGGATGCCTTCTGGAGACCATTGACCCCAGGCCTCTTCTACGCCTTTCCCCCATTTCCCTTGATCCACAAGGTGCTCCTCAAGGTGAGGAGGGACAAGGCGCAGGTGATTCTGGTAGCCCCAGACTGGCCCCGCCAATGCTGGTATCCAGATCTCCTCAGCCTCAGCTCCAGGCTCCCGAGGCAGCTTCCAGCTCACCCGGACCTGCTTTCAGTCAATCAGGGGAAGGTGTTCCATCCAAACCTTCAATCCCTGCACCTGATGGCCTGGTTTCTGAGTGGCTAGAGTTCCAGGCCTTGGGTCTTTCCGACGAGGTCCTCAATGTAGTTGAGGCGTCCTATAAGGAGTCGACCAGAAAATGCTATGCCTTCAAATGGAAGAGATTTTCCATTTGGTGTCAGGGCAAGGGCCTGGATCCTTCCTCCTGTTCCTTGGCAAGCATCTTGGACTACCTATGGTCCCTTTCTCAGCAAAGGGCTTAGGTCGACGATCCTAAAGGTGCACCTGGCAGCCATCTCTGCTTACTGGGTGTGGGCCGGGAAGCAGTTGGTGGCACAGGAAAAGGTGGTCTGGCGCTTTTTCAAAGGCCTTGATCACATTTCCCCTCCGGTGCGAGAACCTCCACCTCCGTGGGATCTACTGCTGGTATTGGCAAAGCTCATGGGCAAGCCATTCGAACCAATGCACAGGTGTGACATCTCTCACCTGTCGTGGAAGACCGCCTTCTTGGTGGCTATCACGTCAGCCAGAAGGATGGGAGAGCTCCAGGCGCTTTCCATCGAGTCTCCTTACCTGGTCTTCCACAGGGACAAGGTTGTCCTGCACCCCACCGAAATTCCTTCCGAAGGTGGTGTCGAGTTTCACCTTAACCAGATGTTGACTCTGCTGGTGTTCTACCCCAATCACACCGGAGGCCGAATAGGCTCCATACTCTGGACCCTAGAAGGCGATCACTTACTATAAGGAGCGACGACTGAAGTTCGGGAGAGGTTCACCAGCTGTTTGTCACCCACGCTGAAGTCAAGACTCGGCAGACCTGCAGCCAAGCGGACGATAAGCAGGTGGGTCACCTCCTGCATAGATCTCTGCTATAGGTTTGCTGGCATGGAGCCTCCCAGAGGGATAAGAGCTCATTCTACCCACCATACCACTGCATCGGTAGCTGCTTCCAGGGATGTCCCTATCCAGGATATCTGCAGGGCTGCTACCTGGAAGTCGGCACATACCTTCATTACCCACTACCACATTGACCTTGAGTCACGCCGGGATGCTGGTTTTGGGGCCTCGGTTCTCCAGTCTCTATTCCCTAAGTAGGGGGTGTGCCTTGCCTCCCTCTTCCCGGAGAACTGCTAGGAGTCTGCCAGAAAGTGTGGATGAACAACATATCCATGTCCCTAGAAATACAGGTTACTCACCTGTAACAGGAGTTCTAGGAATGGTATATGTTGTTCATCCACACGACCTACCCGACCTCCCCGGCTGCGACGCACAACCTGAGGTTCCAGCGGGCCAGATCTGGTGTTGTGGGCTGAAGCCAAGAGTTTTACCCCCCGGGTGGGTGGGAGGAGCCAGCTTGAAGACCTTCCGGCAAGATTTAAAGCAGCAAGGATACCTGCCAGAAAGTGTGGATGAACAACATATACCATTCCTAGAACTCCTGTTATAGGTGTGTAACCTGTATTTCCCTCCTCATGTTCCCTCTCATTAAAACCTACCGGACTAAGCAAGTAAGAGCATCTTTCAACTGTCAGCACATGGTTATTGTCGTAACGCTCGCTCACCCTTCAAATCACTCTCTTGTTTTTCTTTTTTCTTAAATACCTAACACAGCCACCAAACCATTCTCCCCGCCACTTATGTACCTAGTTCTTCTCTTCTTGCCAGACAATCCTATCAGCAGCATTGAGTGGCGGACAGCAGCGATGACAGGGCGGGAAGTACAAACAGTGATCCCTGCCTAAAAACATTACTACAGTACAATAATATCACAGTAGAATATAACTACAACAGAAAACTACTGGGAGAACAGAACAGGTGTGGGGGATACCAAAGGAAAGGAAAGCACACATAGGGCAAGCAAGAACATACTAAATAACTGAAAAATCCACCTGCCACTCACACAGCTCCACCTAGAGGAACTTCTTTTTTATGTAAATATACTTCCACCCACAAAAATCAAGTAAAACAAAGTTTTGAAATGACTTATTTTTTAATTTTTTCCCTTCTATTTAACCATTAGTCGTTGTATAATATGAATAATGCACTCCAGGGTGTGTGTCGTGCTGGAATAACATCACTTCTGGGGTGATTAGTCACTCTCTGCCTGCAGCCTCATGCCTAATCACCCCAGGCATGATGTTATGCCAGCACAACACACACTATGTCATGCATTATTCCTTTATTATACAATGGGGGCTGAAAAGTCTTGATTCTGATTAGCTAACTGGCACTTTTTACCCATGGTAAATCCTATGATATACCTAAAGGAAAAGGTGCCAGTTAGCAGTCAGTCACAGTATGAGCTCCCCCCCCATGAAATCACTCCAACCAAACACACAACAAACAAAAATCAATGCAACTCCTACAAGCAAACCATCAAACTGTCCAGTAAACGATGATGGGAAAATGCGACTTACTTCATTTGCACAACTCCCCAACCCCACTGTAAGCAGCATAAAATTGTATTTTTTTTCTAAAATACATGTTCTGAAATTGTACAGCTATCATGTATCTGTGAAACAGAATACAGTCCAAACTTCAACCGTGGCTCTCCATCGACTCTGTGAAACATTCGCTGCAGCTCCTCAGATGCTCACTCCCTCCTCATTCCCTTGAAGTCAGCATGGCCATTACCACTGAGCACCCTCTGACATCAGACCCTCTCCACTCTTCCGGGTACTGAGGCAGAGGCCAAATAAAGCAGCCCGGGACATGAAGAGGGTTACCTGGAAGGACTATTTAAAAGTGAACACACCCAGAAAAAAAGAAAGTTTTTTACTTTTCCACCCCCGGGTTATCCATAGTAACGACTTGGATATGTTGAAATAGCTGAGTGCTCTCTCCCAATTGCTGCAGTCTCCCCCCCAGAAAAGGGACAGAAAAAAATCACTGACTGTCACTTCCTCAACAATGCCCACCTAGTCAAAGAAACAGGGAACTATTTTTTTTCTTGTGGAAGAATAATAAAAAAAAAATTATTTAAACTGCCAAATGAAGTTTTTTCTTTATTAGTTTTTTACAATAACTATAAGAGACCATTGTATAATCGCAATAAACCACTCCAGAGTGTGGGTTATGCCGGGATGTACCATGACTGACCTGGATTTGACGACTCGATCTGTGGCCCTGTGGCCAAACCACGCCAGCTGTGGTACATCCCAGCATAACCCACACCCTGTTGTGGTTTATTGCTTAAAGATGGGGGGGGAGAGGGGTAAGTATGTTTTGTGTATGGGGGAGTAAAGTGCAGTAGTTATCTGTACCTAACCTAGGATGTTCTGCTGGTTAGAGGAAGTAGGTGCATATACTGAGACTTGTAAGGTAACCAAAGCCTTTGACATTGTAGATCACACCTTACTTTTGGCCAAAATTACTTGGTTTTTCCCCTGAGGTTGTTGCTTGGCATAATAGATCTTACTTCGAGATGGCTCTTGCAATAGGTAATTACATATAGGACTGACGCTGGCAGGCAGCAGGACCTGACATTTCTAGCTAGCAGTCCACATGAGGACCGCCCAGGTCAGGTGACTGGAGTCAGGAGATGTCGGTATAAAGGGGTGGTCCCTCACGCCCACCTTCTAATTCTTTCCCACCGTTGGCTCATGCCAGCACCTCACGGAAAAGTTCCTTGCTCGGCAAGCTCCTTCGTCGGTTATTTTACCGAGTTTTTTCACTTTTTCTCAGTAATCGTCAGTCATTCATTGGTGTATGTCGTCCCCTACACCCTCCGAGCACAAAAATAAGTGCGACTCGTGTGGCGCCCAACTCCCACACAAGGACAGCCATTCTCTGTGCCTTTTTTGCCTAGGCCCTGACCAACAAGTAGAGAAGTGCCAGCACTGCCTGAGTTTCAATGCGGCCACCCGGAGAAGGCGGCAGCAGTCAGGATGGAAGCAGTCCAGAGGAGGGCAACTAAAATGGTGCAGGGTCTACATCAGAAACCATATGAAGAGAGACTGAGACAGCTTAATATGTATACCCTTGATGAAAGGAGGGACAGGGGGGACATGTTAGAAACGTTTAAGTGCCTCAAGGGAATCAACAAGTCCAGGAGGGTAGCATCTTTCAGAAAAGAGATGTGTAAGAACAAGGGGCACAGTTTAAAGATAGAGGGGATGGCTCAGGGGTAATGTGAGGAAATTCTTTTTCACGGAGAGAGTGGTGGATACATGGAACAGCCTTCCTGAGGAGGTCATTGGGTCTAAAACAGTGGGGGAATTCAAACATGCATGGGACAGACACAAAGCAATTATAGTGGGGGGTTGCAGGAAGCAGGCTGTTGGTTAACTAGAATCTGCAGCTTATCCAGTAGGTAGGGAAATGGGCAGACTGGGTGGGCCAAGTGGTCCTTTTCTGCCGTCAAAGTCTATGTTTCTATGTTTCAGTCCCTAGAAGCCCACATTCTCAAAAAGCAGATGAGCTCCATGGAAAAAGAACTCAAAAAACTTTGGCAGGCTTCAACTTCCCCTGAAGGCCATCGCAAGAGAAAGGACAAAGAAAAGTATCGGGACAAGGGCTCCTCTCCCACCATGACTCTCTCGGGAGTCGCTGTGTTGAAGGTAACGTCCCCCCCCGGGACCACTCCTTGACAGCCACCTTAGAGGCTTCTAAAGGCGTGCAGCCATACCCATCTGGCTCGCTCGTGCCTCCGGGTGCCTCTGGGCTCTTGGAGGCCTCCACCCCGTAAAGCCGTGGCCGCAGCCTACCAGCATGGGCGGCTCCGATAAGCGGATGTTGGCTCCTCTGGCGTCATAGGGAGAAGGTTGGTAAGTCACCAGACCGCCCCGAGGCGGTGCGCGACCCCTCTTCCACCAGACCAGACCACCCCAACTGGCAGCCTGCCGTGAAGGATCCATTGCTGGACGCCTGCTCCTCCGGCACCCGCCCGGATCCCGCTGGTAAGACACACGTCGGTCTGCCTGACATCTGCACAGCGGATGAGCCGATGCCGGATCCTTCCCATGTCCTTCGTTCCCAGCTTCCCACAGCCTTCACTGCCCTCTGGGTACCCTGAGTCTCCTCAGCCCGACCTCTGGGATTTTTCCCCTCCATCCCCGGGCGACGCTGAGGTCCCTGTTCCACCTCCATCGGACCAACCTCCTGCTGATCTGACATCGGCTCCCCGGATGCCAGCCCCGATGCCAGCACCTTGGCTGCTGGCTCTGATGCCAGTAGTGCCACCTCTGGGTGACATCCCACTTCCGGATGCCACCCCGACACTGGGCCCACTGCCCTCTGGGCCTTATGCCCCAGTCCCGCCGGCAGGGCCGTCTGCTCCGGCAGCTCCCCCAGCTCCCGGGTACCCGACCCCATCGTATCCAATGCTGTCGTACCCAGGACTGCGGTATCTGACACCGCAGTACCCGACGCTGACCTACCTGACACCACAGTACCCAACGCCACAATACCGTACGCTGGGCTTCCCACCATCTGGTTATGGATACTCGCCTTATGGGTATAACCCATACCCTTATTCTCCCCTCCTCCACCACCCCCCAGCCGCCGGTGGATTTGCAGAAGACTCTAGCCTCCTGGTAGGCTGAGGCCAAGGCTCAGCTCGCTAGAGAGGTGGAGAGTCGTCTTCCAACGACAGTGCTGGAACCGGTTCCCGTACGTCCACGGTGACAAACTCCCTCACCTCCTCCAGACACCAGTGCTAAACCCTCTGGGTCCAGAGAGGGGCAGGATACGCTTCCCCGAGGGCTTCCCAAAGGGTCAGTTCCTCCCCCTAGACGGGAAAGGGAGTTGTCTTCTTCTGTTTCTTCCTCTTCCTCCTCGGACGCCTCCGATGGCTGCTCCGAGAAGGACGAAAAGCCTCGCTCTCTGTCAAAGCCCAGGCCAAGGACTCTTCCGAAGTCTCCTTCAGAGGATCCTTCTTTCACGGAGCTGCTATGTAAAATCCAGGCAGTGCATAAGTGGCAATCCCTGGAGCCAGATCCACAGCGGGTGAAACTCGCTGAGCATCTGGATCTGCCTGTGACAGCTTCCACCTTGGTACCACCCTGGATCGAGCCTCATGCCCGCCTTGTTACCACTATTTGGAAACAACCGTCGGCATTAGCCCCTCTTCCATGGAAGTCGAACAGGCTATACCAGGCTCCAGAGGGTTTTGATTATTTAGATTCCCACCCTCGAGCTGACTCGGTCTTGATTAGCGCCGCTCACGGCCGGTCAGCTAATCCAAAACACCTTAGCTCATCACCACCTGATAAAGAATCCCACCTTCTGGACCAGTATGGCAAGAAGATTTTCACTTCTTCCACGCTGGGGATCAGGGCCCTGAACTATGTCGGTCACATGGGGGATTACCAGAAGGCAATTCTTTCTGAGGTGGAAGCCAAATTGGACTCCCTGCTGGACTCTCAAGTCAAGCAGAAACTGTCTGACCTCATCTGCTCTGCACGTTAGGCCAGTCGACACATGCTTTGTGTGACTTACGATGCAGTGGACACTGCTGGGTGGAGCTTGGCTTTCACCGTAAGCTTACGACGTCATGCTTGGCTCCGTGTGTCAGGATTGGTTCCGGACGTGCAGTCCGCTATACAGGAAGCACCCTTCCGGGGGTCGGTGCTCTTTGGGGGTGATGTCAAGGACATCATCACTGATCTGCAGGAGAAGGGGACGGCACTAAAGTCCATCGACTCTATGTACCATCCCCATCAAGCACAGCTCCATCCCTTTCACAGACAGAATCGGCCAAAGGCGAAACCTCTGGGAAAGCGGGCCACTAAACGCCGGGCCCCCACAGCTGCCAAGCCCCCTCCACCCAAAAAAGCAGCGGGTGCTTCAGCTGCGGCGCTGCCCCACACCACCTGACTCCTTCCCTCTCCCACAGCCTCCGGGCTTCCCAGAGGAACCAGTAGGAGGGAGGTTCTCCCTCCACCTTGTGGGCTGGGAGAGGATAACAACAGATTCATGGGTGCTGCAGCTAATAGCAGAAGGACACTCAATAGAGTTTCTACAGAAACCACCTCGTCACCCTCCCCAAAGGTCGTCGTACTTTTGGGAACATCTTCTTCTGGTCCAGGAAGAGATTTCAGCACTGTTGCTGAAAGAGGCGATAGAACCTTTCCCCCTTCCCCTACAGGGAACAGGTTACTATTCCCACTTCTTCCTGGTCCCGATGAAGACAGGAGATATACGACCTGTCCTAGATCTCAGTTTCTTGAACCTATTTGTGGAATATAAGAGGTTCAGAATGCTCTCACTGCAGAGCCTTCTGCCCTCCTCCACTCAGGTCAATGGCTGTGCACTCCGGATATGCAGGATGCCTACCGACATATATCCATTTGCCCGTCCCACCTCAAATATCTCCGTTTTGCTTTCAAGGGGAACCACTACCAGTTCAAGGCACTTCCATTTGGCCTCTTCTCGGCTCCCTGAGTATTTACCAAATGCCTTGCGGTGGTGGCGGCCTACCTGCATACCCGGGGAGTGCAGGTTTTCCCATACCTGGACGACTGGCTCCTGGTGGCCTCGTCCAGGGAGGAACTCCTGCACTGCCTCTCCCTTACCCAACAGGTCTTTGCCTGCCTGGGTATTACCATCAACCATCCCAAGTCTCACTTGATCCCATCCCAGAGACTCCAGTTTATTGGGGTGATACTGGACATGACCCTGGGCAGGGCCTTCCTGCCACCGGACAGGGCGGCCATTATTCAGTCTCAGGTAAGCCTGTTGTCCAGCCGCAGGCAAGTCACTGCAAGGTCGGTTCTTCACCTTCTCGGGCTCATGGTGGTTGCTATCCTGACAATTCCTCACGCTAGGCTCCACATGAGGGTTCCTCAGTGGACGCTTCACTCCCAATGGGATCAATTGGTGGACGACTTGGATCAGCTAGTCCTGGTCTCCTCTCCCATGGTTCAAGACTTGCAGTGGTGGATGGTCAGAGAGAACCTGTTCTGGGGGGTTCCATTCTTCCTTCCTCCCCCCTCCCAGACTCTGACCACAGATGCCTCGGGCGAAGGTTGGGGAGCCCATCTCGGTCCTCATTGGTCCTAGAGCTCTTGGTCCAAGCTTGAACAATCACTTCACATCAATGTACTCGAGCTTCGGGCAGTGCTTTATGCACTCCAATCCCTCCATCTGTATCTCCTTCCAGACCACCTAGCCGTCCAGACGGACAATATGTGTGCGGTATGGTACATCAACAAACAGGGAGGGACTCAGTCCTACCCTCTTTGCAGGGAAGCAATGAGAGTGTGGGATTGGGCAACACAACACGACATTCACCTTACGGCAATTCATGTTTCTGGAGTCGAGAATGCCTTGGCAGACAAGCTGAGTTGCTCATCCACCCTGGCCCACGAGTGGGAACTGGATCAAGGGGTCCTAGACAATATCTTCCTACGTTAGGGAACACCACAGGTCGACCTGTTCGCTTCCCCTCAAAACGCAAAGCTTCCAGACTTCTGCTCACTCATTCAAAAGCGAGGCATTTTTTGGAGAGAGGCTCTGTCTCTAGATTGGAAGGACAGATTTGTCTATGCCTTTCCCCCAATTCCTTTGATCCCCCGGGTCTTGCAGAAGCTAGGTTCAGAAGGAGCACGAATGATTCTGATGGCTCCATTTTGGCCCAGGCAAGTGTGGTTCTGTCTTCTGCAACAATTCTCAGAGGAACCACAACTTTCTCTTCCTCTTTCATGATGTTTGCTGACCCAGGATAGGGGACTCTGGTCCATCCGTGTCTCAAGTCCCTTCAGCTACATGCATGGCTGCTGCAGACATAGCCCAATTCCACTTTGGAGTTTCTTCCCAGGTGGCAGAGATTCTGGTGGAGGCTAGAAAACCCTCCACTAGGTTTACCTATGCCATGAAGTGGAAAAGGTTCACAATCTGGGCCGCTTGGAAAGACGTTGAGCCTTTCTCCTGCCCCGCGGGGCGTTTTCTGGAGTACCTGTGCCATCTCTTCGACCTAGGTCTTAGTCACTCCTCTCTGAAAGTCCACATGGCGGCCATTTCAGCCTATCACGTTCCCTTTGCAGACAGAACGTTTGCTCAGCTGGAAGTCTCTAAGACTTTCCTCAGAGGAGTTCTCCACCTGAGACCTCCTATTCGAGTTCCGGCCCCTCCTTGGGATTTGAATTTCATTCTTGAGAAACTAACTCTGCCTCCTTTTGCACCGGCAGCTTCCGCAGACTTGAAGTTCCTTTCTTGGAAGACACTTTTTCTCGTGGCCATTACCTCGGCTCGGAGGATTTCCGAGCTCCAGGCCCTGATGTGTAAAATTCCATACTTGATTTTCCACAAGGAACGTGTGGCTCTGCGTACCAATCCTAAGTTTCTCCCCAAGGTGGTAGTGGAATCTACTTTGAACCAGTCCATAGAGTTACCCGCTTTCTTTATGCAGTACTCCAGTCAAGGGGAGTATTTGTTACATACTATGGATGTTCACCGGATTCTGAGATACTACACTAACAGGACGAAGGATCTCAGAAAGACAGATCTACTGTTTGTTTCTTTTGCATCCAAAAGAGAAGGCAATGCTGTTTCTAAGCAATGCCTATCCAAATGGTTGGCTCATCGCATCACATTCTGTTATGACACACAGGGCCGCAGTAATGGGGGGGAGTGGGGAAGTTGTCCGGGGCCCCAAGCTCAAGAGGGGCCCACCTGAGGAGCTGGCATTACCCCTGGTATTAGCTGGTTTGAGAAGCAGGGGCCCATTTCAAGTGACTTGTCCGGGCTCAAAAATTCATAACTGCAGCCCTGATGACAAGTACAACAAGACCCTTCCGGGTCAAGTAAGAGGCTACTCCACCAGAGGAGTCACTGCCTCGGTGACTTGTTTCAAGAATGTGCTGCTGCCACTTGGACTTCCGTCCATACCATTACAAAACATTACAGTTTGGATATTGCCTCTCGCCGTAGAGCAGGCTTCGGGTTGGCTGTCTTGCAAGGCCTCCTTTCTTAAGGCCTTCACAGCTAGAGGTTCTACTCTGAGTAGCTTTCCTCCTCCCATGTGCTTCTTTTTGTTCCAGACTGCTTGGGACTCAGTCCTATATGTAATTACCTACTGCAAGAGCCTTCTCGAAGTAAGATAGTACAGTTACGTAAGAACTTACCGTAACAGTAGATCTTCGAGAGAGGCTCTTGCAGTGAATACCACTCCGCCTCCATCCCCTAAGCTTTTTCAGCTTCTTTTCCAGTGAGGGAAATATTCGCTTCTCTCTCATCCGGCCTCTTTTGGCCTTTGGCGGGAAAGAACTGGAAGGTGGGCATGAGGGACCGCCCCTTTATACCGACGTCTCCCAACGCCGGTCAACTGACATGGGGCAGTCCCTCGCCAGGGACTGCTAGCTAGAAATTTTTCCATGGGGTCCTGCCGCCTGCCGGCGTCAGTCCTATATGTAATTACCTACTGCAAGAGCCTCTCTCAAAGATCTACAGTTACGGTAAGTTCTTACGTAACTGTACTTTATCTCTATGACAGATTGCAATATGTTAAATACTGGTCATCCACCTCTGAGCTCTGCAGCATCAGCATTGGGGTACCCTAAGGCTCCAGACTTGGCCTCCTTCTCTTTTCCATCTTTAACAATGACATCCCTCTTAATGTCACTCCTCCTCATTCCTTCTGTATGCTGATGACCCTGTCCTCTACCACAGTGCCAAGGACATCACTTGATTCTACCCTCTCCTCTGACTTTTTCCATATCCACATCTGGCTTTCCAGGAACAAACTGATTCTCAATACTAGTAAAACTCTATGCTATTTTGGTCTGTTACTAGGCTAAAGAAATGCCATAACCAGCTATCAGTCTTTACAATGTTCAGTCCTTCAGATATCTGGGCATTACCCTTGACCCCTACTTTGACTTTGACCTTCATGTTTGCATCACCAATAAAGCTATAAATTCTAAAACTGGACTGGCCTACAGAACTAGACATGCTCTCACACCCACTGCCCGTGCCCCCAAAACCTAGGTGCATACATAGAGAAATAGACTTTGATGGCAGATAAGGACCACTTGGCCCACCCAGTCGGCCCATTTCCTTACCTTTTGAATAAGCTGCAGATCCTAGCTAATCAACAGCCTACTTCCTCCTACCACAACTAGAATTGCCTTATGTCTGTCCCATGCATTCTTGAATTCCCCCACTGTTTTTGACCCCATGACCTCCTTAAAAAGGCCATTTCATGTATCTACCACCCTCTCCATAAAAAAATACTTCCTCACGTTGCCCCTGAGCCATCCCCCCATCTTCAAATTGTGCCACCTTGTTCTTGCACATCTCTTTTTCTGAAAGATGCTACCCTCTTGGACTTTAATTCCCTTGAGGTACTTGAAAGTTTCTATCAAGTCCCCACTCTCCCTTTCCTCAAGGGTAGACATATTAAGCTCCTTTAGTCTCTCTTCATATGGCTTCTGGTACAGACTCGACACCATTTTAGTTGCCCTCCTCTGGACTGTCTCTATCCTGTCTATGCTCTTGTGAAGATAGGTTCTCCAGAACTGCATGCAGTTCACACCAACTGCCTGCACAGAGGGATAACAACTTCCTGCTTTCTACTGGTGATGCCTCTCCCTATGCATCCCAGTATCCCCCAGCCCTCTTTACTGCCTTCTCACATTGCTTGCCTACCTATAGGTTATCTGATATGATTACTCCCAGGTCCATTTCTATTTTTGTTGTTGTTAGTACTCTTTCCCTGGGTTTGTGCTTCCCAGATGCATTACCTTGCACTTCTTTGCTTTTAATCTAAGCTGCCATACTTTTGACCATTCTTCTAACTTTGCCAAGTCCCTTCTCATCATTTCCAACCCCTCCTTGTGTATCAACCCTGTTGCATATCTTTGTGTCATCTGCAAAGAGCCATACTTTTCCTTCCAGTCCCACAGCAATGTCAGCTATAAAGACATTAAAGAGGACCAGTCCCAGTACTGAACATTGCGGTACCCAGCTAGTAACCTCCCTTTCTTCAGAGTGGACTCCATTTACTATTGCCCACTGCGTCCCATTTTCCTGCCAATTTTTTACTCAGGCTACCACCCTGGAACCTACTCCCAGGCTGGCTAACTTGTTTACTAATCTTTTGTGTGGGGCTGTGTCAAATGTCTTGCTAAAGTCTAGGTAGACCATGTCCACAGCCCCTCCCTGGTCTATTACTTTGATCACCCAGTCAAAGAAATCTATTAGATTCACCTGATATGACCTTCCTGCTGTGAATCCATGCTGCCTTGGGTCGTGTGCCCTAGTGGCCTCTAGGTACTCAACAATTCTTTCTTTCAGAAGTGATTCCATCATTTTCCCTACCACTGAGGTCAAACTAACAGGTCTGTAGTTTTCAGCATCTGCCTTGCTCCCACTTTTGTGAAGGGGACTCACATCCACCCTCTCCAGTACATGGATACCATACCATCCTCTCAAGATCTGATAAAAAGAGTGGTCAGTGATGTCACTAGTTCTTCCCTTAGTTCTTTTAGAATTCCAGGGTGAACCCCATCAGGCCCCATTGCTTTGTCCTCCCTCAGTTTTAGGATTTCTTTCAGGACCCTTTCTTTGTAAATGGACAGGTATCAACCCTCTCTATCCAGAGTGTTTCTCTTGTTTGGTTTAGGTACCTCCCCTCCTCTTCCTTTATGAATACTGAGCAGAAGTATTCATTCAGCATCCCTGCTTTTTCACTGTCACCCTCTTCCCCCTCTCCCCCATTAAGCCTCACTATCCCTCTTTTGGTCTTTCTTCACTCCCTAGTGTACCTATAACAGGTTTATCCCCCTTTTTAACTGAGTTGGTTATTTTTTCCTTGGTGTGGGCTTTTGCTATTCTGACTGCTTTCCCTGCTTCCTTCTGCTTTAACTTGTACAGTTCTCTCTCCTGCTCCTTCTGTGTTTCCTTATATTTCCTCAGTACTATTGTTTTCTCCCTAACCTCCCTTGCCATCTTTTTTGAGAACCATAGAATTTTTTTCCTTCATTTTGTTTCATTTGTTTCACACAAAGGCTTGTTGCCTCTGTTATGTCAGTTTTGACTTTTTCCCATCGTTTCCCCACCCTCCTCCTTACCCGTTTGCTAGTGCTTTTCTGAGGCACTCTCACATTTTTCCACAGTCATCCCTCCTAAAGTCTAATATCCTTGCTTTTGTATGGCTTGACTCTACGGCTGTGTTTATCGTGAACCACACTGTTTGGTGGCCACTTGTTCCCAGACTGTTACCCACTTCTAAATCTGAGATCCACTCTCCATCCACCTTTGAGTACCAGGTCTAAGATTGCTCCCTCTCAAGTGGATTCCAATGCTAGGTGTCTAAGGCATGCCCTCTGTAGGGCATCAAGAAAGACCCTGCTCTTGGATGTGGCTGCAGCAAAAAGTGGTCCAGTTAATATCTGTCATATTCAGGTCCCCTATCAACAATATCTCCCCTTTTTCTGCCATTCTATAATTTCCTTACTATCTATTCTTTCCATACTAAATCTCTCTCTTACTACAATCACTGTTCTCAATGCCTGGAAATCAGCCAAAGTCCTCCCATTGCTCAAGGGTGGTGACCCATCATCTTCTGGAAACTATCGACCCATATCGCTCCTCCTCTCCCTTGTTAAAGCTCAGGAATCCCTTATCTTGTCTAAGCTCTCCAACTTCCACTCCTCCTATGACCTCCTTTCACCTGTGCAATCTGGCTATTGTAAACAACACTCAACTATCACCTCTGTGCTGTGCGTCACTGACTTCATCTTCTCTGCTATGGACCAAAGCCAAATCACTGCTGCTATCTTCATTGATTTAGCCAAAATTGCAGAAATCACCCCATCCATAAGAGCGGAGATAGAACCTCCCCTAACAATTTCAGGCCCATCTCCATTCTCCCCCCTCTCTCCAAAGCACTAGAAAAAATAGTGGCCATTCAGCTCTCCAGTATCTGGCCAAATATGACCTGCTGTGTCAGGAACAACATGGATTCTGCCCTGGACACAGCACCACTACAGCCCTCCTGGAGTTATCCCAGCACCTCCACTCTGCTCTCGACTCTGGTCATGTTGCAGGTGCAGTGTTCATTGACCTCTCCATGGCCTTTGACACTATCTGTCACCCCTTCCTACCTGACTCCCTCCACCAACTTGGTTTCTCCCCTGGCCCACTGGCTTGGTTCACCAGTTACCTCTGAACCAGATCACAGCGCATGAAGGTAAATGGCACCCTGTCCAGTACCCTGCCTGTTCACTTGGGGGTCCCCCAGGGTTCCATCCTGGGCCCCATTCTGTTCAGCCTATTTCTCAACATCGTCCCCAGCTCCTGCTCAGGCAATATGGTACTCTATGCCGATGATGCGGTTCTCCTTGCCTCCCACCCTGACTCTGCATCTCTACAGGAATCCCTGCAGCACACATTCAACCAAGCCGAAAAGTGGTTCCTTGACCACTGGCTGGTCATTAACCTCAAAAAAAACAAATCTATGCTTTTTTCACCAGAATAAGGCCAAAAATGCCCCCCTCTGCATTCTCCCCAGTAATGCTCACCCTCTAGAACAAGTGGCATCCTATAAGTACTTGGGCATCACCTTCGACTCTGCTCATACTTTCCACACCCACATCAATACTCTGTCCACAGCCACAAACTCTCGGATTGGCCTTCTCTATTGCCACAGAGATTGCCTCCCTAAAACTGCCATCTGACTGGCCATCAACTCCTCTGTCCTGTCCCTAGTGGACTACCTATCTATGCTGCGGCCGACAATGCCACCCTCACCAGAATCCAGACCTCGATAAACAAGGCCTGCAGGCTCCTGACCGGCGCATCCTTCCACACCCATACTTGCCAGCTCTATTCCACTGCCAACCTGCTCACCTTGGAGGAGCACCTGCGCTACCAAACCTGCTTACTTGCCAAAAAATCCCTGCTAGGACTCTTCCCCCAAAGGGTCACCACATCCCTGTGGGTTGCATCCCCATCAGTTGCCACCCATAGCTCAGTTAAGGCCACCTTTCTGGTGCCCCATACCAAAACCTCCCTAGCCCAAAGGTCCTTCCACTACTGTGCCCCCACATGGTTCAACTCCCTCCCGCCCTCTGTCACTAAGTCTACCAAATTGGTTCCTTTAAAGTCACTCTCTGTAACCACCTCTTTGGCGCCCAAAGCTGTAGTTGCCCTTAATCAACCTAATGATGGGGTCCCTCCCCATTTCTGGCCCATAGCCTTGACAATGGCTGTTGGACTGTTCACCCCACCCCTTCTTTTTTTATTTTTCTTTTCCTCACCCATTTCCCCTCCCCACCTTCTACATAGGTATTTCCCTGGTACAACCAGGGTTGTGACTTCTACTGTTGTTATACTTTATACAATTGCTATTTGCTACATGTAACTTTATTCCATAAACCACTGTTATATTGTGTTCTTTTGTTATCTGCATTGCACCTGTATCTTACCACTGTTGTATCTCACACTGTAACCATGTCTACCCTCCCTGCATCGAGGTGCCTTTGTAAATGAGTCCCAGACTCAAAGGTTTAAATTTGACTTTCAAAAATAAATAAATAAACAAAGCTTTTGCCTCTGTCTGCCACACTTTCCTTCTTCTCAGACTCTCTTCCTTTGGCCTTGCTAAACCAGCAATTGACTGGTTTTGTTCATACCTGCTAAATCAACAACAATCAGTCCAAGTAGGCGAATCCCTCTCTACCCTTCTCCCCATCCTCTCTGGAGTTCATCAAGGCTCTGTCCTTGGCCCCATCCTCTTCTTCTTTGTCTTTATAAACGACCTTCCCTCTATCTGTCACTCATCTAACATACATATGTACGCGGATGATACCATTATCTATTGCCACAAAGCCTGTCTCCCTCTCCAAACTCACAGCAAACTTGTACTTAAAACAATTCTGCCTGTACTGGATTATGCCGATGTAGTCTATAGCACTTCTCCAGCTTCTTCTCTTATCAAACTGGACACCCTTCTCAATTCCTTCTGCTACTTTGCCACTGCCTCCCTCCCTTACCCACCACTGTCTTCTATATGCTTCTCACTGTCCCACAGAAGAAAACTTCACTCTGCCTCTCTCATTGCTAAACATTAACTAGGTTCTCTTCCCTCCTATCTCTCATCCTGCCTCACTCCAGCCAAGTCCACAACCTACTTGCTTCACCATAAGGACTCACGATTCTTCTTGATTCCTCACCTTCACTCTTCTGCCGGTCAGTTGGCCTTCTCGTACTGCCTCCTTCTACCCTGGAATAACCTACCCCGACCTATACCTAGCCTCCCCTCTCTTGGCAGTCAGAAGAGCTGCTCCCAATGCACCTAACCACTCCCCAACCCCTCTTCCCCTCCATATCTCTCAGTCCTCTCCCCCTTCGTACCTTCTGCTCAGCCCCCTGCCTTTGCATTTTTGTTTCACCTTGTTTACACAGTGCCTCAATCAATTTATTTATTTTTTTTGTTTAATAACATTTTGTAAATATTTTGTAAATGTCTTATCTCCATTGTAATTTCCTACTGTTCATAACTGTAATGTAACAAATGTTTTACCCATGTTGTAATTCTTTGAACACGGGTCACAGCTAGAAATGAGCCTTGGCTCAGTGTGCCTTTTCCGGTCACCAATTTTAAATAAATAATAAATAAAAATGAGATGGGGGTCTGTACACAACCGCTGTGCAGATTGTGGTGCCATTTCCATTCTCTATGGTGACCCACAGTGCCTCCTCTCCTCCCTGTTTACCCTTCAGTTCCATTGCTTACTTCCAGCTCTTACTTGTGGCTCTGCTACATATGCTAGTGCCTCTAAAACTAGCCTGCACAAATAGAACACCACTTGTAATAACATACGCTATTATGTGCTTGCTTCGCATTGGTGTACCCATCACTGCCATCTTTACAGCAGCCTTCATTGACTCTCACCTATGGCTCACTGTCTCAACTCACTTGGTGTTCTGACTGATAATATCTCTCAGTCTGGTGTCCCCCCAGCTCAGTTGTTGATTCCTGAAAGTCCCCATTATGCCCTCAACTCTGGAGATCAGTTGCTTTTCCACATACAAAGATATAAAACAACCATGGGGGTTCAAGCCTTCTCACAACTTGCTCCTGTACAACGGAACTCCTTACCTACAAATAATATCCACCTCACCTCTACTCATGCCAGCTTTAAGCACCAGCTAAGAAATCATCTGCTCCAGTCAGACCTCTGTTCCTGCTTGCTTCCCCCTTGAACTCTCCTGTTACCTCTCCCACTCTGCCATACCTGCTCTAGGCCTTAGCACTACTCCTTGCACTTACTATCCACTGACATAATTCAGCTGTTATCTAACATATACCCATAATTTTACCATACTCTGTCTGGCAGTGTAGCCTAGAGGTTAGAGAAATGGGCTGTGATTGAGTTTGGTTCAACAGACCTAGGCTTGATTCTCCCAACCTCCACTTGCATACTGTGTTACTCTGAGCAAGTGAGTAAGTCACTTAACCAGCCTAAAGCTCCTGGGTCACCCCTGAAAATAGGCAGTTGTGTCTAGTGGTGCTTAAGGTGCAGCACACTGTGATTTAAAGCTGCAGACCTCCACATCACATTTGCAGCGATCCCTGCCAGAGTCTGATCCCAAGGCTGGTACAGCCAGATCCCACCTAAATCCCTGTACCCACGGAAAGTTAACCCCTTCCTGTCTCTCCCACTCTTACCAGTTACCCTGTCCCAGTGGTCTCTTACATTGGCCAAATAACAATGGATTGCACTGGCTGGCTAATGAGCCTATCCTGCCTTATTATCTACTGCTGTGCCGACCAGTTTATTGCCTTATCCTTAAAGGACCTCCCTCAGAACAGTACTCCCTCTCGCCATAGCTGGCATGACACCCCCCTTTTGCTACTATTCATTCCTTGTCTACCCAAGCCTGACACTGCATTACGTGGGCTTTGGCTCTGAAGGCATCTGCATTTACACACCCTGACTGCTGTCTGCTGTGCTGTACCCCCGAGTACCTCCCTCTTTGTATCCATCTGACTGTCCTCATTTTGCTAATCTGTGCAAGGAACACTGAACTTAATCCAGGGCCTTCCTGCCTGACCCCTGCTTACACCCCAATCTCTATTACACAATCCCCTCCAAAAGGGGCTGAAGATTGCTCATATGAATATCCACAGCATTCGACCCAAGATGGCTGAGTTAGAAGCATGGATTTCTTAGAAGGCCTCCGGCGTTCTGTGCATCACTGAGTCATGGCTTCAGCCTGCTAATGAACAACATGAAGTGGCTATTGCAGGCTTTAACTGTTTTGATAGTGTTCTTATCTACACTCTGTCTAACCTAGATGTCACTGAACTCCCTGAGTATGTGGCCCCCCTGGCATGGAATCCATTTCACTATCACTGACACTAGGTAAAATGAAAAAGCTTATCCTTGGGTACGTCTGTCTACCACCTAACAACACTACAGCATACCTCCCATCCTTCCTTACCTCCCTTACCAGCCTTCCTCGCCATGACCTTATACTTTGTAGTGACTTCAGTGTTGATTGACTCAACCCTACCACTAATAAATTGTGCTCATCCTTTGCTGACTATAATCTGACACAACTCATCCATGGCGCTACGCGCATTGACACCAAAACAGGTAAGCACACTCTGTTAGACTGGGTGGTTACTAACTGCCCACTAAAGATTAAAGCTGTGGGTGTACCCTCTGATTGCATAAGTGATCATTCTCACCCTTTACATTTGGAGTAATAACTGCCCCAACCACCCCAAAGATCTCCCTTGTTCACAACATGACCCAGCTTGACACTAATTACTTCATTATCTCTATCTATGATACTGACTGGAACCCTATCAATACTCTCCCTGATGAGGTGGAAGACTAGGTTTTCTGGCAAAGGCACCTGAGCTCTTTTCTTCTAGGTTGCTTTACTTTACTTTTCTCTGATTCAAATTGTTGTTGTAGGGTATACTTTCTGCTGCATTATTACAGGGTGCACATATAAGTTTGTGCTTACAGATTACTGCTGTTATCTTCCCTGATTCAAATTGTTTTTTGCAAGGTATATCTTCTGTTACTGCTTTATTTTTCTGTGTAGCAAGGTGTTTTTACAGAGTATATCTTCTGTGAAATTATTACAGGTGATGCTTACATTACAAAATTAGTGTGTGCTACTATTTTTTTTTTGCTTAAAGGTTTTTGGTTTGGTCTCAGAGGTGTTGCAGTCTCCTTTTCACACTGAAGGAGCTAATTGCTTTTCTCCCACAGCTCTTCCAGGGGATTAGGTGTGTGTGTGGGGGGCTGACAAATTGTTAGTAACTTCCAACAGAAGGAAGGGTTAAAAGGTCAGGTTAGTTGATATCTTGGAGGTGGAACACTAGGTTTGCCTCCACTCTGGTTATGTCCTTCATAAGGTTCAGACTCCAGAACTGCAAACAATAAACAGGTGGGGCTTTATAAGACAGTGATAAAGAGGCAACACCACCTCCCTCATCCAGCTGGAGATACCTCTCCCTATGCATCTTAGCATCCCACTGATCCTACCCACTGATTTTTCACACTGCACTGCCTCTTTGACATCATTAGATATGATAACCCCAAGATTCAGAGGAATGGGAAGCAGATCCTGCAGACTGCTAGGATAGCAGGACATAGAAACATAGAATCTGATGGCAGATAAGGCCAGCAGGACAGGAGGGAGAGCTGGATGTCATTGTCTACCATGGGACTAATGATCTCACCTGGGACAGGGCTGGGATAATGCAGGGGAAGTTTAGGGAACTAGGAAGGGGACTTTGACAGGTAGCTCGCTGAGTAGCATTCACTGAGGTGCTTCCTGTCTATGACAGGAGGCAGGAGAGGGACCTTCACACCAGGAGCTTCAACTCATGACTGATGAATTGATGCAGAGAGGAAGGGTTTGGCTACACTGGGGCTAGGGACCCACCTGGGAAGATAAGGTCCTATACAGGGGTGATGGCCTGTATTCATCCAGAAGGGGAATCACAATCCTTAGTGGATGGTCTGAATATTACTTTGATGAACATTTTAACTAGTAAATGGGGGTGGTGGAAGGAATTAGGGAGTCAGAAACTGCCCCCCAGGCTGAAGTAGAGAATAAGGAGAACCCAAGGAGAGAGGAATTTCCCAGGGTGAAAATCAACAAAGGAAGCAGGGTGTAGAGCTAAAGGGAGAAAGGAATGGGGGCATTAAAAAGAAAGGTGGGAAGGAGAGAGGGCAAAAAGGGAAAAAAGCGGGCAACTGACAGAGTGGAAACAAAATCTGGAATGCCATTTGTGTGAATGCTACAAATCTAGGAAATAAGATTCTGGACCAAGAGGCCATCATTGTAGAGGCCAACCAGGATATTGTGGTCATTACTGAGTCACAGTACACTGGAAACCATGACTGGAACATGGTCATACTGGGCTATACTCAGTTCAGGAAGGACCAGGTGAGAAGGAAGTGGGGGGTGCTTTATGCGAAGGAAAGCATAAAATCCACAGAGACACAGGGAATACAGGGAGAGGCCTAAGTACTGTGGGTCACCCTGGAGATGGGGAATGGAGCTACTGTTCACACTGGAGTGATCTACAGACCAGAAGCACACAGGGAGGAATTAGATAAGGTACTGGTGGAAGTCATTGGCAAGATGGCAGAAAAGGGGAAGGTGCTGGTGGTGGAGGACTTCAGCCTGCCAGATGTGGATTGGAGCCTCACAGCAGCAGCTTCAGCTAGAGGTAGGGACATTATGGACTCTCTGCAGGGAGAGTGCCTCAGGAAAATATCCAGTGAACCCTCTTGATGGGACATACTGGACCTGGTACTCCCTAACAGTGACAGTGTTGCAGACATCAAAGTGGGAGGCCAGTGATCACTGTACAGTGTGATTTAATGGAAGGGTGTCTGCAGAACTGAACCACAGAAGGGTCTTATTCCAGGATTTCAGGAGGGCAGATTTTAAAAAGGTAGGTGAATGCCTCAGGGATGACCTTTGTAAATGAGCTTTTAGTTCAAAGGTTGCCATTCTGATTTTTACAATAAATAAATAAATGACCTAGTGAGAGGATGACCCAGGTGGGGGGGACAGTGGGTGAAGGTAAAAGGCAGCATAGCAAAGGCAACAGATCTCTGCTTCAAACAAGTGAGCAAAAGCAAGAGGAAAAAGAGACTGCTATGGTTCTCGAAAGTGGTGGCTGAAAATGTAAAAGCTAAAAGGGTAGTATTCAGAAGGTATAAGAAAATGCAGAGGGAGGAAGATAGAGAGGTGTTTTGGGGAAACAGAGGGATGCAGGGAAAGCAGTAAGGAGCACAAAGGCACAAACTTAAGAGAGGATTGCTCAGAAGGTAACGAAAGGGGACAAGGCATTTTTTTGGTATTTAAGGAAATTGAGGAAGGCCAGGGGTAGGATTGTAAGATTAAAAAGGAAAGTGAATTAGGCAGAGGGGGACCAGGAAAAGTCAGGCATCCTGAACAAATACTTTTGGTCAGTGTTCACAGAGGAAGGAGAAGGGGAGAGGCCACAACAAAGTAACAAAACTTTGGAAGGAGGGAAGCAGACACTAGTTCTTTTTTGGAGGCAAGAGTCCTGAAGGCACTTGCATATCTGAAGGTGGACAAATGAATGGGACCAGATGGGGTGCATCCAAGCGTATTGAAGAAGCTCAAAGAAATACTGGCTGCATCTCTGACAGTTCTGTTTAACAACTCACTGGAAACAGAAGAGGTTCCTGAGGATTGGAGGAGGGTGGATGTAGTCCCACTACACAAAAGTGGTATCAGGGAGGAGGCTGGAAATTATATACTGTAGGTCAGTCAGGCTTTCATTATTGGGAAAGTTAATGGAATCATCATGGAAGGAATGTATTGTGGAATATCTTGAATCCAGTTAGTTACAAGACCCAAGGCAGCATGATTTCACAGGAGGCGGTCTTGTCAAATGAATCTGATAGATTTATTTGAGTGGGTGACAAAGGAACTTGACCAGGGTGGAGCAGTGGATGTGCCAACCTAGATTTCAGTAAAGGGCTCAACACCATTCCACATAGGAGACTAGTAAGCACATTGGGTAGCTTAGGAATGGGTCCAAAAGGTGGTAAACTGGATAAGAAATTGGTTAGGAGATAGGCTACAGAGAGTGATGGTAAACTGAGCTCACGCCAAGGAAGGCAGCATGAACAGCAGGGTGCCTCAGGGATCAGTGCTAGGATTGATCCTCTTTCATGTCTTTATAAGTAAGATTTCAGAGAAGATAAAAGGGAAGCTCTGCCTCATTGAAGATGACAGCAAAATCTGCAATAGGTTGGACATTCCTCTAAGGTGGAAAGGATGAACAGAGACCTGAGAAAACTAGATGTGATGGGGGCCAACCAGTCAGTTGTGGAGACCAAGGAACACATGACCAGATTAAGGGTATGGCAGTCAGGTTTGAGTGTGAAAAAGTGCAAAACAATGCACTTAGGGGATAAAAACCCAGGGTGGAGTACAAAATGTGTGAAACATTAGAAACATAACATTTGACAGTAGATAAGGGCCATTTGGCTCATCCAGTCCACCTATTTCTCCCACCTACATTATTACCACAAATCATTCCCAATCTATATATCCTTCTCCCTCCTTCCTATCCCTTCTCTATGTAAAGGAAGGGATAAAAGCAACTGAAAAAGAGTAAACAGGGAGGAGAGGAGGCACTGTGGGTCACATTGAGACTGGAAAGGGCACCACAATCCGCACAGGGGTTTGTACAGACCCCCATGTCAGGGGAAGGAATGGACAAGGATATGATGGAAGGCATTCTTAGAATGGCAGAGAAAGGGAGATACTGTTGATGGGAGACCTGATATGCCAGATGTTAACTGGAGCACATTTGCAGCCACATCCAAGAGCAGGGCATTCTTGCGCCCTACAGGTGGCATGGGCATTGAACCCAGCTAGTTTGGAACCCACTCGTGAGGCAATCTTAGACCTCATACTCTCAAATGGGGGCAGTGAGAGGATCTCAGATCTTAGAAATGAGGTTGCCATCTGAGGACAAGTGACCATCAAACAGTGTGGTTCATATTAAACTTCAGCTAGAGTCAAGCCATACAAAAGTGAGGGTACTGGACTTTAGGAGGCTGACTTTGGCAAGATGGGAGAGTGCCTCAGAAAGCACTAGCAAACAGGCTAGAAGGAGGTGTGGAGCAACAATGAGGGAATTATCAAAATTGCCATCACAGAGGCAACAAGCCTTTGTGAAAACAAATAAACAAATCAAATGAAAGAAAAAGCCACTATGGTTCTCAAGAGAGGTGGCTGTGAAAGTCAGGAAGAAAAGATAGCATTCCAGAAGTATAAAGAAACACAGAAGGAGCAGGACGAGAGCTGTACCAGTTAAGACAGAAAGAAGCAGGAGGGAAGTCAGAATAGCAAGGCCCAAACTGAGGAAAAAGATAGCCAACTCAGTTAAGAAGGATAAAACCTTTATAGAGTACATCAGCGAGTGTAGAAGACAAAGGGAGGGATAGTGAGGCTGAATAGAATGAACGGTGGGTGGGCAGAGGGAGGGATGTGAAAAGCATGGAATACTGAACGAATATTTCTGCTCAGTATTCACAAAAAGAGGAGGGGGGAAGTGCCTAATCCAATTAACAGAAGCAATCTTGATAGGAGGTCAATCCCAGTCCTTTCACAGAAGAAAGGATTCTGCAAGAACCCTAAAACTGAAGGTGGACAAAGCAATGGGTCCTGATGGAATTCACCTAGAATTCTAAAAAATTAGGAAGGAACTAGTGAAACCACTACTATTCTTTTTAATAAATCATGGGAGGATGGTGTGGTACCCGAGGACTGGAGGAAGGCAGATGTGATTCCCTTCACAAAAGATGGGACCAAGACAGAGGCAGGAAACTACAGACCTGCCAGTCTGACCTCTGTGGTAGGTAAAGTGATGGAGTCACTTGAAGGAAAGAATAGTTGAGTACCTAGAGGTCAGTGGAGCACAGGATCCAAGGCAGCATGGGTTCACACAGGGAAGGTCATGTCAGATGAATCTAATAGATTTCTTTGACTGGGTGACCAAAGTAGTAGACCAGGAGGGGCTGTGGACATGGCCTACCTAGACTTTTAGCAAGGCATTTGATGCATTCCACACAAAGATTGATATTCAAATTAACCAGCCTGGGAGTGGGTCCCACTGTGGTAGCCTGGGTAAAACATTGGCTGGACAACAGGACACAGAAGGTAATTGTAAATGGAGTCCACTCTGAAGAAAGGGGGGTTACTAGTGGGGTACCGCAGGGTTCAGTATTGGGTCCAGTCCTTTTTAATGTCTTCATCAGTGACATTGCAGAGGGACTGGAAGGAAAGGTATGCCTTTTTGCAGATGACACAAAGATCTGCAACAGGGTTGATACACAAGGAGGCATGGAAAGGATGAAAAGGGACATAGCAAGGTTGGAGGAATGGTCAGACGATGGCAGCTAAGGATTCAATGCAAAAAGTGCAAAATAATGCACCTGGGAAACAAGAACCCAGGGAAGAATACACAATGGGTGAGGGAGTAGTAACAACAACAAAACAGGAAAGGGACCTGGGGGTAATCATATCAGATGACCTTAAGGTTAGCAAGCAATGTGAGAAGGCAGTAGGGAGGGCCGGGGTATACTGGGATGTATGGGAGAGGCATCAGCAGCAGAAAACAGGAAGTTATATCCCTCTGTACAGACAGTTGGTGAGACCCTATCTGGAATACTGTGTCCAGTTCTGGAGGCCCCATCTCCGCAAGGACATAGACAGGATAGAGAGCAGTCCAGAGGAGGGCAACTAAAATGGTGCAGGGTCTGCAAGAGAAGCTGTATGAGCAGAGACTTAGGAGCTTAATATGTATACCCTTGAGGAAAGAAGGAGAGGGGGACAGGATAGAAACTTTCAAGTACCTCAAGGGAATCAACAAAGTCCAAGAGGGTAGCATCTTTCAGAAAAAGAGACTTGCAAGAACAAGGGACACAATTTTAAAGATAGAAGGAGGGTGGTTCAGGGGCAATGTGAGAGTATTATTTCACAGAGAGGTAGTGGATGCATGGAAACAGCCTTCCTGAGGAAGTTGTGAGTCTAAAACTGTGGGAGAATTCAAGAATGCATGGGACAGACACAAGGCAATTCTTGTGGGGGGCAGGAAGATAAAGGCTGTTGGTTAACTAGGATCTGCGGCCTATCCTCTAGGTAGGGAAATGGGCAGACTAGATGGGCCTAGCAGTCCTTATCTGCCGTCAAAGTCTATGTTTCTTCCTTTCCACTATAATATCCTTATGCTTATCCCATGAATTCTGGAACCTCACCACTGTTTCTGCCCCCATCACATCAGCTGAACAGTTGTTGAGTGGTGGATTCCTGAAACAGCTTTCAAGCAAAAGTTGCAAGGCAAAAACAGTGGTGTTCAAGAATGCATGAGATAAGCATAAGAGAATCATAATGGATAGAACAAGGGGAGGTAGAAGGAGATGTAGATTGTGCATGGTCTGTGGTAATAGTGTAGGTTGGGAGAAATGGGCAGACTAGATGGGCCAAGTAGTCTTTATCTGCCATCAACTTCTATATTTCTGGTACTGATGAACACCAAGCAACAAAAGGAGAACTGGGAGTAATCAGATCAGATGACCTTGCTAAAATTGTTCAATAAGCAGGAGAAAACATTGATGTCCTGGTACACATAGGGACTAATGATCTTGCCAGCCAGTCAGTTGTGGAGACCAAGGAACACATGACCAGGCTGGGTGACAAACTATCATCTATTTCATCTGGCATCTCCTCTGAGATCCTGTCAGTCTGGAAGGGGGCAGATGGACGGAAGGTAAGAGAAGGGGAGATGGGGAGCTAAACATGTGGCTCAAGGGCTGGTGCCAGGAAAAAGGACACACATTTGTAGGGAACTGACAACAGTTTTGGGAGCGAAACGTCTTTAAATTTGATGAACTGCATCTGACTAAGGAGGGAGTCAGTGCATTGGGGCAGAAGTCTGACGTCTTTGCAGAATATTTAAACTAACAAATGGGGAGAGGGGTGCATCACCCAAACGTCAATGGGAAGAACACCTCTCCCTCCTCAGCTAGTGGTCAAACAGGAGTTCAGCATGTTTGCAGTTCATTTGCATCACCAGGTAAGGAAAAAGTTCTAGCTCCCCATATGATGCCCAGGGAAATGCCAGACCTCACCAAACAACTAACACACTGAAATCTGGGCAATGGAAAATCATGTACACAAATGCTCGCAGTCTGGGAAACAAGATCCCAGACCTGCAGACAATAATGAGAGAGGCTAAACTGGACATAGTAGCAATTAGCGAGACGTGGTTTACCAGTAACCACATTTGGGAGACTTCAGTACCTGGCTATGTACTGTTCAGAAGAGACCGAGGTGAAAAAGGGGGGGTGGAGTGGCCCTGTATGTCAATGAAAATCTCAAAGCTACAGAAATTCAGAATACACATAAAGAGCCAGAATAACTGTGGGTCACCCTGGAAACAGGAAATGGGACAGCCATATGAACTGGGGTTGTCTACAGGCCCCCAGACCAGGGGGAGGACATAGACACATTACTGTTAGAAGATATACAAAACATGACAGCTAAAAGGGAGGTTCTGATAATGGGAGACTTCAACATGCCAGATACAGATTGGTCAATACCAGCAGGAACATCTGCCAGAACTAGACACATGGTGAATTCCATGCAGGGGGAGGGCCTCAAACAACTGGTACAACAACCCACAAGAGACAGGGCTATCATAGATCTAGTATTGACTAACAAGGAAAGGATCACAGATCTCCAGGTAGAAGGTCACCTGGGGGACAGTGACCATCACATGGTATGGCTCAATTTGGCCACAGCCACTAGAACTAAATCATCCCATTCCAAGGGAAAAATATGGGACTTCAGAGGAGCTGACTTTGATAAGATGGCCAACAGAGTTAAGCTAGCCCTGGCAAAAAGAAATACAGGTGAGGGATACAGGCAAAGTGTGCAAGCATTAAGGATGCTATACGTGAAGCAACATCCTATTGTGTTAGAGAGAAAAGAAAGTGCAAAAGAAGAAGGAAACTCACTTTGGTTCTCAAAAACAGTAGCAGAAAAGGTCAGAGCCAAAAGGCTGGCCTTCAGGAAATATAAGGGAATGCAGCAGTATGAAGATAAGGAGGCATACCAAACTTCCCTAAGGGAAGCAGGGAAGTCAGTAAGGCAAGCAAAGGCCCAAACTGAGGAAACACTAGCACAAACAGTAAAAGAAGGTGACAAGACATTCTATAGATGCATTAGTGAAAGGAGAAAGTCCAGAGGGGGTATTGCGAAGATCAAAGGAGATATGGGGACATGTGAGAAGGAGGACCATGTAAAAGCATCTATCCTAAATAGATACTTCTGCTCAGTATTTACTGAAGAGAAGGAAGGGCAGGGTCCACAGCTCAGCACCATGGACACAAGGGGGAGGGAGGTGTGCACTAGTCCCTTCACAAAAGAAAGGGTCCTACAAGAGCTCGATAAGCTCAGGGTGGGCAAGGCAATGGGACCTGATGGCATACATCCCTGGGTACTAAAATAGCTAAGTGTAGAACTAGCAGAGCCATTATCAGAACTGTTTAGTGAGTCTCTGAGCACAGGAGAGGTCCCAGAAGACTGGAGAAGGGCTCATGTGATTCCACTCCACAAGAGTGGTAGCAGGGAGGAGGCAGGGAATTACAGACCAGTCAGTCTTACCTCAGTAGTGGGCAACATTATGGAGGCAATCCTTAAGGAAAGGATAATGCAACACCTGGAATCCATAGGAGCACAGGATCCAAGACAGCATGGGTTTCCAAAAGGAAGGTCCTGTCAAACTAATCTCATAGATTTCTTTGACTGGGTAACCAGAGTGGTGGACCTAGGGGGAGCAGCTGATGTCACCTACCTTGACTTCAGCAAAGCTTTTGATACTGTTTCACATAGAAGATTGATTAATAAGCTGGGTAGGTTCAGGGTGGGTCAGATGTTGATCAACTGGGTGGAAAACTGGTTGATGGGCAGAAAATAGAGAGTGGTGGTAAAAGGTATACAGTCAGAAGAGATGCAAGTCACAATGGGTGTACTTCAGGGATTAGTCCTGGGGCCAGCCCTCTTCAATATCTTCATCAGTGACATTGCAGATGGACTAGAGGGTAAGGTTTGTATGTTTGCAGATTACACCAAGATCTGCAACAGAGTAGATGATCCAGATGGGGTGGGCAGAATGAGAAGAGATCTGGATAAACTAGCAAAATGGTCAGAAGAGTGGCAACTGGGGCTTAATACAAAGAAGTGCAAGATCATGCACACAGGCAAGAGAAACCCTGAAGCCACCTATAGGCTGGGAGGGGAGTTGCTGGCAGTCACAGGGGAAGCAAGAGACTTGGGCATCATCATCATCACTGATGATCTGAAATCATCCAAGCAGACCACTAAAGCAGTAGGTAAGGCTAGGGGGATGTTGGAGTGTATTAGTAGGGGTATCACAAGTCATTAGATGGAGGTAATAATCCATCTTTATTAGACACTGGTTAGGTCCCATCTGGAGTACTGCATGCAGTACTGGAAGCCACACCTTCACAAGGACATTAACCAAATTGAGGCAGTCCAGAGAAGGGCAACCAAAATGGTGCAGGGAATGCATCAGAAAACATATGAAGACAGATTAATGGAGCTCAATATGTATACCCTAGAGCAAAGAAGGGAGAGAGGTGATATGATTAAAACATTCAAACACCTTAAGGGCATTATCAAGGTAAAAAAGTCTAACATGTTTCAATATAAGAAAAATAGCAAGACAAGAGGACACAGCATGAGATTAGAGGAAGGACGATTAAGGGGTAATGTGAGGAAGTTTTCTTTCACAGAAAGGGTGGTGGATGCATGGAATGGCCTACCTCAGAAAGTGGTGGATATGAATACAGTGCAGGGCTTCAAACAGGCATGGGATAGGCATAAGGGAGATGACCATTCTAGCTGAACTGTGTGAAATTTACTACCAGTATGTTACTGTAAGAACTCAAGACTTCAAAGAGGTTAATTCTGAACTGTCATAAACCATGCTGTGGGTCACTGGTGAGAAAACTGGAGTAGTTTCCTGCTACCTGGAAAAATTGATGACAATGAATTTTTCAGAAGAATAGTTAAACTCTTAGCACAGTCACTCAGTGCCAGTTCTGTTTGGACTTATCTCCTGAACACACAGAGACACTCCCAGCACAGAGACTGCAATATTTGGCAACACAGTGATTTTTCTGAACTTTTAAAAATCTTCATAAGAGGTAGAGATGTAGTTAAACAGTTTTAAGGTATTATACTGTATATTTGTCAAATTTATTTCTTGTACTGTAACCTGAATTAGTATATGTTCTCTTTTAGTTATCACTGCATTTATTTAATTATTTTAGCAAAGCCATGTTTTTCTAAAGACATTCTGCCTGTGTGAGAGTTTTTACATTGTATGTGTGACTGTGGAAGGTTTACTAATAATCTATGACAGCTGTTACTTGCTTAGAGGGTCCACCATAAGCAACCAAATTGAGAAGGTCCTGTTGGGACACCTGGAAGGATAGGGAGAATACCAGAGTCTCATATGAGTCTACAGGGATTGTGAACTAGGCTGTTGCATGTTCTGTAGGGCAAAGGCCAGATCAGGCTTACACTGCTAGTCCAAAGAGTCGTAATGCTTGGGCCTTTCTCCTGTGTGTAATACCCAAGGAAAGGTTCATATATGGCCAAAAGCATCGAGACTGGTATCGTGTCCTTATCCTGAGCTAGAGGGATACTTGGCATCCTTGTGGCAGAGGTGCAGTAGTGACCTCGGCGAGCATGCAAAAAGGACAAGGAGGGTATTCCTGCTCCCCTATAGCAGATTGTACTTAAGGGTGGACACTGTGAGTTCAGTTATCCTGACCCCAGGAGTGGGTTTGTGACACCATGAAACAAGTTTCTATTACTCGCTTTAAACTTCTGAACTGTAAGTACTCTGGACTGTGACTTTGGGGAAGTCTTTGTTTAGCTAGCTAGCTTGTCAGAGAAGCAAGGGGGTTTAGCCCTGGGTAGAACTGTGCTAGGATCAAAGCTGCACCCAGGCAGAAAGTTAATGTTTTTGCTCCTGTTTAAAGCTATTGGTCCCCAGTGCAAGTTCCCCAGTGAATTCATCATGACAGTGTGGTACCCACCCAAGGGACTTTATAGACTTTGTTGGACATTTGCCATTGGGAAGCCAGGTGCACCAATAGGTGGGAGGTGGGGATTGAGTGGGGTACAAGTGATGCTACAATTGTTAAAGTTGTCATGCTGTTTTTCTTCCTTTTCCCCATCCCCCAAAATAAAATGTGTTAATTGTCAATGTTACATTCTGGTACTCTGACTTATTGTGAAAAGTGGGAATTGATGTTGCATGGGGAAGGTACAGAGGGGCCAGTTACTATAGTTTCCTGGGGGGTGTTAACCTGCAATTTATCTGCAGGTATTACCTATCACCTATTACCCCAGGTGGAAGCACCACATGTACCTGTTGTACCCATACAACTTGTGTGTCAGAGAACGTAGACTGGGCCCCTTGAGATGTGTCTAGAGAAGGCCAGAGGACCCTGGAAACAGCAGAGTTGAGTCCAAAAGGAGCTGTTACATAAGCCTGAAGACAACAGGGTGGGTAGGGATATGCAAATGAGGAGAAAACATGGTGTACAGGGGTACAGGAATATGTAAGTATGGAAAGTAGTAATTTGAATTCAGAGGCATACAGTCTTTACCCCTAATTTGTGATGGAATAGCCATAGCCTTATAGGGTTGGCTGGTGGGAGGAGGATGAGTGTCCAGAGGACTGTTTGCCTCCTCAGGGGTGGAAGGCTCAGGGTGGTTTGCAGCAGTCTGACTCATAGAAGCTACTAGGGGTCCATGCCCTTGACACTGTGAGCACATGTGGGTTTGGTGCATGGCAGATATAGGTAAATAGACATAGGAAAAAATGCACATGGAAGAGTGTGTGACATGCCTGTTATACCACTGCATGATCAAGCTTCGGGGAAAACATCAAAGGAAACCCTTCTCACCAGGCTACAGCTTGACATCAGAACCTGGCTTGGACCTCCTGTGCACCACAATGATCTCAAGGCATAAGTCTTTGCCTGGGCTTATAGGGTGATATAGTCTCTCTTTGGTGACTACCTTCGTTAGGGGCAAGTCATGGTCCTTCTGGACCA
Organism: Neoceratodus forsteri; assembly: GCA_016271365.2. Classification (NCBI taxonomy): domain Eukaryota; kingdom Metazoa; phylum Chordata; order Ceratodontiformes; family Ceratodontidae; genus Neoceratodus; species Neoceratodus forsteri. Next base: position 490,063,310 of record CM057457.1, read on the forward strand.
TGCAGTTGGAAAGGAAGTACCAGGGTAGAGGGTGGAACCAGAGATGTGAGTTTGACATGGGGTACATGCCCACCCTGAAACAGAGTTAAAAACAAATTAAGGTGGTATACTGGTGTGGTTATGAGCCAGCATCTGTCAGTTTTCATGTTAGAGCAATTACAGGCACAATTCAGACATTTCTTGCAGGGTCTTCTTTTACCTTCATCTACCTCTGATTATAAATAGCATCTATATTATTAGGTTTCTTCTCTTTTTATGTGCAGGATACAAAATCCCCCAAAAAGGAACTATTATCATTATTTCAGAGTAATAAGGAATGCCCACGAGGTGATATGGAGAGGAAAGAGACCACACAGCAGAAGGATTATCTTGAAGACACGCCCAGCAGTAAGTGAATGACTAGATAATGAGTTTATATGGGATTCTCCCAATTGTTGTTGAGAGGGGTTTAGATGTAGTGATGATGCCAGAATGACTAAACTGAGTAAAGCCAAGAATTCTTAACAGAAACAGATTACATTTTACAGTTGTATGGAACTGAACTGGGAGTTGGGGGACATGACCAAGGATTGATTCGATGGAGTTTATATTCCAGGACTGGGTGAGCACACAGGTATCTGCATTATAAACATTTCATTCATGAAAAAGGAAGGACTTGGAAAGTTCAGGGAGGCTTGAACTATTGTAGTTCAAAATAGAGGAGATGAAAACAAGAAAAGGGGGTTCAGCAGAAGAGGCTCTGGGAAGTGACGATCCATGCAGGATTACAAAGTTTTTAATAAATCAGTCAAGGATTCACTTTATGGTGATTTTCTATGACAGTGCTCAAGGCACTATATAGTACATTGAAATACAATAAAAGTATGTGAGATGCATCACATCACAATACATATATATTCATATACTGTATAACATCAAGGTACAATGCTTGATAATATATTAAGTACATCATACACTAAACCATCATCAGCAAATCTGAGTAAAACATATCTTCCCTGAATCAATAGTTTCCATTGATTCCCACTTATGGGTCTGGGCTGAGGCATTAGGACCTCAAGGGAGCAAATCTTTGGTCAGGGAGTCATCAACAGCTACAAAGTAGTGACTGCACACTTCCATGTGCTGCTGCACATTACCCAATAACCATTGCTGGCTCCTCATGAACCTCAGTTCTATTTTTCATGCTGTCAACATTTTCTTATTAATTTAAAACTTATATCTCAGCAGGTCAGTGTTAAGATTAAGTAGACAGATAACTTTATTAGAAGTAGAAGGGGTCTTATTTAGGGTTAAAAAAAGAAAGAAAGTTGGTGTGTGTTCTGTGCAGGGAAGGTACTGTATCAGCTGACTTTGTTAAACCAGTAGGAGGAAAGACAGCTTACCTGGGGGTGTGGTTTAGACACTTTTTAAAAGCAGGTGAGGCAAATTACAACTTCCTGTTGCTAGTCTTGCTTGTAGAGCAGAAAGCAACTAACTAAAATAAGCTACATTTTCTTATTAATTTAAAACTTATATCTCAGCAGGAGTCAGTGTTAAGATTAAGTAGACAGATAACTTTATTAGAAGTAGAAGGGTCTTATTTAGGTTTAAAAAAAGAAAGAAAAGAAAGAAAGTCAGTGTGTGTTCTGTGCAGGGAAGGGTACTGTATCAGCTGACTTTGTTAAACCAGTAGGAGGAAAGAGAGCTTACCTGGGGGTGTGGTTTAGACTCTTTAAAAGCAGGTGAGTCAAATTACAACTTCCTGTTGCTAGCCTTTTCTCTTACTAATTGCTCTCCATCCCACCCAAAGCCAGTTCTACTTTTATAGCCACTGGATTTGACTGTCAACAGGAACTTCCTGTTTGACAGTAGGAAGGAAAGGATCATAGAGAAACATTGGTTTTGTCAACCCTAAAGGAAAAAAGTAGCTCACTCTCCCCTTAGCTGGTGGTGGTCTGATATTGAGCAAGGAAGAAGGAGGCTACTGAAGAAGATAGGAAGTTGCTGTCCCAGAACAGGAAGGGTGAGAGTTGTAAGGAGAGGAGAGAATTAGCATCCAGAGAAACAGTAGAGAGGACACAAAATAAGACATGATAGGAGTGGTGCAGTGCAATGGCTGTGGGGCGGCAGTGTTCTGGGAGACATTCTGGAGGCTGCAATGCTGCCCTATTTGCAGGCACCTCTCTGGTCTGAGGTAGAAGGTTGCCCGTCTCCAGGCTGACCTGGGTAGGATTCGTGAAACCTCCTCCCACTCCAGAGACCCCAGGCCAATGCCACTACCTCAGAGGTTGTCAAGAAAGAGGAGAGGCTGGACCAGGGTGGGATCAGGGAGGGAGAGGGTGGTGGAACAGAGTTGCATCCCTCCAGCCATACCTCTACACACCTATCTGCCCTTCTGGTGGATAGTGGTTTCTCTATGGAGGCACCTGCAGTGGAGACCAAGGAGGATGCTGGGAACCTTCACAAAGGGAGACCCACAGGAGGGTGGCATGGGACCCCAGAGGGCAGGAAACAACTCCTGGTGGGGGACTCAATCATTAGGGGGGTAGAAATGGGGGAGGAAGGGGAGAAGGAGGTAAGGTGCCTTCCTAGCACCATGGCTTGGAGGGATAGGAAGCGAATCCTCAGGATCGTGGGAGGAGCTGCACAAGGGAGGGAGCTGGATGTCATTGTCCACCTAGGGACAAATGACCTGGCTAGGAATGGCATCAGAGCTGTGCAAGAGGAGTTTGTAGAGTTGGGAAGGGGCCTTAGACAAGTAGCGACGGTAACCTTCTCGGAGGTGCTGCCTGTCTATGGCAAGGGAGATGCTAGGGCACTTCTCACCAGGGAATTCAATGAGTGGTTGAAAACTGGTGTGGAGCTCAGGGTTTTGCTTCATTGGGGACTGGGAGCCACCTGGAGGGATGCAGACCTATACTGGTGCAATGGTCTGCATCTGTCCAGGGGAACCAGGATCCTAGGTGAGAGTTTAATGCTTCATTGGCAAGCATTTAAACTAGCCAAGGGGAGGCACTGAAAAGGAGCAGGAAATCTGAGCCTCCCCACAAAACATGGTGATTAGTGAGGTAAACACCAAGGTACATAAGTTATTAGGGAGCAGAACAGATTTAAATGTAAAAAAGGCAAAGCGTAAGGACAGAAATGGGGCTAAAGGATAAGGCTATCAAAAGTGGAGGGTGATGAGTACCAATGCCCGTGAGTCTGTGTAACAAGCTCCCTGAACTAGTGGCCTTGATGGAAGAGGGTTGCCTGGATGTTGTGGCAGTCACAGAAACATGGTACACAGAGAACCATGACTGGGATGTCAACATACCAGGATAAACAATCTACAGGAGGGACAGTGAGGGTAAAAGAGGAGGAGGAGTAGCTCTCTATGTAAAGGAAGGGATCAAAGCAACAGAACTAAAGAGTAAACAGGGAGCAGATGAGGCACTTTGGACACCCTGAGACAGGAAACGCACCACAATCCACATGGGGGTTGTATACAGACTTCCATCTCAGAGGGAGGGAATGGACAAGGAAATGATAGAAGGCTTTCTTAGAATGTCAGAAAAAAGGGAGATATTGTTGATGGGGGATCTGAATATGCCAGATGTTAACTGGAGCACCTTTGCTGCAGGCACATCCAAGAGCAGGGTCATTCTTGATGCCCTACAGGGGCATGCCTCAGACAGCTAGTATTGGAACCCACTCGGGAGGGAGCAATCTTAGACCTGGTACTCTCAAATGGGGATGGAGAAAGAATCTCAGATTTAGAAGTGGGTAGCCATCTGGGAACAAGCGACCACCAAACAGTGTGGTTCACGATAAACACACATACAATCAAGCCATACAAAAGCAAGAATACTGGACTTTAGGAGGGCTGACTTTGGGAAAATGAGAGAGTGCCTCAGAAAAGCACTAGCGAACAGGCAAGAAGGAGGGGTGGAGGAACAATGGGGAGTGATCAAAACAGCCATCACAGAGGCAACAAGCCTTTATGTAAAGTAAATCAATAAAACACAACGAAGGAAAAAACCGCTATGTTCTCAAAAGAGGTGGCAGGGAAGGTTAAGGAGAAAGGACAGCATTCAGGAAATATAAGGAAACACAGAAGGAGCATGACAGAGAACTTTATCAGTTAAAGCAGAAAGAGGCTGGGAAGGCAGTCAGAATTGCAAAGGCCCAAACTGAGGAAAGGATAGCCAATTCTGTTAAGAAGGGATAAGACCTTTATAGGTAGTTAGGAGTGAAGAAAGACCAAAGGAGGGATACTGAAGCTTAATAAAGGGAGGGAATGTGGTAGAGGTGACAGTGAAAAAGCAGGGATACTGAATGAATATTTCTGCTCAGTATTCACAAAAGAAGAGGAGGGGGAGTTACCTAAACCAAACAAGAGAAACACTCTGAAGATGGGAGTCTATACCAGTCCATTTACAGAAGAAAGGGTTCTGAAAGAACTAATAAAATTGAAGGTGGACAAAGCAATGGGGCCTGATGGGATTCACCCAAGAATTCTAAAATAATTAAGGGTAGAACTAGTGACACCACTGACTACTCTCTTTAACAAATCATGGGAGGATGGAGTGGTACCCAAGGACTGGAGGAGGGCAGATGTGATTCCTCTTCACAAAAGTGGGAGTAGGACAGAGGCAGGAAACTACAGACCAGTTAGTTTGACCTCAGTGATAGGGAAAATGATGGAATCACTTCTGAAGGAAAGAATTGTTGAGTACCTAGAGGCCAGTGGCACAGGACCCAAGGCAGCATGGATTCATGATGGAAGGTCATGTCAGATGAATCTAATAGATTTCTTTGACTGGGTGACCAAAGTAGTAGACCAGGGAGGGGTTGTGACATGGCCTACCTAGATTTTAGCAAGGCATTTGATACAGTCCCACACAAAAGATTAATACACAAGATAGCCAGCCTTGGAGTGGGTCCCAAGGTGATAGCCTGGATAAAAATTGGCTAGACAACAGGACGCAAAGGGTAGTAGTAAATGGAGTACACAGTGAAGAAAGGAGGGTTACTAGCGGGTATCGAGGGTTCAGTACTGGGACCGTCCTTTTAATGTCTTTATAAGTGACATTGCAGAGGAACTGAAGGAAAGTATGTCTCTTTGCAGATGACACAAAGATCTGCAAAAGGGTTGATACACAAGATGGAGTGGAAAGGATGAGAAGGGACTTGGCAAGATTGGAGGAATGGTCAAATGTATGGCAGCTCAGATTCAATGCAAAGAAGTGCAAGGTAATGCACATGGGAAACAAAAACCCAGGGGAAGCGTACATAATGGGGTGAGATACTGACAACAGTAAAAATGGAAAGGGACTTGGGGGTAATTATATCAGACGACCTAAAGGTGGGCAAGCAATGTGAGAAGGCAGTAAGGAAGGCTGGGGGGATACTAGGATGCATAGGAAGAGGCATCAATAGTAGAAAACAGGAAGTTGTTATCCCTCTGAACAGACAGTTGGTGAGACCCCATCTGGAGTACTGTGTTCAGTTCTGGAGACCCCATCTCCGCAAAGACATATACAGAGTGGAGGCTGTCCAGAGGAGGGCAACTAAATGGTGCAGGGTCTGCACCGAAGACATTCGAAGAAAGCCTAAAGGAGCTTAATATGTATACCCTTGAGGAAAGAAGGGAGAGAGGGGACATGATAGAAACTTTCAAGTACCTCAAGGGAATTAACAAAGTCCAAGAGGGTAGCATCTTCCAGAAAAGAGATGTGCAAGAAGAAGGGGGCACAATTTGAAGATAGAGAGGGCACGACTCAGAGGTAATGTGAGGAAGTATTTTTTCACTGAGAGGGTTGTGGATGCATGGAATAACCTCCCTGAGGAGGTCGTGGAGTCAAGAACAGTGGGGGACTTCAAGAATGCATGGGACAGGCATAAGGCAGTCCTAGTGGGGGGGTAGGAGGAAGTAAGCTGTTGGTTAACTAGGATCTGCAGCTTATCTGTTAGGTAGGAAAATGGGCAGACTAGGTGGGCCAAGTGGTCCTTATCTGCCGTCAAATTCAATGTTTCTATGTTTCTGTCATATGCACACCATGGGAGCATCGCCTCAATTTGCTTCATTGCAGCCAGTATACTTTTGCTGTGTCGCATCTCCTTTTCTTGTTCGGTGTCATTCTCATTCTTATTTTTTCCTGTTCACAATGCCTAAGTGAAGTTGGAAGAGGCCATGACCAAAAGATGGAAAGAATGCCACCCAATATGCATCAGTGTTCCTGTGGAAACAAAATGGCTTTGGAGCAGCATCAACTTTGCCTAGCCTGCCATGAACCCAAGAACAACATTGACTAACATACTAACATACTAAAATGCCAGCAGAATAGGCCTAACGGTCTTTCGTGTCTGCTCGTTTGGTCAGCCCCCACCCTGGGTGCTGACCTTGCTGTCCTCCTCGCCTTCTCTGGCTTCTCCCTTCCCAGTTCCGGATATTCTTGCTGCATTGGATTTTGCTTCCAGAACCCTTCCCCTGTACCTGTCCCACCCCCTCTTGAACCTCTCCACTGTCTCTGCCTCCACCAGCCCCCTAGGTAGTGCATTCCATGGCTCCACCACCCTCTCAGTGAAGTAGCACCTCCTCCTTTCTCCCCTGAATCTTCCCCCCTCCAGCTTCCACCCATGCCCTCTAGTGGCCCCCTCCTCCTTCCTTCGAAGCACCCTGACTGTTCCTCCGCTATTTACCCTCTTCATGTACCTATCATGTCCCCCCAGTCCCTTCTCTCTTCCAATGTGTACATATTTAGCTCTTCGAGCCTCTCCTCATAGGTCCTGTCCCCCAAGCCCCAAATCATTTTGGTTGCCCTCCTCTGGACCCTCTCCAGGAGGTTAATGTCCCTCTATGTGGCCTCCAAAACTGCACGCAGTATTCAAGGTGCTGCCTCACCAAGCAGTTATACAGAGGGAGTATCACTCTCTCTGAGGTGATCCTCTTAGCGATGCATCCCAGCATCCTGATGGCCTTGGCTGCTGCCCTCCTACAAGTCTCAGAGTTGTTCATCTTGACATCCACCACCACCCCAGGTCCCTCTCAGCCATCGAGACTTGTAGCATTTCCCCCAGGGTGTACACTGGGCCGGGTTTCTGGCCCTCAGGTGGAGTACCTGCATTTCCTGCATTGAACCTCAGCTTCCACTTTCTAGACCATCTTTCCAGAGCCTCCAGGTCCCCTGTAGGGCCACCCTCCCTCCTCCCCATCCACCACCGCCCCCAGTTTCGAGTCATCCGCAAAGAGACTCATCTCCTGATTCCTGTCCTTATGTCAGAGACGTAGGCATTGAACAGAAGGGGCCCAAGGACTGATCCATGTGGGACCCCACTAATGACCCTCCTTGGGGATGAGACTATCCCACCGATCCGGTCCTGGAGCCAATTGCCTATCCATCTGATCATCTGGTTCCCCAGCCCATTTCCCCCAGCTTATCCAACAGGCCCACATGAGGAACAGAGTCAAATGCCTTGCCGAAGTCTAGAAAGAGGACGTCCACTGGTCTACCCAGGTCCAAGGCACTAGTCACCCAGTCATAGAACTCCACCAGGTTTGTCTGACACGATTTCCCCGGGATGAATCCATGCTGTCTATCGTCCAGGCACCCTGACTTATCCAGGTCCCCCCCAGCCTCTCCTTGACAATGCCCTCCATCACCTTGCCCACCACCGATGTCAGGCTAGCAGGCCTGTAGTTCCCTGCCACCTCCCTTGATCCCCCCTTGTGGATAGGCACTATATGCGCCACCTTCCAGTCTTGGGGCACCCACCCTGTCCTCAGAGAGATGGTGAAAAGCTCCGCCAGGGGTTTCGCTAGGACTTCCGCAAGTTCCTTCAGCACTCTGGGATGTAATTTTATCCGGCCCTGGTGCTTTCTCCATCTTAAGGGAGCTGAGGGCTTCCCTCACTCTCTCTGCTGTGATTTCCACTTCTGGTACCTCATCTCCCTGCTTAGCCATCCCCCCACCTGCCAGTGATGCCTCCCCCTCTCCCCAGACCCGCCGATCGGTAAGGGTTCCCCCCTCCTCAGTATCTCTGTCTCCTCCCATGTATGATGCAGCACCCCCATTTTCCTTGGTGAAAACTGAGGTGAAGTACTCATTTAGTACCTCAGCCTGCTCCCCCAGGTCTTGTGCCCATCCCTCCCCTGATTTAATCCTGCTAATCTGCCCCTTCACCCTTCGTTTTTCCCCAATGTATCTAAAGAACCTCTTGTTCCCTCTTCTAATTTCCCTGGCCAGGTTCTGCTCCTTCCTTGCCTTAGCCGCCCTCACCACCCTGGTGGCCCTTCTAGCCATTAGCTCGTACTCCCCTCGATCCCTTTCACTCCTTGAGCACTTGAATTGCTTATAAACTGCCTTCTTTCCCACCACCACCTCCTGGACCTCCCTGGTCCACCAGCAGGGTTTTTGGGCCCTACTGCATTTTCTATGACTACTATGATGCCTGCTTCTCCTCGGACTGCTGTACATTTGAAGACCACTTGTTGAAATGGGGTTACTTGATTCTCACCTTTAGTGGCAAGTAACGCATACAAGCTTCAAAGGTAAGGCCACTGGGACTTTGCCCTGGGCCTCTTCCTGGAACCTCCTATTACAAAGAAACACAAGGTTCTCCTTGACCTCACCACAGTGAGATATTGTAGACTATGGTTGTTGGGTCTGGTGGACAGCCAGTTTCTTCTGGGTGGCTGGCTGAAAACTCTACAGTCTGATTGCCTTGAGCAGTAGACATTCTTGGTGGTGGGGCCACAGCTATACACTCCAGTGAACAATTCGATGCCTCCTTACCCCTGAGGAAGCTCTAATGAGCTAATCTCTTGGGTATCTGGAAGTGTGGTCCTAAGTTCTCTTTTAGTGGGATCTGCTGTGTTTTCTTTACTTCTAATAATTGGATTCATTTTGAACATTATACTTTTGCCAGTGCATTTGTGCATTGTTACCTAGCTGGAAGCATTTATCTATGAGTGCAGGTTGTTCTTCTTTTTGAAGAGGACGACCATTGAGCCTGGTGACAGCATTGTAAAGAGACAAGATGTTAGACCTAGGTCCAGTTCTGAGCATAGAATTAATAATATAATATTGTTTTATTTATATAGCGCAATTCCAATATCAAAGCACCGCACATAAAACATTATCACAAATAATTTAAAAGTCTTACAAATTCAACTTTGCTTTAAAATTTATCACCATTTATAAATATCAGTTACTAAAAGCTTGTTGGAAAAGATGTGTTTTCAAACTGGTTTTGAAGCTCTCCATGGTCTTGCACTCTAATCTGACGAGGTAGGAGTTCCACAGGGCTGGTGTCGCGAACATAAATGCTCGAGCCCCGGATGTTTTTAACCGCACCCTGGGAACCTCTAACAACCCCTCATCAGTTGAGCGGAGAGGATGGCAGGGGCTGTAGGGAACCAGGAGCTCTTGCAGATAACTTAGTCCCTGTCCATGCAGGACTTTATAGTGCCTATAGTGGGGTTGGCCTGGTGTTTGTCCCCAACTTTGGTGTCAATGAGGGTGATGGAAGTGGGCCAGATGTCAATGTTGACATTGAGAATGAGGTCAAGGATGTTGCTGACCCTAGTGACAAGGATGTTCTTGTGTCCAAGAACATCATCTGACTCGAGTTCAGTGTCAGTAGTGGTACCAACTCAAAGCTAACTGGTGATCCAGGGCCTGGTTTCAGCCCAGAGCTGCTTGGTGACATCATTACCAATCAGGATCAAGGTCACTTAGAGGAAAATGTATGGCGCTCTAGTCACCTAACCTGGGGCTTTCTTCCTAAAGGCACTAATCAGCTTACTTCTGAGATGTAGGAGGACACCCTTCAGGTGGCTCTGTTAGATTTTCTCCTCCGGTGAGGCCTCCTCTGGAATGCCACAGCCCAGGCCAAGGCTCTTGAGACCAGGAGACTCATGTCCCTCTTGAAGGGCCTCACAGTTTCTTGAAGGTAATTCATTCATTACTAGCCTCTTAGGGCTACTAACATGGTATCAACCCCAGGCATTGGTTGGTGCCACAGAGAACTGGCACAGGGAGTCAGGCAAGTGCCATTTCAGACTCTTCTCCTCAAAACTGACCTGAGCCAGAGGCAGCACCTTATCGCCAGAAATGTCCTCCTCAGAGGACAATGAGTTATTGGTTCAAGTAACTTCTTTTTGCTGAGTATGCCCAGTACCAGCGGTTCTTGTTGGAGATGCTTCAAGCACTGGACTTTCAGGCCCTTTCCAGCTGTGATTTGGCAGCCCTGCCTTTGGGACACCTTGCAGTTGCCAGTATTGACACAGCTGTCATTCCTGTATGATTATGATCCACATAGAAGACATCCAGGGCCTGGAGGCATCCCTGTTCCACTTTTTGCCATTCTCATAGATCCTCTCATGTGGTAACATGCAACAAAATAGTTTGCAGGTGATGTACCTCACTCTACCTGGCGGCTTCAGGTACTACAGACCCCATCAGGGCTGCAGACTCTCTGGCATGATCAACCTCTAGATGTGGATTCATAGAAACAGAATTTGATGGCAGATAAGGACCGCTTGGCCCACCTAGTCTGCCCATTCAGATGCACTGTGAAGGAAGGGTTTAGCACATGCCCTAAAGTGTGTATCTACACAACAGGCCTATATAGTGACCAGTGTTTTTTGCCTATGGCTTCAGCCGCACAATCTGGTGGCTGTGCTGTCACAAAGCAAGGATGTCAGGCAAGCCATCCACCTTTCTACCCAAAGTCTGGAGGTAGCATGGCACCACATAGAAGCATCTGATGTTGCCATAGAGGTGACTTTTAGACTGGTGGGAACAGCAGTCTGTGTTTGACAGACAGCATAACTTTGTCCCAACTGGCACTTTCAGTCTGGTGTAAGGTGCTGAACTTGCATTTCAAGGGGCTTCACTTCTTCTTCCCTAAGGTCAGACAGGAACCCTCTTGGTCTTGTTCCGCAGTAACCCTGACCTGGCCTTGACCAGTTCCAGGTCTCACCAGACTAGTAAGGTGCTCTTACCTACAGGTGTTCTCCCCAACTCAGAGAGCTGATGGTACATGGATACCTTGGTGGTGAGCAAGTTCCTCCCTTAGAAAAGCAAAGTCTAGTACTTCATTTAGTTAGTTTGTTGGTTAGTTAAAATTGGGAAATGGGAAAGACTCACTGAGCCAAGGCTCATTTCCAGGTATGACCCTGGGGAAGGGGGATAGGGAAACAGTGAAATAAAGTGCAATACAGTCAGTGCAGCACATACAAAATAAGATGTAAGCAAATGTAGAGCAACACAATAAAAGTGCAGAGTGCAAAAAGGGGTGACAGACATAAAATATGCTCACCAACCTGAAGTACAGTCAACATTAGGTTAAACACAACAGAGCAAAGTTATTAAGTGAAGCAAAATCGGATCCTGAGAGAGGGGATGGGCTGGGGAGAGAGGGGAACATGTGACAGGTCTGGTAGAGAGCAGGAGAGAGAGAGAGGCAGGAGTTTAAGCATCAGCTTAAACTCCTGCCTCTGTCTTCCTGCTCAATATCAGACCTGAAACATAGAAAAATAGAAACAGATCTTGTTGGCATATAAGGACTGCTTCACTCACTCGTCTATCCATTTCTCCCTTCCTACAGTGCCACCACAAACCCTACTTGATCTCTGTCTCTCTCTCCTTCCTTACTTTCCACTAAGATTACCTTATACCTATCCCATGCCTTCCTAAACTCCACAACCCTAACACTGTTTGCAACCCCACTGCTTCCGAGGGAAGAATGTTCCAGGCAACCTCCACTCTTTTATCTTTGTTATTTATCCTGTTCTTTGGTTACATTGGTATGTGTTTACTGCTTTTATATGCTTATTTACTGTTCAGCACCTTGGTGCTTGAAAGACACTTTATAAGTAAAGATAACTATTATTATTTTTTTTTTTTTTTTTAAATGAAGTATATTTTATTCATTTTATAAAAATACACATACTTGACAAAAATACGACCAGAGATATAAACAAGACTATGACTGTTTACAATAATATGCTAGTGGGATAAATCAAAAAGTTACTACCCCTTACTACCCCAACAAAATCTCCCCCAAACCTCCTACCTGAAAACCAACCCCCAGCCCGTATCCACCCCCAGCGAGGTATGTTTGTACACTGTTTACTACACCTGCAACCTATTTTAAAGGTAAGTTGATCACACTTGCAAACAAAAGTCAAAACAGCTAAAAGAGTTTTTCAGGAGGCACGCGAGAAAACAAACCAAGGATTCAACTAGCCTATAGTTAAAACTTGCAACTTCCCCCACTTTTTTTTGCAATAAGCCAGAACTTGATGTTTAACACTAGCAATTAACTGTTCTGCTCTGAGCAAAAAAGACAATTCGTGTAGCCACTCTGAATAGGTAATGACTGCTTGGTCCTTCCAATGCCTTAAAACCAATTTCTTAACCACTAGTGATATTAGAGCCATATGATATCTTCTTTCCTTAACCTGGATTTTCCTAAAATCCCCAATGACACAGATTTCCTGAGTAAATAGCCCCTGCAAACCTAAGAGTGGATCCAGATTGTCCTCGATTTGTGTCCACAGCGGGGCCACTTTCACACACATCCAAAAGATATGTAACAACGATCCCTCTTCCAGGTTACATCTGGTACATAGTGAAGTACTGATATGGTCCATCTTCACTAACTTCACTGTTGTGTAATACATATTGTTTAGGATTTTGTATTGAACTAGCCTATACCTGTCCTGAGAAATATAGGTATAGAGATTTTTCCAAAGGAGAGGCCAATTAAGGTCTATGTCCAGTATAAGATTATCCCACGCTATGGAACCTTTTGGGGAAGGAGGGTCCGGAAAGGTGAGCAAAATTTTATATATTATAGAGATTCCATGGGGTTGGCGGGATGGGCCTGAAATGTGATGCAAAAGTTCCCCAAACCTGGAGGGCTGTAACTCTTGACCTAATAATTTGGTTAACACATGTCATAACTGATATACCTTAAAATATGACCGTGAGAAGAGACTAAATTTATGAATTATCTCTTGGGAAGTAAGCATAGAAATGGTGGAGTAAAAATCTGAGATTTGAGAACTTTCCGGTATCCTCAACCAGGCCGCTGGAATGAGTGCTCCCCTATCTTGATATTTGGATTAAGGAAAATGGACTGAGAAAAATCCTTGGGTGGATTTAATTTGTGGTGGTTGGCTAGTTGGGAAAGAACTCTGAGCGATACTCCAATTGGGGATTTGAATAGGGTTGATGGGAGAACCTTCGCTGGGGTGTAAACTATATTCATAGGATCCAATCTATTATTAGTAAGTAGAGTAGTTTCAACTTGCAACCAGATAGGTATGTATTCAGACGGTTGTTGTCCCCTCGATAAGGAGAGCCACTTACCACATTTATAAAGGTGGCTCACCCAGTAGTATAATAGGAAATTAGGGAGGCGAAGTCCCCCCAATTCTCTAGGGAAACACAATCTCTGATATGCTCTCCGAACAGTTTTATCAAGCCAGATAAAAGAAGAAATATCCGCATGTATCTGTTTAAAAAAGGTTAAGGGGAGCCAAATATTTAACATATTAAGGGGGTAAAACACTTGGGGAAGGACATTCATTTTGATAATATTAATCCTACCCCAAAGGGAGTTTGGAAGAGATCTTCAGTGTGAAAGATCCTGTTGTATAGTGGTCCAGAGATCCATAAGATTGAGTTTCTTCAGGAGAACTGGGTCTGAAGTGAGGTAGATTCCCAGGTATTTGATATAATGGGGAGCCCACTTCACTCCAAAGGAACTAAAAGTATGTCTGAGTGTAACACAATTTAATGGGTAAATTTCTGTTATATTAAGGTTTAGTTTATAGTTAGAGAATTGTCCAAAAGTGTGAATTATATCCAAGGCTGCCTTAAAGGAAGAGACTGGGCTGGATAGGTGAAGTAGAATGTCATCTGCATAAACTGATAATTTGGGGTTCAATCCACTAATCTGGATACCCTCTATTCGGTGAGATGCTTTTAGTTGCCTAAGTAGTGGCTCTAAATATAAATTAAATAGGAAGGGAGAAAGCGTGCAGCCCTGGCATGTGCCTGTATGAAGGGGAAAAGAGGAAGATAGTAGCCCATTGCACCTATTATTATTTTTTCTGCGAAGTACTTCCTTACATCAACCCAGAATTTAATCCCGACCAGCCTCATTGCATGTTCTTTTGTACTTGAGCATCTGTTTTTCTGAAAAATACTCCTCTCCTGGACTTTATTTACTCCTGTGAGGTATTCAAAACGCTCTATTTTATCCCCTGCCACCTTCCTGTCTTCCACGGTGTACATACAGTATTGAAGTCCTTTAGTCTTGTGTCATAGGACTTTTGATGCAGACACTGTAACATTTTAGTTACTCTCCTCTAGACAGCCTCCACTTTGTGTCCTTCTGGAGTTGTAGTCCCCAGAACTGGACACAGTACTCTAGGTAGAGTCTCACCAGTGATCTTTTTAGAGGCAACACCACTTTCCTCCTTTTTCAGGTGATACCCTCCCTATGCCCACCAGCATTCCACTTGTCTTCCCTATTGCCTTGTCACAGTGCCTGGAGACCTTTAGGACATCAGATATTATCATCCCCATTTCTCTGTCCTGTTTGTCAGTCATGACTACTGCTACTACCATTTTGTACTCTGTGTTTGAAAAATGCTTTTTAAATGCTGATTCTACTATTACTACTACTATGTTTTCTTCTTCTTCATTTTTGTGCTCTCATTGCATGATTTTACACTTGGTTTGCATTGAAACCCAACTGTTATATCCTTGACCACTTCTTGAGTTTTCTTGGGTCACTGAGCATCCTTTTCACCCCCCAGAGTGTCCACCCTGTTGTAGATTTTGGTATCCTCTGCAAAGAGAAAGAGTCAGACCTTCCCTTTCAGCTCTTCTTACTGGTCACCCTCCCTTCTCCAGAGTGAAATCCATTTACCACCATTCTTTGTTGCCTATCCCTTAACCAGTTTCTACCTAGTTTACCACTTTTGGATCAACCCTAAGCTGCCAGCTTCCTCACAGTCTCCTATGTGCAATGATGTCAGATGCCTTACTGGAATCTAAGAAGGCCACAATCACTGTTCCACCATGATCTCTTTTCTTGGTCACCCAGTCAAAGAAGTCTATCATGTTTGTTTGACATGGATCTCCCCCCTTTAAATCTATGCTGCCTTGCATCTTGTACCCTGCTGGATTCAGGATACTTCACAATCCTTTCTTTTGGCAGTGTTTCCATTAACTTTCCAAGCACTGATGTCAGGTTATCCCCACCTGTTAGTTCATCCCTGAGGCATTCACACGTCTTTTTCAAATAACTGGGAATCAATTTAGAAGACTGATTGACTCAGGGAAGATAGAAAAGTTAAATACTGAGATCTTCCTGAAACCTTGTCCATTTATTACTACTTTTGTCCGCTATCATCTTCTCATAGAGCCAGGGCCTCTAGGCAGCTTACCCTGTAGCGTGCAATACTGGTGATATGTGTGTGTTTCTTTTTGCACATCTCTCCTCAGTTGTTTCCCATTCTGTGGGTCCAGTTAAAAAAAGCAAACAAACAAACAAACAAAAAAACCTTGGCTGGGACCCACAACCAGGATTCCCAGTCCAACCCCAAAAAAAAAAAAATAAATAAATAAAACATTGCATTGAGGACCCTATGTTTTGGAGCCCTAGACCAATCAAAAAACATTTTCCCCCTTTCTCTATCCTCTTTTTCTTGCCTTTGTTATATCTCCTTTCTCCAGGTATATCACTTTTTACTGCTAAATGAAACCTGCAACATGTACCTACTGTGTCCAATTCAGTTCAGACTCTACCTAACAGTTGCCCTGTCTGCAGATGGGTGTTTGGCACTAAACTGGATCCATCTGAACTAGGCTTGATACAGGGTACATCTTGGGTTACTTGTTTGGTTTACTTGATAATTAAGGACAAACAAAGGCCACAGCCCATTGATACTGTCCCCCACAACGTTTGTGGGTCATTAACCTAAGTTTGATTAGATTCTAGCCATTTGTCTAGGCCTTTTTAAAGGAAAAAAAGGAATTAAGATCCACAACTTCTTGAGGGAGAGTGTGCCATAATCTAGGTGCTCTAATAGTGTAGAAGTTTAAACTCTTATTTGTTCTAGCCTTACTTACATCAAGTTGTTTGTTATAGAGTGTAGAGATAATCTTTCTCTGAGAAAAGTTAAGTCCACATTGCTACATCAGTTCAGGTGAGCGATGACAGAACTTCTATGCTTCTCCTTGGTACTATCATCAATACCTTTAATAATGCATTCTCTAACCTGGGCAACATCTTGCCACCTGACTTTTTTGATGCCATTTCCTCCACTACTCAGCATGACTACTTGCCACGGTCATACATTCCCACGATTGTACTTTAAAGAAATCCGAATGCACTTAGCCAGAACATATTTTCATAAAGCCATCCATAATACTGGTCACAGTGGTGACTCACTCATTCTGAAACTGATTGTGCTAGTCTTAGATAAAGTCCTTGAGCCACTAACAAAGATCTCCAACCTCTCTCTGAGGCTGGCTCAATTTCCATTGATCTGGAAACAAGCGACTATCACACCGGTACACAAGCGGAGACAGATCACTGCATACCAACTACACACCCATCTCCATCCTCCTCACCCTCCATCTAAAGCCCTGGAATGCATTGCATTGGAGCAGTTAGTGAAGTACCTGGAAAAATATGAATTACAGCACCCAGAACAGCATTGTTTTAGAAAAGGACATAGTACCACCTTTGCATCATTGGAATTAATGGGTTTTATTCACTGCACTCTTGACCAATAAAACTGTGTGGGTGCTGCTTTTATTGACCTAACGAAGACCTTTGATACTGTCAGTCATCCACTCCTATCAGGCAACTGTCGGTCTCTCCAATGATGCCCTGTGCTGGTTTACAAGCTACCTTGAGGGCCGGTCTCAGCGAGTTAGGATCACTGATGTTACTTCAGATAAGAAACAAGTTCTCTCTGGAGTTCCACAGGGGTTCATCCTAGGACCACTACTCTTTAGTCTCTTCCTGAATAGCCTCCCTAGCATCTGCCATCAGAATATACTGCTCTATTCGGATGATGCAGCCCTGTACTCTAGTCACCACAACACTAAGCTCCTAGAGGGGCAACTGCAACTTGACTTTGTGAAAGAATGTCCAAGTCTCTCCAGAGGTTCATTCCTTTCTCTAGTAAAAGTCTACTGCAGTAGCGCTAAGATCCTAATTCTTTCTCCGTTACCTTCTTTCCTGTTTCTCATTTTCCCCCTTTTTCTAGGCTGGCCATCTGGAAATACAGGTGTCTCACAAATGCTTGTCTTTTTTCTTCCTTCTCTGCACTTGGGAGCCTTAATGTTCTCACCGCCACCCCCACCCCCCCCCCCAGTAGCTAATGTAGCTAATATATCTTCACTTGTGTCCCATTATTGCAACATTATGGCACTTTGACAGTGCTAGAATTTCTAAGCGCAGTGCATTCTGCAGAGAGCTTTTGCCATATGGACATTTGCCCTGTTAGTTTCATTTAGAAACCTCCAGCAGTATACTCAGTAAAGCAGGGATTAAAGCTGCCGAGAAGTGAACCCCCTTGCACTTGCAGAGGTGAAATCCTTTTCCTTTTTTTCCTATGTAGATGTTCAAAGAGACCTCCATGTGGAGGTATTTGTTAAACTGTTGAGTTTGCCTTGGTAGAAGCTGTATTTTAAACCTAAACCAAAACAAACACAGTTTTCTGTTTGTTTTCTTCAGGCCTAGGCATCCAAGCATAACACTGAATGATATGAATTTCTCTCTCTGTCAGTAACCCTGTGAAATGAATTCTAGAAAACATGGTTTTAATGTTTGTGTTTTCAGTAGAATCTCTATAAGTATTATAGTTGAATAAACATAAAGTAAGAATGACAATGACCATACAGAAGCAGCACAATGCTTCTAGGAGCTCTGTGTTTCCTTGTGCTGCAGCACATTTGTAAATATAAAAAAAGAAACTTCTGTACTTAAATGTGCAGAATTCTAGATAACTTTCAGCTTTTGGTTAAAAGAATGTATAAAATTCCAATGTTAGTTTATTTTTTACTTAAGAATGGAAGGTCTTACCGAGGTATAAGCAGAGGGAATCTTCTAGAAGGGGTTGTGTCCTTGCAGGGATCATTATGAATGGATCCTTAGGAGTCAGTCGGCCCTCTCTTCTCCATACTTATACCGTGGGTCATTCATGGGAGGAACCACAGAGTGCATAACATTTTATTTTTGTTAAGGACTGATTTCTTTTTATGTATATTAGCATATACTGACTACAGACAGACCCAGTTAATTTTTAAAAGATTTATAAAATACCTTTATGTTGAATAAAGAAAGTTTACGTTTAAAAGTGTCGTGGGTGGAGTTTGACATAGTCACATGCTGTTATCTTGGGTTAAAAGGAGCTCCTAGCCTGCACCATGTCAGATTTGTTTTGGGGTCAGCTCTGGGCTGATCTACTGGGGAGTCTGCGCCTTTTTCAGACTATGTCCCTTGATGTTCCCAGGTGGCTGATGCTGTTATTGCCTGTGTGAACAAAAGTTTATTTTTGTACCTTTTGATTTCATTTCTTATTCATATATGAAGTATGAGTTAATTTTGTTCTGTTTGTATCTCAATAAATATTTTTAGGCTTGGCTGCTTCTTTTAAGCCTTGCCACTCTATAATTTGGTGTCAGCGTCCATCTTTACATCCATACCCTTTTACAGACTTCAAATGAGCTGAGGAATGGTTCAGCTTGCACAAACTTGTCCTGAACTATAGCAAAACAAAGGTTATGACTTTCTGCAACATATGGAGCAAACATAAAGCCCTACCTATCATCATCAATGATCAATCGGGGTGACACTGGAGCAGGTTCCACATTTCAAATACCTCAGCATCACTCTGGACTGCTCTTTCTCCTAAGCCCTGCACATCGACCACATTGCTAAGGCACCCTACATTCGGATAGGCCTGCTTCATAGGCACAAGCACTGCATGACCACTGAGGCCCTTAGACTTGCTATCTACAGCCCTGTCACCTCTATCATAGATTATGGGCTTGCCATATATGGCTCTGCTTCTCGGACTGCCCTTCGCAGGATATCGGTGGCACTAAACAAATCATGCAGATTCCTTATTGGAGCTGCCTGCCTTACACATACCTGTGACCTGTATGCCCAGACTGAGTGGCTCCCTCTGCTCAGCAGGATCCAATACCAGAGCTGCCTGATAACCAAAAAGGTTCTCCTCAGGCTCATGCCACCAGGGGTTGAAAAGCTCCTTACAGCTCACAGCAGGCCCCAGCACACCCGAAGTGCTGTACTTCATACCTTCCAGGTCCCCAGATGCCGGACCTCAAGGGGTCAGAGGTTCTTTGCCTATAGGGGCCCCCGGTGGTTCAATACACCAACAAGGAAGCACTTTCTTCTACCACACTCTGCCCCTTTAAAAGGCACCTATGATGACTCCATCTCCTTACTTCTAGCCTATGTGACTGCTTCTCCTAAATGAACGTCCTCTCCATACCTGCTTGTCACTTTTTTACACCAGCCTCCCTTGGCCTTATACCTTTGACCTCCACGTCTCCACTTCTCATCCTTCCCCTCCTTCCATCCCCCTTCCTTCCCCCATCCCCTTTTCATCAGTAGGCACTTCGGGCTTCTGTCTCTTCAACCTTGTACTTCTCTTACTCAACCCCACCCTTCTGACAATGGCCCCTCTGCCTGCCCACTCCCTCTTGACCCCCTCCTACTCTTCCCATCCCATTTGTTCTCTAAAACAGTCTTTAGCTTGCTACTTCTGCCTCTCAGCACAAATTACTGTATTGTGTTTTTTGAGATTCTGTAATATTGTCTACCTTTGTTTATATGTTATCCTTCCATCTTTTGACGTGGAACCTTTATAAACGAGCAGTTCTTGCTCAAAGGTATTTGTAATCCTAGAGTTCAATAAAATAAAAAAATAAATACAAATAGAATAAAGGAGATCACCCCTGCTCTTTCTGGTTTGTAAGGAGTGGAGCCCTGTAACCTGGAGTCTCTTCTGATAGCTTTTGGATGCCCGGTTGAGGCACCAATTTAGTTGTTCTCCTCTGTGTTTGTTCGATCCTGTTTACATCCTTTATTAAATATGGGATCCAAAAGGGAGGCCCATAATCAGAATAAGGTCTGATATGTGTCCTATGTAATGGAATAATGCATTCCTCTGTCTTTGAGATGAGTGTGTGTTTAATGCACATAAGCAGTGCATTCGATAATTTGCCCACTTTCATACACTGGTCTGTTAAAGAAAGTTTATTATTGACCATGACACCCAGGTCTCTTACTAAGGAACAATTTCAAGGAGTATTATTTAAGGTATAAGTCTGTGAGGGGTTGTGTATACCAAAATGCAAAACAGTGCATTTGTCAATGTTAAAGGACATACCATTAGAAAAGGCCCATTGTTCAATAATCTTCAGACTGTTAGTAAGCATGGTCCTGTTTGTGAATGAATCAACCCTCCCCCTAGCTAGGTATCATCAGAAAATTTGGATAGTAGGTTGCATAAACTTATCTGCATATCACTGATGAAGATGTTGAACAATATTGGTCCAAGGACCAAGCCCTGTGGCACCCCATTAGTCACATGCCCCTGCCTGATAGAGTTCCATGTATTCTTACTCGCTGGTGTCTGTCGGATAGCCAGCTGTTAACCCAGCTGACTAAGACTGGAGAAAAGCCAAAAAAGAGAAGTTTAGTAATGAATTTACCATATGATGCCTTGTCAAACTTATGGCTGTAGTCCAACACGATCACACCCACAGGACAGCCAGAGTCAAGGCCTTGACTTATGTAGTAGTAGAAGGCTACAAGGTTAATAGTACATGAGTATCCCTGCTTGAAGCCATGTTGGGTCTGATCGGAGACAGATACCATTTCTTTTTCTAATAGGATTTAATCAATTTCCCCATCAAGTTTACAAAGGACTGAGGTTAGACTGATGGGTCGACAGTTTTCTGCTTTTCAGAGGTTCTCTTTCTTGAAAATAGGTACAACCATGGCTTTTAGCCAGTCCTGCGGAACCGAACTTTCATGAAGGGGTTTATTAAAAATAACTGATGGGGGGAGTGCTAAGGCTTCAGAAGTCTCAAGTAGGAACCTGGAATTTAGATTGTCCAGACCTGAACTTGAGGTTTTATTTAGTGATTGTAGTACCAAAAGGGTATTGGTCTTAGTAATCGTATAGTTGTTATGAATGTGTGCTATGTCATAAATGAGATCAGATACTTCTTTATTTGAAAAAACTGAACTAGAATAATTATTAAATGTATCCACAATTTCTTTACCTGATGCCAGTGTAGAATATTTTACAATAACTGGCCCAATCTATCTATTATTATCTTTTTGTTATAAGATAAGAAAATAGTGATTTGTGACAATCTTTGGAATGGACTAGTCTAAACTCTAGATTTCTCTTGGAATGTATTATTAGATGTTTCAAGTCTTTAACCACTTTTTTATAATTACAAAGAATTTCTTCTTTATCATCGCCACTGCATTTTTTTAATAATGAAATAGTTTTTCTTTATATTTAATTTGTTTTTTATGGGTTTATTTAGCCATAGGGGAATCTTCCCTTTTTTATCTTATTCCTTTTTTGTGGGGACAGATGTTTTTTCCAGGTTAAGGATTGTGGATTTTAGGTACCCCCAGGCATCCCCAAGCAGGAGGGGTGATAGTATTTCTTCCCATGGAATTTCATTTAAGTGGTTGTTAATTTTGTCAAAATTAGCATTATCACAATTTTTAAAAAGGGCACCATCTGTTCTGATGGGCAAGTATTCAGGAGCCTTGTCCAACTTGGGTGGTGTTGTGTAATGCAAGATCTGTTAAAAACAAGTCTGCTGTTATCGCTGATCTTGTTGGAACAGCTGATCTGGCATGCATCACAGAGACCTGGCTGGATGGAAATGCTGGCCCCATTTTGGAGGCAGCACTTCCAGCCGGGTACCCGGTGATTCACCGCCCAAGATTGGATCACGGGGGGGGGGAGTAGTGGTCTGTTTCAAGACCGGGTTGGGTCTCATGGGTGTACCAGTTAATGAGGTTGAATCCTTTGAGTGTACTGTAGTAGCTGGTGTGGGTGCAGGATCAGCCTCGCCCACTGGTCCACCAGGGGACGAGATGCGATTCCTGCAGGAAGTGGCAGACTTCGTTGCTGATATGGCATTGGAGTCACGCAGATTGATGGTTCTGGGTGACTTGAATGCTGGGGTCGATGACAGACTCTCTTCTTTTGGTCAACACTTCCTCCAGCTGATGATATCGCTGGGGTTTACACAGATTGTTTCTTCAGCTGCTCATAATCACGGTCACTCTTTGAATTTGGTTTTTCCTCCTAGGGATTGAGGCTTCTGATTTGGTGGTGGAAGCTGTCAGTTGGTCTGATCATTACACTGTGGGCTTCAATTTTTGTGCTCCACTTCGTAGGTCTGTCCCTGTGGAGATGGTTCAATACCGCCCTTTACAGGATGTGTGCCCTGAAGACCTGATGGTGGTGATGAACCTCTCAGAGTTTCCGGTTGCCAGCATGAGTCCGGAGTCGATGGTTCTGGCTTATAATCAGGCTATTTCCTTGGCTCTTGTCTCAATTGCTCCTGTCCATGTTTGTCCCTTCCCTCTTCACCCTCGGCCCCTTGGTTTGATGGGTCCTTGAGGATGCTGTGGCATGTGGAACGACGGTTAGAGCGTTGTTGGTGGAAATCTGCTCTAGAAGTTGACTGCCTTAGTTTGGAAGGGCGTTATCAGCTCTACCAGAGATCTTCCGTAAGAAGGCAAAATTCCTGTCCAGGGAGATTGCTGTCACTCAGAATCGACCGGCTCAGCTTTTCAGAACTGTGGACAGGCTGTGCAACCCAGCCTGTCTTCAGCTCCGTCGAGCTTTTTCACAAAAGGAGTGTGATGAGATTGCTCAATTCTTTGCGAATAAGGTAGCCGACATCAGATTGGAGATCTGCCGGACACACACTCTATGGGGGATGCTGTTAGTCGTCATTTGGTCACAGGTACCCCGAGCCTCCTGGAGTTCCTTTGACCTGCCAAAGTTGGAGGATGTTATGTGGATTGTCCAGTGGATGTGTCCTATGTGCTGTAGTTTAGATCAGGGTTCAACCTCCCTGATTTTGGGTCATGTTGAGATCGTGGGCCTATTTCTGGCTCAAATAATCTAGTGCTCCCTAGAATTGGGTGAGTTCCCAAGCTCCCTGAAGGAAGCGATAGTGACTCCCCTTTTGAAGAAAGCTTCTTTGGACCCAGATATTTTTGCTTACTACAGATCTATCTCTAACCTTCCCTTTATTGGGAAGGTTATTGAGACGGTAGTGACAAACCAGCTGAAGGACCATTTGACCATCCATAATATCTACAAACCTCTCCAGTCTGGTTTTTGTAAGAGGCATGGTACTGAGACTGCTCTGGTTCGGGTGCTCAATGATCTCTTGATGGCAAGAGATTGGAGAAACTGTTCTATCTTGGTTCTCCTTGATCTCTCTTCAGCTTTCGACACTGTAGACCATGGGGTTTTGCTCAAGCATCTGAGGTCCGTCTGTGGACTGTCGGGTACAGTGTTCAGATGGTTTACATCCTTCCTGTCTGGGAGAACACAGAGAGTTGTGTCAAGGATTTTTTCCTCTGACCCTTTCTCTCTGCCTTGTGGGGTTCTTCAGGGCTCAGTGCTTTCCCCCATGTAGTTTGCAGTGTATATGCTGCCCCTCGGAGACATTGTAAGATGATATGGGCAGAGGTTTCACTGCTATGCTGATGATACCCAGTTCTACCTGTCTTTCGCTCCCAACCAGGTTAGTGCTTTCCCAGTATTTAATAGCTGCCTCCCTGAAATCCATGATTGGATGAATTTGGGCTGGTTAAAGTTGAACGCAGGTAAGACCGAGGTCATGGTTGTGGACCCGGGTCGCAGGATAGAGGGGCTAAGGTCTGATTAGCCCTCTGGTTTATTTCTGGGGGGTGATCAGATCCTTACCTCTGAATGGGTGCATAACCTGGGAGTGGTACTTGACGACGGGCTGACCCTTCTCTATCAGGTGTCAGCAGTCGTAAAGTCTGCATTTTACCATCTCAGGACATTGCCAGGGTGAAACACCGTGTTTCATCTAGCGGTTTACCTGAGTTGGTCCACATCTTCATGACCTCTCGCCCTGACTACTGCAACTCCCTGTACCTGGGGCTTCCTGGGGTTGATATCTGCCACTTGTAGCTAGTGCAGAATGCTGCTGCTAGGTTGTTGACAGGGGGTGTCAAGAAGGACATACATTACCCCTGTTTTGCGCAATCTGCACTGGCTGCTGATACAGTGATGGATCACCTTCAAAGTAGGTCTTTTGACCTACAAAGTCCTGCACGGACTTGACCCCGATTACTTGAAAGAGCTTATGATTCACTACAGCCCTGTACGACAGCTCCGTTCAGCTGACGAGGGGTTGCTGGAGGTTCCAAAGATTATTTTAAAATCTTCTGGGGCCCGGCCTTTTATGTTTATAGCCCCAACCCTCTGGAATTCTCTGCCCCGTCAGCTTTGTGAATGCACGACCATGGGGAGTTTCAAGCGGGAGCTTAAGACCCATCTGTGAAGTCAAGCTTTTATGGCTTGATGTTCTGTTATCATTCTGATTTTTATATATGTATTTATTTCTGTGATCTTATTGTTCATTTGTATAGCACCTTGGTGCTTGAAAGGCACTTAATAAATAAACTATTATTATTATTATTATTATTAAATAAAGAGTAGTTAAAAGTGGAAACGGTTAATCATAAGTCAGAGTAAATAAAATAGAACAATGGTCACTGTTCACTAATGGGTCATGTATAATAATGTTAGAAATTTTTCCCCAATATTGGTAATCAAAAACTAATGATATTAACATAGCACTGAGCAAATTCATAGATATTTTTAATTCTGCCTGTGGCATATTTGCCCCCGGACTAAAAGTAAAATTAGTGGTGTGCACAAAACATGGGTAACCCCTCACCTCCTTGCCCAGATGCGCCCAGGGACAACCTATGGCATAAGTACAAACATACTTCTCTGGCCAGGACCTGCAAAACTACAAGGCTGTGCAGAATAAATGCACCGTGGCAATCTGCCAGGCTAAAGCGGACTACCAAAGATGCGAACTTAACTCCACCTGGGGCGACAGCCACCGCTTTCTGGATAACGTTAATGCTATCGCTGGAAAAGTGACACCATGGCACCCACTCCGCTGAGCCACAATGGATCCCTCATTCAAGACCCCAGATCCATTGCAGACATCTTTAACAAAGCCTTCACAGACCTCAGTACAGTGCTCCCCCAGTTTTAAGACCAAGTCAGTTCCACCCAGCCCTCCCCACAGTCCCCCAAAATGCACCAAGCCCCCCCTTTCTACCTCAGAGTCCTATCTAAAATTGAAGTAAAAAAATACCTAATCAAAGTCCTCAGGAAATCCAGGCACAGCTCCGAGGGTCTTGGCCTAAAAATTAGTCTCACTTACCCTTGATGAACTGCTAAGCCCACTAACCTCTATCGTAAATCTTTCCCTCTTCACCGGTACCTTCCCAAGCTTTTGGAAAGCTGCCATAGTAACCCCTGTCCATAAAGCTGGTAGTAAGTCGGATCACGCCAATTATCGCCCAATTTCAATCCTTCTACCTATCTCAAAAACTCTCGAGTGAATAGTCTACGACCAGCTGACTGCACACCTCGACAAATACCAATTGCAATGCCAGCAGCAACAGGCTTCCATCAACGCCACAGTACAACCACGGCACTTCTCGAGTTCATGGGCTACATTCATAGTGCCTTCAATCAGGGGCACCCAGTGGGAGCAACCTTTATTGATCTCACCAAGGCCTTGATCACGGTCAACTATGACCTCCTCCTGGCACAACTAGAGGTTATAGGACTGTCCTCTGACTTCCTTTGCTGGCTCAGGAGCTACCTCTCAGATAGTGTTCAGTAGTTAAAAATAAGCAATGTGCTCTCTGACCCCCTTCTAGTGTCCCTTGGGGTCCCCCAAGGCTCCATCCTTGGCCATCTCCTCTTTAGCCTCTTTCTAAATAACCTTCCTCTAGCCTGCCGACAAAAAATCCTGCTCTACGCTGATGATGCGGTGATCTACTCCAGTCATTCTGACCTTACCATTCTGGAACAGCGTCTCCAACAGGACTTCAACAACATTGAAGCCTGGTTTAGCAACGCAAAACTCTTAGTCAACCACAAGAAGATTTAAGACCATGCTCTTTGCCTCAGCGCACAGCCACCACAAGGCCAGTAAACCCTCAACATACAGAATCTACATAATATCACCATTGAAATGGTCACCAATTTCAAATACCTGGGCCTCACCCTTGATAGCTCCCTCTCTTATGCCGCACACATCGACCAGGTGGCCACTGCTGCTAACAGAAAGCTTGGTCTGCTATATAAGCACCATAGCTGCCTCACTCCCAAAGCCTCCAGCCTCCATAACCAGCTCAGTCTTCTCAACCATTGATTACGGCCCTGCCATCTCACTTTCGTGCAGTCTCGACAGCACACTGAGGTGCCTCATCACCACGCTCAATAAAGCCTGCAGACTCACACGGTGCCCTCACCTGACTCATACCTGCCACTTCTACTATGAAACTGGTTGGCTAAATCTGTCTGATAGGTCCGCTATAAACCTGCCTCCTTGTCAAAGCAACCCTGGGCCTATTGCTCCGGGGCCCAGCTCCCTCATACACCAGGTTGCTCCAACTAGGACCACTAGGACATCCAGTAAGATCTCAGTCAAGATCCCCTATCGTTGCACTACACAAGGTCAGCGTTCTTTCAAATACCGGCCCCTGCTATGGCTCTCTCTCTTCCATCTGAACTAGCTACAATAAGCAAAATTGACCCATTCAAATCTACACTTAGGTCCCACCTTTCCGCTCGAGGGAAATGCACCTGTCCTACCTGACCTACCCTCCTGTTTAAATCCTGACTACCGCACCTATCTGCACTTCATGAGTACCTACCTTGCTACCTCCCTCTCCCTCCCTCCTCCTCCCTACCCCTGGCCCACAGACCTGTTCCTGTCATGGTTCTTACCTCCTGTCCCCTAGGCTCCATTCCACTCCATACTTGCAATCCCGTCCTCCCTCCTACCTCAAACTCTCTCTCAGACATGGTGACCCCTAACCAGGGGCTACTGCAAGTGACCTTCTGCCTCTTCCCCTCTCCTTAAAATCCTTCCACCCTCCTCCCCCACTCTCTCTGGCAACTGCTCCTGCTGCTCTATCTTTGTCTATCCCTAAGGGCCTATCACTAACCAAGATCCTTAACGCCTTTTGTCGATGTTAAATGTATGATTGTTTGTATCTCTGTGATCACCATTGTATGATAACCTTATCTTCCTGACGTGGAACCTTTGTAAATGAGCTTGTAGCTCAAAGGTAGTAATCCGAGAATTCAATAAATAAATAAAAATCAGTAGGTCCAATATATAACCTCCTCATGTTGGTTCTGTTATAATTTACTCAAGACCTGTGTCAATTAGTGTAGATGCAAAATCGTTTCATATTGGGCACTGCTGGTTAGGGACCTCCAATTAATTGTGGGTATATTGCATTGAGGAGGAAAAGGATCTGGGGTGCTTATAATGGGGGGTAAGAACAACTCAACTCAGTGCAGGAAGGCAGTGGCAAAAGCCAAAAAGATGCTGGGGTGTGTAGCGAGGAGAATCTCCTCCAGAAATAGGGAGGTGACCCTTCCCCTATACAGGTCACTGTTCAGTCTGCACCTGGAATACTGCATGCAGTACTGGTGCCCATTCCTAAAGAAGGACGTTAGATTGCTGGAGGGGGTACAGTGTAGGGTGACTAAGATGATCCAGGGATTGAGGGGAAGATCCTATGAGGAGAGGCTGGGCAAGCTGAACATGTATTCCCTGGAGGAGAGATGGGATGGGGGGATATGATTGAAACCTTTAAATACTTGAAGGGGATAAACAAGACAAATACAGAAGGGATTTTCCAGATTTGATGACAGAGACACATGAGGGAGCATCAGCTGAGATTGAAGGGGTGAAGATTCAGGAGGGAAATCAGAAGACATTTCTTCACCGAACGGGTAGTGGATAAGTGGAATACTCTGCCTGAGGAGATGGTATCTTGTAGAATGGTTGGCGGCTTTAAGAAGGGATGGAACAGAGTGGGAGGGGTGGGTGGGCAGTTGCAAGCTTGGCTAGCTGTACAATCAAGCAGACCCGATAGACCATGAGGCCTGTTTCTGATGGTGTGTTCCTATGTTCATATGTGTGCTTGCCTAAGGAATCCTTATCCATCCAGGTTCTGGCTTGAACCATGTTACAGCTGTTAGGTCACATGGCAACAGTCATTGTGACTGTCCTCTGGCATGCTTGAATATGAGGATCTGACAGTGAACCTCAGAACTCAGTGGGATCAGAGGTCAGACAACCTCAAGCAACCCACATGGATCCCAAGAGCTGTATAGAAGACTCTGTCCCATGGCAGACATCTCCCAAACTAGCATTGGGGTTCCTTTCCAGACAGCTTCACCACAACAGATCCTGACCACAGATGCCTCTGACCTGAGATGGGGTGCCTATTTCCAGGACCATCATGCTCAGGTCTATCAGTCAGAGCAGGAGTTGACTCTACACATCAGCATTCTGGAGATGAGAGCAGTCCTGTATGCCTTACATGCCTTTCAGCTGGACCTCTCCCAGGGTCCCTTGCTTGTGCAGACCATAAACATATCCATGGTGTTCTACATCAACAAGTAGTGAGGGACACATTCCTACCCTCTGTACTGAGAAGCCACGAGAGTGTGGTACTGGGCATTGGAATACGGACTCATGCCAACTGTAACCAATGTTCTTGGTGCCCAAAATGTCCTGGCAGAGGGACTCAAAAGATCTCGGTCCAGGATCCATGAGTGGGAGCTGCTCCAGGAAGATGGGGTCATCCAGAGCTGGACCTCTTCGTGTCCCTGTGCAATGCCAAACTGCCCAATTTACACTTGCTAGATCCCAGGCCTGGTGTTTTCTGGTGAAGCACTTTGTCTCTTTGCTGGGCAGGGAGGTTCCTTTACACCTCTCCTCCCTTTCCACTGCTTCAGCAGGTGCTGCTCATGCTCCAGGTGGAGATGGCAGACATGATCCTGATTGCACTGCTCTGGCAGCATCAGCTCTGGTTCCCTCTACTGCAACAGTTAGCTGTGGAATGACTGGTTCCCTTCCCCTGTCATCCAGATTGCTTTCCTAGGAGCAGGGCACTCTGGTACATCCAGACCTCCAGTCTGTGACCCTTCATGCATGGCTCCTGCAGGCCTAGCAGTTTCCTGCTTTGGGGTCTCTCAGAGACTCAGTGAGGTCCTGATGGAAGCTCATAAACCTTTACACAAGCTACTTACACTATGAAGTGGAAGCGTTTCCACTTGTGGGCATCTGTACACTCCCTGGATCTATTCTCCTGTTCATTGAACTCTGTCTTGGAATACCTGCTGTCGATTTCAGATACAGGGCTCGAATGAATATGGTAATAATAGCGTGGACGAAATAGTGCAAGAAATAGCCTGCATACATATATAGCTTATTACATTATGGCACTGAACATAGCACATGTAATAATGCGTGGTCATGATAAACAAATTAGTGAGCAAGCATCGTGTCACAGTATGCACAACACACCCAAAACGAATACCTTCGACGTATAGCTTATAACTTTCAGCTACAGGTGTAAATGGACTACCACATACATGTGCATTCAAACTTGGCTTGCAACTAAGTAAACTATGTAAAGCAAGCAGCAATCAAAGTGGAAAATGTGACAGCTGTCCAGTTTTATTGTTCCTTTACTTTTGTTTTTTGTGTTTCAATAAAGACTAATGCTATGACCGTACCTTGTAATCTGTTTTGAAATTTGATGCTTTCAGACTTGAAATATCATCATGATTGAGGTTGATCGAGATAGGAATAGGAGCAGGAAGTTCAAGGGAGGGAGGACACCTTTACGTGAAATGCTAATCAGGGTCCCGTAAACATTATAGAAGCTAACAGGAACAACTAACAGGAACAAAGTGAATGCGCAGCAACATAGAGTGGTAAGCTGACAGAGCACTATGGCATACTAGCTGTTTCATTGTTGCACTATAAAATACAAGCTGTTTTGTCATTGCACTAATATGAAGGAGCACTAATAAGTACAAGCTGCAATAACATGCGCGATATTGCATGCGCTATTTTGACAGTGATCCGGGCTCCAATATTCTTCCATCAAGGTGCATCTCTCTGCAATTTCAACTTATCACACACCATTGGAGGGCAGGACCATTGCCCAACTAGATCTCACCCCGTACTTTTTGATGGGGTATATTGCACATGAAGCCTCCCATTTGGGAACCAGTTCTTTCATGGGATCATTTGTCCTTCTAGAAAAGCTGACATTGCCTCCCTTTGAACCACCCACAGACTGCGGGCTACGCTTTCTTTCTTGGAAGGTATTATTTTCAGTTGCTATTACTTCAGCTTGAAGAATTTCAGAGATTCAGGTTCTTATGTGCAAAGAGCCTTATTTAATTTTTCACAGACCCAGAATGTCTCTTAGAACTAAACCTAAGTTTCTTCCGAATGTAGTGTCTGAGCTGACAGTTAATCAAGACATCTGCCTTCCAGTCTATTACCCCAAATATTTGAATGGGTGGGGCTTCTACACACTCTAGATGTACATATAGTGCTCAGGTTCTATTTGGATCATACCAGATCGGTTCTTAAGGCTGGTCAGTTGTTTGTTTCATTCACTTCCAGAACCCTTGGGACACCTTGTTACCAAACAAACTTTGCCAAAATGGTTAGTTAATTGTGTAAGCCCCCACCGGCCCCTTATTTAACCGGCAGGTACACTTCCCATAGTCTAGGGGAAAAGAGAGGGTTGGGGGTTACATTCTTTGCCACCATTAGACATGGTGGGATATGCAGATGTAGTAGACAGTATAAAACACAAACCAAGTGCGGTTACTAACTGGCACACACCTGCTGAGACCAATACCATGGCTACAACCTAGGTCCTGGGGAGAAACGTTTACTCAGGGCTATGCTAGATTTGTACTTCTGGACAGGGGTACCCAAATAACTCCCCACACAGGAAGCAATAACATACAATGTCCATACCAGGTTGGGATTCTAGAGTGTGGTGGCTTTATTCCGTAACATAGTAGGAACACACAAAGCAAAAATGGACCCCCAAGGGTTTACACATACTGTAAATGCAGACATCTGAGGTACAGAATACCAATCCCATATGGCATATGATGATTGTAGAACTTGTGGACTAGCCACCTGTAGAACACACACTTTCTCCTGGAAATGGCACACACGGCCAGTACTTGGTCACTTCCCATATTGCATAGGATAAGTTGTGGCACACAGACCACGGCAGAGCACTAAAGCTCAACACTCACAGAACCAACATACATGGGGTAAACTGGAGAAACCCACCACTGGGACAAAACTTGAGACAGCCCACTCACTGGGGTAAGACTTTCTTTAGGCATTTGCCACATGCATTGACAGAAAAGACACAGGTGCCCTCCAGAACCCAGAGTGCTAGACTGGTTACTCCAGATTTGGGGGTCTCCGACCTTTTGTTTCCAAGTTCATACTCGCCATCCCTCTGGAAAATACACCTCACACTGTACCAAAATGTACTGAAGATGCTCTCTAGAAATGTATTTTACACTTAACATCCTCACAGGACACCACAGGGGTGTCAAAGGTAAAAGTTCTGTTCACTTGGATAGTCACATACTGGACTCCACAGAGGACAGACGACTTTTAAACTGTTTTAGGTGACAAGGCCCCTTTGTCATGGAATTCAAGCAAGAAAATACAGGTACCATTTGGCAGTCTCAAACAAAACAAAGTACTCACAGAAAATGTCACACAAGGCAGCTTCACCACTGTCCTGGTAGGATCAGGGATTGCCCCAACATCCTGGCTGCCTGCTCCATCCCTCCTGGGATGAAACACAGGAAAATTCCTGGAGACAGTTTCCACCACTTCACAAAAGCTGGAAGATTGCTGTAATCCACTAGCGTGAGAAAGGAAAACAAACAGG
Source organism: Neoceratodus forsteri (assembly GCA_016271365.2). Classification (NCBI taxonomy): domain Eukaryota; kingdom Metazoa; phylum Chordata; order Ceratodontiformes; family Ceratodontidae; genus Neoceratodus; species Neoceratodus forsteri. The sequence continues at coordinate 490,095,437 of CM057457.1, forward strand.
AACACTGCAGCTCTATATCACAGCTGCTGCTGGAACTGCAACTGCACTCTGCAGACTCCAGCCACCAAGTGACTACAGAATTCTATCTCCCTCACTCACAACAACTAGCTGTGGCTTATGCTGCTGTGACAGTTCTAAATGACATCACCCTCCAGCTCTCAGATGAGACTGACAACAGAGAGAGAGAGAGAGCGAGAGAGAAATCCATTTGCTGGAAAATCACTAGCTTCCTTTCCTGCCTACTACTAAGTCTAATGGGTTTCTTGTAAGTCCTGGGAACAAGGGGTTTACATCCACCCTTAGCCAGGTAAATGAATGTCCACAGTCATTCTCTTACCCAGCACCAGACCATCCTACCCCATGTGTTACCTACGGAGAGGGGCGATCAGGCTGTCTCCTACCATGTGCCAGGCACAGGCAGGCAATACTAAAGGCTCAGAGGCCACTGGCTGATGCATCAGCACCTACTCCAAAATCTTACTATGGAGAATCAGTGGCTCTGGAAGAACTGCCCAAAGCATGCCCTACTAGACCAGAGCTGCAGCCCTATGGACAATCAAGACCACCACCTGTCTATCCCCCTAGCCCTCTAGGGAAAATCTATCTATCCAAACTACCTACAGGGAATCTTCTCCCAACCAAGGGACCTGCAAACCAAAAACACGCCAGAACACAATACTGTACAAAGCATTACACTCCCACATCCCTCACACATACACCTGTGGAAGAAAATAATGGTTAACACATGTTAACTACTACACAATTCTAAAACTCTACAGAACAGGAGAACTCAGATGAGTTTACACATCCTCTTTGGTCTTCTTCTTTCTTTGTCAGGAACACCTGAAAGAGAAACACAAACAAAACACCCAAATCTGCATTCCACAGTGTTATAATCCCTCCATCAAATCACTAAAGAATCCCAAAAGATTATATAGAAAAGTAGAAAACAGTAGAACACACTGACATTACACACAATACTCTTGTTGGGGGATGGCATGCCCTAAAAGTCCCATCTAGTGACAGAATGTTGTTGCCCGAAGGCAAGGTCCATGAAAGAGTCTCTTCTGGGCCAGAGCCCACCGAAACACAGTTCTTGAACACTGTAATCCAAAAGGGAGAGTCTTTGTTGATAGTTCAAACAGTTTGAAAGTCTGCCAGTTGTAAGATATGTATTGCAAAGTCAGATAGATCATGGAAAAGTTTGGACTTATCAGTCCCTTGAAGAATGAACAACAGGATCAACTACTTCTCCAGCCGAAGACTCCCCCTCTGGCAGCATCATTTGGATACAGCTGGGTTGATGTCCTTCAGAAAACAGGGGATGAAACAGGAAAACAGCTGGGATGATGTCATCTCAGAAATTGAACCATGGAACAGGAAAACACAGCTGGGTTTATGTCATCTGGGATACCAGGTGATGAATCAAGAAAAAATGGCTGGCCTGAGGTCATCTTGGAAGGTCAGGCGATGAAACTGGGAAGGCACATTGCTGGACTGATAAATCTTGGATGCACCTTAGATCCTGGAACACCAGTCTGGCGGAATCTATGGACATGGCAACTGCTGGATGGCAGACAGTTCGCTATGACTGCTCTGCTTCCCTTGGGGTAGACATGGGCATATTTACAGGGAGTAGCACCATTAAGGGTAGTACCACTCTGGGTGAGATGCAAGAACTTTGACCCCATCTGGGTGTTCATAATTGGCATCATGGAATGTCTCATTCCCTGCCTTTTCCACAAATTATACAGTGTCAATAAACAATGTCCTGCCCAATTTCCAGAATTTCAGTGCATCACTGATAACTCTGTCTCTGACACAAGGGATCGCACCTGGATGCAGATTCTTGCTTGCTTCTTCCAATAACCAGGATTCTGCTCAATTTCCTCCCAGACTCTATGAGGAAAGGTAGGAAAGGCCCTCCCATATATGGCATCGGCCCTCCTATAAACCAGTGTCTCCTCCTTGCTACTTTTCATAAGTACATGGCCCTCAGCATGGCTTGGGGTGGCCAGTCCTGGTTCATCCAGTGCCGCATACTTAAAGAACAAAAGAACTTGTTCTCGACCATCTTTGCAGACAGGGCAGTGAAGTCACCAACTTCTCTCTCTGGTTCCTCCAAGGCAAGAGCTTGAGGCCACTGACTGGGACCCTCAACATGAAGATACATATCCTCATCCTTCTCTTCCTCACTTAGGACCTGGGCCCAGGAATGAGCAGTCGACCTCACTACGAGACAGTCTACTACTCAGTGGGTGTGGAGGTAGACACCTCCCAATCCAAAGTTTCTCAACTTCATCTTCCCAACTAGGCTAGAACTAGGATCCTTTATCCATGGGTTTCATGGAACCTTCCTCTCTACTGTCCATATGAGACACAGGCGAGGAAACATCATGAGATGTCTGCTCTTGCAGTAAATCCACACTCTCTTCCTTTGTGCCACACTCTAGTGGGCCTTCTCCTCCAGGTTCAACCTGATGCTGTGTGCTGCTACATGCAGGGTTTCCTACTGTGGTCCAGGTGGGAGCCAGACAAATTCTTTGCACCTTGGACAGACCATACTTCAATAGGCAACCAGAACAATGAGGAATTAAAAAAACATCCCTTCCAGCCTTGAGGCACATCAGGCATACTCTCACAGGGTAGTTGGATATTACAACATGTGGAGGCAAACCTTCACCGTAGAAAACTTGCACTATTTCCTTTAGTTGGGCAACCTTCTCTGCTATCATAGCTCGGGCATGATCTGGGTAGCAGGATGTTCCTGAAGCCATGTCTGCAAATAAAACACATACATTCTGTTGTTACTACTTGTTCATGATGCACTGAACAGTCTCTTAAAATGTCTCCCTGCTGCTGTGTTTACATTTACAGCTCCACCCTGTAATGGCGGCAGCAGCACTCTTTGGCATCAAATCTGTCTCTGACTCAAATTAACTGCACATCCGACCTTTCTGCTACTGATTTCTGCTCAAACTGTAATCAATTGCACTGCTTTAACACTTCTCAGCACATTCATAATGATTCCTTGCAGGACTTTATGATTAGCACACAAATCAACTATTCACACATGCCTAAAGTCTCTGAAAGCCACAGTATTTCTTTACAGGATTGCCTGTTTGTTGCAGCCTAAATGCAACCCACAGTCTCTCCACCTGCTTAGAACATTATACTGTTGCTGAATCCATTATACATGCTCACAGTCTATGCTCAGAATTTTTGTTTGTTGTGTTTGGCGCTGTTACAACTCACAGTCCTTCTTTGCAACACAATCTCACTGCTCCACATAGATCCAGCTTGGCTTTTTAAATCACACAGTTTGTGCTCAGTTATTCTGAATGGTACTCACTGAATCAGTAGCTGGCTTGATCCCATGGAAATTTCTTGGTGTAAAGCTGATCCTAGGAGGCCTCTGGGGTGAAATGGGCTGGTGATCATTGCCGATTGCTGCTACAAACATCACGCTATCTTCCTAGTCATTCCAATAATGGGTTGAGCCCGAATTTCAACAGAAAATGTCTGCATTTACAGATTTAGAACGTTCACAGTCCCCTCGATGGTTTCTTCTGGCTGACCAGCTCACACGCCACTTGCTCTCTCCTTCTTGAATACGGGGCTGCACTCTGAATCTGGCTAGGTGGTGGGACTGACTGCAGTTGCACCAATCACTCGACGCCATGCAAGTGAGCCTCGCTCTCTCTCTACTCACGCTCTTCCTCCACGACGATCGTCAAGCAGGGCAAAATTGAAACTACAAACTGAACTTTTCTTCTCGCCTGAAACTTCATGCCGAGAGCACCATTTTTGACCATTTCATTACACAGAACTTGACTATTTCTTTAGCGACTCCCCCAGATTACACTCAAAGCACATGAGACTTTCAGGGCTTATTTCTCTCTTGTTTCCCAAAGTCCACAACACTTTTGGCACTTAAAACTTGAAATTAAAGCTCTGTTGATATTCTTGATGCAGGACAAGGTCATAAACACATTCTGGCTTTACAGTTCCTTGGTAAAAGTAGCACAAACACACAGCAGCACTTGAAAAGCAGGACACAGTGGCACAGATGGATGGCACTATCCTAGGCAGATCCTTTTGCACAAAGCTTCCAGTTTTGGGCTACTAACTGCCAGACAGACAAAATGCTAGCCATACCCTAAGCAAACTATCCACTGTTTCTCTCCAAATTAAACAACTGCTGGACTAACCCCCATTTTTGTAAGCTTCCACGCCCCTTATTTAACTTAGAGGTACACCTCCCATAGTGTAGGGTAAAAAGAGGGTTAGTTACATTGTTTTGCCTCAATTAGACATGGTGGGATATGCAAATGTAGTAGACAGTATAAAACACAAACCAAGTGTGGTTACTAACTGGCACACACCTGATGGGACCAATACCATGGCCACAACCCAGGTCCCGGGGAGAAACCATTTGCTTGGGGCTATGCTAGGTTTGCAATTCTGGACAGGGGTACCCAAGTAACTCCACACACAGGAAGCAGTAACATGCAATGTCCATACCAGGTTGGGATTCTAGAGTGTGGCTTTATTCCATGACACAGAGGGAACACACAAAGCGAAGATGGACCCCCAAGGGTTACACACACTGTAAATGCAGACATCTGAGGTACAGAACACTAATCCCATATAGCATATGATGATTGTAGAAATTGTGGACTAGCCACCTGTAGAAAAAACACTTTCTCCTGGAAATGGCACACACGGCCAGTACTTGGTCACTTCCCATATTGCATAGAATAAATTGTGGCACACAGACACAACAGAGCACTAAAGGCTCAACACTCACAGAACCCACATACATGGGGTAAACTGGAGAAAACCCATTCACTGGGGGTAAGACTTTCTTTAGGCATTGGCCACATTCACTGACAGAAAAGACACAGGTGTCCTTCAGAACCCAGAGCATGCAACTGGTCACTCCAGATGGGGGGGGTCTCCCACCTTTAGTTTCCAAGTTCATACTTGGCCATCCCTCTTGAAAAAACACCTCACACTGTACCAAAATGTACTGAAGATGCTCTCTAGAAATGTATTTTACACTTAACATTGTCACAGGACACCACAGGGATGTCAAAGGTAAAAGTTCTGTTCACTTGGATGGTCACATACTGGACTCCACAGAGGACAGCCAACTTTTAAGCAGTTTTAGGTGACAGGGTCCCTTTGTCAGAGAATTCACCCAAGAAAATTCAGGTATCACTGGGCAGTCTGAAGCAAAACAAAGTATGCACAGATGTCACACAAGGCAGCTTCACCACTGTCCTGGTAGGATCAAGGGGATTGCCCCGACATCCTGGCAGCCTGCTCTGTCCCTCCTGCGATGAAACACAGGAAAATACCTGGAGACAGTTTCCACCACCTCACAAAAGCTGGAAGATTGCTGTACTCCACTAGGGTGAGAAAAGAAAACAAACATGAACACTGCAGCTCTATATCAGAGCTGCTGCTGGAACTGCAACTGCACTCTGCAGACTCCAGCCACCAACTGACTACATAATTCTATTTCCCTCACTCACAACAATGAGCTGTGGCTTATGCTGCTGTGAGAGTTCTAAATGACATCACCTCTCCTGAGACTGACAACAGAGAGAGAGAGAGAGAGAGTGAAATCCATTTGCTTGAAAATCACTAGCTGCCTTCCCTGCTTACCACTAATTCTAATGGGATTCTTGTAACCCCTGGAACAAGGGGGTTACAATTGCATTACCATTAACAATAAATATGAGAAGTCCTACCAGGACTGGTGAAGGAACAGTCCATGAGGAGGGTGGCTTCCTAGTTTGTGCTTTGAGAAATGTGTCTGCAGCAAACATCTGTGCTGTGGCAACCAGGAACTCAGTGCACACTTTCATTAAGCACTACAGTTTATACATTTCCTCCAGGAGAGCAGGATTCAGCCTAACCATTCTTCAGGGCCTCCTTTCATGAGGCTCAGGAGGTTTCCCACCTCCCTATTGTTCCTGTTACCTTGTACTGCTTAGGACTTTACATTAATTATTTGCCTGCTGCAAGAGTCCAACTTGAAGTAAGATAGTACAGTTATAGAAGAACTTGCTGTAACAGGAGATCTCTGTGAAGAGCTCTTGCAGCAGGCACTGTTTTCCATCCATCCTCCCTTCCCCCGGTCTAACCTTCTCTTTATGGGACCCTTCAGAACCATTGCTTGGTTCTCCTGCTGGCCATCTGCTGGGTCTCTGGTGGGAGAACTGAGGTGGGGCTGGAGACCACTTTCTTTATATAATAGGCTCACATTGGGGGCAGGCCAAGGTCTGTCCCTCAATGGGTACTGCTGGTTAGAAGTTTTTGGTAGAGTCCTAGTGCCTGATGGCATAGTCCTAACAGTGTTGCCTGCTGCAAGAACTCTTCTTGAAAATCTACTATTATGTTAAGTTCTTATGTAACTGTGCTTTCCCTCTCCCCCACTCAGAAAGCCAAGAAGATCTGTATTTTCCTGTCTCAGCTCCTCACCTGAAAGTTTCACACACAGTAACGGCTCCAAAAATCTAAATAGCACAGATTAAAGCAGCAGTACAAAGTAAAAAAAAATGCATTTTCAACAGTTTACACCAGAGGATACCTACTACTGACTAAGTTATCCCCCTCCTGACAGACTATCATCTTCTTCTGCTCTGACACCACTCCTTTATTCATATCTTTACCTGCTTCCCACCTCCCCTTCTATGAAACCTCTCTGCAGTCAAGCCAACACTTCCCTCATCCCCTCTCCCACACTTGTGGTTTTGTCCTCTCACTCTGTTGCCCTGTATGACTCCCCTGGATGACGCCTTCCACTCACCTGCCAACCCTGGCCCATCCCCTATCCTCTACCTCTGCCCTGCAATACCATCCTTTTGATAAAGCCATGTATTGGCTGCTTACCACTATTCAGTCAGTAAGTGCACATACTGCGCAGTTTATGTAGACTGTGATTTTGTGTTTTTGTAAATAATGTATAGTTGTTTACCCATACCTGTAATCAGCACCTTTCTTGTTGTCTTGTTAAATGTTTTACTTATGTATGTACAACATATTCTCTGACGGGAACCTTTGAAAAGAGCATTCTGCTCAAAGGTTATGTCCGAAACATGAAATAAAAATAAATAAATAAATATTCCCAGTACTCTGTTGAGCATTTTACCTGGTACTCTTTCTGAACAGCATTATACTATCACCCCATAATGTGTACCATTTCCCTTTGTCTTTGTTTACAGTTCTGCTACCTACCATTTTGAAAGCATCAGTAATAGACAGGCAGCCCAGGCAGGTGCCATATTTTCTGTAGTGCTACAAAAACTGGTAACTGATCACTTCCTGGTTAGGTTGTATTATTTATTTATTTATTAAATTTTGGTGACCGGGTAAGCCCACTGAGCCCGAGAGGTCCCTTTTTCAGGGGCGACCCAGGATTATATAACACAAGAGACTATTACAGCATTAATTTGTGTTACAGGAATCATGACAACACAGTTATGAAGGCAGTGTAGGAGCATAACAGTACAAATAGAATAAATAGGTTGATCAGCAGTGAATATTAGAAGTTTAACATGGAGTTTAAACATTAGTGGAGGATAGGACCTGGTTAGTCATTTATCTCTGGGTTCCTATCAGGAGCTGGTACAATGGCAGGAACTGGCATCTGCTAGGTGGGCCTTAAGCCTGGTGCAGAAGTTTTGATAGAGGAGCTTTCGCACCCCAGGAGGGAGTTGGTTCCACAGTGTGGGAGTGGTGAGAGCAAAGGACATACTGCCCACTTTGGTTCTTACCCTGGGGATGTCTAGGAGAGTTCAGTCAGTTGTGCAGAGGTGTTGAGAATTGGCCTTTAGAGCAACGAGGCCAGAGAGGCTGGGGGGGGTTGGGCCGACTAACTTGTAGGCTAGGCTGAGCATAGGGTACTGGAGGTGTGCATCCAGTGAGGGCCAGTTTAGAAAGGATAGGGAGTCACAGTGATGATCCCTAGGGTTGGCCTGGGAGGTGAAGCAAGCCACCTTGTTGTAAAAGTACCTGAAGTCTGTTCCTCTTCAGTTTCCCCAGCCCTTGCACAACTGGGGCAGCATATGTGAGCATTGGGAGGAGAACGCTGGTCGTGATTGAGATCCTGGCTTCAGGTATGAGCTGGTCTTTCAGCTGGTAGAGGGTGTCTAGTTTCCTGTATAAGGTTTTGGTGACTGAGTCCATGTGGTTCTTCAGGGTGAGGCCCTGGTCCAGGTAAGGCTGAGGTATTTCAGGGAGAGCACTACTCTAGGCTGTTGCCAGACACAGAGGTGAGTTGTAGGTGCTGTGTTCTGTCCTGACCAAGGGATCTAGGGCCAAATAGCATTTCCTTAGTTTTGGATGTGTTGAGGATCATTCTGTTCTCAGTGAGCCAGTGCTCTAGTGACTGGAGGTCATCTTGGAGTAAGGGGTTAAAGCCTCCCAGATTGGTGATGTAATGGTGAATGACCGCATCATCCAATTACTGGATGATGGAGCTCCCACCGCAGTGGTCCGATAGTTTATTTGTGAACAGGGAGAAGAGAAGGGGGTTGAGTATCATCCCTTGAGACTCCCCGTCTTTTAGTGGAAGTGGCCCAGATATGGCATCTTTCCATTTTACCCTTCTCTGCAGCCGATGATGTAACTCTCAAACCACTTTACAGCATGGCAGTGTAGGCCTATGTTGCTCAGTTTAGCAAGTAGGAGATTGTGGTGGACCAGGTTGAAGGCCTTGGAAAGGTCTATGAAGTCCGCACCAGTAGGGGTATCCTTGTCCAGGTCTCGGTTGCAAATTTGGTCAGTGCTGTGTCAGTCCCTTGATCGTTTCTGAACCCATGTTGGGAGGATGCCAGGATTATATGGACCTCCAAGTAGTCACAGAGTTGTCCATAGATCAGCTTTTCCTGGATTTTTGACAGGTTGCAGAGTAGGGAAATTGGCTTATAGTTGCCAATTGACTCCCAGCGGCCGCCCTTGTGGATCGGGACCACATGGGCCTGTTTCCACTGTGCAGGGATGGTGCCCTCCTTCAAAGAGTGGTTGATGAGCCATGATAAGGGTCTGGCCAGGGCTGGGGCCCCATCCTTCAGCAGCTTGGGGTGAATCCCATCGGGTCCCTCCAAACCATAGGTTTTTAGAGTTTTAAGTTGTGATAGAACCTCTTTAGGCTTGACTAGCTGTAGATGAAAAGATGGGCAGTCGAGATCTGGGGGAACCCTTGTGCTGGGGTCTGTGATGAGGGGGGTAGGGCAGCCTTGTACGAGTCTAGGTTAGTGAAGTGGTGGTTTAGTGAGGTAGAAATTAAGGGGCCCTTATGAATTAGTTGTCCATTGACCTTGATGGGGCCAGGTACGGACTTGCCATTCCCCTTCACCAGTTCATTGATGTGGGCCCAGAAAAGTCTAGGGTTCCCTAGGTTATTTTTCTGAAGGCATGATGTACTCTTTTTGGCTTTTATATGGCCAATTTGCATTTGTTCTTGAGGGTTTTGTACGTCACGAGGTCAGCCAGTAGGGAGGAGTGCTTGAACTTTTCCCTGCCTTGTTGGCAAAAGGCCACTTAGGCCTTTAGTGGTGAGGTTATCCATTTGTAGCAGCTTCCCTTGGCATGAAGTTTCTTCATAGGGCAAGGAGGTTAGTTGCCATGTTAAATGTCCTCTGGAAGAAGGCCACAGCCTCATCTAGGGTAGGGAGGAGCTTGATCGGGCTCCAATCTAGGTTGCTTAGATGATCGGTGAATTGTTCAGGTGTGTAGTGGGTGTAATCTTGCGTGGCCAGAATATGTGGTTGCACTTTGGGCACCCTATTCTTTCAGATACAGAAGATAGGAGAATGGTAACTGAGAGTGTCAGCCAGGATGCCAGCAGACTGGATATTACAGGGGTTCATTATTAGGGCCCAGTCGAGGGTAGAGTGATTCCCTGTTTTGTGATTCAGTCTGGTGGGTTCGGAGATTACCTGTACAAGTTCTGCATCTTTTATCAGGCCCGACAGGGACTGGGTGGTATCCTGGGCCCAGTTCAGGTTGAAGTTTCCCATGATAAGGAGTTCATTGGAGATGTCTTTAACTGTATCCTGTAGGACTGTCTCCAGGGATTGAAGGGCGTTCTTAGGAGGATTATATATGCACCCTATGGTGAGGTGCTTGCAGAAACCCAGGGTGATGCGTAAGAAGATTTATCTGCTGTCAGTAGGCATTGTGTTGCAGGATGACCTTGACTGAATTGTTGTTTTAAATTTCACAGCCCAGAATTTCATTCAGTAACAGTCGTAACCCACAGCATTGATTAAATATCCCAGCACCTTATCCCTCACGGCACTAACTATTCAAATATAAAAAATTATATAGACAAAACAAAAAAACATATCATTTCCCTGGTATTGCTCTCTTGGTCTGCTGTTTCCAATGATTCTTGATTCTGTCTGCATAGTAACAAGTTGCATATCCAAACATCATATCTTTGGACTTGACACGATGACAGTTTTCATTTAAGATTAAACTTCAGAAGTTTACTTTCAAGAATATTGTTCTAAAAGATGTGTATAGGTGTGTGTGTGTGTGTGTGTATGTGTGTAAATATGTACACATATATATATATATATATATATATATATATATATATCTTCTGATCCCCATAGCTGCATCCACACAATCTGGACAGACAAGCAGTTGCAGTCTTCTCTACAAACCGAAAATCTCAACTCAGCAGCATAAAAGTTGGTCTTGCAAGAGGCAAAAGTATTTTCTTTTCCATTAACGCTTATGGGAATTCAAAAGACAAGTTTGCATTTTTTTCCTTCCTTGAAGATGGCTTGTACCAGCTTCAGCTCACACAGAGTCCAGCTTTAATATGTTATCTGTCAAGTCTCTAATAATTATCTCAAAATGAAACCTAACCTTCCACTAGCTCTGCTGAGAGAGAGAGAGAGTTTAAACGACGACCAATTGTTTCCAAATTTCACTTAGCCTAGCATCTTTCCTTTTTCAGCGCTCACTTAAGCATTTTTTTCTTGAAGTTTGTAAACAAGGACAATGACCACATGTTTATAATATGGCATCCCAGTTATCTTATCTTAATAATCAAGCATCTATAAAGAATATAAAATAGTAATCAAAATAACGTAAAAATAATAATTTGATGAAATATAATTTTCTCAATAACTAAGTTTTGTTCCCACAAGGGTGGTGAAACTCAAGAGCTGTGTAAAAGATGGGGGGAGGGGGGTACTTAGTCACCAAGCAAGTAAAAGGTCTCAGGGTCATCATATCTGATGATGAAGCAGACATTCCAGGGAGGGAACAGCAGGGAGTGAAGAGGTTGCTGCTATCTTCAGGGAAGGGAAGAAACTGCAACACAACATGCTTTCATTCTTACCTGTCTACTTTGGTGAAGGAAGTAACTGCAACACAAAATGCTTTTATTTTACCTGTTTACACTGGTGTCTTTTCTAGTATATGTGTGTGTGTGTGTGTGTGTGTGTGTGTGTGTGTGTGTGTATTTGTGTGTAGAAACAGGGAATTTAAATATGGTTGCCTGATTCTTTTTTGTGGGAGCAGGGGGCAGCATCATAGTTGCCACCCCTAACCCACCACTGAGTACACCCACCCTTTATAGATACCGGAGTATACAACTTAATGCATTTTCTTAAGGGGGTACCTGAGTAGTACAGCTGGGAGCGAGGGAAGTGATTTTTTCTTTTTGTTTTAGTGTAGTTGGGGACAAACTGTGTTTTAGCTGCAGCAACACTAGGAAGGTGCTAATCACTGCTTGGATTACAAGATGATGGTAAGAGAGTTCTTGGGCATTACTGTCTGTGGGGGGATGAGAACAAAGGTGCAGCATCTCAATCTGTAGTAGGTAAAGAAACCTTTAGATAGTACTGTTTTATGCTTCTTTGCAGTGTAGCAGTTGGTAAGGTATTTTAGGTGGGGACTAAACTGTTAAAATAAGAGAAACAAAATATGGATAGTACTGCAGTTTCCAGTTAGTACTGTAGTGGTATTGTCTTATGCTTCATTGCAAGGAGATTTGGTATTGCATTTTTAGTTAGAGTCTGGGCTAGTAGGTAACTTAAGATAGGACTGTATTTTCTACATAGTACTGTTAACATGGGTAGGATAGTGGGCTGCAATGGATGTGGGGCAGCAGTTTGGATGAACATATTGTGGAAGCTAGGAGGGTGTCCAATCTGTCACAGACTGAGGAGACTTGAGGAAGAAGTGCTGTGTCTTGGGAGGGAGTTGGAGAGGTCATCCCCGAGGGAGCATCATGACGATACAACACGGGAGGTACATCGGATCAGGGAAGGGGATGGAGAGGGAGTGTGGCAGCAAAACAAACAAGGGGCCTAGCACTGGAGGGAAGGCTCAAGTCAGGAGGGAGGAACAAAGGCACAGCAATGCAGAGGGGGCAGGTAATAGGTTTGCAGTGCTGGTGACATTAGTGGAGGAGGAAGGGGTGCAGGGTACACAGGAGGGGTCAGGAGAGGGGAAAGGGCGGGGAGTGTACAAGGGACAGTAGCCAGTCTAGGGGGTGGCATTTTTTTTTTTATTTATTTAGTTTTTGTTGACCGGGTAAGTGCACTAGACAAATCCTGCCTATTTTCAGGCACGACCCGGGGGAGGGGGATACAGATGAATGCCAACTGACCTTGAACCAGATTAAGTTGTGGGTAGTATTTTGAGTGAATGAGGGAAATTTGGCCAGGACATCGGGGGAATTCCCCTACTCTTTTCGATAAGTGCCATGGGATCTTTAACATCCACCTGAACTACCACCAATCCAGGCAGATGGGACCTCGGTTTAACGTCTCATCCGAAGGACGGCACCTCAGAAGTGCAACACCCTCTCATGCTGCACTACAGTGTCAGTACTGGGATATTAACCCAAGTGCCAGATGGGAACTGAACCCACCAGCCCTCTGATCTCCCGGCCTCAGAGGCAAGTGTGCTACCTACTGAGCCACTGACACTGCATGGGTGAAGGGGTGAGAGGCACAGTTGGAGGAACGGTCAAAGGGAACAGGGATCTGGGGAGCAGAACAGGGTGGATAGAGGAGATGTCAGGGGCATAGCAACTGTGGCAGTGGAGAATACTGATCAGGGAAGGCGGCAGGGACAGACATGGGGAATCATGTGCATGAGGAGGAGTCAGGCAGGAGATGAACAGGGATAGATGGCGGAATTATATGCTGGAGGAGGAGTCAGGTAGGAGACAAACAGTGACAGTGACAGATGGGAGAATTCTGTGCTGGAAGAGGAGGAGTCAGACAGCAGAGGCACAGAGGAGGGAAAGGAAGCAGATGGAAATATGGGGGGAATACTAGTACTGGGGATTCAATATTAAGGGGAGTAAAGGGGGTAGCAAGGGGGAAAGACATAGTCATATAAGGGTGGAGGCCATACCAGGGATGACAGCTGAAAGAGTAGGACAGGTCCTAAAATATGCTAGAAGGGGAAGGGAGTAACCTAATTTAATTCTACATCTGAAACACAGAAACGCCAACTTTAATGGCAGATTAGGATCACCTGGCCTCTCCCAGTCTGCCCATTTCCCTACCTACTGGATAAGCTGCAGACCTAGTTAACCAACAGCCTACTTCCTCCTGCCACTCACCAGAATTACCTTATGTTTGTCCCATGCATTCTTGAATTCTCCCACTGTTCTTACCCCAAAACCTCCTCAGGAAGGATATTCCATACATTCACCACCTTCTCTGGGAAAAAAATACTTCCTCACATTGCCCCTGAGCCTTCTCCCCATCTTCAGATTACACCCCCTTGTTCTTGCACATCTCTTTTTCTGAAATATACTACCGTCTTGGACCTTGTTGATTCCCTTGAAGGTCTCTGTCATGTCTACCCCTCCTTCCTTTCCTCTAGGATATACATATTAAGCTCCTTTAGTCCCTCCTCGTATAGCTTATGGTGAAGACCCTGCACCATTTTAGTTGCCCTCCTCTGGCCTGCCTCCTTCCTGTTGATGTCCTTGTGGAAATGGGGTATCCAGAACTGCACACAGAACTCCAGATGGGGTCTCACCAACTGTCTGTACAGAGGGATAACAACTTCTTGTTTTCTACTGGTGATGCCTCTCCCTATGCATCCCAGTATCCCCTAGTCCTCTGTATTGCCTTCTCACATTGTTTGCCTACTTTTGGGTAATCTGATATGACTACCCCCAGGTCCTTTTCCATTTTAGTTGTCGCTAGTACCACAACCCCCATTGTGTATTCTTCCCCTGGGTTTTTGTTTCCCAGACATATTACTTAGCACTTCTTTGCATTGAATCTAAGCTGCCATATTTTTGACCATTCCTGTAACCTTGCCAAGTCCCTTCTCATCCTTTCTACCACCTCTTGTGTATCAACCCTGTTGCAGATCTTTGTGTCATCTGCAAAGAGGCATACTTTTCCTCCCAGTCCCTCTGCAGTGTCACTTGTAAAGACATTAAAGAGGACCAGTCCCAGTACTGAACCCTGCGTTACTCTACAAGTAACCCCCCTTTCTTCAGCGTGGACTCAGTTTACTCTTACCTTCTGTGTCCTGTTGTCCAGACAATTTTTTACCCAGGCTACCACCCTAGGACCCACTCCCAGGCTAGTTAATTTGTGTATTAATCTTTTGTGTGGGACTGTGTCAAATGCCTTGCTAAAGTCTAGGTAGGCCATGTCCACAGCCCCTCCCTGTCTTCTACTTTGGTCACCCAGTCAAGGAAATCGATTAGATTCATCTGACATGACCTCCCAGCTGTGAACCTATGCTGCCTTGGGTCCTGTGCCCCATTGGCCTTTAGGTACTCAACAAATCTTTCCTTCAGAAGTGATTCCATCACTTTCCCTACCACAGAGGTCAGACTGACAAGTCTGTAGTTTTCTGCCTCTGTCTTGCTCCCACTTTTGTGAAGGGGAATCACATCTGCCTTCCTCCAGTCCTCAGGTACCACATCATCCTCCCATGATTTGTTAAAAAGGGTAGTCAGTGGTGTCACTAGTTCTCCCCTTAATTCTTTTAGAATTCTGGGGTGAATCCCAGCAGGGCCCATTGCTTTGTCCACCTTCAGTTTTAGGAGTCCTTTCAGAACCCTTTCTTCTGTGAAAGGACTGGGATTGAGCCCCCTATCCAGAGTGCTTCTGTTAATTGGATTAGGTATCTCTCCCTGCTCCTCTTTTGTGAATACTGAGCAGAAGTACTTATTCAGTATCCCTGATTTTTCACTGTCGCTCTCTGCCCACCCACCGTCCATTCTATTCAGCCTCACTATCCCTCCCTTTGTCTTTCTATGCTCCCTGATGTACCTATAACATGTTTTATCCCCCTTCTTAACTGAGTTGGCTATCTTTTCTTCAGTTTGGGCCTTTGCAATTCTGACTTTCCCCCCTCTTCCTTCAGCCTTAACTGGTACAGTTATCTGTCCTGCTCCTTTTGCGTTTCCTTATACTTCTAAATGCTATCTTTTTCTCCCCAGCCTTCCCTGCCACCTCTTTTGAGAACCATAGTGGCTTTTTCATTCATTTTGATTTGTTTATTTGCTTCACACAAAGGCTTGTTGCCTCTGTGATGGCAGTTTTGATGTTTCCCCATTGTTGCTCCACTCCTCTTTCTTGTCTGCTTGATAGTGCCATTCTAAGGCACTCTCCCATCTTACCAAAGTCAGCCCTCCTGAAGTCCAGTACCCTCACTTTTGTATGGCTTGACTCTGTAGCTGAGTTTATCATGAACCACCCTGTTTGGTGGTCACTTCTTCCCAGATGGCTAACCACTTCTAGATCTGAGATCCTCCCACTGTCTCCATTTGCGAGTATGAAGTCTAAGATTGCTCCCTCATGAGTGGGTTCCAAAACAAGCTGTCTAAGGCTTGTCCCCTGTAGGGCATCGAGAATGGCCTGCTCTGGGATGTGGCTGCAGCAAAGGTGCTCTAGTAAACATCTGGCATATTCAGATCCCCCATCAACATTATCTCCCCTTTCTCTGCTATCCTAAGGATGCCTTCTATCATATACTTGTCCATTCCCTCCCCCTGAGATGGGGGTCTGTATATAACCCCTGTGCAGTCTGTGGTGCCATTTCCAGTCTCTAAGGTGACTGACAGTGCCTCCTTTTCTCCCTCTTTACTCTTTTGTTCCATTGCTTTTATCCCTTCCCTTACATAGAGAGTTACTCCTCTCCCTCTTCTCCCCTCCCTGTCTCTCCTGTAGGTTGTGTACTCTGGTATGTTAACATCCCAGTCATGATTCTCTGTGCACCGTGTTTCTGTGACTGGCATGATATCCAGGCATCCCTCTTCCATCAAGGCTACCAGTTCAGGGAGCTTGTTGCCCAGACTATGGGCATTGGTACTCAACACCCTCCATTTCTTGATGACCTTACTCTTTTGGCCCCTTTTCTGTCCTTATTGCCTTTGCCATTTTCTCCATGTACCCCTGCCCTTCTCCCTATCAATGTCTCTATCTTGGTCTTTACCTCACTTTCTACCCTGATTTTCTTTGGGGGGGCTAGGATTTCCCTACTCCTTTCCAGTGCTTCCCCCCTTGGCTAGTTTAAATGCTTGCCAATGAAGCATTTAAACATATCGCCTAGGATCCTGGTTCCCCTCCTGGACAGATACAGAGCATCGTGCCAGTATAGACCTGTATCACTCCAGGTGGAACCCCAGTCCACAATGAAGCCAAACCCCTGAGCTCTGCACCAGTTTTTCAACCTCTGATTGAATCCCATGGTGTGCAGCACCCTAGCCTCACCCATGCCATAGATAGGCAGCACTTCCAAGAAGGTTACAGTGTGTGCTACTTGTCTAAGGCCCTTCCCTAACTTCATAAACTATTCCTGCACTGCTCTGATCCCTTTCTCAGCCAGGTCATTTGTCCCAAGGTGGACAATGACATTCAGCTCCCTCCTCCATGCAGCTGCTCTGGCGATCCTGAGGATTTGCTCCCTGTCTCTCCAAGCCATGGTGCCAGGCAGGCACCTTACCTCCCTCTCCCCTTCCTTCCCCAGTTCTACCCTTCTAACAGTGAAGTCCCCCACCAGGAGTTGTTTATTTCCCCTGTAGGGTCCCATGCCACCCTCTTGTGGGTCTCCTTTGAGGAGGTTCCCAGCATCCTCCTTGGTCTTCACTGTGGGTGCCTCCATAGAGGAACTACACTTTGCCAGAATGGCATATGAATTGTGGAGAGGTACAACTGAAGGGATGCGCCTGTTCCACTACTCCTCACCTTTCCTTAGCCCACTGTTTTCCAACCGCCTCCTCTTTCTTGGCAACCTCTGAGGCAACGGCAGTGACCCTGGTGATCCCTGGGTGAGAGGAGGTCTCCCAAATCCTGGCCAGCTCAGCTGAGATGAGCAACCACCTCACTCAGCCCAGAGAGGTGCCTGCATATGGGACAACACTGCATCCTCCAGAATGTCTCCCGGAAGACTGCTGCTCCACAGCCACTGCACTGCACCACTCTCATCATGTCTTATTTATGGCCCCATAACTGTTGTTTTGAATACGTATGCTTTCCTCTGTTTAGACAAACACCTAGATAACTGTATAGATAACAATTCACTTCAGCCAACTCAGACAAACACACTGTTTTTTTTGTTTTGTTTTTACCCTAAATTGAAGGCCCCAGTAGTAGAGTTCTAATTCTTTAGTCCCAGAACAGAAGTATAGTTATAACAGCAGCTCCTTCCTCTTGCTGTTCTCTGACAGAAGCTGTCTAGGGCAGTTTCTAAATCTGGCTTTAACATAGCTTCCTTCTAGCTAAGCCACTCCCCGTACTTTACAGCTCTTTCTACACCTAGTTAATTGCACAGATAACAATTCCCTTCAGCCTACTGAGACAAATACCTAGATAACTGCACAGATAACAAGTCACTTCAGCCAACTCAGACAAACAGCACTAACTCTTTTTTGTTTTGTTTTAACCCTAAATTGAAGGTCCCAATAGTAGAGTTCTAGTTCTTTAGTCCCAGAACAGAAGTATAGTTATAACAGCAGCTCCTTCCTCTTGCTGTTCTCTGACAGAAGCTAAGGGTTGGAGGCTCAAGTTGCATAAACCACCAACTATCCTTAAGTTACTTAAACACCTTCTACTTAGGAATACCTTGCTTCTTCTCTGACTATCTGGCAATGTTCACCCCAACCCTAGCCCTGTGCAATAGATGAACTGATATGAAAGCAACCTTGGAGCATTAAAACTGACATCCATTAATATTTATAGCAAGTTGCCCAAATTCAATGATCTCCAAGTTTGGGTAATTCAACACAAGCCAGAAGTGCTATCTCTGGTGGAAACCTGGTTTTCACCAAAGAGTCCTGATACAACATAATATAAGGCTTTATAAGTGACATTGCAGAGGGACTGGAAGGAAATGTATGCCTCTCTGCAGATGACACAAAGATCTGCAACAGGTGTGATACAAAAGGGGGGTGGAAAGGATGAAAAGGGACTTAGCAAGGTTGGAAGAATGGTCAGAATTATGGCAGAGTGGATTCAATGCAAAGAAGTGTAAAGTAATGCACCTGAGAAACAAAAACCCAGGGGAAGAGTACACAATGGGGGGAGTAGTAACAACAACAAAAATGGAAAGGGACCTGGGGTAATAATATCAGATGACCCAAAGGTTAGCAAGCAATGTGAGAAGGCAGTAGAGATGGCTGGGGGATACTGGGATGTATAGGGAGAGACAGCACCAGCAGAAAACAGGAAGTTGTTATTCCTCTGTACAGACATTTAGTGGGACCTCATCTGGAGTACTGCATCCAGTTCTGGAGACCCCATCTCCACAAGGACATATACAGGATAGAGGCAATCCAGAGAAGGGTAACTAAAATGGTGCAGGGTCTGCAACAGAAGCCATATGAGGTGAGATTAAATGAGCTTAATTTATATACCCTTGAGGAAAGGAGGGAGAGGGGAGACATGATAGAAAATTTTTAAGTGAAAATTTTACCTTAAGAGAATCAACAAAGTCCAAGAGGATAGCATCTTTCAGAAAAAGAAATGTGCATGCACAAAGGGACACAATTTGAAGATAGAGGGGGGACAGCTATGGGGCAATGTGAGGAAGTATTTTTTCACAGAGAGTGTGGTGGGCACATGGAATGACCTTCCTGAGGAGGTTGTGGGATCAAAAACAGTGGGGGAATTCAAGAATGCATGGGACAGATATAAGGCAATTCTTCTGGGTGGGTGGGTAGGAAGAAATAGGCTGCTGGTTAACTAGGATCTGCAGCTTACCCAGTAGGTAGAAAAATGAGTAGACTAGGTGGGCCAAGCAGTTCTTATCTGCCATCAACGTCTATGTTTCCAACATTTCTCTTGTTGGCTATACCCTCTTTGGATGTGATCAGCTAGGCAAAACAGGTGGTAGGTGTGCAATTTACCTTCTGAATACACTACAAGGATTTGCTCTCCCCAAATTGGGCACCAGTAAAAATGTTCAGGCCCTTGTTATCAAGAAATTTTTAGGACCTAACAGTAAGCCACTCACTGTAGTCTCATCCTGCATCTCTCTGAGAGACCAAGCAACTGGGTTCAGTTTGGTCATTGAATACTTTACCAGCCTGCCCCCAGTGCAGAAGTGGTGGCACTAGGGGACTTTAATGTAAACTGACTGGTCCTGAAGGTAGATCCTTACCAGGATGCCATAGTCACTATCAATCTAGCCCAATTGACTGATACCCCTACCAGAGTCAGTTACCAGACTGGTACCAGTACTCTGCTGAATTGGATGACCACTAACCACCCTGACAGAATGTCCAACACTGCTGTCCTACCAGACTCGATCAGTGACTACTCCCTTGTTATATTCCACTGGTAAAATACAGCCCCAAAGCTACCTGTTAAAATGGTAGTACATTGTGTACTAAACAAACGGCAGCTTGAACATCTCCAGGCCCATCGTATGCAATGTGACTGGTCACCTATTGTCTCGGCTAAAAATGTGGGCCACGCTCTTGCATACTTCATCTCTAAACTCAGTAGTACCAGTGGCATTTATGTCCCCATCAGAAAATTTAAGATTAATGGTGTAAATAATCTCTGGATCACCCCATCCCTACTCAATTGCATGGCCACCAGGGATAGTGTGTGGCATTACACAAAACCTAGTGGTAAACAGGCTGACATTCAGCTTTGCAAAGTTGCTAGGAACACATGTACTTGTGAAGTCTTTCTGGCCAAAATCTGCCACTTCAAGGAGGAACTTTAACTCCTAGGGTGATGGCAGAACATTTTGGGACAACCTCAAAGACCTCATGGGCAAAACCTGCAAATCCTCATCCTGTACGATGGAAGTAAATAGAAAAACTACCCAGGGCCCCAAGCTCATGACAGGTATGTTCAACACTGCCTTCTCTGACAACAGTGGCATACTTCCCCCTGACTTGTTTGATGCTCCAGCTTTCTAAAGTCATGGTCAGTAGTTTTGGCCTCCATTTCTATTTCAGGAGAATCACCTTGTCTGAAGCCAGAAAATATCTGCAAGAGTACTTAGATAATCTATATTCAGTAGTGACTCCTTGATCCCAAAATACTTAACCTTGACCTCGATGCAGTTCTCACACCACTCACTAAGCTGCTAAATCTGTCACTGTGCCTTGGGCAGTTCCTCCTGCACAGGAAAGCTGATGTGACAACACCCATCCACAAAAGCGATGATCAAGCACAGCACTTAAATTGCATCCCAGTATCAATCCTCCCCCACCTCGACATCCCTGGAGTGCATCATCTCAGTCCAGCTAACCAAGTACCTTGAGAAATACCAAATCCAATGCCCACAACAGCACAGACTTCACAAGACATACAGTACCATCTCAGCATTACTTGGGTACAGAGGCTATATACATACTGAACTTGACCAGGATGACTTAGAGGGATCATCTACATCGACCTGACTAAACCCTTTGACATGCTCAGCCATACCTTACTCCTAGACTCACTCCTCACCTGGGTCTTTCATAAAATACAGTTGGTTGGTTCAGAAGCTACCTTTGCTGCAGATATCAACAAGTACAAATAAGTGACAGTCTCTCTGACAGCCGACAAGTGTGCTCTGGGATCCTGCAAGAGTCAATCCAGGGTCCACTACTTTTTAGTCTTTTCCTTAACAACCACTCCCTAGTCAGCCCCAATAACATAACTCTACATGGATGGCACTGTTATCTTCACCAGTTAGCCTGACCCTCTCCACCTTGGAAAGCAGCTCCAGCTCCACTTTCAGCTGTTGAGGTCTGGTTTACCAAGCATAGACTCCTCATCAATTACAAAGAAAATAGAAGCCATGCTACTCTCAAGCCCACAAAACAGACACAAAACATACCAGCTAACTATTCTAAACAGCCATTGCTCACCACTTGAACAGGTCATCCTTTAAACATCAAGGGATAACCCTAGACAGCCTCTGATCTTACACTGCACACATAGATCATGTTGCTATGGCAGCAAATACCAGGATTGGGCTTCTTTAGAGGCTCAAGCACTGTATGACCCCTGAGGCCCTCCATTTAACTGTCAGCAGGTCAATACTATCCATAATTGACTACAGATTAGTCATTTATGTGGCTACTACTGATTCTACTCTTAAGAATTACCATAGCTCTCAATAAGTCCTGCAGGCTGATTACTGGGGCTAATAGACTTGCCCATACCTTCGACCTGGATGAACAAACTTGCTGGCTGCACCTTAAGGGCAGGATTACATTTCAGACCTGCCTACTAGCAAAACAAAATCTGCCTTGGCCTCTCCTCACTGGTCACCCAAATACCTCTTATCCATGCAACTCACCCACATCTCACTTGTGGCATGTCTAAACAGACCTACCAAGTTGCTTTCTGCCACACCTCACAGGTGCAGCAGTCATTTATGTACACGGCACCTAGTTGGTTCAAAGACTTCCCTTCAGTAATCCTGAATGAGTCAAAGATCAGACCTTTTAAGTACATGCTCTGCCAACACATCACTACACTTAGCAGCTATGACTGCCTCCCCGAAGTGTCTCGCCTTCAAATTGGTATATCTCCTCCTTGCCTCTCCTCCATTCAGTAGCAACCATTGCACCACTTCTATCACTTTTCAACTTCCTCCTGCCCTCACCAAATAACCTCCTATTCTCTTTCCTCACAAGTCATCTTGTTTTCCATCACTACTGCACCCCTTCCTCACCCCCTTTTCCTTCCTTCCTTGCTCTTTTTCTGCTCCTTCACCACTCCCACCTTTGCAACTTCTTACTGCCTTCATGGTCTGCCTCCTTCCTCCCCATCACAAACCCTTTTAATAGTCTTTTCCACCCCAGTCTGTTTCACTCCCCCACCTTGTTTCTTTTTTTATACCCCCCCACACACTCCTGGACAAAGCCATTCTAACTTGGCTGCCTTCATTTACTGCCTGCCTTAACCCATTGCACTGACTGTAGTACTATTTGAGCCAATGTATTACTTTCAGATGACATTTGTTTTAGTCTTCATTCAGATTGATATATTCACAGTTTGTCTGCTCCCTAACATGAAGAACCCCGGATCAAAGATATTGTAATACAAGATATGAATAAAGAAAAAAAATAATGAAAATCTGATTACCATAGGAACATCAAGTCTTAGTAGCTACCAGTGTGGCTAAAGCAGAGCACATTATAAATGGCTAAAAGTGGTATTAAATGATAGATTGTGATTTAAACACCAAGCAGGTACTCACCGTTTTTATAACAATATGTAATGAATGATGCTGACAGATTAATTTCTATACATTTCACTTTCATTTTTTAAATGAATTTATCACCTCACCATAGAGAAGGTATCTCCTGCTTTCCTTCTGCCTGTAGCTACTGATACTAAAGTCCTGCTGTTTACCCCTTTGTTGTTAACCCACTACCTTTAGTTATTTGCCGTACTCCCAGTAGGATAAGTATACACAGGCCAGTGTTTTATCCTACCTGTTTCTGTAGACTCTCTAGCACAGCCTCTTGTAGACTGTGACCAATCTACAGATATGCTGTTGCCTTATATTCGGCATTCAAGACAGCTACAGAACTGGCACTCATGGAGGGCTGTGCATGCATGCTAATGAGCCTCATTATGTGTACGCAATGGCTCTTACAGCATTGCATGCCCAATGATCTGATTAGCATATCATGAATGAATATGGCCCACAAGAGCCCTAGCACCATTCTATTTGGGTTGTACTATTCCTGACAGGCTACTGTGGGCCATACTCAGTCGAGGACTGTCACACACTGCATGTCATGAAGCACTGTGTCAACATGGCTCCATATTCAAACAGTTGAGTTAGCACTCTCCAGTCAGAGTGTAGTAATTGCCCAAATATTCCCCAGAGGTGGCTGTGTAGTAATTGGTGCACAGTGCTCCTATCAGCACAGCACAAATGGCTGACTCTGAATATGGGGCTATAATAACTGCTGACTCCTCATATCAACTCATTTCTGAGGGTTGTAGAAAACTATATCAACCCAGTCAGCCATCAGAACAGGTTGGTACAGCTTTCTGACTAGGTTGATACATCATTCACAGTAGTGTGCTTTATTTTGTAAATAGTACGGTCGTCTTGTAGTTATTTCCTTTGCACCAAATATTACATTTCTTTTTACATACACTTAGTTTGTGATAATATATAAACCTCTTGAGTTTTGCTCTTGAGGTTATAGGTGTGCTGGGCCCAACTTTGAGATATTCAGCCTGAAACGTGCAAATGGGACCATTAGGCATTCAAGGTGCAAAGGGGCCATTTGCATGTCATCATTGCTCCATTTGCATGTCATAATTGCCCAATTTGCATGCTGTTCTCAGGAATGTGTTCAGCAGGATGCACCAGGTAGACTGACCCTCAGTCCTGTGCATGGCACTGAAAGGTACTGTAATGTCCTCACTCCTGTCCCAGTCCTCGTACAAGTAAAAACTAAAAGACCTGTCCCCTTTTCCATAGTATAGTGTCCCCCATACCAAACCCTGTTCAAGTAAAAAATATTGGCCCCACCCCTCTTTTCCGAAGTAGTAGCCCTTCTGCTGTCCTGATCACCGTTCAGGAAAAAAACACCATCACCCTTTTCCGTGGTGTAGTGTCCTCCACCCACTAGACACCACATCCCACCTGATCTGTCCCATCATGTCCATAGGCCAGTGAGTTGGCAGGCAGCACAGCCCTCCACACACCTCCATGGCTCCCTGCAGACTGTGCTTTCAATGAATGATAGCATACTGTAAACAGTACACAATGCAATCCCATTGGTTGCACTATCAAAAAATGAGCTTGCAGTGTGCTCTGTAGGCTGTCATTCACAACTGTGTCCATTCACAAAGTTGTGAATGACAGCTTACAGTACACACTGCAAACCATTGGTTGACAGTGCAACCATTGGGACTGCACTGTGTACTGTTTACCATGAGCTGTCATTCACTGACAGCTCAGTCAGTGGGCAGCCATGAAGGTGTGTGTGGAGGCCTATGTTGCTCGACCACTGGCCCAATGGCCATGATGGGATGAGGAGTGGGTGGGATATGGGTATCTGGGTGGGGTGGTGGGGAACACTACACTATGAAAAAGGGTGATGGGTGTTTTTGTTCTCAGATGGGGATCAAGACAGGAGGAGGGCCACAGCACTATGGAAAAAGAGGGGTAATTTTATTTTTACTTCAATGGGGATCAGGACAGGAGAGGGGCTGCTGCACTATGGGTAGTGGGTAGGGGCAGGGTGCTGCTGTGTAAGGGGTTGGGGTTGGGAGGGGACTAGATTGCCAGGTTAGGCAGGCTGCCATGCTGTTGTCTGCAGTCCTGAAGCCTGCCTGTGGGTGGTCAGACCACTTTGAACTACTTTTTTAGTCTTAACTTTGGGTGGTGCATCCGAATTGCACTGGCAAGTCAGATACTCCGGCCATCTATGCTCTTCAAATATACTGCTTGGGTGCATCTCTTTGAAAATGTTACCCAGTTTGTTTTTCCTGTGTATACTTTAGCCTTTATGTAACTATTTCTGCCAACTGTTAACCTTCTGACTGCTTCTACCCTCCCTGAGATGACCATGAAAATGAGAAGCTGTATCTTATGGGGTATCCCACTTGGAGTAACTTCAAATGTATAAAGAACAAAAATATGACTTTTTCACTCTGACTTTGGTAACTGTCTGCATTTTAAAATGTGATTTTCTTTTTTACTCAGGGGAAATCACATTTTTATAATACAGGTAGTCACCAGAGGCAGTAAGCCATTCAGAATACAGTTGCATTGTGACTAGCTCTGGTGCTTATCTGCATTATAATATGTGATTTTTACTTAGAGGAAACACATTTTTGTAGCATATTTACCAGCACCAGTCAGAATATATTTGCAATGTATTGTGATAGGTTCTGGTGATTTATCTGCATTACAAAAGTGGATTTGTGTTTTGTTATCCAGGGATGGGGTAGCTGCAGTTGGATTATATTCTGTCTGATGTGGGTGGCTATCTGCATTAAAAAATGTGATTTATGTTTCTTATTTGGGGTAGCTGCTGCTGAATTGTATTCTGACTGTCTTTAATGACTAACTGCATTACCAAATGTATTTTTTCCTTAGGGGAGGGGGTAGCTGCAATTGTAATGTGCTCTGTCTGAATTTGGTGACTGACTGCATTAAAAAATTGTTATTTTTATTTTTTTTACTCAGGGAGAGGGTGGCTGCAGGATGATATTTTGCTCAGCCTTGCTCTGTGTCTGGTTTCTATCTGCATTTTGAAAATGTAATTTAATGTTTTTCTCTGGAACTTTTCTATGTTCTGGGTGATTTTCTCAGTCATCTTCTGTCCTGTTTAATTACTGTTTTGGTTAACATACCTCTTCTACCATGTTGTTATTGCCTAATAACATACTTCTTTGTAACCTGGTTTAGACCATTGAGAAGTCAGAACTGGTCAAAACCATTCTATAAATAGTAATAAAAACAATACATTGAAATGTCACACAAAGAAAAACTTATTCCATAGTATTTTAAAATTGGAATGTTTGAAAACTGATTTCTGAGGTTAAATCTCAGAAATGTTACTAGAGCTGTTAAAACAATTAAGGAAAAACAAATGGCATATTTGTTTTTCTTATTGTAGGAGAATGCTAATTAAATATCTATTTCAGTCTGCAGGAAGTTTAAGTGCAATGAGACTTGGAGTCAGCAATCATTGCTTGAAACTAGCCACCTGAGTCACACAACAGAAAAACGTCACCAGTATCCACAGTGCAGGAAGAGTTTCCAAAACCTACATCTTATCCCTCTACAACAACAGACCCATGAAGGAAAGTGGCAGTTTAAATGTAGTAAATATCAGATGAGTTTAACCATGCCAAATATAATTAAATGTACTGATAAAAGTTTAACTGTGCAGCATAAAACTATAACACACCAAATTCACAAGAAACCATATGAATGCACGCAATGTGATAAGTGTTTTACAACCCAGAAAAACTTCAAGAGGCAGCATCAGAAGATTCACTTGGGGGAGAGACCATATAAATGTGCCGAATGCAACACGAGTTTTCGCAGGAAGAGTCATCTGATAACATATCAGAGAATTCATACTGGAAAGAAAAAACAATTGCAAGTCCTTAATTATAGTGGAAAATACAGGGAGCTACTGGAGCAATCACAGGTCGATCAAGCTCTGACCCATGAGTGGCTAAAAAGAGGTGAATTTAGACCACAAGATGAGAGACTAATAATGGCGCCAAGATAGTGGGCTACGACAAGATGGTTCTAAAACCCATAGAAAAAACAGGAGAAACAGACAAGTGCAGGTTCTAGTACAGAATTAGAAACAGTTGAGCATCTCGTGGCTGGATGTGAAGTACTCATGGCAGAAGGCCTGTATACTGAAAGACACAACAATGTCGCAAGATTGATCCACTGGAAACTGTGCAAACACTATAACATACAGGTAGCAGAGAGACACTGGAAACATGAACCACAAAGAATCACAGAGAATGAAGAAGTAATGATCACATGGGATCACCCAATACCAACAGCCAAGAAAGTGGAAGCAAGAAAACCTGGTATTGTAATACAAGAAAAGAGAACAAAGGTAGCATTACTGATTGAAATAGCCACCCCTAGTGACTACAGTGTACTGCGTACAGAGAGACACAAAATCATGAAATACCAAGATATGCAGTCAGACACTAAACTGATGTGGAATAAGGACACACAGATTGTTCCAGTAGTGCTTGGAGTAATGGGACTAATCAAAAAGAACTTTCAGGCACATTTAAATATGCTACCAATACTTGTGACACCTTATGAACTTCAAAAGGAAGCTATTTTGGTGATGTTGCATGTGCTGAGAAGAGCGCCTTCAGCAAACATCAAAGATTAATACGGTACTAATTTCTTGAGTTTTGAATATGCCCTGGCTAAAGAATGGGGTCCATTCTTGCCACAGTATTAGAAATCCCTAAACATTTGGAGACACTAACCCCAAGAGAGAATTCATACTGGAGAGAAAGATAGTGGAGGTGAGAAAACCTGATATTGTAGTACAAGAAAAGAGAACATAGGTAGCATTGCTGATTGAAATAGCCGCCTCTAGTGACTACAGTGTCCTGCGTACAGAGAGACACAAAATCATGAAATACCAAGATATGCAGTCCGGAAACAAACTGATGTGGAATAAGGACACACAAATTGTTCCAGTAGTGCTTGGAGCAATGGGACTAATCAAAAAGAACTTTCAGGCACATTTAAATATGCTACCAATACTTGTAACACCGTATGAACTTCAGACGGAAGCCATTTTTGGGACGTTGCGTGTGCTGAGAAAAGCGCCTTCAGCAAACATCAAAGATTAATACAGTACTGATTTCTTGAGTTTTGAACATGCCCTGGCTAAAGAATGGGGTCCATTCTTGCCACAGTATCAGAAATCCCTAAACATTTGGAGACACTAACCCTGAGAGAAACCATATAAATGTGCTGAATGCAACAAGAGTTTTGGCAACAAGAGTAACCTAACAAGGCACCAGAAAATTCACCCTGGAGACCACTGAGTGTTTACAGAGCTACATAATACATCCCACACTGATAAACTTCATCACAACCACTATGAGAAAGTGGCAAACCACCCTGCAGTTAAACCACAAGAAAGGTCAAATCACCATCCCAAGTATAATCATCCAACAAGGGATATTTCAAGGAGACTCATTGTCACCACTTCTGTTTTGCCTTGCCCTCAGTCCCTTAAGTAGCCCAATCAATAACCTAGGCTATAGATACAGCTTGAACCCCAGAAACAAAAACAATCAACAGCTAGCATCTCACCTTCTGTTTGTAATTGACCTAAAGCTTTATAGTTAATCCAACAAACACCTGAAAGCACAACTACAAATTGTTAAGACCTTCTCTGATGATATATGGATGACATTTGGTCTAGACAAATGTGCCAAAGCAACATTTATAGCAGGAAAGTTAACTCATAAAGAAAACATTTATCTAGTGGAGGGCTGTGACATAAAAGAACTTGAGCAAGAGGGAGTATATAAATACCTGGGAATAGAGGAAGGAGCAACAACACAAAATGAACATATGAGAACAAAAATAAGCAAGGAATATTTCAGAAGGTTGAAGCTTATACTGAAACTGCTCTGAGAACATGCAATAAAGTGCAAGCTATTAACCAACTCGCCCTTCCAGTGATATCATACAGTTTTGGTATGATAGACTGGCCACAGAAGGTGTTGAACCAGCTAGATATAAAGGCAAGAAAACTGCTTCATGCTCACCAGTTAATATATGAAAACCAGTGCATGCCAAGAGTATACATCTCAAAGTCGAAAGGAGGCATGGGCCTCCTTGAGATTGATTACACATACAGATCCACAGTAGTGGGGCTACATACATACCTACTGACATCCTTGGATCCAAACATAGTCAAGGTCCTGCATCATGAAGAAAACAAACCTAAGATGACTTCACTTATCAAATTAGGAAAAGTCTTCAGGAGGTTAAGAGATGGAAGTTAAGCCACTAGTATATAAGAAACCGCCAGTAACAGAAAGTGCAATGAATCAGAAAAAGGAATGTAAGGACAAATACCAACAGAAAAGACAAAAAAACTGGAAAGTTCATAATTATAGTGGAAAATACAAGGAGCTAGTGGAACAACCACAGGTCGATCAAGCTCTGACCCATGAGTGGTTAAAAAGAGGCAAATTTAGGTAACAAGATGAGCGACTGATAATGGCACCCCAAGATAGTGGACTACACACAAAATGATTCACAAAATCCATAGAAAAATAATAAGAAGCAGACAAATGCAGGTTCTGTAGTACAGAATTAGAAACAGTTGCACATCATGGCTGGATGTGAAATACTCATGGCAGAAGGCCTGTATACTGAAATATACAACAAAGTAGCAAGACTGATCCACTCAAAACTATGCAGACACTATAACATGCAGGTAGCAGAGAGACACTGGAAACATGAACCACAAAAAATCACAGAAAATGAAGAAGTAATGATCACATGGGATCACCCAATACCAACAGCCAAGAAAGCAGAAGTGAGAAAACCTGAAACTGTGATGCAAGAAAAAAGAACAAAGGTAATATTGCTGATCGAAATAGTCACCCCTAGTGACTACAGTGTCCTGTGTACAGAGAGAAACAAAATTTTGAAATACCAAGATATGCAATCAGAAACCAAACTGATGAGGAATAAGGATACACAAATTGTTCCAGTAGTGCTTGGAGCAATGGGGCTAATCAAAAAGAACTTTTAGGCACATTTAAATATGCTACCAATACTTGTGACACCTTATGAACTTCAAAAGGGAGCCATCTTTGGGACGTTGCATGTGCTGAGAAGAGCGCTCTCAGCAAACATCTAAGACTAATGGAGTACTAATTTCCTAAGTTTTGAATATGCCTAGGCTTAAGAATGGGGTCCATGCTCATCACAGTATTAAAAATCCCTAAACATTTGGAGACACTAACCCGGAGAGAGAAGCCACAAAGATTAAAGAGATTGTCAGGCTAGCCCAGAGGACTGGAAACCGTTAAGTGGACTTGCATGGACAAACTGGAAATCATGTACTGTTACTACTATGCAACACACCCTGAATTTCCAGTGAGAAGATATACACTGAGACCTCACAATAAACTGTATCAAAGATGAACTGCCAAAGGAAGCCATCTTGTAGACGTTGCATGTGCTGAGAAGAGTGCTC
This sequence comes from Neoceratodus forsteri, assembly GCA_016271365.2. Classification (NCBI taxonomy): domain Eukaryota; kingdom Metazoa; phylum Chordata; order Ceratodontiformes; family Ceratodontidae; genus Neoceratodus; species Neoceratodus forsteri. Next base: position 490,125,615 of record CM057457.1, read on the forward strand.
TCAGCAAACATTAAAGATTAATACAGCTGTGATTTCTTGTATTTTGAATATGCCCTGGCTTAAGAATGGTGTCCATTCTTATAACGGTACCAGAAATCCTTGAACATTTGGAGACACTAACCCCGAGAGAATGACCATATCAATGTACAGTGTAGGAAGGCAGCTGCAAAGGCCAACAAAATGCTGGGTTGTATTGCAAGGGGTATATCTTCAAGGAGGGAGGAGGTGATTCTGCCACCGTACAGGTCATTGGTTAGACCACACCTGGAGTACTGCGTGCAGTACTGGTGTCTGTATCTGCAGAGGGACATTAAGTTACTGGAGGGGGTGCAGCGCAGAGTGACAAAGATGATCAAGGGGCTGGGGGACTTATCATACGAGAGGAGGTTGAAGGAGTTGAACATGTACTCACTGGAGGAGAGGAGACAGGGCAACATGATTGAAACCTTTAAATACATGAAAGGAATAAACAAGACAGGTACAGAGGGGGCTGTTCAAAGTAAGGGAGGGAGGGACACCAGGGGCCATGATATGAGACTGGAGCAAGGAAGTTCAGAAGGAGATGAGAGACACTTTTTATAGAGAGGGTGGTGGCTGGGTGGAATCGCTACCTGCTGAAGTGGTATGCAGTAGAACAGTGGACTGCTTCAAATGAGGATGGGACAGCACAAGGGGAAGGTTAATGAAGGGAAGGGTGGAAGGGAGGGCAGCTGCAGAATAAGGGAACTAGCTGCACATTCGCAACAGACACGATAGACCTCTAGGCCTTTATCTGCTGGCAAATCTCAGTATGTTAGTATGTTCGCATGTGCTGAATGCAACATGAGTTTTGCTCAGAAGAGTAACCTGATAAAACAGGGAATTCACTCTGGAGAGGTCACAAGATGAGAAGTTGATAATGGCAGCCCAAGACAGTGGGCTATGCACACAATGATTCACAAAATCCATAGGAAGAAAAATAGAAAAAACTAATAGGCACCAGTTCTATAGTTCAGAATTAGAAACAGTTGCACATCTTGTAGCTGGATGTGAATTTCTCATGGCAGAAGGCCTGTATACTGAAAGACACAACAACACAGCAAAACTGATCCACTCAAAACTATGCAAACACTATAACATAAAGGTAGCAGGGAAACATGAACCACAAAGAATCACAGAGAATGAAGAAGTAAGGATTACAAGGGATCATCAAATACCAACTGCCAAGAAAGTGGAAGTGAGAAACCAGACATTGTAATAGAAGAAAAAGGACAAAGGTGGTATTGCTGATCAAAATAGCCACCCTTAGTGACTACAGCATCCTACACATAGAAAGATTAAAACTTATTAAATACCGGGATATGCAAACAGAAACCAAACTTGATGTGGAATAAGGACACGTGAATCATTCCAATAGTGCTCATAGCAACAGGGCTAATAAAAAAGAAATATCAGGCATATCTAGATATGCTACTAATATCCATTACACCATATGAACTGCAAAAGGAAGCCATTCTGGGGACATTGTGCATGTTGAGAAGAACACTCTCAGCAAACATCAAAGATCAATACAGATACTTATTTCCTGATTTTCAATATGTCCCGCTTATGAATAGGGTCCATTCTCATCATAACACTAGAATTCCCTGAACATTTGGAGACACTAACTCTGAGAGATACCATATAAATGCATTGAATGTGTCAAGAGTTTTGTCCAGAAGAGTGACCTGATAAAACATCAAAGAGTATACAGTAGTGATTTCCTGATGGTTTTTAAATATGCCCTAACTTAAAGAGCCAGTGTACTGCATGGAATTATGAGTAATTTTCAGATGCAGTCAGCTATCATTTCCAGTATCTAAAGTATTTTTTTTTTATTTTTTGTTTTACTAATAAGAAAATTTTCCACCTGGCAGTACTAGGGTGAAGTTTGGAGCAACACTCTGTCTTCATAGGGGAAACGTCTGTTCTGTTCCTCCCAGTACCTCATCAGAAATGAGACCAAACACCTTGAGGCACCACAATCCTTGTAGCCTGAGCAGTGACTTTCACAAGCTACCAATCAAAATGCAGGAAATTATGACATCACTAATGACCAGGAAGAGCCAGTCCATGCTTCATATGAAAGTGAAACCTGATAGTGAGAAATGGTTCTCATTGGTTACTAGTGATGTTGGTCAGTATGGTTTCAGTATTGATATAGTGGGAGGAACAAAACTGACTTTCTTTTCCCCTCCAGACAGAGTGCTGCTCCACAGATCACCCCAGTACTGCCAGGTTGAAAATGCTCTAATTAGCAAACCTAAAATAATAAATACTTGAGATATAAGAAGTGATAGCTGACTACATCTGAAAGTTACAATTAATTCCATGCAGTTTCCAGGCAGTACACTAGCACTTTAAGAATGGGGTCCATTCTCATCACGTGACTAGAAATCCCTGAACATTTAAATATACTAACACTGAAAGAGAGAGAGACCATATAAATGTGTTGAATGTGACAAAACTTTTATAGCATAGGGTACTCTCAGGATACATCCGTGAATTCACATAGAGTAGAAACTTATACACATACTGAATGTAGAAAGAGTTTTACATCAGAATAGGCTCAAAACACAACTGCCAATTCATTCCGGAGAGTGATCATAGGAATGTGCTGAAAGTGACAAGAGTTTTGGCCATACTAATTATGGGATAAAATATTGAGTTCAAGTGGGGAGAGGTCATATAAATGTGCTGAATACAACAAGAGTTTTATACAACTTTGTAAACGGCAAAACCTCAACAAACTCAATCTAGAGACTATATGAATGTGCTTAATGTGACATGAGCCTTAATGCACAGAAAAAGCTCATACAGCATCAGCCATGTGACATGAGGGAGAGGTCATAGAAATGTACTGAATGTAATAAAAGTTCAGACTCACAGAAACTCCCCATAACAACATCAGCAGTGTCATATGGAACAAAAGTCATATAAATATTCTGAGTATCACAAATTTTAAAACCACAGAGAAGCCTCATAACATATTCACAAACTCATAATGGAAGAGACCATATTGACCACAAGTGACTATAATGTGTTACACATGGCCAGGCACAACAGTCATTAAATACCAGGACTAGCAAATGGAGAGGTGATCTTCTGATGTACCTGTGCAGCATTTTCCTTGTTTGAGTCCCCATCAAACCTCATACAGTATTTGCTTGCATGCATACATAGCTGGATGAGAGGGTGCCTTATGGTGTATGGTCAGCCATCCCATCACCAGCACCTCCAGCAACCCCACCAGGAGCTAGTGGAGAGTAGCACTGTGAGCTCCCTCCCCCCAGGAGAAGAACATCCACAGAGCACTCATTCACACTCCCTGCTGTCCTCTGCTCCATCTTGGACATCTTGGTCTCCCCCAAGAGGGTACTCTTTCATCCTACCTGCCAGCCTCTGCTTCTGATGTCCCAGATGCAGGGTGTGAACCCAGGTTACCATTGTGCCAGAGTGATCCCCAATGCTCAGAGCGACAGCCACTTTAATAATGAAGGAATGGGTAGCTTGAACCCCAGAAATAAAATAATTCTCAAATGACATCCCATCTTTTCTTCACATACAACTTAAAGGTTTATGTCTCATGTGATAAATAAACATCTGAAAGAGCAATTGTAAACTGTTAAATCCTTCTCTGATGACATCAGGCTGACATTTGGATTAGACAAATGTAATGAAGCAATACTCACTAAAGGAATAACAATACATACTGAAAACATCACTATCAAAAAGTCCTGCAACATAAAAGAGCCTGGAGGGGGATATGCAAACACCTGAAAATGGAGAAAGGAGCAGCAATACATCATGAACAAATGAGAGATCAGATCTGCAAGGGATGCTTCAGATGACTGAAGCCTGCTTTGACAGAATGCAATAAAGTGTAAGCTATAAATCAACTTCCCTTCCTGTAATGTCATACATTTTGGTATAAGTGGCTGGCCAAAGAATGAGCTCAACCAATCAGACAGAAAAACAAACGAAAAACTTCTCTATGCTCATCAGTTAATTTAAAAAGTGTATTGTGCCCTTATCAGGTGCAGTTCTGGCTGTCACACCTAAGGAGGACATCCAGCTTCTGGAGAGAGTTCAGAGGAGGTTAACTAGAATGATCTGGGGACTGGGGATAAGATGTATGAGGAGTGTCTGGAGGAGGTTGACCTGTTCTTGTTGGAGGAGATAAGGGACAGGGGAGGCAAGATTGAGGTCTTCAAGTACCTTAAGGGAGTTAATAAGATAAGCCTAGATGGGATCCTTTGGCCAAAGGAGGGAGGAGTCACCAGAGGGCACAGTTAGAAGATTGAGGGTGGAAGGCTTGGGGGGGGGAAGGAGAAGGAGGTACTTCACTGAGAGAGAGGTGGAACTATGGAATGCACTGCCTGTGGAGTTGGTACAGGTAGCTACTTTGGAAAAGTTCAAAAGAGGATGGGATAGGTATATGCAAGGGGTGAAGCAGGGGATGGCTTGCCTGGGGGGGTAGGAACAGGGTATGGGGTAACTAGGAAAGGAGCCAGGTAGATGGCTATGGTACCCAATCAGGGTGCTGAGGCCCGAGCAAACTCAATAGACCATAAGGCCTACTCTGCTGGTATTTTAGTATGTTAGTGTGTATTCCAGTATTAATTGTTTACAAAGTCTGAAGCAGGCATGGGCCTTCCCGAGATTAAGTACACATATAGGCTAATGATTGTAGGGCTACAGGCATATTTATCAACATTCCAGGACTCAAACATAGTCAAAGTCCTGTATCATGAAGATAACAATCCCAAGAGTACTTGCATTACAAAACTAGGAAAGCCTTCAGGACAAAAGAAAGCTTTGAATAACAAAGATCATTAGCAAAGGAAAGACAACTGGAGAGCTCAGACCTGCAGTGGAATACATGTGCTGTTTGTGATAACAGTTGTATAGTGCAGAGTAACCTCTAACAATCAGTGAATTCTCATGGGACAGTAACCATGTAAATGTACTAAATGTGACAAGAGTTTTATAGTGCAGGAACCGCATAACACTTCAGAGAATTCATAGGGGATGAGCTTATGGAGAAGGGAAACTGCATAACACTTCAGTGAATACTCCTGGTTAAAAAAAAATAAAGAATTCACATGGTCAGAGAATTTGCAAATCAGCAGAAGAAAGCTAAAAGGCAAAGGTCAACAGTCATAAAAAATGCATGGATCTGCTACAACAACATCATGTTGACTAAGAACTGAGGCAAGAGTTACAAAAAGAAGAATTCAAGTACCAAGATGAGGTGCTGATACTGGCAGTGGGATACACACAAGATGGTTCCTAAACTGAATAGGAAAATAATAAAGGGTAGGTTTTGTGGTGCAGTTACAGATTGTATCCTATCTCATGGCATGATGTAAGGTACTTCTATATATCAGAAGGTCTTTGTACAAAAGGACCCAAATATATAGCACGACTGTGTACTTGAAACTTACGCAACCATTGTAACATCAAGGTAGAAGGAAAGAACCTGGAAATAGGAACCCAGAAAATAGAGAATAAAGATGCAATGATCACATGATCTGATACTGTGAAGCAAGAGGAGGATGGCAAACTTGATATTGCAATACAAAAAAAATAAACAAAGTTAGTGCCATTACTTGAACTATCCATCATCACTAGTAACTGTGGTGTCTTGCATGTGAAAGACACAAGATCCTCAAATATCAAAACATACAAATTAAAACCAGACTAATGTTGATGAAAGAAACAAACATTCCAACTGCCTTTGGAGTCACAAAACTAATTACAAAGAGAATTGAAGCACATCTGAATAATTTAATAATATCTGACACACTTTGCAAACTACAGAACAAAGCAATTCAAAGAATATTGCATGTATTATGAAGTGTAATACATAGATACATAGACAGTGTAGGCAGATAAGGGCCTATGGCCCACCCAGTCTGACCATTTGAGCTTGTAAGTTCAGTTTATGTTTTCCTAGAAGTCTGTTGCCCCTTACCCCTGACCTCCAGAATTCCTTTATGTCTATCCCATGTGTAATTTTGTCAAATCCTAAAGAGTAATACATTACTTCTATCCTGACTGTTGAACATGCTCTAACGCATGATTGCTGTACATTGCTGTTATAATATCAAATTACCTGAACATTGTAGACATTATCCCTGGGAGAGATCATATAAGAATGTGCTGAACACTACAAGAATCTTACAGAGCAGAGTATTTTCATAGCATATCACACTGGGGAGAAACCACTGAAATGTGAGGAAAGCATCACAGAGGATAAATAAATAAATAAATGTCACTGCCTAATACCTACTCAGTATCAAGTAGATGCCTGAAACAGCTATTGTAATATGAGAATAATGAACATAACACTTCTAAGAAATATCAATATTGCAAACAGAAACAAAACAAATTAAAAAAAAAGAAAAATATTTCCAGTTATGCATGGAGCTAGAAGATTAATAGAAAACACTTTCAGGTACATCTGAATATGCTGTCAGTTACTGGAATACCTTATGAACTACAGAAGGAAGCTATCTGAGGAACATTACAAGCATTAAAAAGAGAGCTTTCATTAAAAATGAGAAATAATTACAATACTAAGTTCTAGATTTTGAAAAAATTAAACAGGCCACGCAAAAGGAATAGGGTCTATTTCTGTCATGGCATTAGAAAACCCTAAACTTTGAAGACATTTCTTATGAGATAGGCTAAAACCACTGGAGGCGAGATACATAGCTTTGTTGGGCATAAAGTACTGATTTGTTAGTAATGCTTGGAGGAGATGGGAGGCTTTGGGAGCACGGATCACCTAAGCAGCCTATGGCTGGAGTTCCAGAGTTGTTACATGTTGCATTGTGGCAGGGTTCGACCTTATCATTGTTTTACTAGCCCTGAACCTAGTGCAAATTGGCCAGGGCTAGTGCAGCTAACCTTCTACTTGTCCGTCTTGACTAGTGCAGGTTTTTCATTGCTGTTAATGAAGCTGAAAAAGTCCCTACTTTAGCAGGCTGTATTCCTTTTGCTAATCTCCCTCAGTGTTCCAGGTGGCCTGGTGCGATTAGCAGCTCATTAAGAACTGCAATTATCTGGTAGTTCAAGGGGGGGATCCAACAAAAGACTCAATGTGAGTCATTATCACTCAATTGTTAGGACATTCAGCTAGCGTGCATGCTGTGATCAAGGGCAGAGTGCTGTTAAGTAGCTTCCAGTTTGCTGAACTTATCTTTGATTTGTCCCACAATATTAAAACCAGTGTGCCTCATTTCCCAACCTTTTGAGTGCCTGTATCCAACACTGCACTAACAGAATGCTATCATATAGACATGGTCTGCCCACTCTATACTTTGTCTGGACACCACTGCAGACTAGGCTGTGATGTGGCCATCCATAGACCCATAGCTGCCATTACTGAGTGGTGTATGGTTCACAGCTCCTCTTAATGGATCACACCAGTCAATGCCATCAATGCAGTACCACCCAGCATGTCATTTCATCCTAAAAACAATGCTTTAGAGCATGTATGGTACAAAGCAAAACCTTAGTAAAATATATAATTTGAAAGGTTAAAATAGTATTCCTAGTATGCACAGATCATCCTATATAGAAAGAGAGGTAGTAAGCATCATGCCTGTATACTGCTCCCCTTTGACTGATAAAGGACTCTGATATAGAAAAATCTGTTTTTGTTAGGGCCAGAGCATATTAAATCAATATTTTTGTGCCTGGTATATGCTCACGAACATATGACATTTGCCAGCAGATAAAGGCCCTAGAGGTCTATCAAGTCTGCTTTCGAGATGTGCCAGCTAGCACCCACTTATTCTGCAGCTGCCCTCCCTTCCACCCTTCCCCTTCATTAACCCTCCCCCTTGTCCTGTCCCATCCTCATTTGAAGCAGTCCACTGTTCTACTGCATACCACTTCAGCAGGTAATGCATTCCACCCAGCCACCACCCTCTCTGTAAAAAAGTGTCTCCTCATCTCCCTCCTGAACCTTCCTTGCTCCAGTCTCATATCTTGGCCCCTGGTGGCCCTCCCCTCCCTTACTTTGAATAGCCCCTCTGTACCTGTCTTGTTTATTCCTTTCATGTATTTAAAGGTTTCAATCATGTCACCCCTGTCTCTCCGCTCCTCCAGTGAGTACATATTCAACTCCTTCAACGTCCTCTCATATGATAAGTCCCCTAGCCCCTTGATCATCTTTGTCACTCTGCGCTGCACCCCCTCCAGTAACTTAATGTCCCTCTTCAGATACGGATGCCAGTACTGCATGCAGTACTCCAGGTGTGGTCTAACTAATGACCTATACAGTGGCAGAAACACCTCCTCCCTCCTCGAGGATATACCCCTACAATACAACCCAGCATTTTGTTGGCCTTTGCAGCTGCCTTCCTACATTTGCCGAGTCGTTCATTGACCTGTAATGAGGCACACCCAGATCCTTCTCCTCCTCTGTCTGGGCTAGCTGCACTCCCCTAGCTGGTAACTCCTCCTTGGGTTCTTCATCCAAAATGCAGCACCTTGCACTTTTGGCATTAAAACCAGTTGCCAGGTGTCTGACCAGGTTTCAAGCTTTGCCAGATCATCCTGCAACCTCTGCCATCCCCCTAGGTCATCCACCACCGCGCCTACCTTGGTATCGTCCATTCAAATAGACTGATCTTGCTCTTGATGTCCCATGATATGTCTGCAATGAATATCCCAAACAACACTGGTCCCAACACCGGAGCCCTGTGGAACACCGCTCGTCACTGCCCTTGGGTGTGAGGCTCCCCACCCACCACCACCCTCTGTTGCCTTCCCTGCAGCCAGTTTCCTACCCATCTCACCAGCTTTGTACCCGCCCCTTGTGCCTACTAACTTCCTTCCCAGCCTTCCATGTGGCACTGGGTAATGCCTTACTGAAGTCCAGATATAGGACATCCACTGCATGGTCCCTGTCCAGTTGCCTAGTTACCCAGTCATAGAACTCGACCAGGTTGGTTTGGCAGGATCTGAATATGGATATGAACAGATATGTCAAAGTTTCTTACATGCCAGCCCCCTGTGTTTGTTTAACTCTCTCCAAAGAAATCCTAGACCTGCCCCTGGCTCACCTCGCAGTGTAAGAAAACTCCCAGAAGTGCAGTTCTGATTAATCACAGAGTGGGGGATGAGAGTATCTTTCTCTGCCTGATTTTGTACATTACCCTGCAGGCCAGGGTGGAACTGTGGTGATGTGCATGGTGATGTTGCCTATTGTGCGTGCAGAGCTAGAACTGCCTGAACATTTGCTATTATGGTATTCTCTGGTTTGACAGGAAGGGGGTGAAGAAAGAGGAAGCAAGGGGCACATGGTAAAAAAACAATGGGGGTACACACTGCATGTGATTGGACTGCAGTCTTTTTTTTTTTTTTTGCTGGGGCAGGAAGCAATGTGGGAGCAGGATAAATATGCAATAATCAGAGTATTTCTGGGCTTGCATTTTTCCTGTATAACCAATCAAAATTTACCATTATTATTGTGGGTTAGTGCAACCATCTGCGGGCTAGTGCAATTTTTATTCAACTTGTCCAGCTGGCTAGTGCAAAAAAGAAGTTTAGGTTGACCCCTGCATTGTGGTAGATTACCCTTCAAGTTTAGTGGTGTACCATAATTTGATTGTGTACTTGCTTGTAAATCTCTGCAAATTTAAAAAAAATCAAAAAAAAAAAAAATCACACAATCTGGCAGTTTATTCTACACTCACCAGGCTGAAACTCCTATACCTCCCAGCCTGAACACCTTCTCCTTCAGGAACATCTCTCCGATGGAAGCCCTAGATGCCCTACTCACTCTGAACCCCTCCAAGGGTAAGTCCCCTGATGGGTTGGACACCAGCCATCTTTGTCGACTTAGCCAAAGCTTTCGACACAGTATCCCACCGCCTGTTGTTATCCTGCCTATCTGAAGCTGGGTTATCTGTGGCTGCCACCAACTGGCTCAGAGCCTACCTCCAAGGCCAAACCCAGTCTGTAAAAATTTCTGATTCCACCTCTCCTCCACTCCCTATTGTCACTGGTGTTCCCCAGGGATCAGTTCTCAGCCCAGTTCTCTTTTCCATCCTACTAAATGACCTGCCATAAACCTGCTCTTCTACCTCAATACATATGTATGCAGATGACTCAGTCCTCTTCTCCTCTGGCCAGACCCACGAGGAGGTTGCATCCAGATTACAGGCTGATTTCAACAAGGTACAGCTCTGGTTTAACTCCCACCAACTCTCCCTCAATGCCAAGAAGACAGTCTCCTTGACCTTCAGAACTAGGCAGAGACTATCCAGACTTACCTCACCCCCGATCTTCCACACCCTTGATAGGACAGTCCTCGAGGATGTGTCCTCCTTTAGGTACCTAGGGGTCTGGCTTGACCGACACCTATTTTTCTCAGCTCACATGGACGCTATCCTGAAAAAACTGTGCCCTAAGCTTGGCGCTGTCTATAGAAATCGCAGTAGTCTCCAGCTACCCATGAGACATGAAATTATGCAGAAAATGATACTACCTACCTTTGCCTATTGCAATATAATCTACAGTTCTGCCCCCAAGTCCACCCTATCCAGACTGGACCCTCTCTTCAATGCTTTCTGCTGTTTTGCCCTTGATACACCCCCCACACCTATCACTGCAAGCTTTTCCATTCACTGGCCCTCCACCCCTTAACAACTAGAGACTACTTCACAGTGCTAAATTTGCTTCTAACTTCAGGCTTGGTTCCCTTCCACCCTACATCGCCTCCTCCCTATCTTCTCCTCCAACCCCCTCTCATGCCCTCAGGTCTGCTGACTCCCAACTATTGAAAATCCCTCACTGTCAGACCTCTGCGGGCCAATCAGCCTTCTCCTACCATCTCCCGAAGCTTTGGAATGACCTGCCGGTCCAAATCTGCCATTTCTCCTCTAGGCATTCTCTATCCTCTGCCATCTTAAACTACTCTGCAGTAAACTGCTCATGCACCTGATCTCCTTCTCCCTAACCCTTGAGCCAATCCTCCCCTCCCCTCTTCCTACTACTACCCTCCATCACTCCCCCTACATCCTGCATGGCCTGACCAGCAGCTTTAGCTACTCAAGCTCTAAATGCTGGCATATATTTCTACCAACCTCCGCACTTACCCCATGCTGCACTTCTGCTTTGTCTCCCTGTCAATTGTATTCCCTTAGTCTGTGACTGTCACTCATGTATAGTTAACACAATCCAGGTCTAAACCTTACTCCTTGTTCTCCCTTTGCTTCTAAACCTTCCCTATACTGTTTCCCTACTTAATGTACCCCCCCTTAAATACAAGGCAGTTTAAAGCCCTGCAAGCAATGTGTAACTCTAATTCGATTCAATGCAACTAATGTAAGTAATGGATGTATGTAATCAATGTATGTAATGTTACTAGGATCTGCAGCTTATCCAGTAGGTAGAGAAATGGGCAGACTGGGTGGGCCAAGTGGTCCTTATCTGCCGTCAAATTCTATGTTTCTGTGTTTCTATGTTTACTCTCAATTCATGACTCCAATGTGTAACTCAATACTGTGAACCATGTACTCACTGCTCTCCTCTGTACCCCCCAGGATCTACCATGAGACGAGCATCGTTTTGCTCAGTGTGCCTTTCCTGGTGAAACATTTCAATAAATAAATAAATAAAATTCCAGTTGCTTACTTACTATAGGTGAAGTGGCCCTTCCTGATGTTCTTCTGCCTCCAGTCAGTGACATTGAGTGTCCCCGGTCCCTATATTTTTTGCAGCTAAAGAGCAACACTTGGTTTGTTAATCAGTTTATTTGGGACCAGACTCCTCAATGATAATTTGTGGGTCAACTTGGACAGCATAGTCTCTTGTCCTCTACCATGCAAGTGATGGGGAGGGGAGGCACAACTGTGATGTGAACACCTCCCCAGTCAGTCAAAACAAGCATTGGTCAACTCCCCATCATATCTCATTGCTTATATATGCTAAAACAGCAGCACTTGATTTGTACATCGAGCGGCTTTTGACCTGGGATTGCACATTTTATTCTCATGACCGTCACAGCTACACTTGGCTTGACGTGCTCCTGGCATTAGCTATGCTAGTAGCTGACCTGGCCTCTGCCCTCCAAAATGCAATAGTTGTCATCACTGACCATTCCCTGATCCACCTCACTCTGGAGATGAGACAGTGCCAGACTTGATTCAGAGTCTGGAGGCTCGACCAGTGCTTCTTCAACAAACTGAGTTAAACAAGTCAGTAGAGAATGATTTCATCACCTTCTTGCCCCATAGCTCAGAGCAAGACACTTTCTGTTCCACTAGAGAAAGGCTGTAAATGCCTGTCTCTGTGCAGTGGCTGCCACCTTCTTATCTCATATGACGAGAATGCACCATCTTGAATTAGCAGCAATGAAGACAAAAAACACAGCATGTGAATGTACCCATAAGAAGAACCACAGTCATAACCTGTATTATTTTATTTCATCATCCAGGTAAGTGCACTGGCATCAGGACACCTATTTCAGGCACAGCCCAAGTACTAAAGAACAGCACATACTAAAACATGCATAATACAGTATAACACAAAGCAATACAATAGTTACAAATAACATCAGTTAGCAATTACTGCAGGTTAAGTGTTGCTAAACATGACAAGAACAAAGCACTTAGATGATTTGTGAATGTTTAGCAATACAGAACATTTGAGTACTGGCACTGGCGTACAGGACTAGGGGGTGTACTGTGCTGTTGGGGTGTAACATCCTTCAGATGAGACTTTAAGGATCAAATGCATAGTTTTATTTTCATATTTTTAATAAAAGCCTGAATTCCTTGTGTCATGATTGGTGTTTTCTGAAAATTTCATGCTGTTTAGTTTTGTGGTTTTCTTTAAATTGGCATTTGTTAATGTGCTCTGCAGTAACTGAAAACAGTGAAACTATTTTTGTCCCTATCAATGAGTGATGATGACATTTTGGTCTAGCCTGCTGCTTGACGAATTAAGTCCCTGACTGATGGAGAAATCACCTTGTCTGTATCACAGCTGCCAGTTCTTTCTAATCAAAACTCTGCATTGTTTTCTGACTATATAACACAGGGTTGTTTAATGGATATATAAAAAATATAATTTTGTTAATTCATAGAAGTAGTTTGTCTTACGAACATATGAAATTTGCCAGCAGATAAAGGCCTAGAGGTCTATCAAGTCTGCTCGAATGTGCAGCTAGCACCCCTTATTCTGCAGCTGCCCCTCCCTTCCACCCTTCCCCTTCATTAACCCTCCCTTGTCCTGTCCCATCCTCGCTTGAGCAGTCCACTGTTCTACTGCATACCACTTCAGCAGGTAAACGCATTCTACCCAGCCACCACCCTCTCTGTAAAAGTGTCTCCTCATCTCCTCCCTGAACCTTCCTGGCTCCAGTCTCATATCATGGCCCTGGTGACCCTCCTCCCTTACTTTGAACAGCCCCTCTGTACCCATCTTGTTTATTCCTTTCATGTATTTAAAGGTTTCAATCATGTCACCCTGTCTCTCTCTCCTCCAGTGAGTACATGTTCAACTCCTTCAACCTCCTCTCGTATGATAAGTCCCCCAGCCCCTTGATCATCTTTGTCGCTCTGCGCTGCACCCCCTCCAGTAACTTAATGTCCCTCTTCAGATACGGATGCCAGTACTGCACGCAATACTCCAGGTGTGGTCTAACTAATGACCTATACAGTAGCAGAATCACCTCCTCCCTCCTCGAGGATATACCCTTGCAATACAACCCAGCATTTTGTTGGTCTTTGCAGCTGCCTTCATACATTGTGCCAGTTGTTCATTGACCCTGTAATGGCACACCCAGATCCTTCTCCTCCTCTGTCTGGGCTAGCTGCACTCCCCTAGCTGGTAACTCCTCCTTGGGTTCTTCATCCCAAAATGCAGCACCTTGCACTTTTGGCATTAAAGCCCAGTTGCCAGGTGTCTGACCAGGTTTCAAGCTTTGCCAGATCATCCTGCAACCCTGCCATCCCCTAGGTCATCCACCATCGCGCCTACCTTGATATCATCTGCAAACAGACTGATCTTGCTCTTGATGTCCCATGATATGTCTGCAATGAATATCCCAAACAACACTGGTCCCAACACCGAGCCCTGTGGAACACCGCTCATCACTGCCCTTGGGTGTGAGAGCTCCCACCCACCACCACCCTCTGTTGTCTTCCTGCAGCCAGTTTCCTACCCATCTCACCAGCTTTGCACCGACCCCTGTGCCTACTAACTTCCTTCCCAGCCTTCCATGTGGCACTGAGTCGAATGCCTTACTGAAGTCCAGATACAGGACATCCACTGCATGGCCCCTGTCCGTTGCCTAGTTACCCAGTCATAGAACTCGATGTAGCCTCCATAAATAGGTTCATGTGGGAACATTTTTTTATGTCAGATTGACAAACAGGTGTCTGCTATGTTCTATTTCATGAACATGTACTGTATGAACTCCCAAATGTCAGTTTTTGAGGGTTTCTGTGTGAAAATACATCAGGTATGTGTATAACTAGAAATATTATATGGCATCCTGATTCTCCTGTTTCCTGCTGAACAGTTGAGGCAGCAGCACTCTGCTACCCCTTTCCCCTGCCCACAAACCCCATCTTCTGCCCCATGTGAGGCTGCCACCACTGCTCACTGTTTTCTCCACACAGTCAGGGCTGCTGCACCCTGCTGCCTCCTGCACAACCAGTTGAGGCTGCTGTACCCTGCTTCCCTCTATCCCCCACCCCCATAGTCTGGGCCAATGTACCCTGCTGACCATAAATGCAGTCCTGTGAACTCTCAGAGCTGTCGCTGGCAAACTACCTGGATACATCTCTGACTGCCTTCCCATCTGCCAGGTAGGGAGCTACCCACTTAGAAACCTTTCTTATACCTCCCTTGTTATTCCCAAGGTCAGAACACGCTTTGGCAAAGCGGCCATGGGTCACAATCTCCCTGTCCACTGGAATAATGTGCAAAAAACCCTAAAAATCATACTACCAGTAAAAATACCCTTATTTAAAAATCTTTTTGCAAGGGCATTTAAGGAAGTCTGCAAATGTTTTCACTAAACTAATCACTTTAGCACCCCCTCCCATCCAAACTCTCACCTTTGTATGAGTCCTCCACTGTGGGAATTGTATATATTGTACCTATGTTATGCTAACTGTATCCCAATGTATATATTGAAAAATCTGTATCTTTCTGCTACACTGTATCTTCAACTGTGTGCTTGTACATACGTCCTTTGCTTGTCTTAATTGTACCATTTACCTGACCCAGGTCCACCTTGCAAATGAGTTGTCTCAACAGTGTTTCACCTGGATAAATAAAGATTGGATTGATTGCCTCCTGCTTCTGTCTCCACAGACAGGGCTGCTGTGCTCTGCTAAGCCCTAGAGTTCCAGGTCCCCTGCCTTCACAGTTGGGGCTGCTGCACCATGCTGCCCTAGTCCACCAGAGGTGAGATATTTGGTGCACCTGCTACTGCACCACATGCACCCTATCCCCAGTCATGGCTGCCATACCCTGATACTCCCCTGCATCCTGCCGCACAGATGAGGCTTCTGCACCATGCTGTCCTTTGTCTCTGACACCACATCCAAGGCTGCTGCACCCTGTGTCTGTCTACACAGTCAAGGCTGCTGTGCTCTAGAGCCCCATGCCTCCACAGTTAGGACTGCTGCACCATGCTGTCACTTGCCATAAGATGAGGCAGGGCATGTGCTGCACCCTGTCCACTGCCTCCACAGTTGGAGCAGTTTTTCCCCATTGCCTCCTGCCAACAGAGTCAGATCCTTTGCTACACCCTGCTGCCCATGTTCCTTCTCCCAAACAGGTATGTCTACTGCACCCTGTCCCACAGTTTGAGCTGCTGTACCCTGATACCTCCCTTGTCTCCTGCTTGAAAGTTAGGGCTACTGCATCCTGCTACCCTCTTCTCCCCACACTATAACACAAGACGAAAGTAGTTTTGTTTTTTTCTTTCAAGCAGTTTTGGCAGTGTAGCAAAGATCTGATTCTGGTGGCAGGAAGGCAGTAGGATGCAACTGCCTGAACTGTAGAGGCAGGGTACAGGGTGCAGCAAATGCCCTGATGCTTATAGCAAATGGCAGTGTGGTGCAGCAGCCCTATCTGCAGAAACATGGGGCACTAAGGCATAGCTGGCCACAACAATATGGACAGTGTAGACAGGAGCAGGGTGCAACAGCCCTGGCTGTGATGACCAGGGACAGAGGACAGCATGGTGTAGAAACCTTCATTGTGAGGCAGAACACAGTGGAGCATCAGGGTACAGCAGCCTGACTGTGACAGGTGTATTGGTACAGTGGCCTCTGCCCATTTGGGGCAATAGAGTGGGTAGTAGGGTGCAGCTAAAGCCCCACCTTTGGTGGCCTGGGCAGCATGATGCAGCAGCCCCAACTCTGGAGGCAGGGCCCTGGGGCTCTAGGGCTTAGCAGAGCACAGCAGCCCTGTCTGTGGAGACAGGAACAGGGGGCAACAGGGTGCATTGACCCTGACTGTGGGGGTGGGGGGCAGAGGGAAGCAGGGTGCAGCAGCCACAAATGAAGGGCAGGAGACAGGGGCATCAGGATGCCATATAGTATTTCTAGTTATACACATACGTGATGTATTTTCATCAGAAAGCCTCAAAGAATTACAATTTGTACGTTTGTACAGTACATATGCTTCAAATAGCACAGTGTGGCAGACACCTATTTGTCAATCTGACATAAAAAATGTTCTCATATGAACCTATTTTTGGGCGCTACATTGAAGACAAACTACTTCTATGAACTAACATTTAGATTTCTTTTATTTCCATTAAACAACCCTATGTTATATAGCCAGAAGACAATGCAGAGTTTTGATCAAAAAGAACTGACAGCTGTGATACAGACAAGCTGATTTCTCAGTCAACCAGGGACTTATAATTGCTGAAGCAGCAGGCTAGACCAAAATGATGTCATCATTCACTGATAGGGACAGAAGCAGCTTCACTGTTTTCAGTTACAAATGTTGATTTAAAGATCATGTGCAAAGCCATTTTAAGTCAAGTCACCAAAACACATAATAAAGCTGAATTCTTTACCACTGTATGCTGTGGTTTGATTTACTTTTTTTTTTTGCCACAATCATGCCATTTTTAATTTTTTGGGAAATTTTTTTATGTTTGTCCCACCCCTCATGCTTGATCTATCCTCTGCTGTCTAAGTATTGCCCCTCCCGCTCTTACGTTATTGCCAAGTTGCGGGACTACTTAAATTGCAATGCGAGTTTCATGCAATGCTACAAGGAGTGGGGATATGTTTTGACCTGCAGCTGGTAAAAGTATAAAAGAGGGGCTTTGCTGATGCAAGAAGGGGATCAGTATACCTTTAAGGGGTACATGTCACTAGCACCTGATCCACGATCCACCTGATCCACGCCATGATCCTTCTACCAGGCCACCTGACCCTCCTCATCCCCATTCTCTTCTCCCTCCTTCCCTTCCTTTCCAACATGCCACCCCCTCTCCTATGCCCCCCTTCCCAAATCTTGCTAAACCTCATTGAGCTCTCCCACCCCTCCAGCCCGGCGTCCACCTCCCCTTTCACCCAAGCATGGATACACTCTGCCACACATCTCAGCCCATTTCTTTTCAACCCATCACTCCCCTGGGTCATTTTTCAACTTATTCCCCTATGCCCAGCTCATACACGCCATCAATCTAAGAGACAACCGCTCACTACCTAACTCTTGCTCTCCTGCTTCTTGCAGCAGGTGACATCCACCCTAACCCCAGCCCCAATACTAACCCCCCATGCCCCTCTCCAACATCGGCCTCTTCTTCACCTCACTCTGGGGACCTTCTCCCATGTGGTCTGCAACTCCTGCACCTAAATATAAGAAGCCTTGTCCACAAGCTTGACTCCTTCAGGTTCTTGTCATCCACTACGCTCCAGATATCCTCACCCTGTCTGAAACCTGGCTTAACAAAAACATCACGACTCCTCTGTTGCTTCGGCTACACTATGGCCCTGGGATAGAGCCTCTAAAGGTGCAGAATAGCTATCTACGTAAACTCTGGACTTGCACTATTCAGTGGTCCACCAAGTATGAACCAAAGTCCTTGAAGTAATACTAATTCAGCTTGTCCTTCCCTTCTCGCTGCCAATCTACATTGCTGGGATATACTGCCGACCTGGTACACCAGCTACTGCTATCACCGACCTCCTCAAGCAAATCTCCTGCCTAACCACAACAGGGGAACTCTACATTATGGGTGATCTTAACCACAATTGGCTAGCTCCTGCCCTCAACAAAACCAGGACTGAAATTTCCACCCTAAACCTCTCACAAATCATTACTGAGCCCCCCCGGCTTAACCTAAAATCTGGTAACCACTCACTCATCAACTGGGTCCTTACCACCCCCCCCACTGGGTCAAACAAGCTGGTATTCTTCCCGACTCCCTCATCAACCACCACGTAACCTTCTTAGTGCGTAAAATCCACCGCCCAAAATCCCCCATTAAATTTGTAGTCCAACGTTCCTATAAATTCCTCAATCTAGCCGCTGTATTAGATGACCTTGCGTTAGCAAACTGGGATCCTGCCCTCCTATGATCTCCATTGATGATGCCTTCTACACTTTAAAACACATTCCTCAGTGTCTGGAACACACGCCCACTGCGTCATACAAAAGTCGAGGAAACCACCTACCTCAGGATCACCCAAGAACTGATTGCATGTCAAATCACACAGGACAAAAGCCTGAAAACGACAAATCCTCACGCCTCCCACAACACCTCTCCACATACTGCATCCTCCGTAACAAGTGCACCACAGCCACTCGTCTTGCAACAACAGAGTACTTCAGCAGCTCCCTCCAGTCAAACCTAAATAAACCCTCAAAATTCTGGAAGGTCATTCCTCCCTTTTCACCCCACCGGCTGCCAATCCCACTCCAATGCTGAATGTTAACTCTTTCCTATCAGAGCTCACAGCAGTCACCACTGAGTTCAATGTGCGCTTCTTCACTTGTGCTGCCACCCTCCTCTCTTCCCTGCCCAACACTACACCTCTCGCACCACCTGCAGACATAAAGACCCAGACTAGGCCTCACTCTTTTTCCTTTAAAGACATCTCTGCAACTGAGGCCCTAGATGCATTACTTTCTCTCAACCCTTCAAAAGGCAAATCCCCAGATGGATTAGACCCTAAACTTCTATACCTCTCTGCCCCTGCTATAGCAACTCCGCTTGCCAAACTCCTAAACCAATCCTTTGCTGTCAGCTGCATCCCCCATGCATGGAAGCAGGCCATTGTCATCCCTTTGCCAAAAGGAGGTGCCCCTACCTCCCCCTCTAACTGCCACCCTATCTCCCTCCTCCCAGCCCTAGCAAAACTACAAGAGCACCTTGTGCTCACCCAACTTACCTCCTTCCTCACTGACTCCAAATTCTTCACGCCATTCCAGTCTGGCTTCAGGAAGGGACACTCCACCACCTCCTCCCTGATAAGGCTTACAGACACTATCCTGACAGGCATGGACAGTGGACTGATCACCTCAGCCGTTTTTGTCAACCTTGCAAAAGCCTCTGACACCATCTCCCACCCTATATTGCTCTCGAGTCTCACTGAATCGGGCCTCTCTGTCGCAGCCACAAACTGGTTCAGATCATACCTCTCTGATAGAACTCAGTCCGTTACAGTCTCAAATGTGATCTCCACCCCCCTTCCCTTAACTACCGGTGTCCCACAGGGATTGGTTCCTGGTCCCATTCTGTTCTCTATATTCCTAAATGACCTGCCACTCATCTGCTTTACTTTCTCAATCCACATGTATGCAGATGATACTGTACTCTACTACTTGGGCTCTGCCCCTGATGTGGTACAATCAAACCTCCAAGCTGACTTCAACAAGGTACAGCAATGGTTTAGCTCACACCAGCTCTCCCTAAATGCAAAAAAAACTGTCACTATGACCTTCGGCACACGACAACGCCTGGCCAGACTCCCCTCCCTTCCCTACTTCACCACCCTGGATGGCCAAAATCTTGAAGATGTCTTCTCGTTCCGTTACTTGGGGGTCTGGCTTGACAGCCATCTCTCCTTCTCTAACCATATTGATGCTATCTCAAAAAAACTACACCCCACGCTCAGTGCACTATACAGGAACTGCAGCAGCCTCCCTCCCCGAGTCCGATGTGAACTGGTCCTGAAGATGATACTGCCCTACATCAACTACTGTGACATTGTATATAGTACAGCCCCTAAGTCCACCCTATCTAAACTGGACACACTTTATAATGCCTTCTGCTGTTTTGCTATCGATGCCTCTCCCCTCACCCATCACTGCAACCTCTACCGAGCCTTGGCACTACCATCCCTCGAAAACTGCCGCATCTCTCACTGTGCTAAATTTGTCTCCTACCTATGGCTTGGGTCCATCCCCTCCTACCTTGCCACCATGCTCACAGATGCCCCACCCCCTCCCATCATCTTAGATCCAGTGACTCCTGCCAACTTTCAGTCCCTAGGCAGAAGACCTCTGCCGGTCAAGCTGCCTTCTCACACCAGCTACCCAAGCTCTGGAACACCCTCCCACCACAAATTCAGCACTCCTCCTCCTACTCTCTGTCTACCACCCTCGCAAACTTCCAATTGCTCGTGTCTCTGAACCTGCCATGCCCCACTATCCCTCCCCAATGCCTGACCAGCAGCCTTAGCCTTGCTACAGAAGCTGGCATATATATCCCCAATCTTGCACTTATGTCCTGGGCCTATTTTGCCCTATGTACTGTGTATAACTGTGATAATATGCTCCTCTGTTGCTTACAGCATTTACTACTGTCTAATTTATCTTGTCTGCTGTTCTTGTCACAAAATTATTTGATACTATAATATCCTAAGCATTCAATGTGCACTGCTTGTATATTCATGCAATTGTGTATCCTTATGCTGCTTTTATTTGCTTCTGTTAACTGTTCACTTGATAACCTCGTGTTATCATATCCATGTACCCCCAGGTCACACTGGGAGACGAGCATCTTGTTGCTCAGTGAGCCTTTCCTGGTGAAACAATTGCAATAAATAAATAAAATAAAGTGGAGGGAAATGATAAATGTTGGCCAAGGACAAAGAAAGGATGAGAATGGATGAGGAAACTGTTCTAGTATCATGGAATATAACGGGGTTTGCTAGCCCAATTAAGAGGAAAAAGGTGCTCACATCTTTGAAGAGTTGTCATACTTAGGTGGCATTGCTGCAGGAGATGCACCTCATGACTGAATAGCACTGGAAGCTGGTGGGAGGGCTTGGTGGGTGCCTGTTGGGTGGCTTCCTGTAACTCCTATAAAAGGGGTGGCAGTATTGCTGCACAAGAATGTGCCATTTATAATGGAAAGAGTGGTGGCTGATCCTATTCTGCATGGGTAACCAGTCACATATGCAAATGTGTATGCTCCATCCACCTTTGAAGTACAATATTATGGTGACTCACTTGATATCTTGGTTAGGGAACAGTTTCCAAACTTGTGCATGGGGGGATCAACTGTATCATGGAGCCCAGCCTGGATCATTCCATGGGGGTGGGTAGACATGCTGGAGGCTGCAACAAAGAAAGGAGGGGTAGTCGATTTCAACCTGGTGGATGCGTGAAGGCTGGCAAATCTGGGGGTGAAGGAATATACTTTCTTTCAAACCCACATGACTCTTGGTCAGGCTGAACTACATATTGCACAAGAGGTAATTATAGAATCAAAGATGTGTCCCATGGCACCACATGTGTGTTTGATCATGGCACAGGGTAAAATGACACTGTTCAGTGGGGGATGGACAGTCTTTGGGTGGCAGTTCCGCACATACCTGCTGACATCACAGAAGTTCAAAGTATCTTAAGGAGCAATCAAATGTGTATAAGATGGCCCCATCTAAAATAGTATATTGGGAGGTGGGGTGAGCATATATGCGAGGCATGATCATCAATCAGGTAGCAAGTTTTAAGAAACAGAGAAGGGTCCGACATTAGACCCTGGAGGAGCAACTGAAGGAGGTGGAAAAGAAAATGGTGGCATCCCAAATGGAAGAATTACGGGGGAATTGATGGCACTTAGGGGAGCCCTAAATCTTTTACTAACAGGGGAAGCTAGCACCTCAATATTCTATGCAAGCCAGAGACTGTATGAATGGGGTAATAGGCTGAGCGCTATTCTAGTAAGACTGGCCAGAGGTTTCAGGGGCAGCTCTGTCAACACCTATGCACAATGGGTATGGCCAGGCTAAGACCTCCACTGAAAAGATTAGGGAGGAGTTTGCTGCATTTTCTAGGTGTTTATATAAGGCCACATGTTAAGGGATGGAGCAGCTGGTAAGTGAGCTGCTGGATAAATTATAGATTCCCAAGCTGTCAGATGAGCAGATGGAGAGTCTGAGAGGAAGGTGATAGAGAGGGAGGGAGGTGAGGTTGGCAATCCTCAAATGAAAGAAAGGCTGGAGGAGCCCACACGGATTTGTTATGGAATATTACAAAAGAATTGGGATGGAGCTGGCAGGATCCTTGGAAGAATATGATTGGGGGTGGTGGACAAAGGACGGATCCCAGCAGCTTGCTTGCAGGCCATGATATGTGTGGTACCCAAGCCAGGTAAAGACACCACTAACTATGCGTTGTACAGGCTCATTTCTCTCCTAAACTGCAATGTAAAAATATTTGCTAAAGTACTGGCACGAAGATTGGATCAGTTGGTGCCACTATTGGTACACCTGGACCAGACAGGCTTTATTCAGGGTTGTTTCTCATATCATAATACGAGGGACTCTTGAATGTTATCCATTGATCTACCTAATCTAATCTATTATGAATCATATGTTGATATCTAAACATTAATTCTGAAGTCCTCTTTCATGTTAGCTACCCATCATTCTGTGTTATGCCTAAAGTTCTTGTATGTTACTTTGACTCTTCCTGTTGCTGCTGATTGTATGTACCTTGTAATCCTCCCGGGTCACACCTGAAAATAGGCACTTGGTTGTCTAGTGTGCTTACCCGGTAAACAAAAGCAAATAAATAAATTGTGGGTCCCGCCATCCTGGCCAAGTGGTGGCACTGTCCATGGATGCCGAGAAGGCATTTGACAGAATTGGACAAGCATATTTGTTTGAGGTACTGGAGAGATTTGGGCTTGGGGAAGACTATATTAAACTAGTGAATCTGCTCTACACAGCACCTGATGTGCAGGTATTAGTGCATGGGGAAGATCCGATACCTTTGAGCTACATCAGAGAAAAGACAGGGTGTCCTCTGTCACCACTACTCCTGTTTGCACTGGGCACTGAAGCACTAGTTTTGCACATATGGGCAGAACCGAGAATTAAAGGAATAGGAGAATAAGGGAAGGGTATCATAAAATTACATTACTGTATATGCAGATGATCTCTTGCTGTATGTGAAAGAACCTGACACATCAATACCAGCATTAGTAGGGGGTGACAAAATTTGCAGCTTTTCAGGATACAAATTAAACTTGTCTAAGTCAGAAATACTCTGTCTCCCAGGAGGTGGGAGAACACCAAAAACCAAAGAGGGAGTTCAAGGAAGTGCAGGAGAGCCTCACATATCTTGGCATCAGGAAAGAAGAAATCTGACTGATCTCTACAGGTTGCACTGCCCCTCTGATTTGTGAGATCTGGGGAGATATGGAGAGATAGTGAGCAATGCCATTTCATGGATGGGGAGGATAAATCTATTGAAAATGAGTGTCCTGCCACGCCTCCTATATCAGATGCAAATGCTACCCATAGGGCTCACAAAGGGAGACCTGAAAGAGATGGAGAAGGAATTAAATAGGTTTATATGGCAGAACTGGAGACCAAGAATGAGCCTGACGAGATTGAAGGGAAGTGCGGCAAAGGGAGGACTAAGGTTCACAGATCTCAAGGGGTATTACTTAGCAATACAAGGGAGGTACATCCAAGACTGGGTACACAGAGGAAGCAAAGAGAGTTGGGTACATTTAGAAGAGAGGGTGACACCAGAGAGCCTGTCAGCCTACTTAGACCCAGGAGGGAGAAGGTCATATTGACACCTCCAGCAAAAGAATCCACTAGTGGAATGGACGTTCGAGGCCTGGAAGCAGATGAAAAGATGGAGGCAGGAGAAAGGAAAAAAACTTGGCTCATCCCAGTGGTGAGGAACCTGCCCTTCTTGCCAGGACTGGAGGAAGCAAGGTTTCAGATGTGGGAGAAAGGAGAAGTAAGTTGCATGCAAGACTTGTATAATGGAACAGGGATCTGGACATTAGAGGAGTTAAGTGGAGCAGTTTGGTATTCCTATGTTACATTGGTATAGATACCTGCAGGTAAGAACATATGGGATGAGCAGAGCTAGGGTAGGGGAGGTGATAGACACCCGATAGGACCTTTAGAGGATATTCTAACAAGGGTCAGAAGCTCACCCAAGGGACTGGTGGCGGGTCTGATATGTCAAGATAGAGACTGGTTCCCAGATCTCACAGGGAGAGTTAGGGCCCTATGGGAAAGGGGCATGAGGATTGCCATTTCTGAAGAGCACTGGGCAACAGCGCTGAGGGTGCATATGGGGCTCCTTATATGCAACAAGCATAAGGAGCCACAGTACAACTTTCTACATAGATTATATTGCCCACCAGTCATGGTAAATAGATTTAATCCTGCCATTTCACCAATATGTGGGAGGTGTAACAGTGTCAGGGGGACCTATATACACTACTTCTGGGATTGTAGAGCATTATGACCATTCTGAACACAGATTGCACAAGAGATAGCCGCTATAATGGGAATACAGGTGGCAGATACAGCTCCATCATTGCTTTTCGGTATGGAAGATGGGGAGAGGAGGGTTGGGATGGATACTCTAGGGTGATATGGACACTACTAATGCTGGATAGACAGTGCATCCAGAACACCTGGGTGTCTCATATACACCCCACAGTACAGCAGTGGAAAGCTTTAGCAGTGCAGAAACGGCCCTTGAAAGATTAACATACCAGCTACAAGGGAGGGAAGAGTTGTTCATGGCAAGTTGGGGCAAGTACATAGACTCATTACTTGGTAGCAGAGGCATCACGGCTTTGACTGGGGATGGTATGACAGCACAAATGCTACTTAGAGGTACCAGGGTGAACAGATCACACTTGAGGGAGAAGCCAAGGGCCATCCACAGGTAAAGGCATGGTGGAAGAAGAGGGAGAGCACCATACGGAGTACAGAGGGACATCCTGAGGAGATATGTAAATGCAGAAGTAAGATGACAGGACACAGTTTGTAAATTTCCCTATAGGTGCACAAGCCCACCTTGAAGAGGACTCTCCAATTAAGCAACCAGTGCAGGGCCTGCAGGACAGGGTTACATTACTGGACCTAGACAGGCCAATCAGCAACCTGGCTACTGTGTTCTGCACAAGCTGCAATCAACGAAGGGTCCCTCCAATGACCCCAAAGTAGAGAAAGTTACAGTAGTTGAGCCTAAAGGTAACAAAGGCATGCACTAGTGTTGGCGGGTCTTCGGGCAAAACGAGAGGCTTGATCCTGGCAATATTCCGCAAGTGGTAAAAAAACATTTTTTTACAATAAACAACATCTGAGCCTCAAGGGTCAGTCTGCTGTCCAGGATCATGCCTAGATCTTACATGTTCAGGAAAGCCATCAACAGAGCAGACCCTGGGAACAATCCTGTGCTCACTCTGGAGGCATTCCTATCACACTTGCAACTTGGCTCTATCACCAGCACCTCGATCTTATCCAGGTTCAGTCACAACCAGCTGGAGGACATCCAGTCAATTATTTCAGCCAAACAGATGTTTATCACAGTTTCAGTGTTGCATATTCCAGGGGCAAAGGACATATACAGTTGGGTATCATCTGCATAGCAGTGAAAACCCACACTGTATTGTTGATTGATCTCACCAAGGGGTAGCGTGTACACAGAGAATAACATTCCTATCACACTTGCAACCTGGCTCGATCACCAGCATGACCGACCCATGCCAGAACCGAACAGGCACACAGGGTGCAGACGATGGCAGTGGTGGGCTGGCACATGCCACCAAACATGGCCCACAGAAAGCACAGTGCATGGTGCCCTGCAGCCACAACATGCATGCAGTCCACAAACAGATGACCATGGCCAGTGAAGCCTGTGGACAGCAAGACACTGCCAGCCAAGCACGGGCGTAGGAACCATGGGGGGCAGGAGGGCTGGAGCACACCCCACTGCAGCTGTAAGCATGGCAAATGATAGCATGTGTGCCCTACTGATCCTCTGCCACCACAGCCACTATCACCATCTGGCACCCTCACAGCCATGCATGCTGACACTGGCCCACAGCGCCCCCCACCACAGGGCAGAGTGGCCTGACAGCAAGACTCCAGCAGCAGTGTGCAACACTGATGCGCAACACAGCACAGTGCCACAACACCACCGGCCTGAGGCCCGTGGCTGCCATGCCACCAGCACAGTTAATGGCAGACTACAAAAGGAACCACACATAGACAGACACCTCAAAGTAACAAGACACGTACTCATGCAACAGGCCCCTTGTCTCAGGGCTGCTCTTCTGCACCCACTGTGGTATGGCCAGCACCCTCGGGCTGATCCCCTGGCTGTCCTGGGACACCTCTCAGCCCTCTCCAGACATCCTGGGCTGCACGATCCACTCTACAGTGGACAGAGGTAACAGCAGTGTAAGTGCAACACACAGCATGAACTACAAGCAGCACAGCAAGATGCACATCCAACCCCCACACACTGCACACACGGGGCAGACCAGAGACAGTGGCTGAACAAAGGGGACACCCAGACAGAGGGCGGCAAGACCCACGGAGCATGCACCTGGCATACAGGACATGTAGGCACAGTGGCACAGTGGGGCAACAGTGCCAGACGCAGGTGCACAAGACTGCATAGGCTGTCAGTGACCCAGGGACAGCACCCCTGCACCATGGTGTGGTCGGCTGCAGGACAGTGCTGTATCAGGTCCCACCAACAGCAATGTCCCCATCCACCACCCACACCAGTGTCATCCCCATGGATACAGCATGCACCACACTACCACCATGTATGCCATCCCACACCCTGTACCAGAATGCCACCCTAGGTGGCCAACATGTGTGTCCCGACCTGTGCCACATGCTCCTAAACACCATTCACAGTATCACACCTGTGCACACACACACACACACACACACGGTCACACGCACACACTTGCAGTCTGAGAGGCACATGACAGTGGTGAACAATGTGCAATGCCACTTACATGGTACCGGCACAGTGCTCTCATGCACCATGTGCTTGAAGCAATCCAATTGCTGCCGCTGCCTATGGCACATGTCCGTGTAGCAATGCTGACACTTCTCAGCATCGCGGGCTATGCCCCTGCAGTCACTGAGCCTCCGGGCAATGGAGGCCCACACCTGCTGGCATGGGAGGTCACCCTCCCTGATCTCCCCAAAGAGCCCTTTGTGCCTCTGCTTCACTAGCTATACCAGGTTGGCAGTCTCCACCTCCCTCAAGCACCTGTCTCTGTGCACCACAGCACATTGCTACCATTTCCCTGGCATTGCCCAAGCACAGTAGTGCCATGCTATCACATGACCTAGCACAGCACTACCTGGAAGTGGGCCGCCTTCCTGTCATGACCCCATTGGGACCCTAGAGCCACAATGTCATGCATGCATGGGCCACCACTCTGTGTGGGCTAATTGTGGTGCTACTGCGCTAAAATGGAGGTGCTAAGCGCGGCACAGGGACACGGCGCATGTGTGGTGGTGTGCTATGCCACGCAGCACTGCGCTACTGGGACAGCGTGGTGCTGGACACCACATACCCAGAGCTAAGTGGTTTGCCCGGCACTAGTCAGGCCCATTTTCAACCAGCACATGCAAATGAGGGCACTTGTGAATGCATGGTGCAAACACTGTGATTAGCATATCATTATCTGATGATTTGCATGTGTAACAGGCTGGATTTCCTGGCTGGGCTTTAAAAGGGCAAGCAGTGCTCCACCGGTGTTGTGTTGTGGGATTGCAGCACACAGGTGAAGCTGCAGACTACAGACACAATAGAAGGAGCCATGTCACAGGAGGCAGAGCAGTGAGAGGCAGGTCTGTATAGCAGCTGAGGGCCTGGTGGAAGGGCACTGATGCATCACAAGGCTGTGGTGTACACAATGCACACCAGCAGTCCATAACTGTATAGGCCAGGGACAGGTCTGCTGATTGCAGGCCCACAGGCCATCACGGTGCTGCGTAATGGTGCACAATGTCATTGGGCCATCTGTCCAGCTGACTGGTTCGTGTGCTGGGCCTGTGCACCTGCATCAGCCAGTGCCATGTGGGCACCACCTGCACACTGTGGGTGCCAGTCATGGGGCGGAGGGGGTCCCCCACCATGGCCCAGAGGTATGCCTCGCGACAGTGGCTCACCAACATGGGGTCCATGGACCTTTGGTTGCAACCCCTGATGTGGGACGTAGAAGGTTGCAGATCCTCTGATGGTGGTACATGGCTATACCCAAGGAGTCACAGGGTCAGAACCATGTGGATCCCATTGCGACATTGACAGCACCATGTGTTCCGTGTCTGGTAGCCTGCTGTTGCATGCATACCATCCGCAATGTCCACTCCCGGTGTGTGTGGTGCACATGTCCCCTAGGGGGCCGATGGGAGCACGGTACAATGCCAGGTGGTGAGTGTTGGGACTGCCCTCATCACGGGGAACACATGACGGGTATGGGTGCTGGTGGTGCCCACGTGGGTCCAGCATGTGCAGTCTGTACATGGTGTACGCCGTCAGCTGTGCAGTGGCACAGTGCACACAGGGGTGGCCACAGTACACTGTGGCTGCGTGCGCTGTACATGCACATGCTGGCCAGTGCTGTCACCATGCCACTACCTGGTGGGCAGTGTGGCCATTGGGGATGGCATGCACATACTGCTCCGCATGTGTCACGTACCACGCACCTCAGGCCCAGCACAGCTGTCCAGCTCTGCTGTTTGGCGGGGGCACAGGTGGTCCTCCCCTACTGTGTACTCAGCTCAGGGCACCCCAGGCTCTGTGTCCTGCACATGTGGTGTGCACCATGTGCATGGTGGTAGTCGCCAGAGATAGGCACAGCCGCCATGCACATGTGCACAGTTGACACTCATGTGCACACTTGCACTCATGCTGTCACACGCATACACACCTTCACTTGCAGAGTCTCACATGCATAGCCATGGTGTCCCTTCCCACACTGCCGCCACACATCAGGCATCACCCACATCACTGTACCATGGCTGTGTCCTCATCACATATGTGTCCTGTACAACTCACCCATCGCACTGCCCTCACGTGTGCATTCAATGCCACTGTGTTGTGCACAAGCTTTGTTTGATGTCAGCACTGTTGTGGTTGTCTGTACATATTAAACGGTTTACCATTGTACTATGTCTTGTAGCTGTGCTGTCTGTACTCACCCACTGGCCTGTGACAGTGTCCTGATGATGGTAGACCTGTGCTCCAGGGCCCTGCAGACCATGCGAGGATCCCTCCTCTCGAGTTGCTCCACTATCCCCTTGACCACTGGATCTTGGTCTGGGTCACTTTTGGCCTGTCCCTCAGGTTCAGGTGCCTGTACCCCATGGTTCATTGCCATGTTGTGCAGCAAACAACAGGCTAGAAAGATACGGTATACCTTCTGAGGCCTATACTGTAGGGCATCACCTGACATGTCTAGGCATCAGAAGCTCATCTTCAGTATGCCAAACACCCTCTCTATGATGTTTCTGATGGTGGCATGTGCTTCATTGTACATCTCTTTGGCCACTGTGGCCAGCCAGGATACCAGTGTCAGCAGCCATTCGCTGTCGCCTGTTGAGAGATGTGCACCTGTTAGTGATGTTCTGCTGTCTGCCCATTGCTGTCTTGCACCACCTGTGTTGCTCTCCCAAGCCCCTTTCTTGGCTTCCCTGCCTATCCCCACCCATGCTGTGGTATGTGTGTGCCTTGTTTGCTGCTACTCACCGACTAGGTGCCCACTGGGTATCCTGCCCTCCTCGAATGCCTAGCACAGCCAGGACTGGTGCCAGATGAAGGCGGCGTGGGCACTGCCAGGGTACTGCACATAGACATTGCTGATGTGCCCAGTCACTTCACACACCACCTGGCAATTGATGGAGTGATGCCCCTTCCTGTTGACATACACCTCACTGCCATCACCAGGTGGTGCACGGATGGGGACATGGGTGCAGTCAATGGCACCAAATACCACTGGTAGGTGCGCAACTCGATGGAATTGCTGCATGGTTTCTCTGTGCTCTGCTGCTGTGTTGGGGAATACTATGAACTCCCGGCATGTGGCAGGAAATCTTCAAGGAACTGATCAGAAGGCGTGAGGTGGCAGACTGCGATACCCGATGGTGTCCCCGTTGATGTGTTGGAACATCCCTATGGCTAGGAAGCACATTGCTGCTGTCACCTTCTCCTCTACTGTCACGTAGCATGGCTGTGCTGGTGTTAGGTGCAGCTGCTCATGAAGGAGTTCACATATCTGACTCAAAATACCTCTATTCATCCTGTACTGGCCAGTGATGTGCTCATCTGGCAGGGTGGGCCAGTACCACCTGTTTGCAGCATACCGTCTCCTTGGCCTGAGTTGTGGCCCATGTTGGGCCTGCTCCCTCTTCTCCTCTTCCACTACTGCTGCCATCAGTGGCAGCATCCCTGCTATCAGCACAGCAGCCATTTCCACTTCCTGGTGTGGTCACTACCCCTCAGTGGTTTGCCCTGGGTTAAGACCAGCCTTTAATAGGCGGTAGCTAGTACCGCACTACATGTCACACTATGTGTCCTAGCATGGTGCTATGGCTCTGAATATCCCATTGCATGTGTGCAGGCCACCCCTCCACTTTGCTCACTTGCATACATTATCATTTGCCCCATGCTATTATGCGGTTAGTGCGCTAACCAGTCCTTTGAAATCAGCTCGCGCTAGTCCTGCGCTTATTGCCACCCTATTGGTTTGTGCGCTGTGCTCCATTTTGAATATCTGGCCCCAGCTCTTTTTCAGAAATCATACCAACACTTTTTACATCTTTCAGCAACCTATACAGTTCCTTTGTAAACACTGCTAGAGGGTTACCTGTTAGATTTTTTTTTATAATATTGCTCCACATTCAACAATTGCATAACAATCTCTACATATTTCTCCTTATCCTGAATGACGTTTTCCCTATTGTCAGAGGATTGTATCACTGTTTCTTTTGTAGCCATTAACTCATCTAAAGCAGTTTGTTCTATAGTAGTGAGGTTGTTCTTACCCTTATTCCCAGCTTTATTCAATATTACTTCTATTTCTTTATCAACTTTCTTCTCAAATGTATTAATAGCTGGGTTAAAGATATTTAGGCAAAATATAGAGGCTGGTTTCAATTTATTTTTTCTCTCCCCTGAAATGACACCTTCCTAGTAGTCACAGTTCTTATTGGGCTGGATATTCAAAAGGACTGCGCTATGCGCAATAGGGTTGCGCCTGCGCAAGTCCGAGATTGTGCCATTCTGCGATATTCAGCAGGAGGCAGTTGCGCCCCCCAAGTCATGCTGAGCAACAGCGCAATGCTAATGAAGGCATGCTCAACTGGAGGGAGGAACCATGCATAAACTGCACAGCCGATATTCAGCGGGCATGCAGAGTTGTGTAGGCACAACCTACCTGCGCCTGCACAACTTTGAGCCAAAAAAAGGATCAAGTGGGGCCACCACAGGTGAGCTGCTGCATTGCGGGGCGCAGCAGCAGCTGCCACCTGTGGGTGGCCCTCCACTATTCCTGTGCCCCTGCAGCCTGATGGTGAGGCATAATGGTAACCCCCAGCCCAATGCGGGCATAACATACTGTTCCCCGCGGTAGACCGATCATGGGCATAATGAGATTAACCCCCCACTAGCCCGATTGCGGCATAATGTCAACCCCCAAAGACCAATATCCCTGGTGGTCCAGTGGACGCGAAGCCCGATCGCGGGCTTGAAGGAAACCTCCCCACCCCGATAGCCCAATCGCCAGACATGTAAGAAGTCCCTCCCCTCAAAGACCAATATCCCTGGTGGTCAGTGGACGCAAAGCCTGATCACGGACATAAGGTCAAACCAGCCCCCAATGTCCAATATCCCTGCTGATCTCATGGCCCACCACCCCGCTCCCCGATCAGCTGGCAGGTGGCACCCACCCGCCTGCCACCCGCGCGCCTGACTGACAGCTCATTGGACTGCGCCCATTGGTTCAGAGCAAGGCCAGTAGGTGCATTGCTCATACAGGCAGTCCAGATATGTGAATGATTCATTCATTCACATATCTGAACTCCTATTATTATTTATTTAGTTAAACATCAGTTTAGAAACCTTTGAGCCAGAGGCTCATTTACAAAAGTACCTGCGTCACATGGCCTTGTATGGTATGGGCTGCACGCCCATTGGCTCTTACTCTGAACCAATGGGCGTGCAGCCCTACCGAGGCTGTCAGTTGGCGGGCGGTGGGCGGCAGGCAGGTGAGGTGCTGCCGCCCGCGCGACGGGGGAGTGGGGTGGTGGGGCTCCGTGGGTGGGAGGGTGGGGGCCACTAGATCACCAGGGATATTGGACATGGGGTTTGACCTCATGCCTGCGATCGGGCTTGCAGTCCACTGAACCACCAGGGATATTGGTCTTTTGGGGGTTAACGTTATGCCCGCGATCGGGCTGGTTGAGGTGGGGAAGGGTTCCTTCAAGCCTGCAGTCGGGCTTCGGTCCACTGGACCACCAGGAATATTGGTCTTTGGGGGTTGACGTTATGCCCGTGATCGGGCTGCTGCGGGGGGACAGTATGTTATGCCCGTGATCAGGATATGAGGGGTTGTCATTCGTCCGATTGGGCTGCTGGGGGAGGAAAGAATACTGTTCTGCCCGCAATCGGTCTGTGGGGGGTGTCGGTCCCCGATGGCTGCTGCCTGGCAGGGTGGCAGGCGCAAGTTGTCGGGGATCGGAGCACCTGCATGCTAATGGCATGCAAATAGGGTCATAATTAGATGCAAATGGCCCCCCCATGCACCTTGCATAAATTATGGCTCCATTTGCATGTCACCTTTTGAATATCGCAGATTTGTGCATGGCGCAAAGGAACTTGTGCCACCACATCTGAATGCTCCACTCTGACCACTTGTGGTGGCGCAAGTTCCACTGCGCCATGCACAGTGGCTGTGGCCGGGGGGCCATATTCAAAGGAGTTGCTCAATAGCACAACTCCATTGAATATCGCCCCGGCCACACCCCTGCACAACTTTTTTAAGCAGAGCAAGGGCTTGCACCACAGAATGGCACAGTTTGAATATCCAGCCCATTGTTCCCAAAGTTCAATAATTCATTCAGTTCCCCTTCGCTTAATCCATCAAGGAGGTTAGTGCTTGAATCCCCAAGGTCAAACGAAGTGTCACTTCTTATATCAATTCCTTCCTGATGTGCATCTATAGTGCTATTCCTTGTAGACTGACAGAAAATAAATATCTACATTTTATTTTTCTGATGAATCTGAATAAATCTGCACACACACCTGAAATGTATTTATGTTAGGTGTTGGTCTGGATAACAGCTGCTTTTCCAGTACTGAGGTTTGGGCTTCAGTAAGTTCTATTGCAGCAAGATTTACGATCTGTAACTTTTCTTCTTCTGATTTTCTCCCTCAGTGTGCATTTGGGTTCAGCTTCTTTGAACCTATGGCCTCTTTGGTTTTCATTCTCTGTTTGGAGCTTTTTCAAAAACTGTCAGCCATGGATTTGGAAGCTGTTTGCTAATATCTTTTTTCAAATTTCACACTTGACCTGTTTCTCTTCCCCTCTCAACTCTCACTTCTACTTCTTTTCCAGCATAGGATGCAATTATTATCATAGTCAGTTTGATCACTCAGTAACTTTTTTTTGCTTTCTTGCCATTAATTCAGCTTTGCAATTTTTAGCTTCATTTTTAATTTTTTATCAAACTTAATAAACTCAGTGGTATTTTTTTCACATTTTCTTTGACAGTTTTTAGCTCTTCCCTTAATTCAAAGTATTTAATTACATCTTCTGTTGTTTCTCACTGAAGTTGCCATAGCCACTCCAGTTTTCCTCTGCCTTGGATAGTTCTACAGTTTGACCTGGTCATGAAATCCTCTTGGTTAACTCTTTGCATAATCGAAAGTCAATAGTCAGAGGAAGCAATATGAGCATCGCCCGTTTTGAAGTGCTAGACTGTTTCTGCCAATGAACAGCAGTGCTGTGTTCTACAGCGATAAGCAGCACATCCAAATGGCTCCAAAAAGGAAAATGCCATAAACAGCACAGGAGGCAGTGCAGGTATGGACAGTCAGCCCAAACATGGGAACAGTCCCAAAGCTGTGCACTTGAGCAGATATGTGGACAACCAAAATTGAGAAAATGTAATAAGGTTTATTTAGTTCACAGCACAACAGGCGCTTTACTGCAGTGCTTTGGCAAAAGCCTTTGTCAGTGGGTGTGGCTTACACTAAGCTCCATGTCACTTTTTTATAACACGTAAAATAAGATTCAGCTGACAGTAATTTAAACAGATTAACTTAAAAGAGACATTTTTATGTTTTCTTTCTTTAAGATTTTAAGGTTTTTAACAAAAAAAAAAAACATTTGGAAACACCATATCCTTTACATATACTGTATCTTAATATTAGAAATCTAGTACTCTTCTAATAAAACAAAATCATTTTCATTGCAATAATATGTATAATACAGTTTAAAACTTAAAAAGAAAAAAAAGTAACAGAGATATGGCCTTGTTGAGTGATCACCTGGAAATACAACTGGGGTCCACAAATTCACAGGGCATAAATTAAAATAGAGAAGTAGACAAAGGGCAGGCTGTATCTAGCCCTAAAACCAGACTGGAATGGCTCATAGACGTCAAAGGTGAGGTGATCTTCGACCTGTTGCTCCACAGGTTTCTCAAACACCTTGGTTAGAAATGGCAGGTTGGAGAATGGATGGTAATTCACCAGGACATAAGCGTTGAGACATGGTTTCTTCAAGAGGGTCTCACCAGGGCTTCCTTCAGGACCTCTGGGAAGTCTCTCTCTGAATTTGAGCACTGGACAATCCCCGTGAACACTGGACCAAGAGCCCCAGCACATCTTATCAAGACACATGTTGGGGCTGGGTCCAGTTCACAGTATGTGTGCATTAGCTCTGATATCACGTCAACGACCTCGGCCACCTCCACTGGTTTAAACTTCTCCCAGACCAGCAGAGTTCCTCTAGTCCTCCTAGCCCAATCCCTGCAATGCAAATCTTGCCTCACTGTTGGAATCCCCGACCGAACTGAAGCCACTTTGTCAGAGAAGAGCAGAGCAAACTCCTCAAATAAAGTGAGTGAAAACATTTTTTTTGGCTACAGACAGGCAGGATGAAGTAGCCTGTCCACAGCCAAAAAAAGCTGAGATGGTCTGTTTCTCCTGCAGCAATTTCCCTGGACAGGAATTCTGCCTTCTTATAGGTAATTGCCCCTTGGTACCCATCACAATGAGCATGCAGGGCCAGCTTGTTCTCCTCAGACCAGGACATCCACCATCACCTGTCCAGTTCCTGACCCCTGATCTTCATCACCTTGAGATCTCCATCAAACCAAGGGGATCTCAAGTGAGAGGACCTGGGTCATATACGAACCAGTGCGAGGCCATCAAGCACTTCAGAGACCACTTTATTATAGGTGGCTACCGCCTCACTGACACCCAATGCACATGCAGCTGCCACCCTACATGAGTCATTGCCAACAGTTCCTCTGGAGACAGACCCCATAAAGGGTGCTAGATGACCATCTCTGCAGGGGAGAGGCTTTCAGGGGCCCTCAAACATGAATCCCACAATACAATGATCAGACCAACTGACCTGATCAATAGTAAGGCTGCTAACCCCAAGACCCAGCAGAAAAGCCAGCTCAACTGTGAGGCCATGGTGATGTGTTGCAGAGGTAACTACCTGCTCTTGGCCCAGCAGAGACATCTGCTGGAGGAGGTCATAGTCAAAATGCAAGGATACATCATCAATTCAGGCACTGGAGTCCCCCAGGATTAAACACCTTTGGTACTCCAGCACCTGGCAATGACAAAGTCCACAGCCTCCTGCATGAAATCCCCCACTCCAGAGGCTGACAGATAAGGAGGATTCTGCAACCTGCACCTGGACCCCCACGAACAGCCAGACACTAAAAGAACTGGCTGTTCAACCAAGTATATGGTCAAACCCAGGCAGGATCTAAAAACAATGGCCACACCCCGCCCCTGCATTCCCTCCTCAGACAATGCACTACAGAATACCCAGAGGGGAATGGTCACCTCCAGGACTGGCCCAGCATCATCACCCAACCAGGTCTCCATGACGCAAGCCAGGTCGACAGAGGAAATCAAGTCCGCTATAATTGTCTGGTTTCTTATTGACCTGGCATTGCATAGCACTGCCCAAAGAAGATTTGAGGAGGCTGCTGACCCCGTGGCTACCAGTCCACTCAGTCCAGTGGGACCCTTGGGGATGGAAACTAAACACATCTGTCCACTTTCAAGGCTCTGTCTAGTTCCAGGTTGTCTCCTCACACCTAACCACTCTTCCTGCTCTCCTCTTCTATACCCACTGCTCCCTGCCACCATTGTCCCCTATGCCCCTAGTGATCCATGCCTCTCTGCAGTGCCATGCTGCAGTTGAAGAAACTGAGGGTCAGAAAAGGGCAGAGGTCATGTAGCTGGGAGGCAGCATAGATGAGTCACAGAGGCCATAGCTTCGATGCATCCTAGTCTAACCGGAAATCACAGACAAGCTTCAACAAACCTTTGCCTTAAAAGCAAGGAAAGTGCTAACCTATGGGCTGAATTATTTACAGTTTTACCCCACCCAAACACTCATTACCTTCATATAAACCAGATGCACACCTCAAACAGCCAACCCTATCCCAGAACCCACAAAATTCCTACCCAACCAAGTTATACTCCCCCCCCCCAGATCCAACACAAGTTAAAGCAAATAAATATAGGAGAGCTTTGATGAAGTGCAATGCATTGTAATATAAGTCCAATCCACCAAAGGAAAAGAAACAGAAAGCAGTTTGAACAAGAAATAAATTCAAGATCAAAGTACTAACATACTAAAATGCCAGCAGAATAGGCGTAAGGGTCTTTCGTGTCTGCTCGTTTGCTCAGCCCCCACCCTGGGAGCTGACCTTGCTGCCCCCTCACCTTCTCTGGCTTCTCCCTTCCCAGTTCTGGATATTCTGGCTGCATTGGATTTTGCTTCCTGAACCCTTCCCCTGTACCTGTCCCACCCCCTCTTGAACCACTCCACTGTCTCTGCCTCCACCAGCCCCCTGGGCAGTGCATTCCATGGCTCCAACACTCTCTCAGTGAAGTGGCACCTCCTCCTTTCTCCCCTGAATCTTCCCCCCTCCAGCTTCCACCCATGCCCTCTAGTTGCCCCCTCCTCCTTCCTTCAAAGCACCTGACTGCTCCTCCCTATTTACCCCATTCATGTACCTGAAGACCTCTATCATGTCCCCAGTCCCTTCTCTCTTCCAATATGTACATATTTAGCACTTCAAGCCTCTCCCATAGGTCTTGTCCCCCAGGCCCCAAATCATTTGGTTGCCCTCCTCTGGACCTCTCCAGGAGTTTAATATCCTCTTTTAAGTGTGGCCTCCAAAACTGTATGCAGTACTGGAAAGGCCTCACCAAGCAGTTATACACAGAGGGAGTATCACCTCTCCTTCTGGAAGTGTTCCCCTAGCAATGCATCCCAGCATCCTGTTGGCCTTGGCTGCTGCCCTCCTACAAGTCTCAGAGTTGTTCATCTTGACATCCACCACCACCACCCCAGGTCCCTCTCAGCCATCGAGACTTGTAGCATTCCCCCCTCCGGGTGTACACTTGGCCTGGGTTTCTGGCCCCCAGGTGCAGTTGTATTTCCCTGCATTGAACCTCAGCTTCGACTTTCTAGACCATCTTTCCAGAGCCTCCAGGTCCCCCCGTAGGGCCACCCTCCCCTCCCCTCCTCCCCATCCACCACCTCCCCAGTTTTGAGGTAATCCACGAGAGACTCATCTCACTCCTGATACCTGTTCTTATGTCGAGGCGAGGCATTGAAGAGGAGGACCCAGGACAGATTCCCGGTGGGACCCCACTAATGACCCTCCTTGGGGATGAGACTATCCCGCCAACTACGACCCTTTGGGTCCAGTCCTGGAGTAAACTGCCTATCCATCTGATCATCTGGTTCCCAACCCCCATTTCTCCCAGCTTATCCAACAGGGCCTCATGAGGAACAGAGTCAAATGCCTTGCTGAAGTCTAGAAAGAGGACATCCACTGGTCTACCCAGGTCCAAGGCACTTATCACCCAGCATAGAACTCCACAAGGTTTGTCTGACACGATTTCCCTGGGATGAATCCATGCTGCCTATCGTCCTGGCACCCTGACTTTTCCAGGTCCCCCCTAGCCTCTCCTTGACAATGCCCTCCATCACCTTGCCCACCACCAATGTCAGGCTGACTGGCCTGTGGTTCCCTGCCACCTCCCTTGATCCCCCCTTGTGGATAGGCACTATATGCACCACCTTCCAGTCCTGGGCACCACCTGTCCTCAGAGATGGCAAAAGCTCTGCCAGGGGTTTTTCCAGGACATCCATAAGTTCCTTCCAGCACTCTGGGATGTAATTTATCAGGCACCGGTGCTTTCTCCATCTTAAGGAGCTGAGGCTTCCCTCACTCTCTGTGCTGGATTTCCACCTCCGCTACCTCTTCTCCCTGCTTAGCCTTCCCCTCCTGCCAGTGATGCCTTGCCCTCTCCCAGACCCGCTGACTGGTAAGAGCCCCCCCCTCAGTAGCACTGTCTCCTCCCGTGTATGATGCAGCACCCCCATTTTCTTTGGTGAAAACTGAGGTGAAGTACTCATTTAGTATTCCAGCCTGCTCCCCCTGGTCTTGTGCCCAGCTCTCCTCTGTTTTAATCCAGCTAATCTGCCCCTTCACCCTTCATTTTTCCCCAATGTATCTAAAGAGCCCCTTGTTCTCTCTCCTAATTTCCCTGGCCAGGTTCTGCTCCTTCCTTGCCTTAGCCACCCTTACCACCCTAGTGGCCCTTCTAGCCATCAGCTCGTACTCCCCTTGATCTCTTTCATTCCTTGAGCACTTGAATTTCCTATAGGCTGTCTTCTTTCCCCGCACCACCTCCTGGACCTCCCTGGTCCACCAGCAGGGTTTTTGGGCCCTACGCATTTTCGTCTTACTCTTGCACAGGTGCTGGTAGCATCCTGCACCCCTCTCCTGATGATTTCCCACCTACTGTCAGTGTCCATGTCTGACCCAATCACATCCAAATGCTCCTTAAGGATCCTTCCCATTTCCTTAAACTCTGCCCCCCTGAAGTCAGTTACCTCCATCTTTGTGCAGCCTTCTACCCCTCCTAGGTCTAGGCAGAACCACACCATGGCATGGTCACTCCCCTCCAATGGGTCCCCTACCTCCAGGCCCCCAATCTGGTCACTGTCTGCCAGAACCACATCCAGCCCCCTCGCCTCCCTGGTCGGTTCCCCCACCTGCTGAGTTAGGAATGCATCTTGAAAGACATCCAACAACCTCTGTTCCCTGGCCACTGAGGATGTCATAGTCTCCCAGTCTGTTCCTGGCATGTTCAAGTCCCCCAACACCACCACCCTTCCCCTGCCCAATCTGCAGTGTCTCCCAACATCTGCCACCAGACTCTCCTCCAGCTCCTCCGCCAGCGCAGGGGGTCTATACACCACTCCTATTTTTACTCTCTTGCCCCCCCTTGTTATCAAGGTGACCCAAATCACCTCCACGGTTCCCTCTGCCTCCTCTACTCCCCCTATGCCAATGCAGTTTTTGACTATTATTGCTACCCCTCCTCCCTTCCTCCCCCGTCCTTCCTGAACATAGTGTAACCTTCCAGGTTCAGGTCCCAGTCATGTCCTGCGGTGGCCCAGGTCTCAGTGACTGCTGCCACATCCACTGCTCCCTCAGTTAGCATCACCTGGAGCTCAGGCATTTATTGCCCAAGCTCTTGGCATTTAGCAGGACTACCTTCCACCCTTTCCCTATACTTCCATTTCCCTACTCGTGTTCCATGGGGATTCCATTTCCGCTGGTCTGCACTTTACCAGTCAGCCTTCTCCACATTGGTTCAGCTCCCCAGGGGTGGAGACAGAGTCCTCCTTTATCGGACCCCCTTGACAGTCTTTCTCCTCATCCCTCCCCTTTCACAAGTTTAAACCCCACTTTCACCAATGAACCCCTATTTTCAACTTAAGGATTCCCTCCTCCAAATTGAGATGGAGCCTGTCTCTAGCATACAGCTCTCTTATCCTCCAGGTCTCCCCAATCCCCCATCAACCCATACTCTCTGGCCCCACCACTCCCGAGCCACTAGGTTTGTCTCCTAATCTTCCTTTTGTGTTCCCCACTAGCCCTTGGCACTGCAGGATTTCCAAGAAGGAAATTGTGCATCCTATGTCATGACAGACCCTGGCAAGCCCCTGAACCTTTGCCTGTATCTCTAGCTCTATTTCCCTCAATGTCATTTGTACAGGTGGACCAGTATGTCAGGAACCCCCACAATCCTTTGCCAGCTGATATACCTTGTGCTTGGCCCTGTGCACTGTTAGTCCACGGAAGCATTTGTTTTAACTGGCCAGGCCTTCCTCCCTATCCCATTTGATAACCCTGATCATAGAATCCAACAGGAGCACTCTGACTGCTCCTTTTCCTCCATTCCCTCCTTCCATGTCCCTTATCCTTTCTACTGGCCCCTCACCCAGCTGGTCCTTGTTCCTCCCCTATCTGGGTGCCACATGCTACCCCTCATTTACCCTGGCCACCTCCTCCAATCTATGCCTCTCCTCCTCCCAGGTATTCTTCTGTACCTCACTCCCCCTCACTGTTCACAACTGGTCCTCCTCCCCATCCACTAAACTAGCCTGGCTTGTCCTCCCTTCCTTCCTATCTCCATTTAGTTCCTCCTTGCTTGTCATCCTCCCATGGCCTAAACCCTCAGCTCCCTTTACTGTATCCTCCTTGTACTTCTGTTCCTTCTCCTTGCCCTTTCCTCCCAACTGGTCCCTCTCCTTGCGCTTTCCTCCCTCTTCCCCCTGCTCTGATCCACTGCTCCCCCCATTTTCCTGTATTCCAGGTTCCCCCTGTTCCTCCTGCCCCCACTCCTTTCCATCTCTAACCACCCCTGTCATGGCTACATCACCCCTCATCCTCAAGCAGAAGAAGAGAATTGAAGCAGTTACTGAGTGTAAGGTCCAGATCCACCTCCCCGCCTTGCTTCCTTCTGTCCAGCCCCAGCCATCTGCCTACTTCCCTGAGAATGTTGTCCCTCTGGCCCCTGTGAGTGGGTCCCAGTTACCTGCCTGCTGCGCCCTCTGCCAGGGTCTCTATGTAACCCCAAAGTATTCTTCTGACTCTTTCCTATGCCACCACCCCTAGTGCTTGGTGCAACCCCATGGGAGATCCTGCCCTCTTCCCCAACCATACCTCCCCACTTCCCCCAGCTGTTTCCTAATCCCCACAACCTCCTCCCTAAGCTGTGCCAGCTGGTAGCACACTGGGCAACCACCAAACTTCCAAGCCCAGTCCAGTATCATGGCTGCCCCACCACCCTCCCAAAGATGCCAGCCATAATGATGTGTGATCCCATATCCCTCCAAGTAGGTTTCCTTGGGTGAGCCACCAGGTTCCCCACTAGTCCAAGATACACCCCTACTGACTAATCAGGTC
Source organism: Neoceratodus forsteri (assembly GCA_016271365.2). Taxonomy (NCBI): domain Eukaryota; kingdom Metazoa; phylum Chordata; order Ceratodontiformes; family Ceratodontidae; genus Neoceratodus; species Neoceratodus forsteri. Next base: position 490,167,419 of record CM057457.1, read on the forward strand.
ACCCACTAATCCTAGATACAGTCCCACAGTTAACCGGTTACCCTGTTACTAGGTGCAGTACAACACAGTAAACTTATAAGGGAAGTGAATAACTCCCTAAGTTCCTCTCTTCCAGCTTTTAAATCCAACCCCCAGTGGCTAGAACTACATGAGCTGCACCTGCAGCCTTTTCCTCCAATTGCAGGGCAGGTGTTCCCCTATAAATAAGCAGATCTCTGGGGAGAGAGTGAGGGGTGGGTGGAGGAGGGTGGGATTTAGGCCTACACCCGACACTCTCTCTCTCTCTCGCGAGTGTATCAGCCCTGTGTCTGCCCCTCTAAGCCCCGCAACCAAAGAACCAGCCCCAAGCAAATCCGACCAAACAGGTTTTAAATCAGAAGAAATAGGCCTCCACCAGCGCAGCCTGTTACACAGTGAAACATCCAACAAATGAGCCCACTTACAGCCACCAAACCAGTTTTCAAACTTCCAACGGCCCCAAAAACAATACCCTGCTAGCCCCTTAGAAGCAAGAAAGAAAAGAAACAACCTTCTACCAAGTAGAATCCACAAGAAACCCTGTAAAAACAACAAGCAGCAGCTACTGTACTGGAACACAACTGATCCTGTCCCCTTCTAGTTCCTTCTGAGAGGCCAAGCAACTGACACCACAAACCTGATTCAGCTCTGCCTCCAGTCAGTTAGCTGAGTGAGACCTGGCCAGACCATTAACACCCTTCTCCCACTAAGCACTAACCTTTCCAGCTAGTGAAGTCAGCAAAAAGGAATCAAAGTTCAACTCAAAGCCCCCAAAATATGTTTGCTACCAAAGGAAACAGGTCTCCAATTCAATCAGCTTCACAAACAACACATCAAAATAGGCTTGAAATTAACAGATATGGGTCTCCAATTCAAATAACCAGCCCCAAGCAAATCCAACCAAATAGGTTTTAAATCAGAAGAAATAGGCCTCCACCAGTGCAGCCTGTTACACAGTGAAACATCCAACAAATGAGCCCACTTAAAGCCACCAAACCAGTTTTCAAACTTCCAACAGCCCCAAAAACAATACATTGCTAGCCCCTTAGAAGCAAGAAAGAAAAGAAATAACCTTTTACCAAGTAGAATCCACAAGAAACCCTGTAAAAACAACAAGAAGCAGCTACTGTACTGGAACACAACTGATCCTGTCCCCTTCTAGTTCCTTCTAGTACTAGCACTCAATCCAATCCTGGCAAAGATCCAGTGGAACCAGTTCCAGACTCTCCAGTAAAGGAAGTGAAGGAAATGGCACTCACACCACCATAACCCAGGTGTAACATGATAGACTGCTAGCAGACAATGTTTGAGGGCAGGCTTTGAAGGAGTTTTCCTTGGCACTTCTCTCACAGGTGTCAAATGACAACTTCATAAGATCTTTTAAGCAAACTCTTATCCGGAACCACCAACAGTTTTTATACAGAAGAGTTTTGTTCTAACCAGAAGCTCCTCAAAAGAAATTTCCAGCCAATGCAGTCCAGGGTTGAAAATGCTGAGACAAACTCTGAAGGAAAAAGGGGGGAATCATGGCAAACAGCAGTTCACAGGAGAGCGAGGTCTAAGGAGGGCTGCTCTTCTCTACTCAGGCAGAGCTCCTCTCTGACCCCCTCATGGCTTCAGACTAAGAGTAACTCTGGCACTGGGCAATGAGGTGGTTAAGCAGATGGAGTTTTCCCAGGGGCAGTAGAGCTCTCACCTTCACACCCTGATGGTTACCCTGCCACTCAACACTACACAGTTTGTCCTGCTCCTGTTTCAGTCTAAGATTGAAAAGACAGCCCTGACCTTCAACTTCTTCTTCTCCTTTCTCTTCCAGACATTAAAGATGTTTAAAAGTCTGCTCAAGAGAAATTCCACCACAGTCAGCAATTCTGCAATGGCTCCTGAACTCCTTGGTCCACAGAATGGTAAAGGAAAAATCAAAGTCCGCTCCTGATCAAAAATTAGATCAGTCACAGTGCAGTGCACCAAAACACTTTCACCTAAGTGCCCCTATCCTATTTAAAAATGAAACACCACACTCCTGTTATTTCTCACTACTTTAGCCCTACCTACTGCTTCAAGCCCTACAAAACTGGGCTAAAAATGTAGGTTATTAAAATAAAATAAACAAAACTAGCTCTCACAAGAAACATCGGGAAGTGGTAAATGCTGCAGATAATGGAGGGTCTGTAGTACTGCAATACGTTGGAATATTGGCAGACTGGATGGACTGCATGGTTCTCATCTGCTGTTAACATCTATGTTTTTAATTTATCAGGTTGTGTTAGACACCATGATACACTTACATCATAGATGCATGTCAAATGTTCAGTGTATGCCCACAAGAGCAGAGAAGTTACAAATATCCACAATTTTTAAAATTTTCACAAAATTTGGCAATTATTGACAGTAATATTTTGAACCCCTGTAACCTAAAAATCTCTAATTCAGTTCTCTCAATATTTAGATGATTCTATTACCATCACAGAAAGGTTATCAGTGCTAATTTAACATGTCTAGCTCCAAAGGTGCCTGAATTATATACAGATAATTTTTTGTTTCATGAAATTTCCTATGAAAAATAAAATAGCAGAACTTTAAGCGCACATAATTTTGGAATGATGCATCCTAATGCTGTGAACTTTGGCACACTGTTAGAATACCTATAACCAAGTAATCATGCCAAACTTAATATATCTGCCCCATTAGAAGCAGAGGTATGTGCAGATAAATGTTTTCATGACATTTTCACAAAAAATAAATTGACAGGTTTTAAGCACCTATTATTTTGAGACAATTCATCCTAATGTCATGAGATTTGGCACATCATTAGAACACTTATTTTTAATTTATTTATTAATTATTCACAAACAACCTTTGAGTAGAAGCTATTTTACAAAGGTTCCACATCAGAGATAAAAAGAAATAGTTGAAAATACATAATATACAGCACATAATAAAGAAACAGTTCACTGAGGTGCAGCAATAACAATTAACATAGGGAGATAGTTAAGGTGACATTGATCCTTGGCAGTGAGGAGAGTAGACAAGTTCAAGTGAGAACCAGGGGCAGGTGGGAGGCAGGGGCGTAACTACAAGGGTGCAGGGGGTACAGTCACACCCAGGCCCATGAGGTTTGAAGGGCCCAAATCATAATTTTGATATCTATTCAAAACCAGGGAGGCCCTATAACATACCCCTGCACCCAGACCCTCTGAGAATTTGCTACGCTACTGGTGGGAGGGGAAAGGTTAGAAGTCTGGTAGAAAGCTTTGTCAAAAAAGAAAGTGGGGAGTGGGAGGTGAAACAGTGGGGAAGGTTGGAGAAAGCATGATGGTAGGTGGCAACAGAAAGGGGTAGGGGGCCAACAGTGATGGGTCATTGCAAGAAGTTCGGGGGGAGGAAGAGGAGGATGTATGAGATGTGGTCTGTGAGAAAGAGAGGGGTAGAGGTGAGGGGAAAGGTTAGCAGTCTGATAGAAAGACATTGTCAGAACAGAAACATGGGGGGTTGGAAGTGGAAACAGTAAGGAAGGTTGAAGAAAGCCTGAGCATTGGTGACAAAAGAAGGGGGAGGGGCCAAAAGTGATGGGTGATTACAAAAAGCTAAGAGGGGAAGGGAGGGAGAGGAGGGGATCTGGAATGTATGAGGTGTGGTCTGCAGGGACTGGTAAGGAGGTGGGGGACTGTGGTGGGCATGCAGGGAGGAGGAAGTGAGGTTAAGGGGTGGACAATATAGGCTGCTTAGAATGAAAATTGAGGGGTGGACAATACAGGCAAGTGCAGAGCCATCTTTGAGGAGTGTTCATGGGGCAAGAGCCATCTTAAGTGCCACTAGGACAGTCACAAGTGTTCCTGGAGAGGAGTTGTTTTTTTAAGTTCAGACTTAAAGGCTAGTGGATCCTTATACGACTTCCAGGCACTCATTGAGCCATTGAGGGGCTCTATATGTGAAGGCCCACTGCCCATGTGCAGTTCTGTGGAAAGGGAGAACAAGCGCACCCAATGCCTTATTCTTGGTTCCTTACTTTTGGGACTGCTTGGCAGAGGAGGTCAGAGATGCAGAAGGTGCGGAGCCCAGAAGTGCCTTTTTGACAAGTAGTCAGTTTGGAATTTTATTTTATGCTCCAGTGACAGCCAGTTCACCTGGCAGTATAGAGAGCAGGTGTGGAAGAGTCAGTCAGAACCAATGGCAAGTCTACACTTGTTCAGTGCTGTTGCCACCGGCTGCAGAGCAGTATTCGTGGCTGATCCATAAGCCCCCAGCCCATAGTCAATGATGGATAAGATCGAGCTAGTGACAGAGAGATGGAGGGCATTTGGAGTGATCTGGACTTATCAATGAGTCATGCCACATGTAAGATCTCTGGATAAATAGACTGCTGCAGGATATGCAGATAAAGATTTTCATGAAATTTCCCACAAAAAATAAAACAGGCTTTCATCATCCATAATTTTGATACAATACATCCTAATTTCATGATGTTTGTAACATCACTAAAAGTCCTCCAGGAAAGTAAGCATGCCAAATTGCAGAGCTCTAGCACAACAGATGACTGAGTAATGACCACATTACAATTTAAATTCCTAAATTTCTGAGAATTTTATTAAATTTCATTGACATTCTATGATTTCTGAATTTTCTCATTCTGCACAACTCTGTTGTGTAACATTCTTGTTACACTGAGCACATTTTACTGTTTCTCCTCCATGTGTACTGGCTGATATTTTATCAGGTTACTCTTCTGGGCAAGCTATTGTTACACTGGGCACACTATTGCTACAGTGAGCACATTTTGTATGGTTTCTGCCTCATGTGAACCGTTGATGTACTGTTAGGTTCCCTTATGTACAAACCTCTTGTTACATTCAGCACATTTATATGGTTTCTCCCAAGATTAGTGTCTCCAAGTGTTCAGAGATTTAAAATACCATGATAAGAAGAGACCCCATCCTTAAGCCAGGGCATATTTAAAACATCAGGAAATCAGCACTGTATTAGTTTTTGTTGTTTGCTGTGAGCGTTCTTCTCAGCATGCACATTGTTCCCAAGATGGCTTCCTTTTGAAATTCCTAAGGTGTCACGTATATTGGTAGCATATTTAAATGTGCCTGAAAGTTCTTTTTGATTAGTCCCATTGCACCAAGCATTACTGGAATGATTTGTGTATCCTTATTCCTCATCAGTTTGGTTACTGATTGCATATCTTGGTATTTCATGATTTTGTCTCTCTCTGTGCACAGGACACTGTAGTCACTAGGGTTGTTATGTCAATCAGTAGTTGTACCTTTGTTCTTTTTTCTTGTATTACAATATCTGGTTTTCTTGCTTACACTTTCTTGGCAGTTGGTATTGGGTGATCCCATATGACCATTATTTCTTCATTCTCTGTGATTCTTTGTGGTTCATGTTTCCAGTGTTTCTCTGCTACCTGTATGTTACAGTGTCTGCACAGTTTCTAGTGATTCAGTCTCGATATGTTGTTGTCTCTTTCGGTATACAGGCCATGAGTACTTCACATCCAGCCCTTAGATGCACAACTGTTTCTAATTCTGTACTACAGAACCCGCATGTGTCCATTTCTTCTATGGATTTTGTGAACCATCTTGTGCATAATCCACTATCTTGGGCTGCCATTATCAATTTCTCATCTTATGATTTAAATTCACCTCTTTTTAACAACTCAAGAGTCAGGGCCTGATTGACCTGTGGTTGTTCCTGTAGTGCTCTGTATTTTCCACTGTAATTATGGACTTTCCAGTTCTTTCTTTTCTGTTGGTCTTTGTCGTTATGTTCCTATTTCTGATTCTTTGCACTTTCTTCCATTGGCTGTTCCTTATCTACTAGAGGATTAACATAATATCTGCTACCCTCCTGAAGGCTTCTCCTAATTTGATGAGTGAAGTCATTTTAGGCTTGCTTTCTTCAAGATGCAGGACCTTGACTATGTTTGGGTGCAAGGATGTCAGTAGCAATGTGAACCCGCTGATGTTTCATGAGGTTGCACTTTTGAGTAAAACTCTTGTGACATTCAGCACATTTATAAGGTTTTTCCCCCATGTGAACTCTTTGATGTTGCATGAGGTTACCCTTTTGTGTAAAACTCTTGTGACATTCAGCACATTTATAAGGTTTCTCCCCAATGTGAATCCTTTGATGTTGCATGAGGTTACTCTTTTGTGTAAAACTCTTGTGACATTCAGAACATGTATATGGTCTCTCTCCCGTGTGAACCCGCTGATGCTGCATAAGGCTAGTCTTTTGTGTAAAACTCTTGTGACAGTCAGCACATTTATATGGTCTCTCTACCATGTGAACCTGCTGATGCTGCATTAGGCAACTCTGGTTTGTAAAACCCTTGTTACATTCAGCACATTTATATGCTTTCTCTCCTGTGTGCCCTAGCTGATGTCGTACAAGGTTATCCTTTTGTTTAAAACTCTTGTAACATCCTGTACATTTATAGGGTTTCTCCCCCATGTGAACCCGCTGATGTTTCATAAGGATAGCCTTTTGTGTAAAGCACTTGTGACACTCATCACATTTATATGGTCTCTCCCCCGTGTGAACCCGCTGATGCATTATGAGATGACTCTGTTTTGTAAAACCCTTGTTACATTCAGCACATTTATAGGGTTTCTCCCCCGTGTGAACTAGCTGATGTTTCATGAGACTACTCTTTTGTGTAAAATGTTTTTGACATTCTGCACATTTATATGGTTTCTCTCCCGTATGAACCCATTGATGCTGCATTAGACATCTCTTGCTTGTAAAACCCTTGTTACATTCAGCACATTTATAGGCTTCTCCCTGTGTGAACTAGTTGATGGTGCATAAAGCTACTCTTTTGTGTAAAATGTTTGTGACATTCAGCACATTTATATAGCTTCTCTCCTTGTGAATCCACTGATGTTGCATGAGATATCTCTGGTTTGTAAAACCCTTGTTACATTCTGCACATTTATAGGGTTTCTCCCGTGTGAACTAGTTGATGTTGTATGAGGTCATGCTTTTCATTAAAACTCTTGTGACATTCAGCACATTTATAGGGTTTCTCCTCTGCAGGAACCCGCTGATGTTTCATGAGGTTACTCTTGTGTGTAAAACGTTTTGACATTCAGCACATTTATAGGGTTTCTCCTGTGTGAACCCACTGATGTTGCATGAGACATCTCTGATTTGTAAAACCCTTGTTACATTCAGCACATTTATAGGGTTTCTCCCCCGTGTGAATTTGCTGGTGGTACATAAGGCTAGTTTTTTGTGTAAAACTCTTGTGACATTCAGCAATTTATATGGTTTCTCCTGTGTGAATTAACTGATGTTGTACAAGGTTATCCTGTTGTTTAAAACTCTTGTGACATTCAGCACATTTATAGGTTTCTCCCCACATGAACCCACTGGTGTTTCATGAGGTTACTCCTTTGTTTAAAACTCTTGTGACATTCAGCACATTTATATGGTCTCTCTCCGTGTGAACACGCTGATGTTGTATGAGTGTACTCCTTTGTTTAAAACCCTTGTTACATTCAGCACATTTATATGATTTCTCCCTTGTGAACCTGCTGATGTTTTATCAGGTTTGTCTTCTTAGCAAACCTCTTATTACATTCAGCACATTCATATAGCTTTTCCCACATTAACTTTCTGGTTTATTCTCAGATTACTCTTTTGGCAAAGCTCTTGTTACATTCCATACTGATTTTCTCCTCTGTGTGAATTTGGTGATATTTTGTGAGGTTTATCTGTGCTGCAATACTCTTGTTACATTCAGCATATTTATATGTCCTTGTTTCTTCATGAATCTGGTGTACAGAAATAAGATGACGGTCATGGTAACTCTCCCATACTGAGGATACTGATACAGTGTCTCTGTTTTGTGACACAACTGGTATTTTGCAGGTGATGACTGTTCTCTCAGCTTTCATTGCACCCAATGATCCTGCTGACTAAAAACAGATATTTTATTAACACCAAGGAAATAAATACCATACATGTTTTCTTAATCTTTCTTTGAGCTACAAGAACTATCTCAAGATTTAAACACAGGAATGTGGTTTATAAAACATTCCCATTTTAAACTAGCTTGGATTAACGAATCTTACGGTAACATTTCAATTTCTTCTTTCTATTGATCATACTTAAATAATACACCTGACAAATTCTGCCTCCTCATTTGTTGGAATCTAGTCCCAGGCAGTACCAAAACATGGCAGGAGGGTAATGGTGACCAAAAGCAGTAACTGAAAGTGGAAGAGTATCATGAAAATTAAACTGAACCACATAAGTCCTCCTCCCCACGTGAAAAACGCAAAGTTTCATTTTCAAAATGTAGGCAGCAGCTAGAGTCTGATGGAATCATATACAACTGTAGTTACCTCCTAAGTAAAAAACAAAGTTTAGCTTGAAAAAATGCTAACTGTAGCCTGACAGCATTTTATATGCATACTAGGTCCCCTTTCCCTGAGTAAAAAAAAACAGGTTTAAATTACAACTCCAATGGTTGCCCCAGTGTACACCTTTTTATAAAGCAGACAGTATTTTGCCAGAGTAAAATACAACTCCAGTTAACCCCCAAGTAAAGACCAAGTTTACATTTTTTAAATTCAGTAAGTGGTCAGACTTACAATAACATTAAACCCTTAAATCACTGCCTCTATGTAACCCCCTTGTTACCCGGGGTTACTAGAATCCCAGTAAGACCTAGTGGTAGGCAGGGAAGGTAGCTTGTGAAACTCCAGTTAAATGGATTTCACACTGTCTCACTCTGTTCTCAGTCTCAGCTGAGACTGAGGGATGACATCACCATAGAACTGTTGTAGCTGCATGAGCCACAATGGAATCTGCAGCAGGGAGTTGGAATAGAATGTTGGGAGGTTTGAACAGTAGTCTGTAGGTCAGTTGTAGTTTGGAGCTTGCTGAGAGAGGAGCACAGCAGCTCTGTGTAGGCTCGTGGAGCCTCAGCCCTGACATAAGGCTACATTCTGGGAAAAAAGGTATGTGTTTCCATCAAAAGAGAGACACAGAAACAGTTTTAAAGTGGTGGAGACTGATGGTTCTACAGTGCCCCATCCCTCAGGGATGGGGCAGAAAGGGTTTCCTGCATATTCCAGGGGCAATCCCTGGTTTTCTACTAGTGGAGAAGCTGCCTTATTTGTTCAAGAACTTTTGGGAAACAAGAAGATTTGTGAATCACCTGTGGGGCACCTGTAACCGGAGGGTGAGTTTCTGCTCTTTCTAAAGGGCCTATGTTTTTCACCCTGGGACTTGTGTGATAGTGGGAATTGGACTACTGAAGTAGTGGGAGGCCTAGAGTAATAGGCTTAGCCAAAAGTAAAAGTATGTTCAAGTCCAGCACTTAAGGGAAGTCAAGACATGTAGAGGAGATGTGACATACGTCTACCCAGTAATCTACATTGCCAAGCTTTCAGAAAAGAGTTGTTTAGTTTCCAGAGAAATGGGCAGGTATGGATTGTGGGAGCTGGAGGTAGGAGACCCTCCATCTTTAGTGACCAGGTCCACCGCTATGGACTTGCTCTGTGGATTTTTACTTTGTCTCATGCACTTGGCCAGTGATGTGGAAAGTACCCAGATGTGGGACTGGAAGGAAAATTCTCAGGAGTCAAAGGCTCTAAGGTGGTTTGGGGAGCTATAATAGGAAAACTGGTTCATTTCTCAAATGAACCATGGATCAAGGGGCCAGTAGGGAAAACCCAGTAGGTTACAAGTCAGGCTGTGTACCCAAAGCTGCGCAAGTCCGGGCTGTGTCTGGTGGGTTCAGAGCCTGAGGGCTGGAAATAGTGAAGAAGTGTTCTGTTGTCTCTAATCTGCATTACCAGGAATGTAGCACCATGGGGGTCCATCTATGCTTTGTTTGTTCAGCTTGGATGTGAATAAAAACCACACTGTAGAATCCCATTCCTGGTTCTGGACATTACAGTTATTGCTTCCTGTGTTCTGATTTACTTGGGGCCCCTGTGTGAGTAGCCAAACCTAGACCCTGTGCCGAAGTAACCTTATCCTCCTAACCCAGTCCCCACCAGGTACTGCTGTCAGTTTCAACAGCATGCCACCTGTCATTTGCAAAGGCAGGGGTCCAGGGGTTACATCTAAATCAAGGAAAGCCCTTAGGTCTGGCGAGCCCTCCAGCTTGCACTTGCTCTTGTTCCTTATGTTTAAAGAGATAGGGCAGGATTCACAAAGAAATTCACTCAGTGCATCTCGGTTGCACCACTGCAAATGAGATATGCTGAGCCCAAACTGTGGTATTCTACAGAAGATGCACTGAAGATGCTCCCGCACATCCTCTTTGAATACCACAGTTGCACCCATCTTGAGATGCATTGGTACATCCCACTGGTCGTGTTGGGAAACTGAAGGGGGCAGCGATCTCCAGATGTGTTGTGACAAGGTTGGTATTCACAGCCCCAGACATGCAAATGGGGCCTTTGACATCATTATGGCCCCATTTCTATGAAGCTTACAAGGATGTGTCCATCAGAATACATCAGGTGCCCTGCAAAGCATGGCAGTGCAAACACAAATACAACACCCCTGATAATCTAGTGGTTCCCCCCACCCAGTCCATATCCCCATAACAAATGCATGTGATTGCATAACTCCCTGGTAGTCTAGTGATCCTTCCCACCCTGCCCGTATTCCCACTAAACAAAACTGCTATCCAGTTACACTCTGGTAGTCTAGTGGAAATCTCCTCCCTGCTCCAACCTGATTGCATTACCATATGCATCCCAAAGTCACGCTGGTGGTCCAGTGGATCCCACACCCATTCAGGCACCTCCACCACACCTCACTCTCATCCCAGCAAGTGCAGAAGGTCAGTAGGCAGTGCAACCCACCCACAATCTACCACAGCTGCCCACCAACTGAGCGGTCAGTGAATGACAGTGAACTGTACTACTGTAAGCCCACTGGTGGACCTTGTCGAACAATGGTTTGTCGTGGTTTACTGTAAACTGTCATTCACAACATCCATGTAATCAAAGACCAGTAGAACCATCTTGGTGACCAATACAGGCAGACCTGAGGAAAAAGACATTCCTTGTTGTAGTACAAAGCTCCAAGTTTGGGGAAAAGTTTGACATGGATGGTATCAATATGGACAGAGAAGTCCAGCTTGCTATCTAGCCACACACTGATTTATTTGAAGGTGGGGAAAACTACAAGCAGGGTGCAATCCTGTGTAGTCAATCTGGCTAGGAGATAGAGCCTAGTCAGTTTCTAGCTGCTGCAGAAGGTCATGGGCACTGTTTTCTTGGTGCTGACCTGGAGCTGATTGGTGTGTAACCAGCATAGTACACATAGTACACAGTGGAAGTCTTGCTGGAGCAGAACTTTCCAGCTATGGTTGAGGGCTGGATAAGTAGATGACCGTGTCTTCTACATACATGTATATACATGAGTTGGCACAGGTAAGGAATAGAGAAAGAATGGGCTTGTGGATGGAGTCCTGCAAGGCCCCAATGTGAATAGGGAGGGGCAGGGTACCTCAAACCTATTCTGACTGTTGGTGGACTGTGAAGTAAGAATGGAACCAGTCAACGGGGAAGCTGATAGGCCAGTAGAGGTCAGTTTGATCAGTAGGAGAGGGTGGGGTACAGAGTCGGAGGCTTTGTCCAGGTCAATGAAGACAGCTGTGTTGATGATGCCCTGATCCAGCCAGAAGAGGATGAAGTCAGTGACATGCAGCAAGGAAGAAATTGGTATAGTGCTTCCTAAAAACAGACTGGAAGGGGGAGAGGAAGCTGGGAGGAGAAGAAGTTGGCCAGCCTGGAGTAGACAAGCTTCTCTTGGAGCTTTGCTAGAGAAGGGAGGCAGGAGATGAGCTAGAAGTTATTGTGGGAGAGCCCCCTTTGTGCAGAGGTAGGACCCTGTCAAACTTCCTGGACTGAGGAACAGCAAAGAGGGAGGATAAATTTAGTAGGTGAGTGAGAAGAGAGGGAATGGCTGGTGCAGAGATCAAGAGGAGTTTAGGGTCCAACCCACCTGGTCTGGACTTAGAGAGGTTGAGCAAGGAAACAAGCACTGAAACATAGCAACTGTCAATAGATAAGAACTGCTAGGCTCATTCAGTCCACCTGTAAGCCCTACGCTTGTCTGCAGCCTCTGACCTGATCAGCTCAACAGTTTTTCACCACTCCTTCCAATTTCTACAGTTCTCTTATGCCTGTCCCAGGCATGTTTAAATTCCTCTACTGTGCTCTCTCCCACTGCCTCCTGTGGCAGACTATTGCATTGTCCACCACCATCTCTGTGAAGAAAAGCTTCCTCACATTTTCCTTTAACCTGCACCCTCCAATTTAATATCATGCCCCTCATTCTTGTAGTATATTGGAAGATATCCCCCCTGCACCTTGTTTATGCCCTTAAGGTACTTCAAGCACAGTTTCTCAAGAAGTGATGGGACAGAACTGAATGCCCTTAGCTGAAAGGTGCAGAGATGTAATGGGAGTTCAAGAGAGGGAAGAGGGACCATGGGAGAGAAAGAGGCAAAGCACAGGTGGTGAAACACTCATTGAAGTAAGCAGCAACAGAGGGAGAGTTGGAGACCAGGGAGCCATCCACCAGGCGTAACAGGGGAGCAGATCATAAAGGGGTCAAAAGGGAGTGAATATCCTTCCATAATATGCCTAGGGAGTTAAGATTATTCTAGAGGTCTGATACAAAATAGTAGGCCTGTGTGGCTAAGACTGCTTCTTTGTACAAGAGTTCCTAAGTGTCCTGTAAGACAGTAGGTCAGACTGGGAGTGGGGCAGTTTAAATTGGGCCCATGCCTGGTCTCGGAATTTACACTGATTAACGATGTCAGGTGTAATCCACGGTTGGTGAGAGCTTTGTACGCTGCATTTTTTAAGAAGTGAGGGCATGTTTGTGCTGGACTAGAGTAAATTTGTCATGGAAAAGGGAGAAGGTCACATTAATGTTATGGGCTAAGTAAATGGAGACCAGTCAATTGTATTCAGGTCTTCTAAGAGTGTATTAGTATTTAGTGACTGAAGGGATTTGACCAGCTGTACCTAGGGAAGGAAGGAGGGGGGCCTGACTTTCCTGATACAGAAGGTCATGCAATGGTCACTGAAGTTGTCAGTGACAGTACCCGCAACAATGATATGATGGGGCTGGAAAGACAGTACCCAGTCAAGAAGGATGTGGCTGGTGGAGGAGGGACTGAGCTGAGTGTGTTCGGTAATCATTTGGGAGAGGTTTAGCAACTTAGTCCTGTGTGAAGCAGGCATGGTGGCTGGAGAGAGCCCATTAATACTGAAGTTCCCCAGAAGAAGGAGCACACCAGAGGAAACATGAGAGTACAGCACAGTAAGGAAATCAATCAGGGAAGATGAAGAGATTTTTGGAGATGGTAGAGGGGAAGATGAGTTTGGTGAGAAGGAGATCATGACAGGAAGGCACAGATTCTCTATGAACAATAGAGCAGGATAGGGTCTGAAAGACATAGAGGGTGATACAAACAGACCATTTATCAACTGTCCAGCTGGAAGAGATTGTAATCAGGGAGAGCCAAGGTAGAATAAGGTATCCTTGAGGGGAGCCAAGATTCTGAGATGAACAGGAGGTCAAGTGAATGTTGACAGATCCAGACATTGAGGAGGTCTAGCTTTGGTGGAAGGCTCCTAGAATTGATGTGGAAATTCTAGGTTCTTTAGGAGAGGCAGAGTTGGGATCCACATCACCAGCAAGGAGGAGCTGATGATGAGAAGCAGGAGGGAGGGACATGCATCTCCTGCAGTGGGGGGGTAGATGAGATTTTGGTGGAAGAACTGAAGGTTTAGAGAGGGAGAAAAAACAGGGCAGAAGGGGTGTGGAGGAGGGGATTGTGGGGGCGGAGGAGAAGAGGCATTGAAAAAAGGGGAAGGAGGAGAGGGTGATAGAGGATAGGTTGGGGAAGAAAACAGGTGAAGATGGTTTGGTACATGATTTCAGGCAGCTAAAGTGATGCTGTGACCAAAACAATAATTAATGTAGCCTAAGCAAGGCAGCAGTAGGACTGAAACATAATATCAGATGAAGCCAGCTGAGTGACTTAAAGAAGTAAAACTAACAAGGCAGGGACATCAAAAGAGTACAAGCACTAAACTTGTAGGGTTACTGGCTAGGCTGACAATGCATACAACAACTGGCAATAAACAATGAACTTATGGAGTAACTCAGATAATGTTGCAGCACTTTGCTAAGTTAAAATATCTGCATATAATACAATAAATAGTTGACAGTTAAACTAAGTAGATTAATTTGTTTGACATTTGGTAGTATAGGCATTGTAATAGGGTATCCCAGGAAGTGTGCTATTTATTTGTCATACATGGATACAAGACATTTGAGCCACAGTAGGCTCCTCATCAACAATAAGACTTCAGTAAGGATTTCACCTAGTTCAGAGTATATATAAGTTTCCAATATATTCAGAAGATAATTACAAGGTGTGTCAAAAAAGAACAGCACATGGAGATGGCATTGTCGGCATATATAATTTCACAAAATACATATGAAATGTGACAAAAGAGAACAGCACACAGGTCTCTGTCAGATTAAGCAAGAGGTTGCAACTGAAGGTGAGGGGTTAAAGGTATGGAGGGAGTAGAAACGTCAAGAGTGGTGTTTGGTAGAATGGTGAGGCACTATGCAGTGGTGGTGAAGATGCAACTGGTGGGTGTGAATAATTGTTTTAAAGGTGAAAGGAAACAGTTTGTGCACCTCTAGATGCCATCTAGTTGTTCTTTTATTGACTACCCGGTATTCTGATATGTTTCTGACCTTTTTTGTTAAACTAATAATCTAATTTTGATGCCTTTGTAACTACCCTGAATTCCTCTCCTCAGCAGTAGCTGCTGTCTGTTTCATATTGCCTGAACATTCTATGACTTTACAAACACCTTTCCAGACCACTCGGATAAATAGCATGGAATGGGAGTTATTGATGTCATAGAATGTCTTAGAAATATGAAAATCAAGAGCTGTAGCTGGTGAGGACAGTAGAACTTGGGTAGATCTGAAGTCATCCCCCAAACCTAGATTATTTATCAAAACAAATCATCAAAGCATATCAGAATACATAACCAGCATGGAAAGGAAGATGGAAGGGCAGCTAACTATGTAAAAATCATTTCCTAACACCTTTAAAGAGCCCCTGACACCGTTAGAAAAACTTGGAAAAAATGTGAGATTTAGACAGTTCAGTTTATAGTTCATATGTTCTGTATACTTATTTACCTTTTTGTTTCTTTATTAATGAGGACAGCTGTATGAAAGAGGCTTACTATCCCTTAGACTATCTGCTGTTTCTGCTATCCTACATATGACATAATCTGGGTTGCACCTGGAAATGAGCTTCTGATCACGGTGCTCTTCCCGGTTACTAACTTTTAAATAAATTAAATATATAATTACCCACTTTTGGCATCAAAATTATCCCCACAGCAACAGACTGTGATGTTATATGTAGGCAAGCAGCCAGAACAGATATGGCAATGATCCTGTTTACATGCAGATGTCCTTAGTAATAAAGAATAATGAGAAATGCAGAAACAATATTAAAATAAAAGCTTACTTGTGCTAAACATTACACTTTTTCAAACTTGTCACAACGGTGTCAGGGGCACGTTAAGGTTTTCTTGAATTGTTCAATTTTAGGGATACCTATTATGAAATCTGGTAGCTCATTTAACCACAGTGGTGCCTGGAGAGCAAAAGAGCGTAGGGCCTGGGTAGTTCTGTGATAATGGGACAGTCAGTGAATTCCTGGTTACATTTCTTGCATAGTGCTGATTTGGGAGTGGAACAAGAAGGGTCTGGATTCCTGCTGGTGCAAGGTCTAATAGCACTTTCTTCTCAAAGTGGTATGTTTAGAATTTTATTCTAGGGGGTGGGTGGGTTTAAAGAATTCACACAAGCACTACTGCACTGACCAAGAGCTCAACATGCTCTCTACACATGAAAAAGCAGTTTACTAGTCACTGTGTCAATAAATATTTACTCAGGACGATTTAAACTGCAGCCGAAGTGCAGACAGATAAATAAGTACTGTGAACATACGACAACGTGATAAATAAAATCCAGCAATCCAGAACCATAATCCAGGGAGAGTATTCTTTTATTTTTATAAAAGATTTAAAGTGCAAGCTTCAATACTTACATAACAAACTGTGTATAAATCACTTAAATATGAATAAATCCAGGGCTCCACAACCCTTCCAACTCAGCACTTCGGGCACAGCTACCCCTTTGTCCTTATACTGTAAACTGTCATTCACAACATTCAAGTAGTCAGAGATCAGGAGAACCATCTTGTGCCATACAGGCAGAGCTGAGGGAAAGGCATTTTGTTGTAATACAAAGCTCCAGGTTTGGGAAGAGCTAGGCATGGATGGCATCAATGTGGACAGAGAAGTCCAGCTTTGCTATCTAGCCACATACTTGATATACTTGAAGGTGGAGACAACTTCAAGTGGGGTACAATCCAGTGTGGAGAATCTAGCTAGGAAAGAGAGCCTTCCAGTTTCAAGCTGCTGCAGAAGGCAATGGACACAGTGGTTTTGGTGCTGACCTGGAGCTGGTTGATGCGTAATCAACATAGTACACTGTGGAAGTCTTGCTGGAGCAGACCTTTCACAGCCATGGTTGACGGGCTGGATAAGTAGATGATGGTGTCATCTGCATACATGTATATATGTGAGTTGGCACAGGTAAGGGCAGATCATTGAGGAATATGAAGAATATTGGGATTCAGGATGGAGCCCTGCAAAACCCTAGCCTGGATGGGAAGGGAAGGGGGCAGGGTGCCTCAAACCTGTTCTGACTATTGGCAGACTGTGATATAAGAATGGAACCAGTCAACAGAGAAAGCTGATAGGCCAGCAGAGTTCAGCCTGACTAGTAGGAGTGGGTGGGACACACAGTCAGAGGCTTTGTCCAGGTTGATAAAGACAGCTGTGGTGCTGGGGCCCCGATCCAGCCAGAAGAGGATGGAGCAGTGACATGCAGCAAGGAGAAAACTGGTATGGTGCTTCCTAAAAACAGACTGGAAGGGGGAGAGGAAGTTGGGGGGAGACGAGGAAGTTAACCAGCCTGGAGTAGACAAGCTTCTCTTGTAGCTTTGCTAGGAAAGGGAGGCAGGAGATGAGCTAGAAGTTATTAGTTGAGGTGTGAGTTCTGGAGACCCCATCTCCGCAAAGACATAGACAGAGTAGAGGCTGTCCAGAGGAGGGCAACTAAAATGGTGCAGGGTCTGCACCAGAAGACATACGAAGAAAGACTAAAGGAGTGTATGTATACCCTTGAGGAAAGGAGGGAGAGAGGGGACATGATAGAAACTTTCAATGGGGTACCTCAAGGGAATCAACAAAGTCCAAGAGGGTGGCATCTTTCAGAAAAAAGATGTGCAAGAACAAGGGGGCACAATTTGAAGATAGAGGGGGAACTGCTCAGAGGTAATGTGAGGAAGTATTTTTTCACAGAGAGGGTTGTGGATGCATGGAACAGCCTCCCTGAGGAGGTCGTAGAGTAAAGAACAGTGGGGGAATTCAAGAATGCATGGGACAGACATAAGGCAGTCCTAGTGGGGGGTCGGAGGAAGTAAGCTGTTGGTTAATTAGGATCTGCAGCTTATCTGTTATGTAGGAAAATGGGCAGACTAGGTGGGCCAAGTGGTCCTTATCTGCTGTCACATTCTATGTTTCTTGGAGAGAGCCCCCTTTCTGCAGAGGCAGGACCTTGGCAAACTTCCTGGGCTGAGGGACAGCAGAGGGAGAAGGATAAATTTAGTATGTTAGTGAGAAGAGAGGGAATGGCTGGTGCAGAGATCAATAGGAGTTTAGGGTCCAATCCACCTGGCCTGGACTTAGAGAGGCTGAGTGATGAAACAAGCACAGAAACATAACAACTGTCAGCAGATAAGGACCAGTTGGCCCATCCAGTCTGCCCATAAGCCCTACACTTGTTTGCAGTCTCTGACCCTATCTGATTAATAGCTTTTCACCACTCCTTCCAACCTCTATGGTTCTCTTATGCCTGTCCCAGGCATGTTTAAATCCCTCTACTGTGCTCACTCCCACCGCCTTCTGTGGCAGACTATTGCAGGGATTTATTTAACTCTAAAATTGATTAGCTTTTGCTCATAAAAGTGCTAAATCTTTGTGAAAATGCATAGTTCTTGTATCACTGTGTTTAACAAACACAGCACTTTAGAAAATCTATATAAATACTTTCTGTACAGTTAGTATAGTCCCAAGAAAAAACTGCTAATCAATTATTTAAAACCCTGTATTGCATTGTCCACCATCATCTCTGTGAATAAAACTTCCTCACATTTCTCTTTAACCTGCCACCCTCCAATTTCATATCATGCCCCCTCATTCTTGTAGCATACTGGAAGATATCCCCCTCTGCACCTCGTTTATGCCCTTAAGGTACCTCAAGCATGGTTCCCCAAGAAGTGATGGGACAGAACTGAAAGCCCTTAGCTGAAAGGTGCAGAGATGTAATGGGAGTTCAAGAGAGGGAAGAAGGTGCATGGGAGAGGAAGAAACGTGAGCACAGGTGTGAAAAACTCTTTGAAGTTATCAGCAACAGAGGGAGGATTGGAGACCAGTGAGCCATCCACCAGGAGAACATGGGAAGGGGACTGGATTGGGGGTCAAAAAGGGAGTGAATATTCTTCCATAATTTGCATTGGGAGTTAAGAATATTCTGAAGGTCTGATATGAAATAGCAGACCTTTGTGGCTAAGACTGCCTTTGTACAAGAGTTCCTAAGTGTCCTATAAGACAGTAGGTCAAGCTGGGAGTGAGGCAGTTTAAATTGATTTTGATTGTATTTGTTTAAACTGCTGAGACTGCATGGAGTGTGGTTCATTTAAGCAATAAGCCATGAGGGGGTGTGGGTTATCAGGGGATTTACCACGGCTGGAGTGGTTTGCCCACGAGGCACAGCCAAGTGGGCAAATCCTCACCAGCCGTGGTAAATACCTCGATAACCCACATCCAGCAAGTGGCTTATTGCAATTATACCATGGACCTGTTTTTTAAAGAATTTAAGGTTAAAGTGATTTTACTTGAAAATATGTTTTTTTTTTTTAATTGATTTTTCCTGTAATATTCTTCCACTGTGTGTTAAATAGTTCCCTGTTGCTAGGTAGAATATTTGAAGTAGATAGCAGTCCCCCACCCCAGCTCTGGGCAAAAGTAAAAAAAGAGAAAGTCTTTACCATGCACATTATTGCGCTATTGTGTGTAGCTGTCTCTCTCTCTCTCTCTCTCTCTCGAAAGTCCTGGTTTGATTTGGAAAGCAGCATGGTAACAAAGACGTAGGAAAATCTTCTCTCCTCTGACTCGCTACGGAGGATTATGGTAGTCTATAGTTTTATTTTGAGCATTCCACAGGGTTATTATTTTTATTTTTAATAAAAAAAAAAAAGACAACAGTCTCCGTTCTGTTTTAATGGTGGCAGAGTGGCGTGCGGTCCGAGCGTTCACAGGCTGTGGTCCATCTGCATGTTTACTTTCGGGTGCAGTTTTGTGGTGCACGAGAACAGTACAGTAGTTTGAATTGGTGGCATTTTGTATTTTTTAATTACATTTTGGGACTAAGTTGATATATCTGGGGTTTTCTGCTCTCTTCTTTGGTTCCGGAACACTGAAAAGGATCTGAGGACAGAAGATGATGAACAGCAATGGTGGGAGATTTAAAGTACAGGGCAGTGATGTTTCTGCCCTCTTGGTGCACCACCTTCGGCAGTCCTGGGACAGGAGGGTGAAGATTTTGGGAAAAAGGGGACGAGGAATGAAGTAGGGTATGTTAAGAATTTAAGGGGGTACAAAATTTTGTTCCGATGCACTCTTAAAACATTCTGGCTCTGCGTCTCATTTAGCAGGGTTTCAAGATGACCATTTTCCACTGCCAACTCCAGCATTCAGATGGGGCTGACTGGCACCTTGCCATGGGTATATCATAGAGATTTACCACAGTAGAAAGGTGCCAGCCAGAGTACAGGATTTTGTGTTTATATTTATGTCCATGGTATAATTTGACTTGAACTCTGCATTTCACCATCTGCACTGAGACGGTGTGAGAGATCACCCATTGTTTGAACCAAGCATCTGTACTTCATTTGGAACTGTGGGGGAGTGTCTGGCTTCTGACACTCCAAAGAAAGCGGAGTCTATCTCTTTAAACATTCACGCTGTTTACTCGGCTTGAGCGTGAATGGCATGCAAGTGCCATTCCTAACAGAAAACTGTAAATGTAAACCTGCTTCTTTGGTTACTGTAAGTTATAGGCTCTTGAGAGTAATATAAGTTGTATGGTCCTGTGTTTAGTGTTAATTTTATAATTTTGTTTTGAGTTAATGTAAGTTGCTAAATTTATTAGTGCAACTTGAGGTTAGGTTTATTTGGTTTTGAAAATGTATATTTGGCAACAGTTTTAGTCTAATAATGTTGTTTTATATTTTATTATGTTTTAGTTTAGGCTTTGTTACAGGTGATCAGGGAGTGAAATGGGGTGGAGATGTTAATATTCAAATGCTGAATTTTAAACATTTTAATATTTCAGTTATTGTTCTCCCTTGGTGGCTTCTTTTGTTTCTCTGGAGATTTACCCTGGAACAGTCAGGTGTAGCTTATAATTCATTTGGCTACACCCTGACTTTACAATCACAAGCAAGTGTTTCCAGGGTTCTCTCCAGAGGTGAAAGAAAGTAACTTTTTATTTATTTTATTTAGTTGTTTAACCAGAGTAGCACACTAAGCTGAAAGCTTTTTACAGGAGCGATCCTGGGAGCACAGGGAAGTTAAGGGACTTGCTCATGGTCACACAGTATGCAAGTGGGAGCTGTAGGATTCAAACACAGGTCTGGTGTGCTGGATGTCATCAGATTTGCAGCTCAGAGCCTTAAACCACCGGCGCTATACTGCCTCAGTCACTATACAGCCTCAGACTTCACACATTAATGATTTGAAGATTATTGCTTTTACTCTTATTAATTTCAGGGTTGGTTCATCCTCATCCAGGCCCTGGTGCCTCAAGTGATAGTAACCAAGTATCCAACCTGTCACTAATGCTCTTAAATCAGTCCCTCTGAATGTGCAGAGCCTCACTGCAAATGGGCTATATTATTAACGTCTAGGTCGAACAATATAAATTCGATGTTATAACTCTATCTGAAACTTGACTTAGTGATAACATCTCTTCAACTGAGATTTCTTTGCCTGGTTACAATCTACTTAGAAAGGATCACAGGGATTCTAGAAGGGGGGGTACTTATTTATTTTAAATCCCATCTAGTATTACTATGTTGGATCTTGATTATCCTGATTCTAACTGTGACATTTTAACCACTGACCTTGTTTTGGGACAACTAAAACATTTGAGCTTGAGCACAATTTATATACCACCTGGCTGTTTTAAAGATGGTTGGAAATTGATTATAGAAGTTAAGAATTAGTTGCCCCCCAATTGTGAATGGGACTTATGGGTGACTTTAATAAAGACTGGGATTCTAAGTTTAGGAAGATGTTCAGGAACTTTTTTGGAGCAAGGTCTTTCTCAACTGATCTCTGATGTCACCAGGCATGCCCCTAAAATTGGTAGTGGAACCATATTGGATTGGCTGTTGGTTTCTATTAATAATAAGATTACATCTGTTAGGGTTTTGCTTGATGCCATCAGTGATCATAGTTCAATTTATTGTAAATGGTCATCCAGATTTAAACAGGGGTTGCCTACTATTATTGAATTTAGAATTTCAATAGACTTACCCCAGTGGTTTATTCAGGCTTACTAGCTTGAGGAGTGGTCTAGCTTAAACTCTATTAAGGATGTAGGTTATTTTCTGGAAGTTTTAGCAGCTTGTTAACTTCTATTTGTGATAAGCTGTTCTTATCAGGTGGGTTAGTTAGAGCTAATAGGCAAAAATGGATTACTCCAGATTTGTTGAAAGCATTTAGAGTTAGGGATGAGGCCTGAAAGAAGTATAAGACTATTAGGGATAACACTTTATTGCAGAATTATAAAATGTTTTATAATATGTATAAAACACATGCTAGAGAGTTAAAAGACAATGTTGTTTTCTCTTAAAGTAAATCTCTGGTAAGTCCAAACAGACATGGAATGTCCTTAAAGATATTTCAGGTAAAGGACCTAGGGACTCTCCTATTACACTAAAATTGGATGGAAACATAATAAGTGAACATTAACAGGTTACTCACACTTTCAATGAATTTTTGGAAATCTGGATAGTGTTACTTCGTCTTCTTCTCCAGTTGTTTTGGATTTCAATAATTCTAAATCCTCTCAGTTTTTCTCCCAGGCTGTTTTGGCTACTGACAACTTAGAATATCATCCTTTATTTCAGTTTAATAAGGTGTCCCCTGCTCAGGTTAGGGACTATATCTTAAAATTAAATCTCAGACCAAATTTAGTTTCTGATAACATTGATTACAGGTTGATTAAGACTGGTGTTGACTTTTTGGTATCCCCTTTGTCAACATTGTTTAACCTTTCAGTGCAAACTTGTTGTTTTCTGGCTAGTTGGAAAAGGCAACTGTAAAGCCTGTACCAAAAGGTGGAAATCCTCAATGATGTCGACTCAATTTCCTCCTTGCCCGCTTTAAAGTTCTAGAAAATTATTCTGGATCAGACAACAGAGTTCCTGGACAAATATTGTTTACTTTCTGAGGTACAACACGGTTTTAAGCAAAAACACAATGCAGAAACAGCTAGGGGTTTCACTGGTTGCATATAAGGTGCCCTAGATAAAGGGCACTCTTGTTGCAGTTATATTTGTGACGCCCCTCATGCTTTTGATCTAATTGATTTCAATATACTTCCATCTGTTTTGAATGAGTTTCATTTTTGATTCCAGTAATTTTTGGTTTTCAAACTATTTATGATATAGGAGTCATTGCACCATTATCAGTGGCATTTCATTTAAATTTTGTTGATACCTATTGTGGGTTCCTCAGGGCTCTGCCCTGGGCCCTTGATTTTTCTCTTTTATGAATTCTGCACCTTTAAGTTGTTGCAGCTCATTTATGTCTCTTTTACGCTGCCAATGCAGTTTTGCATAGTATTGCTGACAATCAATCTTAGCATTAAGAAATATTCAGGATGACTTTACTGCATCTCAGTATTGGCTCCTATCTAGGCTCATGGTGCTGAATTAAAAAAAGACAAAGTTAATGATTTTTGTCAGGCCCAGGATGGAACCCACCCCACAAATGGTAACAGTGTTAGATCTTAAGGGGGTACTATAGAAAGGGTTTATGCATTTAAATATCTTGGTGTTTATCTCGATTCACATTTATGTTTTGAGTTTCATATTGATTATTTATGTAAGATTCTTCATCAACAACTAGGAATGTTGCATAGGATACACCCATTTTTAACCATGGACTCTAGAAAATTAGTGACAGTATTCTATTTCGTTTTCTAGATTATGGCATTAATATTTATACAGCCACTTCAAGTACATTACTTAATAAACTTAAGAGCTGCTTATAATGCCATTTTAAGATTTCTTACCAGATCGCCCTTTAACACTCATTCCTGTTATCTGTACAAGAACTCTGGTTGTCTGTCATTAACCAAGAGGATTTTCTTTAAATCATTAATATTTATGTTTAAGCAAATTTTGAATATCATACCCCTTCTATTTCTGTTTTTTCCCCTAGAGTTTCAAATTCACATGGTACACGGTCTCAAAATTAATTGAATTTTTGCAATACCTTTGTTTTGGAAATGTGTAGGTCAGAGGTCACTCTTATTTACTGCTCCTACTAGTTTTAATTCTCTCCTTCTCATATAATGAATTGCACATCACTGATAATTTTAAAAAATTACTACGAGCATGGCTTTTGACAATGATAAATGCAATTGTTTTCTGTGTCTTCTTGTTATTTGTATTTGTGATATACTTATTTATTACTATTGTTTGTATTATTCTCAGGTTTTGTATACATGTTAACTTGTCGATATAAAATGGGCAGATATGCTCATCATGCTAACAAGAATAAAATAAATTAAAAAGTTTCAACATAGTCTTTTATGACACCACCATATGATCAAGGCAGGTGACATTTTTATAATCCCACTGAAAGGTGGTTTCATGGAATTAATGTGAAAACATGTTTCAGGTAGGATTTCAAAAAGATACCCATCATTAATGCGGTGGGATAACACAAGTCCTATGTTGGAAATCTGGAAAAATAACAAAATTATGAGTAAACATTGGAGCAGTTCAGCAATGCTTCATGACTTCTGCGGTTTTTTGACATGTAGAGCCAATTTATCAACAAATGATCAAGACTGGTGGACATTTTTAAATGTTGTCAGAGAAGTAATTTTGGGATGCGACTATGAAAACATGTTTTAGAGGAGATTTGAAAATGATACCCCTTTTTCAGGAGGTAGGCTTAAAAAGGCAATGATGAAAATCTGGGGACAAATGTTTAAAATGACAAAGTTGTGAGCAAAAGTTCAAAATGCATTAAAAGTCATTAGCCAAACTTACCTCATTTTAGTCAGTTGTAGTCGGCATTAGTAGCAGCAGCAAATTGTCAGTGGAGTTCAATGGTGGAACAGATAGGAAAGTTAGAGTTACAGGCCTTGTGGGTGGTAGGTGCTGAGAGGGTTCTTGGGTGGGGGGATTGGAAGGTTGTGGTGGAGCAGAACACAATTATAGAGAGTTATTTTTTTTGCATCAAATAAAAAAAACACAACAAAGAGGACAACAAGGCATGGTTCTCCTTATTGTGGGTACCGACTATGACAGAAATGGGAAGGAAGGAGTAAATGGCTTGGATTTTTCTGACCTTCTGAAAAAAAAACTTGGATTCCACTGTGCTAGCAGCATCTAGATAAGGTGATGGGTTAAGTAATAAATCTCAGACAGAGTGACCAAGAGGAAGAGAAATATAGAAACAAAGAAGTTGATGGTAGATAAGGATCGCAAGGTCCATCCAGTCTACCTATTTTTTCTACCTTATGAATGTGCCATCGGCCTTTACTCTGTCAATGGCCTATCTATTCATACTCATCTGTATTGTTCCCTTATGCCCATCCCACACCTGTGTGAAGCCCTGCACTGTATTCATATCCACAATTTCCTGAGGTAGGCCATTCCATGCACCCACCACCCTTTCTGTGAAAAAGAACTTCCTCACATTACCCCTTAATTGGCCTCCCTCTAATCTCATGTGTGTCCTCTTGCCCTGCTATTTTTCTTATATTGAAACATGTTGGACCTCTTTCACCTTGTTAATGCCCTTAAGATGTTTGAATGTTTTGATCATATCACCTCTCCCCCTTCTTTGCGCTTAGGGTATACAAATTGAGTGTCAATCTGTCCTCATATGTTTTCTGATGCTGTCCATGCACCATTTTGTTGCCCTTCTCTGGGCTGCCTCCATTTGGTTAATGTCCTTATGCAGGTGTGGCCTCCAGTACTGTGCAGCACTCCAGATCGGGCCTCAACCAGTGTCTCATAAAGAGGGCTTATTACCTCCTCTTATGACTTGCAATCCCCTACTAATATACCCCAACATCTCCCCAGCCTTACCTACTGCTTTAATGGTCTGCTTGGATGTTTTCAGGTCATCTGTGATGATGATGCCCAAGTCTCTTTCTTCCCTTGTGATTGCCAGCAACTTCCCTCCCAACCTATAGGTGGCTTCAGGGTTTCTTTTCCCTATGTGCATGATCTTGCACTTCTTTGCATTAAACCCCAGTTGCCACTCTTCCAACTGTGTTGCCAGTTTATCCAAATCTCTTCTCATTCTGCCCACCTCATCTGGATCATCTACTCCATTGCAGATCTTGGTGTCATCTGCAAACAGACAAATCTTACCCTCCAGTCCATCTGCAATGTCACTGATGAAGATATTGAAGAGGACTGGCCCCAGGACTGATCCCTGAGGTACCCCACTTGTGACTTGCATCTTTTCTAGCTGTATACCGTTTATCACCACTCTCTGTTTTCTGCTCGCCAATCAGTTGACCAACTTCTGACCCACCTGAGCCTGTTCAGCTTATTAATCAATCTTCTACTGTATGTGGAACAGTATCAAAAGCTTTGCTGAAGTCAAGGTAAGCAACATAAACTGCATTCCCTTAGTCCACCACTCTTGTTACCCAGTCAAAGAAATCTATGAGGTTAGTCTGACAGGACCTTTCTGTTGTCCATGCTGTCTTGGATCCTGTGCTCCTATGGATTCCAGGTGTTGCACTATCCTTTCCTTATGGAGTGCCTCCATAATCTTGCCCACTACTGAGGTAAGACTGACTGGTCTTTAGTCCCCTGCCTCCTCCCTGCTACCACTCTTGTGGAGTAGGATCATATGAGCCATTCTCAAGTCTTCTAGTCTTCTGGGTCCTCTCCTGTGCTCAGAGACTCATTAAATAGTTCTGCTAGTTCCACCCTTAGCTTATTTAGTACCCTGGGATGTATGCCATCAGGTTCCATTGGTTTGTCCACCCTGGACTTAGTGAGCTCTTGTAAGACCCTTTCTTTTGTGAAGGGACAAGTCCATACCTCCCTCAAGGAGGGACATACACACAGAGATTGAAAGGACTGGATCACTCAAACATAAACTGAATGTTAAATGAACATAATTGGACACCTCTGGGTGTTTAAACCTCTACTTTCTTCTGCTGTCTGATACTGCCCAATTTTGACTAATGTGACATAGTCTATGATGCTGACCCCAAGTCTTCCCTGGCCAGACTGGACACCCTCTTCAGTTCCTTCTGCCACTTTGCCTTGGATGCCCCCTTACACCCACCACAGTGATCTTTATCATGCCATATCCTTCCCCTCTCTTGCAAATAGGTGGTTCTCCCACTGTGTTAAATTCACCTCCAAGCACTGGTTGGGTGAGCTCCCTTCCTACCTCACCTCCTCCTTTATAACATCCCTCACACCCTCGGATTCCCTTAGATCAACTGACTCCCGCACCCTGGTAGTCCCCCATTGATCCACCCAAATCGACCAATCTG
Source organism: Neoceratodus forsteri (assembly GCA_016271365.2). Lineage (NCBI taxonomy): Eukaryota > Metazoa > Chordata > Ceratodontiformes > Ceratodontidae > Neoceratodus > Neoceratodus forsteri. The sequence continues at coordinate 490,194,443 of CM057457.1, forward strand.
GTTACTCTCACCACTGCCCAAAAATCTGGAATTCCTTCCCCCCTCAGATCTGCCACTCATCCTCTGCCTACTCCATCAGCTGTGCCCTCAATAATTACCTTGCTCCTAGCTGCTCCTGCCATGTCCCTTCCTAACTTCTGCGTCTAAGCCCTGGACAAACCCCACCCCTCTACCATCACCTTCATTTTACCCTGTGCACACCCACCCAAATTCCTAGCTCTCTCCCTTTCCCAAATTGCTCCCCCTTACTGGCCTCACTTGATCTCTCACAGAATATAAAGGCCCTGAATGGTCTCCATGGGCCCCTCCCTACCCCCAAAGGGGCTTGTATCTCTCTTCTCTCTCTTCTCCACCATCCTGAAAGGGTCTCTCTGGGACACTCCTTTATCCCCTCTCTCTGGTCAGTGCAGTACAGGATCCTTGCATCCTAAAGTGGTCTCCAGGGACACAACTCTTCCCCCTCCTCACATGCCTCACCACTGCCTCTCTTTCCCCCTTTACTTTCACATAGGCACTTGTTACTTATTAACCAAGCACTTATTATTGTCCACTGTTTTTACCTGTCATGTGCAACACTGTTGTAACACAGTTTGTAACATCTACCACACAACTGTATGTTAATGTTGAACTTATAACTTGAATTTTTAATGTCTCATTCCTAATGTACCCCTTCCCCCAGGTCACACCAGGAGACGAGTGACTCTTCACTCAGTGTGCCTTCCTAGTGAAACATTTCAATAAATAAATAAACTGATTGGAATAATTAAATACATACATGGTAAACGGTTGGTACATTCAAAGGGGACAAGAATTACCTACTCAACGGGAGAATATAAAAATGCTGAAAGACAGTTACAAAGGCAATGTTCTGCTAGATTACCAACCAAGATGTTTTAAGCTGTGATCCTACTACTCTGACTGCAGAGGTACTGGGAGCTAATAGATAACATAGAATTCAGTTTCTCTCTCCAAGCATAGCAGAGTGGTAAGACAGGCTAGCATAACTTAGTTAAAAGCCTCTTCTTTTGTCATCTGTTATTTAAAAGTAATTTGTTTACTTTTCCTTTAACAGTGTTCCTCTTTGTGATAGACATACATTGTGAGTGTGTGTGTGTGTGTGTGTGTGTGTGTGTGTATATATATATATATATATATATATATATTGGTAGCACGTAGTGGTACCATAGTTAGGTTGAGGAGCCATTTACATGTTAAACCCAGACATTTGCACCTTAATAACTTTGCAACCATTTGACAGATTTGCCTGAAATTTGGAATACACAATCAAGACCCATATGCCTTGGGATCTGCCAAGTTTTGTACTGGTCGGATGCACAGCTGTGGAGTTATTAAGCATGATCTGCACGCAGCATTTATGCTTTTTCTGGAATTCTACAGTCGCTGACAGGTCGTGATATTTCCAGTGACCCGTCCAAATCTTCAGAGAATGTGCGGTTGGTGTCCTCAATGTGCCTTTTGAAGATTTCATGAAAAAACTATTAAACGGTTCAAAAGTTATTCAAAAAACAATTTCCCATTATAAGTCAATGGGAAAAGTTAACAAAAAGTTCGACAGTGTCGCAAATGCATTTTACTTTACTAAATGGCCTTCTTACTTTCACCAAATCCGCCATCTTGTTTTCAGTTAGCGATCAGAAAAAATGCTTGCCATTTAAATTTGGGATCATCTAGCAATCTAATTCTTTTTGTATTCACCTAGTTGGGCCCTGAGAATGCTAGCCATGTCTTTATTTTGGGGTAAAACACCCCAGAAATACGTTTTCCAGATTTCTGGAAAAAGTACTTTCACAAAGTACTGTCACACTCATGAAAGTGTCGCAAATTTTTGCAAAAGCTTTTGCAAATTGTGGCAGTACTTTTCTAGGCTGTGGGAAAATGACAGCAATTCTTTGGCACCCTGCTGCAAAAGAATGGTTTGGTGCTTTGGCCTGAAATTTGGAGGGAACGCAGCCGACATCTTACAAATGTGCCTTTCAGTGTTGTGTTGAAAAAATATTACATTGCAGCAAAGTTATGGCACTCCAAAGTTGACACTTTTTCCCATAGGATAACATTACGGCCTCCGACGCCTTGCAGCAATCTTTTGGTGCCCTGCTGCAATATAACGGCTCGGTCTTTTGGGCTGAAATTTGAAGGGAAGACAGCCAACATCCCATAGATGTGCCTTTCAGTGGTTTGGTGAGAAAATATTACAGGGAGCCAAAGTTATGGTACTCCAAACTTCTCTTTTTTTCCCATAGGATAACATTACGGCGTTCGCCGCACCTTTCAGGGCCCATATCTCGGTAACGGTGCGAGATACGGACTTTAGCCCCCTAATGGGGGCTAACTACAAAACTAGCCAGGAAAGTCATAAATCATATGACTTTTACATTTTTTTCCTACGTCATACGGTTCCTGAGATATAACCTATTTAGTATTCTAACTCCTCATTTTCTGCTCCGAGACCCGTTATTATGCATGCACTCTTTGTACTCACTGTCTTTCTTTATGCAGCTTTTGGGGAAAACCAGCCTGTGCGCTTACATTACTGTTACTGTTGCCCTTTCTGCTTGCGGTTCCGTACCCGTTTCACTTACTGTTCACGTCTATGCCACCATGTGCGTTATCCTTTGCGTTTTCATTTGCGCTTGCATTACTGTTATTTTTTGCCATTTGTGTCTACAGTACTGTTTCTCTTTCTGTTTCACTTTGTGTCACCATGCCCATTGACATTTCTGTTTGCAGGCACCATGTTACTATGTGACAAGACATCACGTGGCAGACCGTTCCCGTCTACGCCACCGTGTGCGTTACCCTTTCTGTTCTCATTTGTGCTTGCGTTACCATGTGTGCCACTGTTAGCACTTCTGTTTGCATTGCTGTTCCTGTTACTATGTCACAAGACATCACGCGTCCTGCCGCTGCATTACATTCACTATTTCTCGTTATCATTCTCAAAAGAAGGAAATTAGAGGCAAAAACTCTGTTTAATGCATCAGTTAGGGTTGTTGTGACAAAAGTGAGTAAATCGGTGTTAGGGCTGGAAATCCCCTTAGACCACCCAGCTTCACTCCCCCAATCGGCACCCTGCGCGCATTGTTGTCGGTCCAACTCTCACCCCATTCTCCTATACTTCTGCTGCTTTTACATATGTGATGGGGTGAGAGTTAGGGCTGATGATCCCAATGAGCACCCCAATGCCAGTTGGGGGGTGGGCTGGGGGGTACAAGGGGGGTTTTCAACCCTAACACCGAATTTCCTCACTTTTGTCGCTGTGGAATAACCCGAACTGATGCATTAAACAGTTTTTTGCCTCTAATATATATCTATATATTACAGTGGTATGGTAGTGCCACTATAGTTGAGGTTGAATACCCCATTTAAGGTTAAAGGATGAAATGTTTGCAGGTTAATAACTTTGTCACTGTATGACGGATATGCCTGAAATGTGGCAGAAACGGAGCAGTACCATAGATCTCTGGATCTGTCAAGTTTTGTAACACTCAGATATACAGTTGCAGAACTAAGTAGCACTGTAGAATGTGGTAATTATGCTTTTTGTACATTGTTTGCTTGATCCTACATGTCGCACTGTTTGTGCGACCAGTTTGAAATCTTCAGGGAACATGCAGCCAGATCCCTGATGTGTCTTTCAAAGATTTTGTGAAAAAATATTAAACGGTTCAAAAGTTATTCAAAAAACAAGTTTCCTATTATAGTCAATGAGAAAAGTTAAACTATTCGACAGTGTCGCAAATGTAGTCATTCGTGTTGCAAATTACCCCTGTAGTGTTGCAGATCTGCCATTTTGTTTTCAGTTACTGGTCACAGAAATGCTTGCCATTTAAATTTGGGATGCAATTCTTTTTGTGTTCACCTAGTCGAGCCCTGAGGATGCTAGCCATGCCTTTTTTTGGGGGGGTTAAACACCCCAGAAATATGTTTTTAAAATTTTTGTAAACTGTAATGTTGCAAAGTAATGTCGCACTTGTGACACTTTTGTGATTTTATTTGTCAAAGTGTCGTGATTTGCGACACTATTTTGTGACACTATACCCAAAAGATTAGGAAATCTTTGCCAGCCTGCTGCAAAAGAACAATTTGATCTTTTGGGCTGTAATTTGGAGGGAAGACAGCCAAGATCCCACATATGTGCCTTTTGGTGGTTTGGTGACAAAATATTAGAGGACTGCAAAGTTACAATACTCAGAAGTTGACAATTTTTCCCATAGGCTAACATTACAGCGTATGTCGCACCTTTCGGAGCCCATATCTCGGAAACTCTTCGAGATATGGACTTTTCATCAGAAAATGCTTTGCTTCCTGCTAGGGCGCTAAGTGCAAAATTAGCCAGGAAAGTCATAAATTATATGAAATTTTAATTTTTTTTCTACATCGTATGGTTCGTGCAATATAAGCCATTTTCTATTCCAACTGTTTATTTTCTGCTCGGAGGCCCATTATTATGCATACATTCTTTGTATTCACTGTGTTTCTCAATGCAGCTTTTGGGGAAAAAAGGGTGTGCGCTTTCATTACTGTTACAGTTACCGTTTCCACTTGCATTTCCGAACTGTTTGCGTAAGCGTTCCTCTGCCTATGCCACGTGTGCATTACCTCTTTCTGTTTTTGTTTGCACTTGCATTTATGCATTGTTACCATTTGCATTTCCATTACTGTTTTTGTTTGCATTTTGTATTGCATCACCATGTGCATTACCATTTGCATTTGCGCATATGCTTCTGTTTGCATTTCACTTTCCTTTGGCATCATCATTGGTGTTACTGTTAGCATTTGTGTTTCCAACTGTGGTACTGTGACTAGCGCATTACCATTTGCATTTCCTGCCGCTTGCTTTTGAATTTCCTCATGCTACTGTTCACTTTGCATCATCGTTGCTGTTACTGTAACTGTTTGCATTTCCAATTGTGTTACCATTACTGTTTCGTGTTTGTCACCGTTTGCATTTCTGTTGGCCTTAGCATATGCACTTTTTGGTTGCATTTCCATTGTTGATTGCATTATTGTTTCCTTGTGCGGTGCCGTTGCCTTTACTGTTTGCATTTCTGTTTGTGTTTTGTGTTACCATTTGCATTTTTCTTACCATTTACATTTCCATTGCCATTAGCATTTACATTATTGTTTTCATTAATGTTTGCATTTCTGTTGCCGTTACCATTTGTGTTACCATTTCTGTTTTCATTGGACGTTATGCTTATGCTTTCTTTACGCTTATGCTATCATTTACATTTGCTTCACTATGTGCATTACCATTTGTGCTTGCATTACCGTTAGCATTATTATGTGACACAAAATCACATGGTTCAGCCCCGTGCTCCACCGCCACATTCCATTCACTATTTATAGTGTTCATTCTCAAGAAGGAAATTCATGGCAAAAAAATCCATTTAATGCATCAGTTAGGGTTGTTCCACAGCAAACAAAGTGAGGAAATGTTGTGTTAGGGTTGCCACCCCTTGACCCAAGCCCACCCTATCCCCACCAACAGGCACTGGGGTGTGCATTGGGCCATTGGTCCTAACTCTCACCCCATTCTCCTATACTACACCACCTCAACTTGTTTACACATGGGATGGGGTGAGAGTTAGGACAGATGACCCCAATGCACACCTCGATGCCTGTTGGTGGGGACGGGGTGGGCTTGTTGTGCAAGAGGCGGCAACCCTAACACCAAATTTCCTTTATTTTGTCGCTGTGGAACGACCCTAACTGATGCATTAAACAGTTTTTTTACCATGAATATATACATATGATAATGTATGGTCTTTGGTTAATAACCACGCTGTAAACACTTTGAGAGGTTGCCATGATATCACTGTAAACCTCGAGAGCGCAGCTCAAGAGGTTTTCAGATGTCATAGCAAACTCAAGAAGTGTTTTCAGTGTGGTTATTAACCAAAGACCATACATTATATTTTACAGTGTATGGGCTACCAAGATTGTGTAATTGCAGATTGAATTACTTTACTGAATTTCTTTACAGAACACCGATTGTTGTGAGCATTCCGTTTTGTTAGAACATTGATTGTTGTGAGCATTCCATTTTATTAGAACATTGATTGTTGTTACCATTCCATTTTGTTATATCACTGATTGTTGTGAGCATTCCATTTTGTTATATCATTGATATGACATAGGAAGGGTTAACAACAAAGTGATGTCACAACAATGGCATAACAAGGTTGTAATCTGCTTGATTTCAGTCAATAATAAGGGCTCCTCATATATTATATTATATATATACATACATACACATACACACACACACACACACACATATATACAGTAGGGGTGAGTGATACATGAGTATGATAAATCCATTTCCACTGGTGTGTGATAAATGTAAGATCTTAAATTTACACACACAGTGCAAATGTCATCAACACCTGCTGCTCTCTTCCCTACCTGTTCCTGGAGCTGCATTTCAGCATTGCATTTCACACAGAAAGGAGCAGAGCAGTAAACAAAGCACATTCACACAAAAAGCAACAGAGCACTCAACATGGTACAGAATAGTACAGCAGTTACATATTTAGCCAAACTCAAATGGAAAATGTTTTTCAATTCAGGACTTGGAAACAGCACAAAAAAAAAACAAACAAACACAGAAAATAAGTAGAATACATACTGCACAATTACTTACACCCCCTACTGTATAATGTGAATACATGATGGGCAGGAGTGCGATATGGAAAATAGTCTCACATATGCAGAGTGAGGTCTGGATACTCTCACTCATGCCTTTGGCACTCATGAGTATCCAGATCTCACTCTGCAGGAGTGAAAATATTTTCCATATCACACTCCTGCCCATCATGTATCTCATATATTTATTTATTTAGTTTTTGATTATCGGGTAGCTCTAGACAAAGAAATTGCCTATTTTCAGTCATGACCCAGGAGAGATACGGACACAGATAAAAGCACATCACATGCAATGGTTACTATTATATAATACAAACTTTGGTCAAACACATTACAGTATAGACAGGCACAGTGATACCTACTGTACAGGAGAAATTAGACATTACACTAGGCTATCCATAGATACAGGGGAATGCACAATACAGTTTGATAATCCACAAAAACAAATCTACACACAGATAAACAAGCCATCCACACAGATCCAGGAGGCGGGGTAGCAAGTATATATAAAATCACACATGCCCACACAATGCAAAGCATCATGGGCTGCATGTGCAAATCACCACAGAATGTTATGCTGGTTCAACTTTAAGCAGAATTGCGTGGTGCCAAAAGGCCCCTCACACAGTTTGCAAAGGGTGCTAACAGATGACATAGACATGTGTTTCATCCTACCAGGACTCATCAGTATGCCTCACCTGTTTGACACCCCAGTGGAATGAACCAGCTACCCTAAGGCAGTCTGTCTGGGTTATGTTGTGGTGAACCCATTAAAATAAAAAACTATTTAAAAGACAAAGAACCTCTGTGCGCAAACACTGAGGAAAGGGTTACCTCAAAGGGCATTTGGCTGGGAAGCCAAGTTTCAAGAAAATACAATATCACACATGCCCACACAATGCAAAGCATCATGGGCTGCATATGCAAATCACCACAGAATATTATGCTGGTTCAACTTTAAGCAGAATTGCATGGTGCCGAAAGGCCTCTCACACAGTTTGCAAAGGGTGCTAACAGATGACACAGACACGTGTTTCATCCTACCAGGACTCATCAGTATGCCTCATCTGTTTGACACCCCAGTGGAATGAACCAGCTACCCTAAAATGGTTTGTCTGGGTTATGTTGTGGTGAACCCATTAAAATAAAAAACTATTTAAAAGACAAAGAACCTCTGTGTGCAAACACTGAGGCAAGGGTTACCCCAAAGGGCATCTGGCTGGGTATCTATCTATCTATATCTGCAAAAAACTCCATTAATATGTCAGTTAGAGTTGATATCACAGCAACAAAAGTATGGAAATGTGATGTTAGGGTTACACCTCTACCACCCACCCACCCCCTATTGCCCTCTCACCAACATACACCAGGGTGTGCCATGGGGTCATCAGTCCCAACTCTCACTCCATTCCACATGTAAACAAGCTTACATGCTATAGCATAAGAGAATGGGGTGAGAGTTAGGCTTGATGACCCCATGGCACACCCTGACATCTGTTGGTGAGTATAGGGGTGGGGGTTGGTAGGGGTGTAACCCTAACATCACATTTCCATACTTTTGTCACTGTGCTGTCAACCCTAACTGATGCATTAACAGAGTTTTTTCAATAAATTTACCTTCTTTTTGAGAAAGTGTAATGTAACTGGTACTGGTATGTGTTAGTGAGAGTGTGGGCCCCCTTCACATTGCCCATTTTTTGCATAATGATATGCATATGTGGGAGTGCAGGCCCTCTGGGCCCTGTGCTCCCACTTACACATAAAGTACGGAGCCATACAGCAGTGCCATAGTACTCCAAAGGAACCCTTGTAATATGTTTTTGGTAATGTCTCTGTAACCATAGCAAGTAGGGGAAAAAACTCCATTGCAGGTGGGTCTATAATTTTTAAACCTCCTGACCAGCTTAGTCCATCCAAAGGTGGATTAAGCTACGGGTAACGAAAAATCTGTATCGTGAATCATTTTTGAGATAGGGCACCGAAAGTTGCCACGGGCACTGCAATGTTAGCCTATGGGAAATTTCTCAACTTTGGAGCACTGTAACTATGGGCCTGCTCAACGTTTTGGGACCAAAACACCAAGAGACATCTGTGGGACCAAGGCTTGCGACCCTGCATATTTCAGGCCAAAAGCCCCAATCATTTTGCTGCAGTGGGATGTCAAAGAATTGCTTTTTTCAGGCAAAGTTCTGTCACAAATTGCAACAGTTTTGCAAAACTAGGCACATTACCTTTGTATTTGTAGTAAGTAATCATAGGCCATTTCTGTCACAATTTATGACAGACGGGGAGTTCCGAGTTTAAAAAGCCATTTCTGGGCTCCCCCACCAAAAAAAAAGATAGTGCTCTGATCCTCAGGACTATGTAAACACAACAGTCAGTGTTTACCTATGGGGTCCCAAATTTAAACACCAGGCATTTTTCTCTCTCAGTAACTGAAAACGAGATGGCTGCTGCATAACAGTAAAAGGGCCATTTGTAGCAGTAAATTGTAATGGCAGCAGCTTTCGAGAGACATATATTTTTTCCCATTGACTATAATAGGAAACTTGTTTTTTGAATAACTTTTGAACGGTTTAATATTTTTTCACCAAATCTTCAAAAGGCACATCAATGACTCAGAATGCATCACCATCGAAGTTTTCAGACCAAACAGACAACTAATGCAGGCTGTAGCCACGAACAAATACACACAAAAAAAACTTTGCAGTTCTGCAACTGCTCATCTAACTGTAACAAAACTTGCCAGACCCAGAGATCTATGGTACTAGACCATGCATGCAAATTCTTGGGCAAATCCTTAGTATGGTGGTAAAGTTATTATTCAAAAGTCTGCTGCTGAGGTATATCGGCCAAGAGTGAAGGTGCTAGACTTCAGGCATGCAGACTTTCAGAAAATGGGAGAAAGTGTTCAACAAGCACTAGCTGGGGTGGAAAAACTAAGGGGGGGTGGAGGAAATGTGGGGTAAAATAAAGGGTATAAAGGGGGCAATTGGAGGCCACTAGACTCTATGTCAGGACAGTAACTAAAAGTGGAAAAAGAAGGAAGCCCTTTTGGTTCAATAAAGAGGGTCAGAGAAGGTCAGGAAAAAGAGAAAGGTGTTTAGGTGGTATAAGGGGACACGGAGGGAGGAGGTAGAGCTTTATACCAGGAGAAGCAAAGGGAAGCAGGTAGGGAGCTCAGGATGGCAAAGGCAAGAACAGAAGAGAAAAAAGCCAACACAGTCAAGGTGTGGATAAAACCTTCTTCTGGTATCTGAGTGAAATGAGAAGGTCAAGGGCAGGGATAATCAGACTGAAAAATGGGGAAGGGAAGTTGGTGGAGGATGACTGCAGGAAGGTGGAAATACTCAATAGCTACTTTTGCTCAGTGTTCACAGTTGAAAAGGAGGGGAGATCAAGAAAATCAGGAAGATGAGGTGATGGGGGGTTGGCTCCATATTGAAGGTTGAGGGAGGTCCTGAGGAAGCCTGAGGGTATGAAGGTGGATAAGGTGATAGGGCAAGATGGGGTGCCCCCCAGGGTACTGAGAGAGCTCAGCAAAGTGCTAGCAAAACCTCTGACCAGCCTCTTCAACAGGTCCCTGGAAATGGGGGAGATCCCTGATGACTGGAGAAGGGCAGATGTGGTCCCCGTTCATAATGGGAGGTGGAGACAAGGAGGAGCCAGGCAACTATAGGCCAGTGAGCTTAACATCGGTGGTGACTAAGCTCATGGAGAAACTGCTCAAGAAGAGAATCTCAAGCTACCTGGAGACCAATAATCTTCTGGACTGGTGGCAACACAGTTTTACCGAGGGAAGGTCATGTCAGATAAACTTGATAGAGTTCTTTGATTAGGTCATCAGGGTACTGGATCAGGGGGATGTATAGACATTGAGTATCTCAATTTCAATAAGGCATTTGGTTCTGTGCCACACAAGAGACTACTGCACAAAATGAGAGGCCTTGGGCTGGGGTTGCTAGTGGTTAGGTGGGTAAAAAACTGGCTGGAGGACAGAAGGCAGAGAGTAATTGTTAATCAGGTACCATCAAGGGAAGGTATGGCCACCAGTGGGGTACCTCAGGGGTCAGTACTGGAGCCACTCCTTTTCAAAGTATTTATAAGGGACATAGTGGAGGGGCTAGAGGTAAGAGTGTGTCTATTCATGGATGACACAAAGAGTAGATATGCCTGAGGGGGTTCAGAGCATGCACAGGAATCTGGAGAAGCTGGGGGAATGGTCCAGAGAATGGCGACTGACCTTCAACACCAATAAATACAAAATCATGCAGTTAGGCAAAAATAATGAGGGCACAAAATACAGTATGGGAGGGCAAACCCTAGAGATTACTGAGCTGGAAAGAAACCTTGGCATATACATTTTACGGGACATGAAAGTGGCGAAGAAATGTGAGAAGGTGGCGGCAAGGGCCAGTAGGATGCTGGGTAGTATCGGCAGGGGAATAACTAGCAAGAGGGGGGAGGTCATAATGCCCTTGTACAGGCAGCTTATCAGGCTATACCTTGAATATGGAGTCCAGTTCTGCAGGCCATACCTTAGGAAGGATATGGAGAAGATGGAGTGCATCCAGAGACTGGTGACAAAAATGGCAGGGGAACTCAAGCATCTATCATACGACGAATGGCTGAAGGAAACTCAACATGTACTCCCTCAAACAGAGGAGGGAAAGGGGGGGGATATGATTGAGACCTTCAAATATATCAAGGGTTTCAACAAGGTACCAGTAGGGGATATCTTCCAGCTAAACGACAAATCAAAAACAAGGGGACATGATATGCAGATGGTGGAGGTGGGGGAGATTCGGGGGAACATCAGAAAATTCTACTTTATAGAGAGGGTGGTGGACAGCTGGAACAGACTCCCAGGAGAGGTGGTGGAGGCCGGAACTGTGGGGGGTTTCAAGTGAGCATAGGACAGACACAAGGGACTAGTAGTTCCAGGGAAGATGGCGGGTAGAAGGGTAGTCCTAGTAGTTTGCTAGGCATACTGGGTGGGCCTGGCAGTCCTTTTCTGCTGACAAGTTCTGTGTTTCTATATATATCCTGTAATGCAAGTCTTGTCCTTCTTTTAAGTAAAATGTTATTTATTTACACAACAGCTGTGGTTCTGATTTAAATTACTAAGGTATTTCATGAGTTACACTGGTCGAGGCAAAACTCTGTTAGCATCTGCCACCCAAGAGACACACTACCAGACTTTGATCTGTGCAATTGCATGTTTCACCTTCCAGCTCTGTGCAAGGTAGAAAGTGAGTTTCATGGTGAACCCAGCTGGTGGCAGTGAATAAATAGAGACTGACAGCTTTCTGAAAGCTGTTATAGCCCAGTGAGAGAGAGAGAGAGAGAGAGGTTTTTTTCACAAATTGGCAGGCAGTGATGGGATGACTGTGGACTTTGTAGCGCATTAAGAGACAGAGTTTGCCAGTGGAATTTTTACCTTAGCAGTCACCAAACAGGATATTCAAGAGGGTACACTTGTACAATTGTGTTTTTTTTTTTTTGTTTCTAGTCAGCACAGCATAGTGTAGGTAGGAAGAATGAACTTCCAGGGCTATAAAGGGCTCACTGTGGCACAGCTTCAGGAGAAGTGCCCTCAAAAAAGGATACAGTGTGAGAGGAAGGACAACACAGACCTCATACAGACTGTAAAGGACCATGACCTTAGGCAGAGCACCTATGTGAATGAGTCAGGAGCGATGGGTGGCAGACTCTCCATATCATCCTGAGCTTCTGAAAATGCAGTTGCATCAGCAGAAACTGGGCCTCGAGGCGAGAAATATAGAAATGGAGGCAAAAAGACTGGACCATGAAGCAAGAAGGATGGAAGCAGAAACAGAAGCCTATAAAAGTCAAAATATTTTATTTTTTTTTAATTTACTATGCTTTTTCTTGCTGCGCCGGCCATTGATATCTACCCTGGTCACAGCACCCCGGACTTCCACCTCCCATATAGCCCAAGCTCCCAGTCACCATTGGCTTACCCCCCAGAGGGAGGGGTCACGGCACTGCCTCCCCAAGTAGAGTGCCATGAAACTGTGTCTGGTTGGGATTGCTGGCTAGGGTGCTAATTGAAGCCCGGAGCAGGGCATCACGGAGATGGACGACTGCAGTGCTTTTTCTTCCCCTTGTAGGCTGGGACGGGATGTGCAATGACGTCCAGCATCCGCCCCGCCCCAGAGTTGAGTTGGTGCCAGTGCTGTGCAGTGACCCAGCCTCTGGCAGGTGTCACTCCTGCACCGAGCATGCACCACCCTTCCCCCTGGAGAAGGAGAGCAATCCAAGGGATGCTCAATCCTTCTTTCCCCGGCTGGCCCTCTGATGACCCGGGTCCATTCCCGAACCCGGGTCACTGGCACTGCAAGTGGAAATCCAACTGTTGCACCGGCAGTCAAAATTAATTCTAAACTGTTTCCACAATATAGAGCAACAGACAATCTTGATCTATTTTTAAAGGCATTTGAAAGAGTAAGTTCTCAGTTCCAAGTAGAAAAAAAACACATCATGGATGGTCCATATTACTCCCTTACTTATGGGATGTGCTTTGTAGGCAGTAAGTAAAATAAACAATGTGGACTGTGTTGACTATGATAAAGTTAAAACTGTGTTATTAAAATATTTTGAATTAACTCCTGAAGCTTACAGAAAGAGATTTAGGGAGTTAAAAATAGGCATAAAAGACAGTTGCACAGAAGTGCATGTTCAAATGTACACTTATCTTGACCAGTGGGTGGATGGGGCAAAAGCAGATACTGTGGAACTGATAAAAGATTTAATGGTAAAGGAACAATTGCCTAGAACTGTAGCTGAGGAAATATGCATACAGTTGCTATACAGGGCATGCAGCTCCACAATGGAGGTGACAGAAAGCAGTGACCTGTACATGGCTAGCAGACCGTATGCAAAGCGTAAGTCTCATGGCGGGGCAGCACATGGTTCTAAGGGGTCCCACGGGGGGCAGCCCAAAGGAAACCTGCCTGTACTTGAGCCCAAAGCAGAACCCTTTCGTTCTAATGGGCACCAAGAGCCAGGGCCCAAGAAGTGTCATATTTGTAATCAAGTAGGGCATTTGAGGTATTACTGCCCCCAGAAAATGGTTAAGAGGCAAAGGCCTGGGGGAGGGAGTGATCAAAAAAGCACTACTCTGATGGTAGGATTTGTGTAGCCTGAAGAACCACACACCTCCTCCAAGCATATGGACCCTGTTACAGTTAATGGGACAGTAACCAGGGATTGAGGGACATGGGCGCTTACATTTCCCTGGTGAGGCAGGATCTAATCCAGGTCAAACAAATGCAGCCAGGGCAATACACCAAGGTCCAGAGATCACAGGCCAGCAGTCCAAATACCAATGGCTCAAGTCTTCCTGATCTGGGAGGGTGGCCATGGAGAAGGGGAGGTGGAAGTTTTAGAGGATCTCCCTGTAAATGTGATCATGGGGAATGATTCTGACCACAGGGAATCTCTAGTGTGTGTTATAACACTCAACCTGGCAAAAGGGCAAGCTTCTGATGGTGAAGAGGGGGGGTAACTCAACCAGGACCAGCCCCTTCCTCAGCAGCGGAGGTAGCAGCTAGCACAAGGGAGGGACTGGCTATAAGCAACAGTCCTGAGCCCCAGTCAAAAATGAAGGAGACCACAGGACTTCCTTCTGAAGTGAAGCTGGGAAGGGTCAGACAAGAAAAGCAGGCACTGAGCAGATGGCTGATCCTACCTTGCAAAAATGGATGGAAATAGCTAAAGGGGCAGAGGGTCCTCAGGGGGGTAAAGACTCAGTGTACTAGGACAATGGGATTTTGTTCAGAGAATGTACAACAGAGGAAGGGCTAGATGGTGAGGTGCTCCAGCAGCTGGTAGTCCCAAAGGTTCACCACCAGCAGCTTTTGGCCCTTGCCCATGATATCCCTTTTTTAGGCCATTTGGGCATGAAGCACATGAAAATGTGGCTGACCAACAATTTCTTCTGGCCTGGTATTGGCAAGGATGTGGCAAATTACTGTAGGATTTGTTCACAGTGCCAGAGGGTGGGGAAAACGGGGAACAAGGCCAAGGCAGCTTTGGTGCCTCTTCCCATTATTGCTGAACTCTTCAAGAGGGTAGCTGTGGACATAGTGGGACCACTAAGCACCCCTAGTAGCACTGTCAAGCGGTATATCCTGGTAGTAGTAGAGTATGCCACAATATACTCAGAGGCAGTGGCATTATCGTCCATTGATGTAGAAAAGATAGCTGATACACTGCTGGGGATATTTAGCCAGGTGGGGTTTCCCCAGGAGATATTGATGGATCAGGATGTCAATTTCATGTCAAGGTTAATGAGTAGTTTGTGGGAGAAGTATTGGGTAAAGCAGCTCAAAACCTCCCCATACCATTCCCAGACTAATTGTCTGGTGGAGTGATTTAATTTATTCATTAAGACGATGTTAAGGACTTTCAATGACCAGTACAAAAGGGAGTGGGACAAATATTTGCCTCATCTCCTGTTTGCATATAGGGAAGTCCCACAGGAGTCCAAAGGGGTCTCACCTCTGGAGCTCCCATTTGGTCATAGGGTGAGGTGGCCCCTAGATTTAGTTCAGGATATATGGGAGGGTGACTGTGCCTCCCAAGGGGAGTCTATTGAGGAGTATGTCCTGAACATCAGGACCCACCTTTAGGAGCCTATGGGGTTTGCTCAGTAGCACTTGGCCAGCGCACAACAGTGCAGATAGTCTGTATGATTGTGGGGCCTGAGCCAGAGAATACAACAGACAGTGAGTGATGGTACTCATTCCTGTCTGAGAGAATAAATTACAGGCAGCATGGGAGAGGCCATTCTCCATTGCCCAAAAAAATGAGTGATGTCAATTACATGAAAGAGCTACCTGGCAGGAGATGCAGGCAAAAAGGTGCATCATGCTAACATGATGAAGCCCCTACTAGGACAGGGAGGAAATGGTCCTTGCTGTATGGAACACCCCTGAAGAGGGAACTGAGATTGATTCACTGGTGTACCTTCTCAAGGAAGCCCGGGTCAGATTCTCTGTGGATAACCTCACCTTCTCCAACCAGCTGACACCAACCCAGGAGCAGAAGATTTGGGACATGTCAAGAGAATTTGGAGACATATCCACAGGGAAATGGGTACACCACACTGACCGAGCACCATGTGCATACCAGGACCCAGGTGCCCCTGAGACAGTCTTCCTACAGAGTACCTGAGCAGGTTAAGCAGACCGAAAAAGAGGAGCTCAAGAAGATGCTGGAACTTGGAGTAATCCAGGAATCCATTAGCACATGGGCCTTCCCCCTCCTCATGGTATTGCTCCCCAAGAAGGATAGTACAACACGATTTTGCACTGACTACCAGAGGTCCAACAGCTGCATGGAATCAGATGCCTATCCCATGCCCAGAACAGATGGGACCCTGGAGAGACTGGGGGAGCCAAGTATCTGACCACAACAGACCTAACAAAGGGCTACTGGCAAATACCTCTGACCCCTGCAGCCAGAAAGAGATCAGCTTTCGTCACCCCACTTGGCCTCTACAACTTCAAGGTAATACCCTTTGGAATGAAGAATGCACTTGCAATCTTTCAATGGCCTGTGGATCTCATTCTGTCTGTGGCAGGTGAGTTTGCACTGGCATATATGGATGACATAGCAATAGACAGCCAGACCTGGGAGGAGCACATCAAGAATGAGAGGGAGGTGTTCAGCAGGCTGCAGGATGCAGGTCTGACAGTCAAGGTAAAAAAGTGCCAGACAGGTATGGCAGAAGTGTCCTACCTTGGGCACCAGGTGGGCAGTGGATACATCCATCTGGAGCCTGCCAAAGTCGAGCCATCCTGGTCTGGCCCACTCCTGCCACCAAGAAACAGGTAAGTGCATTTCTGAGGACAGTGGAGTACTACCAGAGGTTTGTCCCTCACAACAGTGATCTGGCCAAGCTACTGACAGACATAACAAAGAAGGGAAAGCCAGATAAGGTGCAATGGACACAGGGCTGTGAGGCTGCTTTTCAGGAGCCAAAGAAGGCCTTATGTGGGCCAGTCATATTGGCCAGCCCCAATTACATTCTAAAGTTCATTGTCCATATGGACACCTCTGACCATGGACTGGGTGCTGTCCTGAGCTAGGTTACACAGCAGGAAGAGGAGCACCCGGTCATGTACCTCAGCCAGAAGCTTCTGCCCGGGCTGGAGGCCAAAGCCACAATTGCTTGGGAATAGTGTGGGCCCTTCAGAAATTGGCAGCCTTATATATAGGGGAGAGAATTTACTGTAGCCACAGATCATAATCTCCTGATCTGGCTTCACAGGTCAAGCTGGCAAAATGGAAAACTACTATTCTGGAGCTTGGTACTGCAGGCATATAACATGATCACCCAGCACCGCAGTGGTAAACTAAATGCCAATGCAGATGGGCTATCTAGGCAGGTCCAATGGCATGGCTGAATGCTTTGGGCACTTCGCAGCAGCTGCATGAATGTCTGTATCATTTGGGGTGGCCCGAAGGACGTCTTCATCACCGGGGGGGGGGAGATGCGACAGAAATGGAAAGGAGTTAATGGCTTGGATTTTTCTGGCCTTTTGAGAAAACAAAAAGACATTGGGATTCCACTCCACTAGCAGCATCTAGATAAGGTGATGGGCTAGGTATTAAATCTCAGTAAGATTGACTAAGAGGGGTAGTGGACATATACACCTACAGACACACACAGTTTGAAATGACTGGATCACTCAAATATAAACTGAATGTTGAATGAATATAACTGGACACCTATAGGTGTTTAAAATGTTTGGAACAATTAAATATATACAGTATGTGGTGAATGGTTTGTGCTTTCAAAGGGGACAAGAATTACTTACCCAAAGAGAGACTGTAAAAATGCTGAGTCAGTTACAAGAGGGCACTGTTCTGCTGGTTTACCATCTGAGAGGGTCTAAGCTGTGAGCCTACTACTCTGGCTATGGAGGTGCTGAGAGATAACATATGGATTCCGTTTCTCTCTCAAAGCATAGCAGACAGGTAAGAAATAATAGCATAATTTAGTCAATAACCTTTTTCTGTTTGTCATCTATTATTTAAAACCATTTGTTTACTTTTCCTGTAACAGTGTTCTCTTGTGTTAGACATTTATATCCTGTAATGCAACTTCTGACCTTCTTTTAGGTAAACAGCTATTTATTTAACTCAACAGTTGTGGCTGTGTGGCTTAATTACTAAGGTACTGCATGTTTAATTTTCACTGGCATCTGCCTTCTGAAGAGGATTCTACCAGGGTCGAACATTGAGCTGCAGTGACCTCCCTGGCTCCATGCAGGGAGTAACTGAAATCGTGAGCATATCTCAGGTTGGTGGCAGCAAATAAAAAGAGACAGACACCTTTCTGAAAGCTGTTACAGCCCAGAGGGAGAGGTGGTTGTCACACTTACATATTCCTGCACCCCTTTTCTCTCCACACTTAACTTTTCATGCATCCCATATTATTTAAATACTTACATATCCCTGCAACCCTGTTCTCTCCATACTTACATATACCTACACTCCATGTTCTCTCCATACTTACAGATTCCTGAAATCTTGTTCTCACAATACTTATTACTGCACTCCTGTTCTCTCCATACTTACATATAGTGATGGGTGAAGTGGCCCCAATTCACTCCACGGAGTGAAGGCGAATTCACGGAGTGCTCCGCAATGCGAAGTGAAGTACTTTGCATTATTAATGAGTAACGCAAAGTCCATTGAAAACAATGACTTTGTCTTACTCCACCTTCCCAAACCACTACTCCACTAATTCTTAAGGTGAAGTACATTGAAAACAATGTACTTCGCCTTACTTCGACTTGTTTTTAAGCTCCAAAGGCGAATTTTGCAGTGTTTCATGGGATTTCAGGTCACACGGGCTCAAGATTGTTCTGCACAGCCTCAGTTTGGAGTAGTGTGTCTAGGAAGCTGTAGGAGACAATCTGCTCTGAGAGTTCTCTGCAATTCAAACCTTCAAAAAGCTGTTAAAAAAGCCATTTATCATTTTTTTTGCTGAAACTTTAGTTCATCGATTATAGGAAACCCTCCTGTGCTCATATCATCGAGTGTTTATTGTTTGTGTATGGATTTTGAATGTTAATGTACAACGTTCAGTCTGTGTTCCGAGAGACCGTAGAAGTGTGCTTTGGGGGAGGGTGCATCTGTGGTGTAGGTAGATTAACTTGGAGAAAAAGACAGTGCTTTCTGTTTTGGTGATATTTTTCTTGTATAACTGTGTTAATGTACACACAGTAATATTTTCAATATTTCTTGCCTTTTTTTGCTGATTGTTGTGCGGCAGTGCATAATTTTAGTTTGTTTAAAATATGTGGTTATATTACTGAAGTTTTCAATTTGCATGCATTACTTAGTGTGTGTGTGAGTATGTGTGTGATGCGTGTCATCAAATCAGACACCTTTTATTGTGCCACATAATAATTTCAGCAATATGAAACTGCTATCCACTGCAGCTGTGTGATTTTTGTACTTCTTTGTGGTATCTTTACTGGTACTAGTACTAGTGACTGTTACTGCAGCAGTGCATTACACTGCCCCCCACCCTCCCGCGGCCCACACCAACCGGCAAAGGTATTCTTTTCCAGATTTGAATTTCTGATGGTGAGCACTGGTTAGGTGTTGTGCCTTTGTGTCTGCATCTTTTCAATGCACAGTGCAATCTTATTCTGTCTGTGCATCTGCATCTCTTTAGGGCCCAATCTCCATCTGTAACTTAAGTCACAGTTGTTACTTTGAGTTCCCTTCAAAGTACTGGACAGGTGTGGTGCTTAATTCTGCATGAACATTGTACTCATTAATATGCATTTTTAAGTCAGAAACATCATCACGAGTCACTCATGATACAAATCACGTTCTTCATCATCACGGTCACAAATGCAGTCACAAATCACGATTCACAATCATTCACATTACGAATCACAACATTCATTTTTTTTTCTAGTTACTTGGATGTATTGTAAGCCTGTTTTGTAGTATCTCTCCAGGCTTCACCACCGCATATTCATTGTACTCATCGATATCGTTGTTTTTAAGTCAGGAGTTTTAAGCTACAGCTCATCGGAAGTACAGCCGTAGGGCGTAGGCATTCATGTTTCTTCATCATCACGGTCACAAATGCAGTCACAAATCACGTTTCACGATCATTCACATTACAAATCACAACATTAATTTTTTTTCTAGTTACTTGGATGTATTGTAAGCCTGTTTTGTAGTATCTCTCCATGGTTCACTACCCCACCATTGTACTCATTAATGTTTGTTTTTAAGTCAGTGAGTTGGACAGTGTCTGCAGTACGTGACACAGACTGAAAGAAGACTGAATGCACACATGCAGTTTAGTACAGTATACTTGCACTGCTCAGAATACAAAGTGTCATGCATACGAAGACAACAAAAGGGTATAATTACATACAAGGGTCGGGGATGGTGGAGGAATACATTTTATAACACAGCAAGGAAGGTGTGGGGGATCATACGGTGTGAGGGGAAAAAAAATAATGTGGTATCCCATGGTGATTCAGCAGCAGTTCCAGCATGGACATAATTTGCAACTGATGTTCCTCTATGTGATCCAGCTGCTGCTCCACAGCACTCACCCTCTCGTTATCCTCAACAGCACTCCAAAAAACTGCCCAGTCAGCCTGTGTTACATGCAGTTCTCTGGGGTCCACGCATTCTACAGGCTGACCTGCTGGTGGTGGTGGTGAGGGGGGATGAGGGTGCTGGTGGAGCAGCAGGTGTTGCTGTGGCCCTCCTCTTCTTAGGGATGCCGCAATGCACAGCTGCATCCTCTGCCACAGAATGGCCAGCAGGTGCAGGCATGGTCTGTTCTGTGGCAGCCTGCCACTCCAACTGCTGGTGATTGAGTATATGGGTGCACTGGCCCTCAGTCCCCAGGTGAGTCCCCCGGGGGCCACAGTGCAACTCCACCTCACATAGGCAGCACTTGACCACACAGCTGTCCCCCCACAAAGTAAAAAATGCCAAACAATGCAGGTGCGGAGAGGACTAGGCACAGGCAGGGGATGGCCAGATGAACTGGCAGCCGGCTAGTCACAGTGCTGAACAGGGATGGGATCCACATCTGGGCCCGGGGGAATAGGCACATCCTGCTCCAGAGAACCTGGACTTGGTGGTGGTGGTGGTTCAACTGCCTCAGAGTCAGGACAGGAGGCGGTGCTAGTCCTGCTTCTGGGGGGGGCACTCACAAGTATCGAGCGGTCCAACAAGAATGGGTGCCCATGCCCTCCACACATGCGCACGGTATGATGCTTACCACTACCACGCTCTCCCAGAGCTGCCCCCACCCCACACATTCCCTCACCCTGGTCCATCTCTCCTACTGAGCTCCCTCAGTCTGAGCAATCACTACTCACACTGTCACACAACACACACAGTCACAGACAAACAACTAACTACTTATAAATGTAAGAAAAATAAAATTTACAGAAAGAATAAATTAAGTAAAAAAGAGTACAGAAAAGACAAAAAAATGTAGCTTTTAAAAAAGCTGTTGGGTCTAAATCTAAGTTTAAATCTCCTCCTCGTTCTGATCTCAAAGTATCAGCAGTCACAAAACACACTCCTCTCTCTCTCTCCGTCTGCACTGGAGAAAGTAAAAGTGTCTGCCTGTATGACTCACTTCCTTCTTGACTAGCTAAAGAGCATGTGACTTACAGTACTGCAAGCCATGTGATGTGTGGGGGGGGCTGCCAAATCTGAAACACCAAGTGGATCACTTAGAATCATAATGAGGAACGCAAAGTCCATTAAAAACAATGACTTCGCCTTACTTCGCATTGCCTTAACGCGAAATGGTAATGACAAGGTGGAGTGAGCACTTTGCATTGCCCACTCCGCGTTCACTTCGCCAGCGGAAATTAAATTCGCTGCATCTCTACTTACATATTCATGCACCCTATGTTTTCTCCATACTTGCATATTCCTGCACCCTATGTTCTCTCCATACTTACATTTTCCTGCACTACAGTTTTTCTCCATACTCACATATTCCTGCATCCCTGTTCTCTCCATACTTGCATATTCCTGCATCCCTGTTCTCTCCGTACTTGCATATTCCTGCATCCCATGTTCTTGCCATACTTACATATTCCTGCATCCCTGTTCTCTCCATACTTACATATTCCTGCATCCCTGTTCTCTCCATACTTGCATATTCCTGCAGCCCATGTTCTCGCCATACTTACATATTCTCGCACCTCCTGTTCTCTCCATAATTCCATATTCCTGCACTCCTGTTCTCTTCATACTAAATATTCCTTGTGATAGTTTGGATTACCCCGTTAGAAATAAGAGTATGGCATTTCTTTTTGTACTCTCCAGTCTACTGCAGTAGCATTTCTTAAACTTTTCTGTATAACTAAACTTTCATTTTTCTACTCCTATGGGTAGGCCACCCATAATAGTACCTCCCCTCCCTTGGCTATTCCTCTTTGTATTCCTTTTCTCCTCCGCCACCATGCTCTTATAAGAATGAGCCAGAACAACAGAATGACAAAGAATAAGGATTAAATAATTATTAGCAGAAATAAGTTGCAAAGAGTTGGTTTATGTCCTTGTTTGCTATAAAGAATGCACTAAATATTTAGTTAGAGACAGAGCGATGTCTTGTGGACTCTGTTGTGTTATTTTAAAGGTAAAATGTGCCCTGATGCTGTTTGTGCTAAGTAAAGTGCACTGGAATAAAAGCAGTGTCTCCATTGAAAAGCTGCACTCCACTTCCAGAAATGTATTTAGCAACCGACTGTTTTATATCCTTTTGGTCTGCAAGGTAGCATTAAGGAGCACTGTGGTTGACTGTCTAGCAGCAGTACACGTAGGTAGAGCTAATGATTGTAGAGTCAGGTGTTCAGCTGCAGTATTATTCAAGCTGGGAAAGTGAATGTTGTCACTTTCCTGACTCGCGCTCCCAACAGGAAACACAGCAAAGAGATGATTCAGTGGCCTGAACCTAACTTACACTGCAGGCTGAACTGTTGTACTATATCTATGTGTCCTGCAAAGAAATATGAAAGCACCAATTAAAGGTCGTTTCCAATGGCCTGAAATTGCAGCCATCAGGTGTATCGAATCCTTACAAGGGATTTGTTTTTGTATAGCGGCTGCTTGTAAAACACCCTACAGAAAGCAAGAATAGTGTACTGAAACCAATGATAGGAGTGTTTTCTTTAGTTATTCTATACAGAAAGTGCGCTTACCTGGGCTAAGCCTTCTTGAGGAAAAATTGTACTCCTAGGGTGTGATATTCAGAGCAATTGCGCCATGCGCAATAAGGATGTGCCCACGCAAGAGCAGACATGAGCCAAAGTGCGATATTCAGCAGCATCGGATGTGCAGTACAAAACCCAATGTGCCACAGTGCAACGGTAATAAATGCATGCTCAAGTGCAGGGGGTGGAACCAGGAATAAAGTACACAGCGCGACTATTCAACAGCAGGTGACGTGTGCAATAGTGGAGCAAGCAGAAGTTGCGCAATGGCGGATATGAGCAAATATAAAAGGGAGCAAGTGAGGGGAGGAGCCATAGCGGGGGAGTGTGGAGACAGAGTGGCAGGGAGCCACGCAAGGAAGCAGGGGGCAGGTGTGGCCAAGAGGTGGATGAGGGGCCACCGGAGGCATGTGCGAGTGAGTGTATGTGTGTGTGTGCGCATGTGTGCGTGAGGGCCTGAGCATGCCACAGAGGAAGGAGAGCAGTGGAGCAAGACAGGGCACACAGTGGTGAAGTGCCAGGGGTGCACCTAGTGCAGGGGCAGTACCAGCAGCACACACCTAGGGGGGACTAGGTAGACAGCCACCCAGGGGGGAGTACCAACTAGGGACATGGCCAGTGCCACCTTCCAGATGGAGGCAGTAGTGAGGGGTGTGAGGAGGCAGGCAGCAGGGAAGCGCGGCCATGGAAGGTCCCATCGGTGGTATGCCCAGAAAATGCTGTACCATGCCCGTGTCAGCTTCGAGCTGTACAGTGACATCGAGATCATGGGCTGGTACTGACTGAACCGGCTATTCTGAGGCGGCTCTGTAAGCTGTGCAGTGAGGAGATGCAGACACCCACTACGACGGAGCCATGCGCGCTGTCCGTGGGAGACAAAGATCACAGCTGTCATGTGCCTGCTCACCACGGGCACCTTCCAGAGACCAACAGGGGACATGACAGGCATAACCCAGTTGGCCGATCATGCCTACTCACACAATTCCTCAGCGACTGCTGCCACATGCTGTGGAGTACATCCAGTTCCCTAGCACACAGGTGGAGCATATAGCAAACATGCAGGAGTTCCACAGGGTAGCACGGTTGCCTGGCATGCTTGGGGCCATAGACTGCACCCATGTTGGCATCCGCATGCTACCTAGCCTGGAGGGGGTGGCATATATTAACCGCAAGGGATACCCAAGTGTCTACTGCCAGGCAGTGTGTGATGCCAGGGGGCACATAATCAATGTCCGTGCCATGCACTCTGGGGGAGCACACAATGCCTTCATCTGGCACCAGTCTGCACTGTGCCATAGGTTCAAGAGTGGGGACATCCCCACTGGCCATCTGGCAGGTGAGTGTGCAGTGCACGCTGGATGATGGGTGCAGATGGGGGGTGTGGGGCATGGGCAGGAGTGCCATGGGGAATGGCCTAGAAGGCCAGTGGCACAGTGTCACAGACCACCATGCTAACGATACCTTTCTACACACAGGTGACAGTGGGTACCCACTGTGGCCCTGGCTGCTCACACCACACCGGCACCCCTCGACCCCAGTGCAGCAACAGTACAATGAGGCAAACGCCACAACATG
The DNA here is from genome assembly GCA_016271365.2 of Neoceratodus forsteri. NCBI lineage: Eukaryota > Metazoa > Chordata > Ceratodontiformes > Ceratodontidae > Neoceratodus > Neoceratodus forsteri. The sequence goes on from CM057457.1 coordinate 490,218,946, forward strand.
GAATATCATCAAGCGGCTGAAGGCACGGTTCTGTTGCCTGCACATGTCAGGCAGTGCCCTACAGTACAGCCCCTCAAAGGCCTGTGGGCTAGTCCTGGCACAACATGGCCACCGACTGTGGGATAGCCGTTGAGGTCGAGGAGGGGGACAGTGGTGGGGACGATGAGGATGCCGGTCCAGCTGGTGTTGGGCAGCCACCCCCTGGGCAAAGGGCTCCCTGGCTGGCCCGGATGGCCCAGCAGCACTCGGACACCATTGCAGAGGAGCACTTTGGACCACACAGGTAGGTCAACAGGACCACGTGTAAGCACCAGGGGCAAGGGCACAGCTGACAGACAGGAAGGGGCAGACACCAGGGAAGGTCGGTGGCAGGGACGTGGGAATGGGCGGAGGCCTGCACACAAAGGAAGGGAACAGCAGGGCTGCACACGGCATGCACACACCCCAACCCATGCCCACAGAGCCACATGCACATCCACCCCCACAGGCCCCCAGGCCCCCCCACACCCACACAGGACCCAACACAACCACACCCAGTGGCTGGCATTGTGCATGCCTCAGATGCTGAGCACCGTTGCACAGTGGCGGACAGCACTATGCTGGCATCATCATGCACATGCCACAGTGGCCAGCAGCTGGGAGGGTGTGCACAGGGACCGTGTGAGTGCAGGACAGAGCACCACACCCATGCGTCACACACAGAACACCACAGTGCACACAGGGCAGTGACAGACAGCGGTCATGGAGGGGGAAGGATCAGTCATGCAGCACGGTAGCACGGCCGCCATGGATGCGTGGGCGGCCCCAAGGAGACCTGCCAGCCATAACAGGCTGACCAGTGGTCTCATGGGGTGGCACCGATGGTCCCCCAGAGGTGACGCTGCGTGAACACAACCATGTCCATGCAGGTGTCTGCAGGCCACCAAACATGCCCGCACCAGGCGTGCTTGGTATGCCCACAGCTGAACCCAGTGTCAACATGGCAGGGGTCACCCAACGCCAAGAACGGGGGGTGGTCACTGCACTCTGCAGGGTGTGTGGTGGCTGGGCACACAGCCAGTCGGCCAGTGTAGCCATGACAGTCGCCATCACAGTGGTGTGTCTGTCGATGGCTGCGCTCACATCCACCCGCTGTTGAGCTAACTCTGTCAGGAGCAGGGCATGATCCCTGCTGCACTGCTCCTCTGCCTGGTGCAGTTGCACATGGAGTGCATCCACCGCTACCACGAGCTGCACCTGCTGATCCACAGAGGCCTGGAGTAGATGGCTGTGGTCGTCCAAAGGGTCCTCTGCATAGCCAATATGCTGGCCCCCGTGATGTTCCTGACCCTGCAGCACAGCGTTCCATGATGGTGGGCGCTGCACAGCGGTGCCTTCCTGGGGTACGTCCTCACGCGGTGCACTGCTGCCGCCCCCTGCCCCCATCCCCACATCAACACAGTCCAGCTGTTGCCACTGCCCCTCCAGCTGCTGATCGCCGGGCACCACCAGCATGGCTGTAGCAGCGCCATCAACCCCACTACCATGTCCGCACGCTAGTGCTGCCCCACTGGATGCCGCAGACATGGCTAGGACAAGGGCTGTTGGGCAGACAACCATGTCAGCACTGCCTGTACTGCTGCCTAGGCGGATGCCATTCGTGGGATCCCCCTGTGACCCACCAGCATCACTGTCTGGGATGTGCATGATCACATCATCATCGGTACTAGAGTTGGCCCTGATCTGTGTCTCAACACACAGGACACCGTGACTGGCGTCACACTAGAACACAGCCAGAGCCTCATCCGCACCAGCACCAAAGGCATCAGTTCAGAGAGTTGTTCAGGGCTGCAGGTGGTTGGTCCCTTGGACACCTGTGGAGGTGGATGGGTGCTCCACTGGTTCCAGGGCCGCCCCCTCAGTGGACACACCCACCACTGCTGCCCCATGCAGATGTACAGGAGCTGTAAAGGAACACAGTACCATTAGTGGTTCTGCCTGGCCCTGGAGCCCCCCCACCTCCCACACACTGCCAGCACCAGTCCTACCATGTAATGATGGGCTGGCGCCCGTCTGGAAGCCTCCGCTGGGAACACCCTCAATGGCACAACGCCACATGCTGCCAGTCACCTGCTCCTCCAGTGGCATCAGGCGAGGCATGTCCTGCTGGCCCCCACCAGTGGCTGCACACACTGCCCTGATGGTAGCCACCTTGTCCTTTATCCTCCTCCTGTCCGTGCCAACCTTCTTCTTGCACAGAACACCAGTGGCTGCCCTGCTGGTTGACCATACATGCCATCTTGCCCCACGCCGCTGCACAGGCCTGTGGCATGCCCTCCGTCCACTGAGCAGTGGCTCCCTGTCAAGGTAGGCCTCGAACAGGGCATCCAATTCCGTCCTGGTGAAGTTGGGCCTCTGCTTCCTCACCCTCCCCTGCTCCTCATCCTCCTCACGCTCAGTCATGCTTGTGCCTGGGGAGACGGATAGGTGTTACCATGGACTGTGCAGTCCCATACAGTCCTCCCAGACCACTGTCCCCATGTCTCCACAGCATGGCACCTACCTCCAAAGGCTGCAATACCAATCCATGGCCTGTGCATTTCCATGTCACTTTTATAGCACATCGCATGCAAATGAGGGATGCGCCTTGTGCAATGGTGTTGAGCATGCTCAAGTTGTGGCACACCACTGTGACATGCACAATTGACCCCACACCACACATGTACGCGGTGCTGACACGTACGCTAGCGGTGCAGCATACGCACTGTGTGCAGGAGGCAGTACAGTGCACAGCCACTACTGTGCCTGTGGCACTTGTGCACAGTATATCCGAAGGGGCACACGTGCCATGGTGTGCCATGGGCACCATGGCACCTCTGCACAGTACGCCACTGCATGTCGCAACACATGCACCCTACCACGCACCAAACAGGGACCTCCCAATAGCGCAGTGGCGCTCCATGCACGGACAGACCCTTGACCCTGCGGGTGCCCTTTGCCCTCTAGGTGCCATGCAGCTGCATGGCTGCCCCCCCGTTGTGCAGTCTGGTGCCAGCGCGATTGCAACTGGGAGTGCAGTACTGCACTGCCTCAGCACATGGGACACGGTGCTATCGGGCACCATTTTGAGCTCAGCAGAGGCTGTATGATGCGCACACTAGAGCCCCTGTGTGGCATGCCATTGAGCTTGTGGACCTGGTGGCTCTTGTGGAGCCCTATGCAGGTGCCCTGTTTGGGCAGGTGCCCTCCTGAGGCCTTGCACGGAGGTGTGGCAGGAGGTCACTGAAGGCCTTGAGGAGGCCATTGGGAGCAGTCAAACTGAAGAGCATGTCACCTGCACGGGACATCCAGCGGGTGACCCTGACTGCCTGGGAGACTGCAGGTGCGTGCCCGGTGGGGAGCCGTGCCATGGCCAGGTAGGTGCTCCTTCACCATCACTAGTCATATGCAACTGTCCTCAGGGCACAGAGTTCAGCAGACCATACCGCCAGGGGGGGCCAGCACCTGTGTTGTCGGTTGTGGGGGTGCATCATGTCCACCCTGCACCACCATGACCCAGACAGGCTGTGCGGGCACACACACTGGTGGGGGCGGCCTATGGGTCAGACATGTACTGATGAGCCTCTCTCCATGTTTCCCCCAGGCCCAGAGGACCGCTGTAGGGCCTGGATGGCCCAGGAGCATTATGGGCAGGACAATGCCAGAGGCGTGCCTATGCAGGCAGGGCACAGTGGTGGTGCCGGGGTCAGCAGCACCCTGCTGAATGGGACACAGGCGAGTACCATGATTCCCTATACACCTGTGCATGGTGGGTTGCAGGGTGGTGGTGAGAATGGCCTCTGCACATGGCCTCCTCCAGTTGCATGTCCCACAGTGCCCTCTGCACCATCGTGGGACTGCACATGTGGGTTGTTGTTGCAGGTGGGCTGTGGGTGCACTTGGTGCCTGGCTATGCCACTGCCTTCCCACTGCATTGCCATGATGCTGGACGGCCAGGATGGTGCTGTACGGTGCATGGGCAGTGATGGTGTGCAGCGGTTTGCATGGCTGTGGCTGCCTGGGTAGGCAGATCATGTGGGCGCACTCACTGTGGGTGGTCGCATGCCATCCCAGGGGTGCAGGCCACTGATTCATGCTGTGCACGTCGGGTGGGCTGCATTGGTCAGGCCTGTCACTCATACTGTTTCTGCTCCCTTGTCCTAGGTGGACCGCACTGGTCGGCCATGGAGCAGACCCTCCAGGAGATCCTGCAGGTAACCTGGGCCAAGCTGGAGCTGCTGGAGAGGATGGACAGGGGTAACTGTTGGGGGCACCACAGGGAGGAGGGAGAGAGGACCAGGGCCTGCAGTGCATGACTACACTCCATCCTTCCCCAGACTGTATCCCATACCCCCATGTCTCCCACCTTTGCCTTTCCCACTGTCCCCTGCCCTTCCCCTCTCCCCCTTGTAGCATCCTTGCACATCCCCTCACCCACTGTAAATATCTGTGCATAGTTTTTGTTGCTGTTGTGTTGTTTATTAATATATGCTTTTTTATCTATGCCCGTGTCGGTCTCTGATTTGCAGCAGGCGCATGGAGCCTTGCTGCAGTGGTGTGCATGACTACTGTGGGGTGGTGCTGGCCTGGCCATGGGTGTGTCTGGCTGGGCTCCTCCACTGGTGTGGGTGGGGGCCATGGGCTCTGTCCGGGGACTGTGTGGTGTGCCATGTGCACTGTTTGCCTGTGTGCAGCAGGCTGGGGTGCATGTGCCATGTCCCAGCTGCCCCTGTCAGTGTGTGCTGTGCCTGTGCGGCTGTGACCATTGCTGCTACACAGCCACCATGCGCGACTGTGGTACGCATGGTCATGCCGACCCCACCACTGCATGCTTGGCTACTGGCGTGCCTTCAGGGGCAGTCCATACCTGCCACCTTACAGGCACAGCACCTTTGCAGCTAGCATTCCAACCCCTGGACTATTGTACATCTGTCCCTGTTGTCAATGTGGGTGGTGCTATTGTCTGCCCCCTTCATGCAGTCCATGGTGGCTGGGGCGGTGCCTGTGGTCTGGTGGCTGTCACACGGGATCCTGCTGCATGCGGGCGGTGGCCTGGTCACAGGCCCCTGCACCTGCCATCAGGGTGGCCAGGCTCATGGGGTGACTGCGACATGGCAGGATCACCAGCACCATGGTGGTGGGCGGGCCACAGGTACACAGCACCCTGGGCTTCACGACGGCAGCATCTGTTGCACTGCTTTGTGTGGCTGTTTGCTGGGGTACCCATGGGAGTGAGATGGGGCATTGTGTGTGCCCTGTGTTGCCTCCTTGTGTGGCGATGTTTTCCATGCACCACAGGCGGGTGCTGTGGTGTTCGTGGGGCCGGTGCTGAGACCGGTGTGTGTGCATGGGTGGTTGACCGTGCTCAGGTCCTATGTTCAGAGTGCCTTCCTGCTGGTGGTGGTATCTGGGCAGCCCTTCTCACATGCAGGGTCCATCAGGTACTGGTGCCAGGTCACCCACCTTGCTGTGCCTCTGTGGAGCCATGCTGGACGGCCTTGTGGATTGTGGTGGCATTGGGCACGGTGTCACTACATGTGGTGGTGGTCACGGTGGAGATGTGGTACATGTGCATTGCACCTCGGGGCAACTGAACACCTTGGCATGGTGGTGGAGGAATGCCTTCAGTGCCATGCACTGTTAGGTCATGCTTCTAGGCTAGGTGTCTCAGGTTCACCGTACTGGGGGTGGTCAGCCTTGGTGTGGTGCCGTGGCATGGGTGGGGCCTGGTCATCCTTTTGTTCCGGTCTCTGTTGGCAGGGGCACCTTGCCCAGTGGGTGGGGTCTGCTGGGTCACATCTGCTGTTGGTTCAGTACTGGCGTTCATCGGCTGGTGGTCCGTCCTGCATCCGTCTGGTTGTGCAGCTCATGGGGGCCTTGCCCTGACAGGGGCTGGGAGAGGGGGTTGGTCGTCTGTCCTGGTGCATGGCGCATCAATGGCTGCTGCCTAGCTGCTTCCTGTCTTTGTCCCTGTGCATCCCTAGCGGTGCTATTGCACATCGACCCTGCTCCATTGTGCATCCCTCATTGCGCTATGGTGCATCGGGCGCGATATTCAGCCATGTTGCGCAGGCGTACCTTGTCCTGCGCATGGTTTGAATATCGTGCCTGTTGCATCATGGCACACTGGACTTGTGCTTGCTCCCTCTATTGCGCATCTTTTTGGTGCAGTCTGAATATCCCACCCCTAGGATATAGCAGCCCCATAATGAGGCTGTTTTATAGAAACTCCCCAGCTGTCACTCAGCTAACAAGGTCTGGCAGAGCCACTACGACTGTGAATGCATTAACTAGATAAGGGTGTTTCATGGGCTTAAACATAAACATTTATTTATTTAAAAATATCAGATTTACAAACCTTGAGTCAGAGACTCAGTTACAAAGGCACCTGTTGAAACTAATACAAAGACAGCACAGTTAAAAAGTCAAAACAATGGCTCAGAGAGCAGACTGTTATAACAATCATTCACTGGAGATGCATGGGTAGCAGTAGATAAACAGATTACATAGTTTAGGCACACAGACACCACATCAAGAAGACCAAAGCAGTTCAAACAACATACTTATAGCTAAAGCAAACAGACATCAGGAGTCAAAGAGAAGCCCTGAGTGTTCACAAGAAGGCTGTTGCATATATACTAACTGAATCAAAGTATAGTACAGTGAGAAAGGGCATATTTAAGCAATAAAGCACGACATGGTGTGTTATGTAATAATGTCACTCCTTGGGTGGGTTGAAACATGAGGCATAGTCAAGTGCTTCCACCACCCCAGGATTGACAATATTACAAGATAACACACACACCCTGGAGTGCCTTATTGCAATTATACAATGGCTTGTTGTTATATACAGAATAAAAAAATAAATTTTAAAGGAGGATGTCTTTGTTAGTGTGGAAAAATATTTCTTAAAAGAAAATGCAAGGAATGATCCAAATCCAAAGCTACAGTGATGTTATTGTGTAATAACATCACTGTTTTAGTGGGTCAGCAGCCAGCTTCTTACATTTTTCCTTGCCATTGTATAATTAAAAATAATGCCACCATCTGTATTATAGTTACCTATATGTTTTGCATTTTATTCTATGCACAGTTATAGCAATCAACTCAACAGAACCAGGCCATCACATACATGAAGGTACTGTACCCCTAACTGAAAACACTGCTGAGACAAATGTATGTTGTGACAAGGTAGAAGATAAACACAATGTTGAGACAAGTTTTTGAAGACATTTGATGTGTTTCTTTTTTTTTTTTTAGAAACTGATATACAGTTCACACACAAAATTCATATAATATAAAAGTGCAAATGCCCAAATGTCAATGTAAATTCGACACATTTTCATTACAAGCTGTTCTGTTGAAGGAAGATATTACTATATCAGGCCTACAAATGGGCATCGGGTAAATGTAAACTGGGGTAGGTGTGTTATTGAGGGCATTGCATAGTTTGTCTTTTATTGCTGCTCCACTGGATCAGCAATACTGTATGTGCACAAGCTGTGCCCAGTCCAGATTTTATAGCTCTGGCATGGGTCTGGTGATGTGGGTTTTACCCATACCCCACTGCATGTGGCTTAGTGGTATACTGTACAGATGACTACAATGTCTAAGCCATTGAAGGTTGAAGTTTCAGAAAAGCATTATGCTAAAAATATCAAGACTCATTCCCTCCCTCACTCTCCAGTCACAATTAATCCTCTGCCAAAGTCATGCTTAAATACTGGTGCCTCTACATCCACGCCACTAAGCTTTTAATGCCAACGTGTTTTATGTGATCAATTCAATGTGTGATCTGCTCAACCCTGGCTTTATAAATTTATTTAAATTATTTTAGAGGGGCTCCTGGTTGTGACCAACTTCAAACAAACAACTGAAGTCCAGTGTGCCCCCCAAACTGGCCTATAACGGAGGATTTTTCCATCTTTCATGTCCCAAATAGGGGCTCTTAAGTTATCAAACTTTGGCCAAAATGTGAACATGCCAAACCACTACGTCAAAGTGGCCCAAATTGGTTTGGTCATGCACTTTAAATAATGTAAAAAGTACCTTGCTGATCTGAGTTAGAGTCCTGCTGTTTCATTCTGTTTGCAAAAACAATACTCCAGCTTCCTTGTCTCACATTTATAAAGTGCAGTCTGCTAGGTGTGGCTGGGAGCAAATCACCAGGAAAGTGATCACAGCTTTCCCCTAATCATAAACCAATTCAATGTGTGATCTGCTCAACCCTGGCCTTATAAATGTATTTAATTATTTTTAGAGGGGCTCCTGATTGGGACCTATATCAAACAAACAACTGAAGTGCAGTATGCCCCCCCGCCAAACTGCCTGCCTGAGAATGAAGTTGGTATATTATTTGGAAAAATGCAAGGCTGGGTCTCTTATTATGCAGTGCCCAGCAACTATGTTGGTGTCAAATGACTTAATGAGGTGCTGTGCGGTGTCTATGGGAACTTGTCATGTAGAAAGTTCCAGGGACAGAGTCATAAAAACTGGAATTACAGGTTCCAGGGAGTAATTAACTCAGCAGGAATGTTAGAAAGTCAACTCCACTATAAACTGAGCCAGGAAAAAAGTAAATAGGACAAAAAAATAACAGAATGTTGTTTCTAAAATTAGTTGCTAATTGCAACTGGTATTTTTACCATGTGCAAGTCAACTCCACTTCTCAAACTTAAAAAGAAAAACACACTTCAACACAGACTGTGTTTACCAAGTACTGTGCCCATTGTAGTATATAAATGTTTAAGAAATACCTGAAAGCTGTCTTTTTTACATAGAAGGTAAATCCTTAGTAGTTTCAGACACTTAGTCTTTCCCTTTGAGACACCAGGTGACTCTGATAATCATTTGTTCCAAGGGGTTTTAAGTCAGTTTGAAGGCATTAAGTATTTTCTGTTCTCATACTCCTTAAAAAATGCAGGATTCCACAGACGTCTTGTGTTCCTATGTCCAGCTTCCAAACTAGTGAATTTTATTTCAACATAATAGATCCACTTCATCCCCCCCACATGAATAAAAAAAAAAAAAGATGGGCTGGATCTTTAGGAGCTTCTTGGGTGGAAGGGGGTTGAATTTTACTTTCCCCAAAAACAATGCTGCCTCCCACTACTCAGGTTTCAGTTCTTGTACCACCCATTTAAGAAAGAAAGTAGTACCCTGCAACCATTGAGTAACATGAAAGTGTATTTATTTGAGGGCGGAAAACATTTCTTGGAGGGTAAGGCGGTGGAGACTATTTACACCTTCAGTCAGTTCCACATACAGAAAACCTGATATCACTCCTTTTGTACATGCAAAACTCCTGTAGGATCTGCCCACAGTCATAAAAAGGGGCAGAGTTTCCATGTTTACAATTAATTAAGAAGTATTTCTCAACAGCTTCAGTGACAGAGTGTTAAAGGCAGAATGAAATAACTCCTTATGATTGTATGTTAGAAAACTATATATACAGCCAGTCTGATCTCCCATATATATGTACTAGCCAGGATATTCCCTGTATTAGAAAAGTGGATTAGCCGACACTGGTGTCATAGGAGGGCTGCACTACAAAGGCTGCCACTGTGCTAAGGTTAGGCAGATCATCCTGGGAGAGTGTCCAGAGAGGTTGGTCTGAGAGCACAGAAGTTGGTAAAAAATTGTACTGGTTAAAGTATTCTGCACTGTGGCAGAATCATTGGAGGGAAGGGAGCTCAAGGAGAGCTCATTTATTTCTTTATTGTTTTCTTCTGTTTATAGTCTGACGTTTTAAGTATTACTTTATCATAGATCTGTTTTTATTTTTGTATAGCATGATTTGCTTGATATTATTTTACAAAAATAAACATCATACAAAATTTGTGTGTTGAACAAATCTCGGAGTAACGTGTATGCTTTCATTACCCTACTGCACGACCCCTACCACAGAATTTGGTGTCTGAAGTGGGATCTGGTTGTCTTGCATGGTGGGAGAAACCAGGATCCAGTACCAGACCTTTTACTAAGGATAATAGAAACATAGAAACATAGACTTTGACGGCAGATAAGGACCGCTAGGCCCATCTAGTCTGCCCATTTCCCTACCTACAGGATAGGCTGCATATTCTAGTTAACCAACAGCCTATATCTTCCTGCCCCCCACAAGAATTGCCTTATGTCTGTCCCATGCATTCTTGAATTCTCCCACAGTTTTAGACCCCACAACTTCCTCAGGAAGGCTGTTCCATGCATCTACTACCCTCTCTGTGAAATAATACTTCTCACATTGCCCCTGAACCGCCTCCTTCTATCTTTAAATGTGTCCCCTTGTTCTTGCAAGTCTCTTTTTCTGAAAGATGCTACCCTCTTGAACTTTGTTGATTCCCTTGAGGTACTTGAGTTTCTATCATGTCCCCTCCCTTCTTTCCTCAAGGGTATACTATTAAGCTCCTTTAGTCTCTCCTCATATGGCTTCTCTTGCAGATCCTGCACCATTTTAGTTGCCCTCCTCTGGACTGCCTCTATCCTGTCTATGTCCTTATGGAGATGGGGTCTCCAGAACTGGACACAGTATTCCAGATGGGGTCTCACCAACTGTCTGTACAGAGGGATAACAACTTCCTGTTTTCTGCAGCTGATGCCTCTCCCTATACATCCCAGTATATCCCGGCCCTCCATACTGCCTTCTCACATTGCTTGCTAACCTTAAGGTCATCTGAATGATTACCCCAGGTCCCTTTCCTGTTTTGTTGTTGTTACTACCTCCTCACCCATTGTGTATTCTTCCTGGGTTCTTGTTTCCCAGGTGCATTATTTTGCACTTTTTGCATTGAATCCTAGCTGCCATATGTCTGACCATTCCTCCAACCTTGCCAAGTCCCTTTTCATCCTTTCCACGCCTCCTGTGTATCAACCCTGTTGCAGATCTTTGTGTCATCTGCAAAAGGCATACTTTTCCTTCCAGTCCCTCTGCAATGTCACTGATGAGACATTAAAAGGACTGGACCTAATACTGAACTCCCTGCGGTACCCCACTGGTAACCGCCCTTTCTTCAGAAATGGACTCCATTTACAATTACCTTCTGTGTCCTGTTGTCCAGCCAATGTTTTACCCAGGCTACCACCCTGGGACCCACTCCCAGGCTGGTTAATTTGACTAATAATCTTTTGTGTGGGACTGTGTCAAATGCCTTGCTAAAGTCTAGGTAGGCCATGTCCACAGCCCCTCCCTGGTCTATTACTTTGGTCACCCAGTCAAAGAAATCTATTAGATTCGTCTGACATGACCTTCCCGCTGTGAACCCATGCTGCCTTGGATCCTGTGCTCCACTGACCTCTAGGTACTCAATTATTCTTTCCTTCAGAAGTGACTCCATCACTTTCCCTACCACAGAGGTCAGACTGACAGGTCTGTAGTTTCCTGCCTCTGTCTTGGTCCCACTTTTGTGAAGGGGAATCACATCCGCCTTCCTCCAGTCCTCGGGTACCACACCATCCTCCCATGATTTATTAAAAAGAGTAGTCAGTGGTTTCACTAGTTCCTTCCTTAATTCTTTTAGAATTCTGGGGTGAATTCCATCAGGACCCATTGCTTTGTCCACCTTCAGTTTTAGGAGTTCTTGCAGAACCCTTTCTTCTGTGAAAGGACTGGATCGACCCCTATCAAAGAGTGCTTCTGTTAATTGGATTAGGCACTCCCTCCTCTTTGTGGAATACTGAGCAGAAATATTCGTTCAGTATTCCTGCTTTTTCACTGTCCCCCTCTGCCCACCCACCGTTCATTCTATTCAGTCTCATTATCCCTTCCTTTGTCTTTCTACGCTCGCTGATGTACCTATAAAAGGTTTTATTCCCCTTCTTAACTGAGTTGGCTATCTTTTCCTCAGTTTGGGCCTTTGCTATTCTGACTTCCTTCCCTGCTTCTTTCTGCCTTAACTGGTACAGCTCTCTGTCCTGCTCCTTCTGTGTTTCCTTATACTTCCGGAATTATCTTTCTTTCCTGACTCTCACAGCCACCTCTTCATGAGAACCATAGTGGCTTTTTCTTTTGTTTTGATTTGTTTATTTGCTTCACACAAAGTCTTGTTGCCTCTGTGATGGCAGTTTTGATAATTCCCCATTGTTGCTCCACACCTCCTTCTAGCCTGTTTGCTAGTGCTTTTCTGAGGCACTGTCCCATCTTGCCAAAGTCAGCCCTCCTAAAGTCCAGTACCCTCACTTTTGTATGGGTTGACTCTGTAGCTGAGTTTAACATGAACCACACTGTTTGATGGTCACTTGTCCCTTGTAATAAAAATGCATGTCAGACTAGGAAGAGAAGAGTGATATGGTGATGGAAGGAGTGAAGTCCTGGACACAGGTGTTGAAATCCAGAGAGATATTGATGACAGGGGTACAGTCTGTGGTGCAGACTCGAAGAACGATGGACCAGACTGAGGAGTTACCAGAAGAGGAAGAGAAGATGGAAGAAGAACAACGGACCCAATAGGAGGAACCACCAGAAGGTCTTCCAGAACTGATGCACTGGCTAGCCATATGTCAGCTAGAGATGAAGAGAGAAAGGGAACAGGAGTGATGCAGACAAGACTCCAGGTGGGCAGAAACACTAAGGGCATTTCAGGACTTGGGGCTGGTCGAGGCAAGATGAGGCCAATTAGATCAAAACCTAAAGATATCAAACTAACAAAATTGATGCCATCAGATGACATTGAGGGTTAACTGACCACCTTTGAGAGAGTGGCAGAAGCATGTGAGTGGCCTGGGACTCAATGGGTAGTACGCAGGCCCCATACTTAACTGGAAAAGCACAGCTGGCTTACACAAATATGGACACTAGATCTGCCCGTGCCTATGATTTAGTTGAAAAGAGATCCTAAGAGGTATGACATTAAAATGGAGACATACAGGCACAGGTTCAGGACCCTCAAATAACAGAGTAATGATGCCCCTAGAGGTTTTCACATGCCTCAGGGAGTTGTACATGAAATGGATTCATGAAGGAGCAGGACAGAGAACTTTATCAGTTAAAGCAGAAAGAGGCTGGGAAGGTAGTCAGAATAGCAAAGGCCTAAACCAAGAAAGGATAGCCAATTCTGTTAAGAAGGGGATAAGACCTTTATAGGTACATTAGAGAGCGAAAGAAAGACCAAAGGAGGGATACTGAAGCTTAATAAAGGGAGGGAATGTGGGTAGAGCATGACAGTGAAAAGCAGGGTTACTGAATGAATATTTCTGCTCAGTATTCACAAAGGAAGAGGAGGGGAGTTACCTAAACCAAACAAGAGAAACACTCTGAAGACGAGGGTCATACCAGTCCATTTACAGAAGAAAAGGTTCGAAAGAACTAATAAAATTGAAGGGTGGACAAAGCAATGGGGCCTGATGGGATTCACCCAAGAATTCTAAAAGAACTAAGGGTAGAACTAGTGACATCGCTTGACTACTCTCTTTAACAAATCATGGGAGGATGGGTGGTACCCAAGGACTGGAGGAGGGCAGATGTAATTCCTCTTCACAAAAGTGGGACAGGACAGAGGCAGGAAACTACAGACCAGTTAGCTTGACCTCAGTGGTAGGGAAAATGATGGAATCCTTCTGAAGGAAAGAATTGTTGAGTGCCAGAGGCCAGTGGGGCACAGGACCCGAGGCAGCATGGATTCACGATGGGAAGGTCGTGTCAGACAAATCTAATAGATTTCTTTGACTGGGTGACCAAAGTAGTAGATCAGGGAGGGCTGTGGACATGGCCTACAGATTTTAGCAAGGCATTTGATACAGTCCCACACAAAAGATTAATACACAAGATAGCCAGCCTTGAATGGGTCCCAAGGTGGTAGCCTGGATAAAAAATTGGCTAGACAACAGGACGCAAAGGATAGTAGTAAATGGAGTACACAGTGAAGAAAGGAGGGTTACTAGTGGGGTACCACAAGGTTCAGTACTGGGACCGGTCATTTTTAATGTCTTTATAAGTGACATTGCAGAGGAACTGGAAGGAAAAGTATGTCTCTTTGCAGATGACACAAAGATCTGCAACAGGGTTGATACACAGGATGGAGTGGAAAGGATGAGAAGGGACTTGGCAAGGTTGGAGGAATGGTCAAATGTATGGCAGCTCAGATTCAATGCAAAGAAGTGCAAGATAATGCACATGGGGAAACAAAAACCCAGGGGAAGTGTACACAATGGGGGGTGAGATACTGACAACAGTAAAATACAAAGGGACCTGGGGTAATTATATCAGATGACCTAAAGGTGGGCAAGCAATGTGAGAAGGCAGTAAGGAAGGCTGGAGGGATACTGGGATGCATAGGAAGAGGCATCAATAGTAGAAAACAGGAAGTTGTTATCCTTCTGTACAGACAGTTGGTGAGACCCCATCTGGAGTACTGTGTGCAGTTCTGGAGACCCCATCTCTGCAAAGACATAGACAGAGTGGAGGCTGTCCAGAGGAGGGCAACCAAAATGGTCCAGGGTCTGCACCAGAAGACATACGAAGAAAGACTAAAGGAGCTTAATATGTATACTCTTGAGGAAAGAAGGGAGAGAGGGGACATGATAGAAACTTTCAAGTACCTCAAGGGAATTAAAGTCCAAGAGGGTAGCATCTTCCAGAAAAAGAGATTTGCAAGAACAAGGGGGCACAATTTGAAGATAGAGGGGGACGGCTCAGGGGTAATGTGAGGAAGTATTTTTCACTGAAAGGTTGTGGATGCATGGAACAGCCTCCCTGAGGAGGTCGTGGAGTCAAGAACAGTGGGGACTTCAAGAATGCATGGGACAGGCATAAGGCAGTCCTAGGGGTGGTAGAGGAAGTAAGCTGTTGGTTAACTAGGATCTGCAGCTTATCTGTTAGGTAAGAAAATGGGCAGACTAGGTGGGCCAAGTGGTCCTTGTCTGCCGTCAAATTCTATGTTTCTATGTTTCTATCCAGAAGGAAAGAATGTTGGTGAAGTGATAGAAACTATTGTAGTTAAACAGTTTCTCCAGATATTGTCCCAGGAAGTCCAGCTATGGGTTCGAAAACATAAGCCTGAGTCAGCAGAAATAGCAATCACATTGGCTGATGACTATCTTTCTGCCCACCAGAATACCAAGAGGATAGCCAATAGACCCCAGGAAAATACCACTACCAGAGTTAATACCCCTGCATGACAATCCTATGAATCAAGGTATGGGAGCTATGATGGTAGGAATGATAACAGAGGAGGACGGAGAGGACCTTCCCACCTAACATCGTATGTAGGAATTGTAAAGGACCGGGACACATTGCCAGGTTCTGCCCCACAAAAAGGAATGATTCAGTACATCTTGCTTATTGAATCCTGGTTATTTTTTTTACCAATGTCCAGACTGAAGACAAAACCATTGCAGCTCTTACATGACTCTGGGAGTAAGCAATCCCTGATAAGGCCAGAGTATCTAACCAATGGGAAAAGGGGACCAAGTATGAGCGTGGTGTGTGTGCATGGGGATACACACTGTTATCCTACTGCAATGGTAGAATGGTTATCAAGGAATGTTCTACCTTGATTACTACAGCAGTAGTACCACATTTGCCTGTACCCATGGTGATTGGGCATGATTACCCAGAATTTACATAACTCATTCCAGAAAAAGGAATTATTGTGGCGGTAACAATGAGGGCACAGGAGAAGAAACAGAAAGAACTTGGGGACATTTTTCCTTTTCAGGGAGACATAGTTGAAGACCCGGGAAGTTGAAACTCTTTCATACTGCCAAGAAGAAACAACAGAGACAATGGCATTTGGAACAAAAAGGGTTAACCCCAGAGACTATGGTCTTTGAGAGGGGCTCTCTTGGTGGAAGACTTTAAAAGGGTTATAAAATCCCACCTACCTGTATATAAGGAGGCATTTTCTTTGAACTACTGAATTGCTGAAATTCTTAATGAGTCTAATTTAATTCAGTTGTCATTAGAGTGAACCATATGTCATATACATTATTTGTTGTATATGATGTCCTATTTTGTTCATGTATTTTATTATATGTATTATTTTTGTACAACACCTAAAGCCTCCAGTGACACTGTACTTTATATATAACATTTTCCTTACTTTTAGAACAAATGTATTCAGACCTCCTTGGATGGAGTTTATTCACATTCCTCAGATGTATTTGTAAAAGATTTTCATTATTGTCTGTCAAAAGTGATCACTGCCACCAGCAATATTTTAAAATCTCTTCTGATGATATTTTCATTTATGAATCCTTGACCGATTTAATAGTGTCTGCAATACTACATTTACCATCACTCCCTATGCCTAGCCCTCTGTGCTGCTGAGGATATTTTCATTTATGAATCCTTGACTGATTTAATAAAATGTCTGCAATACTGCATTTACTGTCACTCCCTATGCCTAGCCCTCTGTGCTGCTGAGGATATTTTCATTTATGAATCCTTGACTGATTTAATAAAATGTCTGCAATACTGCATTTACTGTCACTCCCTATGCCTAGACCTCTGTGCTGCTGAGGATATTTTCATTTATGAATCCTTGACTGATTTAATAAAATGTCTGCAATATTACATTTGCTGTCACTCCCTATCCCTAGACCTCTCTGCTGCCAAGGATATTTTCATTTATGAATCCTTGACTGAGTTAATAAAATGTCTGCAATACTACATTTACTCTCACTCCCTATCCCTAGACCTCTCTGCTGCTGAGGATATTTCCATTTATGAATCCTTGACTGAGTTAATAAAATGTCTGCAATGCTACATTTACTGTCATTCCCAATCCCTGGACCCCTCCGCTACTGAAACCCTTTTTCTTGCCTAAATCTCCCCTCGTCATGGCTGCAATAATTTATTCCTCTCAGCACATGCCAAGTTCCTCCTCTTTCAATAACAACATATTTATAATGAAGGCAACTGGCTGATCACCCACTGCTGGAATGAAGACCTCAGGAATTCAAACGTCTGTCATGTGCTCCGACTCTAAGTTAATCCCACATCCACTATAAAAATTGACCCGTTCCTTTTAACAGTTATTATTTTTCTCCTTATCCAGCTTGCATCCTCCCTGCTAATATGTAATCTAATTTCTATCCCTTCAGTTCTTAACTGTTTCCCAATTCTTCCTAACCCCCTCAACAGCAGCAGGCAAATTCCCATATACTCAATTATCTAGCCATCTACTTACTGCCGGGAGTGTCTTGAAGGTTATCCTCCTTTGACGCTTTTTCTTCCACCTTCATATCACCAAAAGGAACTTCCTCATCCCTTTCAATAAGCAGTAACAGTTGTTGTTTTGGGATGTTGTAGCCTGTAGAGTAAAAAAGAACCAAGGTAACAAAAGACATAATTTATTATCAGAGCTAGACAAGTAAGGAATAAGGCATGACAGAGGTGGAATTATGCTATGGTAATGTACTGCACCAAGGTAATACAGACATCATTTATAATCAGAGCTAGACAAGTAAGGAATAAGGCATAACAGAGGTGGTATTATGCTATGGTAATGTACTGTACCAAGGTAACACAGACATCCTTTAAATCAGAGATAAACAAGTGAGGAATGAGGCATGACAGGGGTGGGATTATCCTATGGTAACATACTATACCAAGGTAACACAGACATACTTTAATAATCAGAAATAAACTAGTAAGGAATGAGGCATGACAGGGGTGGAATTATGCTATGGTAACGTACTGTACCAATGTAACACAGACATTTATAATCAGAGATAGACAAGCAAGGAATAAGGCATGACAGAGTTAGACTTATGCTATGGTACTGTACTGTACCAAGGTAACACAGACATTTATAATCAGAGCTAGACAAGTAAGGAATAAGCCATGACAGAGTTGGGATTATGCTATGGTACTGTACTGTACCAAGGTAATACAGACGTCGCTCTCTACATAATACATAATATGAATATGGCCACCAGGCTGGGCGTGCTGAAAAGGTGGTTTCTGTAGTTCGATTAGACTTCTACCAAGTTTTTAACTAAAATTCGACCTCACTTTGTTTTCTTTATCTAATTTATGTTTGGGCAGCCAGTTTGTTTTTGCCTGTCGTTAGTTCGTGGAGTGATATCGGATTCATCCAATGTTCTCTGTGCTTATCGGGGCCATTCATTTAGGCCATTGAAATCCTTTTATCATTTCATGAGGAACTTCATAATTCTGTTATCTTACTTAGTGGGACTTACTGGGATTATTGGTCCTGCACTTAGTAGGACTTATTGTCTCTGTGGCCCAACTTGTTTTGGGCTGTTTCCCAGGTTGATGTGAGGAAAGACGCTCTGAGGAGAGGATCGGAACCAAGGAGAGGTGCAATGTTTTTTTTAATCTTTCCATGGGACCGACTTAGTGACACAGCAAGGGAGAAGTACCGATATAGTGAGAGAGAAGAGTTATGGAGTCTTTGATGGATTTCATCCTTTAGCGGTCGATTCTACAACTGTGCACTCTTGGAAGGCGCAGGAGCCATTTTTACTGATTAGAGGATTTAAACTCCGGGAGGGTGATTAGCAGCTGGATTCTGGGGCTGCTTGGGGAATTGGGCCATAGTCTTGTCAGGTAACTGGCAGAACAGGCTGCTGATTCCCTTAGGTTCTCAAGGGCCAGGGTGGACTGGTGTTATTGGTGAACCAAGGAAGTGGCGGAGGAGGATATTTTCCGGCGCGGTCCCCTGTAATGTTTTTTCTTCAGCTGTATGGATGAAAACCTGAGGTCTTCTGGGCTAAAGAATTCCTGCCTTCCTGAACACAGTTTGATTTTAAATGTTATTATTCTATTCGACTTATACTGTTTATGCAGGCAGTGAGAGTGCCTGTATTTTATCCAGCTCTTTAGGTCATGAGAGGGCCTTGGAACTGGAAATTATCTTCAGTTTTATCCTCAGACAGACAGTGAGACTGCCTGTACTTTGATAATTCCCCAAGGCAGTGAGAGGGCCTGGGGAGTTAAAGATATTTCTGAAGAACTTTGATTGTTTATTTAATTTATTCTATTTTGGATGTCATTACAACATCGGAGCTCATTATCTATTAATGACAAAATATTAGACTAATTTATTTCGGTTCAGGTTATTGAATTGCTTATATTTTCTTTTCTTTTAGTATTTTATGTATGGGAGGTTTATTGAAGATTATTATGTTGTGATAGGGGACAGGTGTTTTGGGTCACTTAATTTTAATTAAGTGTTGTGGATTTATAAATTGCAGTGTTTTTGTTATTTTGTTCATTAATTCTGATTTGGTTATTAGCTAAGTGAGAGTTGTCTGTTAAAGTGATTGCTAGGATGTATTGGAGGCCTACCCCAATGGTCGTACGCTATTCGCCCTTCGCTCTCCATGCTCTCCGCCTCTTCTTTCCTCCCCCTTTGCAGTTTACAACATACCAGCACTGTAGGGCACTGGGTATTGCTCTCAAGGGGAGGAGGGGTGTGGGTGTGTGTGAACAGTGGAGGGTGAATGAGCGGGGCCATCACATCAGGGTTGTGAGATCCAGGAGATGCCCTGGGGTGAAATGGAACCAAGAACATGGTTCAGCATGTCTGGTTTCCATACCCAAGGGCACTACCAATATTGGTGGGCACGTGGTTCGGGCAGCTCTGGAGGTTCATCCAACTCGGGCGGTGTTATGCAATGCCAGGGCCATTAAAAACAAAACTGCAATTATTCCAGATCTTCTAGGAACAGTGGATCTTGCTTAAAACCCCCGAGACCTGAATGGATGAGAATATTGGCCCCATTTGGAGGCTCTAACTCCAGCTGGGTACTTGGGATTCACTGCCCGAGGCTGGATCGTGGGGGGTTGCGTCTGTTTTAAGACCAAACTTAACCTCATGCGAGTGTACCAGTTGAGGAGACTGAGTCACTCGAGTGTACCATGGTAGCAGAAGTAGGTTATGGGATCATTCTCATCTACCATCCACCTGGTGATGAGAAGTGTTTCCTTCAGGAAGTGGCGAACTTTGTCATCAATATGGCATTCGAGTCACCCAGACTGATGGTTCTGGGTGACTTCAAAGCCTGGGTCGATGACAAACTCTCACCATTTTGACCACACTTCCTCCAGTTAATGTCATCTCTGGGCCTTACACAGATAGTTACCACTGCTACTCATAAACATGGTCACTCCCTTGACTTAGTCTCCCTCCTGGGGATCGAGGCCACTGACTTGAGGGTGGAACCAGTTGGATGGTCCGACCACTACACCATGGGGTTTAGTTTTAGCATCCACCTTCATAGGTCTACCCCTGTGAAGATGGTCAGGAATCGCCCTTTAAGAGATGTCAGCTCTGAAGGCCTGGCAGCAGTACTTGACCTGTCGTCACTTCCAGTAGCAAACAATGACCCAGCGGCCCTCATGGTAGCCTATAATATGGCTATATCGGCGGCGCTGGATGTCATTGCTCCTGTCCGAGTTCGTCCTCTCTCCCTTCACCCTTGGTTGCCATGGTTTGATAGGACCTTGAGGGAGATGCGATGACTAAATGAAGGTTAGAGTGCTGCTGGCAGAGATCCTCCCTTGATGCCGACCACCTTAAATTGATGGAGCATTATCAAGCCTATCAATCAGCAATCTCCCGTAATAAGGCAGAATTCCTGTCAAGGGAGATTGCTGTTGCTCGAATTGACCTGCTCAGGTTTTTACACTGTAGACAGACTGTAACCCAGCCTGTTTAAGGCGTGCGGGCAAAAAGCCTTTTCGCAAGTAGAGTGCAATGAACTTGCTTGATTCTTTGCAGATAGGGTGGCCGACATCAGGGCAGGCACTCCATCCAGCACACTCTAAGGGTGTTGCTCTGGACCAGCGTGTGACTGCTGCTCCTCAGTTTTCCTGGAGTACCTTCAACCAACCGGAATTCACGGATGTCATGCGGATTGAAGGAGGCGGTGGTAACATAACTCCTGAAGAAAGTTTCTTTGGACCCTGACTGCCATGCTAGCTACAAACCAATCTCAAATCTTCCTTTTTTAGGAAAGATGATTGAGAAAGTAGTGGCCATTCAGCTAGAGAACCATTTGACCATCCCTGACATCTATGAACCCCTCCAGTCCAGGTTTTCAAAAGAGGCATAATACTGAGACAGCACTGGTTCGGTGCTCAATGATCTCCTGATGACTAGACATCAGAAGAGCCACTCCATCTTGGTTCTCCTAGATATCTCATCAGCATTTGACACTATGGACCACGGGTGCTGCTGAATCATCTGAGGTATATCTGTGGATTATCCGGCGTAGTCCTCAGGTGGTTTACATCTTACCTCACCAGATAAACACAGAGAGTGGTGTCTGGGTTTATTCTTCAGACCCAGTCTCACTGCCTTGTGGGGTTCCTCAAGGTTCGGTATTGTCCCCCATGTTGTTTGCAGTGTACATGCTGCCCTTCAGAGACATTGTAAGAAGGTATGGGCTGAGGCTTCACTGCTATCACGGGTAGCATTAAGGGTGTGCTCCATGCTCTGAGCACAGCCAGTGATCACAGGAGCACATTTTCTTTATGAAAAATTCTGTTATCTGTGCTCCTCTTGCCTTTCTGGAGCACAGTCATGGGTGGGAGTTTCTGGCAGTGAGACAGTGGTGAGGGGAGTGCAGAAGGGGCATTGGAATACAAATTAAGCTTCCTTTTATTAACTGTGTGGAGTTCAAAGTTAGACTAGCAAGCCATTGGGCAAGCAGGCACCAGCTAAGTTCATAGGTGGACTGGCTGGGATCAAGTGTGCTGGTAGCCAGCAAGATAGTGTGCATTTGGTCATGCTGGCTAGGAACAAGCATGTTGGTATCCAGAACAGGTTAGTGGGCAGGCAAGGAAACGCAGCTGGCAGATTAACTTACATGTGGTCAGGCAGGTAGGGAATGAGCATGTGTGGTTTTGAGCGAGTTTACAGGTGGGTGGCAAACAAATGTGTAGAAGAATGACAGGGAGGGAATCAGTGTGTCGACTACAGGCCCACAATGAAGGAAAACGGTTATAACCAAGACAAAGAAAATTGAGGCTGGAGGGAGATGAAAGAATGTGAGCAAAGATGAAAGGGAAAGACCAGAGTAAAAAAACAGAAAAGAAAGAATAAAGATCACAGAGGGAGAAATATAAAAATAAAAGACAAATCATAGAGACGGGTAAGCCAGAAGAAGCAACAAGACAGTGAGACTAACAATCTTGGTGTCCTGCATGCAATGAGGGAAGCCTAGTGGTTAATTCCATTTCTTTCAGGAAGTTGCCTGTTGTCTTCAACAAGTTGTGTTTGGAATATAAAAAATGATTTTATTTTATTATGTGAGCATTAGACCTCTACAAGTTTGAATTATCTGTAATTCATATTATATACTTTTTTTTCAATTTTCATTATGCTCAGCCCTCACAGGGAACACACTCTGCCAGCCCTCGCCTCACCCAAAGCTCTACCTCCCACCAGAGACCCTCCTTTCCTCACACCAGCCCAACGGATCTCCATCAGCTCTGAACACCCCCAAGGTGGGTTGCTCTATCTCGCCCAGGGTGCTGTATCTAGAATCTAGTGTGCTGGGCTGGGCAATTGGCCTGGAGAGGAGAATGCCCAGTGTTGGGAGTGTGACCTGGCGGGGATGGAGGTACCTTCACCTATCCCTGCGGATGGGGATTTTTTCCATATTCCCCCCAGGAGCGCGGCCATGCAATGACATCAGCATGGCTGCCCATGGACGTCTGTCATGCTCCTCCACCCTAGTAGTACCTCCGGTCTCCACTGGGGTCTCTACTGCACCGAAGGCACCCTGGATCCCTCCCCAGGGAGAAGAGAGCAGTCCATCGGATGCTCAATCCTCTTCCCTCCCCTGCCGACCCATGAACTCATTCCGAACTCAGGTCATCGGTGTGGCGTGAGATGTGGTGTCCAGCGCCTCAAACCTCGGCACCACCGGGCCGGCTTGTATACTTTTGTTGAAAATTTTATATGATGAAACCGAAAGCCTAGTCTCAGATATGGAAGCTACAGTAAATTGCTAAATTTTCCTGTAAACTCCTTCTCCATTTACCTTAAAAATACAAGAATACTTGTAGATTTGGGGGCTCTGTTGGAGTCACTACTGAATGTGATGGGTAAACACATGGAATGAAGTGGTACAGGGCTCTAAGATCTAAAGGGATCCTTGTACTTTACAGGCATATTTATAGTAGCAGTCTAGAGGAACTTGTTCCTAGACCTAGATTTGTATTAGTTACCTGGGAAAACAAAGTAATTCAGGAAAATCATCCCACAGTTATAGGCAGAGAAATGTTAAACTATGTTGAAGGCCAGGTGGCGTGATCCGAACAGGTGGCTGTGGACTATTTATTTGAATTTTAATGACGGTGTAAGCCCGCTGAGACCACAGGTCCCTTTTACAGGGGTGACCCGGCCAGAGGTGGGTGAAGAATTCAATGAAGTGTGTGTGTGACTCCAGGTGGATGCGTATCTTGGGGATTCAATGTATAGAACAGATTGGGCGGGTACATTTTCAGCATTTGAAGGCATCAGTAATACACACATGCGTACACAAAACAAGGTGTCACACTGTCATGCACTCAGATATCAGTAACACATAGGAAACAGATAATTATTATAGTAAACGGTTTAACCTTATTCTTAATGAAATTAAGCCACCTCAAAAAAATTATATGTGCATGTTATGTGGCACTGCGGCCAGCAATTTGCCAACTGAATCTAGGCCCAGCTCAACTACTAGTGAGCTGTGTTGGGCAACTGGGCCCAGTGTTTGCTGGGATTATCCAGTGTTACTTGTTAGATGGGAGTTTCCTGGCTGCATTGAAAAATGTACTGGTGAAGCCCCCTCTGAAAAGCCATTTCAGACATCCTGGCAAATTTGTCTCTAACCTGCCCTTTTTGGTCAAGATTATTGAGAAGGTTGTTGCACTGCAGCTCGAGGGAGACCTCACTGCCTTTGACATCTATGAGCCTCTCCAGTCTGGTTTTAGTTTCAGGCATAGCATAGAGACCATGCTGCTCCAAGTGCATAGTGACCTTCTCAGGGCAAAGGATAGGGGAGAGTGGTTAGTTCTTGTTCTCCATGCTCTCTCATCAGCGTTTGACACTGTGGATAGTGGGTCATTACTGGATCAGCTCAGGGAGTACGTACGACTCACCGACAGAGTCATTTACTGGTTTGAGTCCTGCTTCACTGGCAGGATGCAAAAGGTAGTAATGGGAAAATTTTCCTCACTACCAATGGCCCTCCCTTGTGGTATACCCAGTGCTTGGTCCTGTCACCCATGTTATTCGTCAGCTTACGTGATGCCCCTGGGAGGGATCGCTCTGATGGTATGGGGTTGGTTTCATTGCTCTGCAGATGATGCCTAGCTCTATCTTTTGCACATGGGACACCTGGCATGGTCGATGTGTTTAATAAATGCCTGGCTAAGATCCAAGATGGATGCCAGTGAGCTGGTTGAGACTCAACCTCGACAAAATTGAAGTACTGGTTGGTTGAACCAGGTCGCAGAGAGAGTAGCACTGCAGAAAAAGAGATAGGGCTTCGGCTTGGCTCTTTGTGGCTGCTGCTTAAGGTGAGACATTTGTGAGTCTTTCTGGACAAGGGACTGACTTCTGGGGCTCAGATGTCAGTGGTCTTCCAGAATGGTTTCTGCCATCTAAGGAATAATTCCTTGGCCACACTGGTGCACACTTTGGTGACCTCAAGGTTCGATTACTGTAATGCTCTGTACCTTGTGGTCAGTAGATGTATGCTGTGGCACCTGCAGGTAGTGCAGAACCCAGATACTAAGTTGCTGACTGGCCCTTTGAGGTCTAACCATGCCTCCCCAGCACTGCGTTAACTGCACTGGCTGCCAGTTAAGTGGTGTGTCTCCTTTAACGCTGTGCTGCTACCTTACAAGGCCCTAAACAGGCTGAGCCTGGGTTACATGTCCAATCTTCTGCAACCTTACACATCCTCATCCCCTCTCTGCTCCACTGTGGAAGGCCACCTGGCTATTCTCAGGGCAAGGTCAAACAGCTTGGGGGGGTGTACTTTGGAGTGCTCTTCTGAAGACCGTGAGGGAGGCCCCCTAAGTGAAGGCTTTTAAAAGGGCCTTAAAACATATTATTTTGACCAGACTTATGGGGAGTGAGGGTCCCCACAGTTAGCTGCCCCAGAACTGATCTTTAGTTTAAAGTGGTTATTTATGAATTATGAATTGGTGGCTGTCCTCTTTCTTGACTTCAGCAAGGTGTTTGACTCTGTTCCTCATGGGGCCTGTTGGATAAGCTGGGCGAAATGGGGGTGGGAAACAAGATGGATAGGGAATTGGCTCCAGGGTGGAGTGGTTGGCGGGCCCCTCCTGTTCAACGCCTTCATCTCTTGACATAAGGAAGGATATCAGGAGTGAGATGAGTCTCTTTGCGGATGACTCAAAGCTGGGGGCGGTGGTGGATGGGGAGGGGGGAAGGGTGGCCCTACAGGGGAAACTGGAGACTCTGGAAAGGTGGTCTAGAAAGTGGAAACTGAGGTTCAATGCAGGGAAATGCAAGGTACTGCACCTGGGAGCCAGAAACCCAGCCAAGTGTACACCCTGGGGGGGGGGATGCTACAAGTCTTGATGGCTGAGAGGGACCTGGGGTGGTGGTGGATGTCAAGATGAACAACTCGGAGACTTGAAGGAGGGCAGCGGCCAAGACCAACAGGATGCTGGGATGCATCGCTAGGGGGATCACCTCCAGAAGGAGGGAAGTAATACTACCTCCGTACAACTGCTTGGTGAGGCCGCACCTCGAGTACTGTGTGCAGTTTGGAGGCCACACTTAAAGAGGGACATTGAACTCCTGGAGTGGGTCCTGAGGAGGGCAACCAAAATGATCTGGGGCTTGGGGGACAGGACCTATAGGGAGAGGCTCAAGGAGCTAAATATGTACACACTGGAAGAGAGAAGAGACCAGGGGACATGATAGAGGTATTCAGGTACATGAGGGGGTAAATAGGGGAGGCGAAGTCAGGGTGCTCCGAAGGAAGGGGGGGGCCACTAGAGGGCATGGGTGGAAGCTGGAGGGGAGATCTAGGAAGAAAGGAGGAGGTGCTACTTAACTGAGAGGGTGGTGGAGCTGTGGAATGCACTGCCCGGGCAGCTGGTGGAGGGGTTCAAGAGGGGGTGGGACAGGTACAGGGGAAGGGTTCTGGAAGCAAAGTCCAGTGCAGTGAGAATATCTGGGACTGGGAAGGGAGAAGCCCGAGAGGGCGAGGTGGGCAGCAAGGTCAGATCCCAGGGTGGGGGCTGACCAAACGAGCAGACGTGAAAGACCGACAGGCCTATTCTGCTGGCATGTTAGTAGTATTGTAAAGGCACCATGAGCCTGTGGAGAAGGGCAACATGTAAGGAATAAAGTATGGGCGAGTATACACAACGAGCTGGTGTTTCCATCGAGGGGTTGATATACCAGCACATGGACCTCAAGAGTGAAGTTTGAGAGGTCAATGCTGTAATCTTCAACCTCGAGATGGAAACAAGCCGAGTTGTGTATACTCGGCTATACTTTCTTTTTTATAGTATATGGTTTCCAAGTTTAAGAAAAAAGTTATGTTTTTGGACATTTTCGTTTCATAAGGTTTCACTTTTTATACCTTGTGTTTGGTGCTCCTACTTGTTGCCGCAGCTGAGTGTATTGTGTGTTGCTGCAGTTCATTTTTTTATTGAATTGGACTGTTGTCTGACGTGGTCTCATTCTAGTGTGACAGCAGGCGCTTCGAAGTTTCAGGCAGGGCTTGGTTAAAAAAAAAATTTGAAACTGTTATGGTCTGGAAACACGGAGACAAGTAGGACAGTCCATGTCCAGACTGTCTCAGTAAGCGGCGGCGCCATTATTTATTTATTTTTTTAAGACGTCTGTTTCCACCAATAAGGTGGTGAGGGGTAGACCAGCTCATGTATATTCGTTATAGAACATGCATAATAACTTTTAGAACATGCATAACATTTAATTTTTTTTCAATTCAATTCAACTTTATTTTTAAAAGGCGCTTTTCTTAAAACCAAAGCGCCTGTACATTTCAAACAATAAATACAATAAAATTAAACGAACATAAATCATTAAAAAGCGTACAGAAGGTGGTCTTCAAAGCCCTTTAAAACTTAGGAAGGTCGGGCATTTCGTTAGTGACGAGGTAGAGAATTCCATAGGGTTGGTGCCATAAAACTAAACGATCTAGCACCTTATGTTTTCAAACGGACCCTAGGAATCTCTAGCAATCCCTCGTCAGTGGATCGGAGGGGCCGGGAGGGACAATAGGAGCAAAGGAGTTCTTTCAGGTAGGTAGGTCCCAGATCATGTAGGGCTTTATAGGTCAGCAAACCGACCTTGAAAGTGATTCGCCAAAACACTGGCAGCCAGTGCAGTCCACGAAGCACAGGCATTACATGGCTGGATCTAGAAGATCCAGTCAACAGCCTGGCTGCCGCATTCTGCACTAGCTGCAGACGTCGAAGTTCAACCCCCGATAGCCCTAGGTATAGGGAGTTACAGTAGTCAAGACGGGAGGTAACGGTGTGGATCAACGCTGGAAGGTCCTCTGAGGAACCAGGTGCTTCAACCCTGGCAATATTCCTAGATGGAAAGGAAGTTTTGACTCACCGCTGACACCTGAGATTTAGGCGCCAGACTTGCCGCCAATTATTACGCCCAAGATTCCGCACCTGATCTGAGGTCACCAACTGAACACCTCCAAGCCATAAGCCTGAGGGTGATCCATCCGGCAAACCTGCCTCACAGCGGCCTTTGTCCACGACCAGCACCTCAGTTTTCTATGGGTTTAACCTCAGCCAACTCCCATTCATCCAGTCTTTAATTTCTGCAAGGCAGTTATTAAATACCGACAAGGCAGCATCCTGGCCGGGCACAAAAGACATTTACAGCTGGGTATCTGCATAGCAGTGAAAACCCAAACCTTCTCGTCTAATAATTGCTCCTAACGGCAGCATATACACCGTAAACAACATAGGCGCTAAGATAGAACCCTGCAGTACCCCGCAGGATAGGGAGACTGATGCCGAGGAAAACATTCCTGTCACCACTCTCTGAGTCCTACCCTCGAGGTAAGATCAAAACCATCTGAGGACCATATCAGATAGTCCACAGATGAGACATAAACGTTCTAACAGCACACCATGATCAATGGTGTCAAACGCTGAGAGAGATCAAGTAGTACCAAGATGGATCAGGTCCTACGATCTCTCGCTATTAGAGGTCATTTAGTACCCAAACCAAACTGTCTCGGTACTATGCCTTTCCTAAATCCAGACTGGAGAGAATCGAGATATCGTTGTTGGTCAGATGATCCTCCAACTGTACTGCAACCACTTTCTCAATAACTTTACCAATAAAGGGTAAGTTAGAGACTGATCTGTAATTTGCTAGACAATCTGGATCTAGGGAGGAATTCTTTAGTAGAGGCTTAACTATAGCCTCTTTAGGAGATCCGGAAAGATCCCCCCTCAAAGACTTCCAGACTATCAAAGCCAGGACTAGGACGATTTTATCCACACAACCCACTAAGAGGCATGTGGGGCCAGGGTCCAAATCACAGCTAGTCGGTTGCAGCGATTGAGTGATCATCACAACATCATCGATTGTGGGAAGGGTGAAATCAGACCATCTAAACTGGGTGTTCGACATCTCCTGCCAACCACCATCATTCCCACTGGGAAGGGAAGAGCGGATATCTGATCTGATTTTGACAACCTTATCTGCAAAGAAGAGAGCAAGTTCATCACACCATTCTTGAGATAAGGCTCTTCTGGGCTGCAGACAGACTGGATTGCACAGTCTGTCCACAGTCCGAAAGAACTGAGCTGGTCTATTCTGTGCAGCCGCTATCTCTCTGAACAGGAATTCGCCTTCTTACGAGATATTGCAGATTGATAGAACATATAATGGTCCATCAAACTAAGCCTGTCATCATCAAGACGGACCTCCGCCAACGCCTCTCCAGCCTTCGTCCAACCCTCCTCAACTCCCTCACGGTCTCATCAAACCAGGGAGACCTGGGGAAGTAGAAGTGAGAGGACTAACATGAACTGGTGCAATAGAATCCAAGGCCCTGTCACTGCCTCATTATAAGCATGTACCTGGTCACCTGGGTCTAAGCAATCTATCAGTAGGCTTGATAAGTCCAATACCACCATCAGGTCATCTGGGAAACACCCTCAAGGGGCGGTATGGACCATCTCCAAAGGGGCTGACCTAACAGGGTGGCCTCAAAACTGAACCTAATGGGGTGATGGTCAGACCATCCGACCGGTTCCACCACCAAGTCGGATGTCCCCATCCCCAGAAGGAACACCAGATCCAATGAGTGTCCACCAATACGGGTCAAGGAGGAAACAAACTGTGTGAAGCCCATGTGCATAACAACTTTTGGAATGTGCACAACTACTTTTGGAACATGCACCACAACATTGGAGCAGCCACCAAATTCCATACACAATAAGCCATAACCATGTACTGTAAAGGAATAAATTCAACTAGTACTAAAAATGTAATTGTGCAGATTCAATCATCAGTTCACCTGCATTTCCGATTGTGCAGACTCCTTCCACTTTCTCAGTGGCACATTGCTCACTCATGTAGTGCTAAATGTGGTCAGACACCATGGCAGTAATAAAAGCATCGATACAGTAGAGCCAGCAGGAAGCTTGGCTGGTCATGCCAGCAGAACACCCACCAAATCAGCCATCCCAGCAGCTGGGGAAAACGACAGTTGGGGCGATAAGTCGCAGCAGCACTAGGTGCTAGCTACCAGATCGGTGGGGGGGGGGTATTTTCTGATTGATGATGCAGCAGCCAGCACCTTAGGCTGCAGAGGAAAGCGTGGCCTCACACTAAGGACCTTTTCAATCTAGGTCCTTAAAACCATAAAAAAAAAAAAACTGTGGATGTCCATACACAACTTACTCTATGTTTCTATCTTGGGACTGAAGAGCATGGATTTCTGAGTTTTGCTCTCGAGGTCCATATACTGTTATGTCATCTCAAACATGGATATACCAGCTTGTTGCCTATGGTGTATGGCCCATACGTTATTCTTTATATTGCACATAAATTACTAAGAATCTTAATTACAAGCAGGTAATTGTTTATGAACTAGTAAATTAAAAAGTAGGTAGGCAGGAGCACTGACAAGGTCAGGAGGAGCACAAATTTAAGGCTACTGTTTAGAGTTTCTGTGCTCCTCTGTTTTGGAGGACACACCGTGCTAAATCCTATAATGCCACCCTGACTGCTATACCTTCTTTGCACCTGACCAGGAAAGAGCCTTCGGTCTTTAATAACTACATCGCAGAACTCCAGGAGTGGATGCATTTGAGTTGGCTGAAGTTGAATTCGGATAAGAGTGAGGTGCTGGTTGTGGATCCGGCATGCTGGAGAGGGGAGTTGGGGGTTGGTTTGCCCATGGCGTTATACCTTGGGGGCCTATTTCTCCCTACCTATGAACAAGTGCGGAACCTGGGGGTAATTTTTGATGAATGGCTTACTCTGCATGCGCTGATGTCTGCTGTCATCAAATCCTCTTTCTATCATCTGAGGAATATCTCCAGGATTAAGCACCTTTGTTCCATCCGCTTGATTATTGCGATTCCCTTTACCTAAGGCTACCTGGGTGGAAATCTGCCGCCTACAGCGGGTGCAGAATGCATGACCTGGCTTTAACAGGAACCTCTCGGTCCAGTCATATTTCATGATCGCACAGACTGTACTGGCTGCCCAGTACAGTGGCGGATCACCTTTAAAGTTATTTTTTGACTTTGAAGACCTACACAGACAGGGACCAGACTATGTGAAAGAGCTCCTGGTTCCTTACTGCCCTGGGTGATCGCTCCACTCAGCTGATGAGGGGTTGCTAGAGATCCCGAGGGTGTGTTTAAAATTTTCTGGGGCCTGGGCATTTATCTTTGCAGCCCCCACCCTCTGGAATTCTCTACCATGTCGGTGACGGGAGTGCTCAACTGTGGAAGGATTTAAACAGGCCTTGAAAACTTATTTATGGAGGTAAGCGTTTGTGGTTGAAGTCTTTCCAGACTGCATTAGTTGTTTAATTGCTGTTTTATATTTTTAGGATATTGAGATGCATGATGTGTTTTAAATTTTGTTCGCTCTTGGTTTTGAAAGGCGCCATAAAAATAAAATGCATTATTATTATTATTTATAACCAGAGCTAGACAAGTAAGGAACAAGGCATGACAGAGTTGGGATCATGCTATGGTACTGTACTGTACCAAGGTAATACAGACATCATTTATTATCAGAGCTAGACAAGTAAGGAATAAGGCATGACAGCGGTATAATTATATGATGGTAACATACTGTACCAAGGTAATAGACATCATTTATTATCAGAGCTAGACAAGTAAGGAATAAGGCATGACAGAGATGGGATTATGCTATGGTACTGTACTGTACAAAGGTAACACAGACATCATTTATAATCAGTGTTAGACAAGTAAGGAATAAGGCATGATGGGGGTTATGCTATGGTATTGTACTGTACCAAGGTATTACAGACATCATTTATAATCACAGCTAGACAAGAAAGGAATAAGGCATGACAGAGGTGGCAGTATGCTATGGTAATGTAGCAAGTGGTGGGTTCGAGACCCAATAACGAAGTGCTTCAACAAGGGATAGTGAGGCTTAAAAAAGGGGAGGGGCGGGCCGAGGGTGACAGTGACAAAGCAGGTATAATTAACAATTACATTTGCTCAGTATTCACAAATGAAGAGGAGGTGGAGGTACCTAAACCAAACAATGATGCACTCTGAATGGGTCGGGGGGGGTCAATTCAAGTCCATTCACAGAAGGAATGGTCCTGAAGGAACTCCTAAAACTGAAAGTGGACAAAGAATGGGGCCCGGTGGGATTCTTAAAGAACTAAGGGGAGAACTAGTGACACCACTGAATACCCTTTTTAACAAATTATGGGAGAATGGTACGGTACCTAAGGACTGGAGGAAGACGAATGTGATTCCCCTTCACAAAAGTGGGAGCAAGGCAGCAGCAGAAAACTACACGCCTGTTAGTTTGACCTAGTGGTAGGGAAAATGATGGAATCACTTCTGATAGAAATAACTTTTTGAGTACCTAGAGGCCAATGGGTCACAGGACCCAAAGAAGCATGGATTCACAGCATGAAGATCATGTCAGAGGAATCTAATAGATTTTTTTGACTGGGTGACCAAAGTAGCAGACCAGGGAGAGGCTGCGGACATGGCCTGCCTAGACTTTGGCAAGGCATTTGATACAGTCCCACACAAAAGATTAATAAACAAGTTAGCCAGCCTGGGAGTGATCTCAAGGTTGTAGCCTTGGTAAAATTTTGGCTGGACAACAGGATACAAGAGGTAATAGTAAACGGAGTCCACTGAAGAAAGGAGAGTATTAGCAGGGTACCACAGGGTTCAGTATTGGGACTAGTCCTCTTTAATGTCTTTATAGGTGACACTGCAGATGGACTGAAGGAAAAGTATGCCTCTTACAGATGACACAAAGATCTGCAACAGGGTTGATACAAAAATCCCATGCATTCTTGAATTCTCCACTGCTTTTAACCCCACAACCTCTTCAGGAAGGACGTTCCATGGCCCACCACCCTTTCCATGAAAAAATACTTCCTCACATTGCTTATAAGCAGTCCACCTTCTGTCTTCAAATTGTGCCTCCTTGTTCTTGCACACCTCTTTTCTGAATTATGCTACACTCCTGACTTTGCTGATTTGCTTGAGACACTTGAAAGTTTCTATCATGTTCTCCTCTCCCTCCATTCTTTGCTCAAGGATATACATACCGAGCTCCTTTTGTGTCTCCTCATATGGCTTCTGGTGCAGATCCTGCACAATTTTAGTTGCCCTCATCTGGACTGCCTCCATCCTGTCTATGTCCTTGTGAGCACAGCCCTCCTTGGTCTACTACTTTGGTCATAATTTAACTTTTCTAGATCTGCTGTCCTGTGTTAGCCCATTCTTACCAGATACATCCCAAGTGTCCCTCCCTTCCTCATCCCCCCTAAGCACACACCAGGATTCAAATCATTGACCTCCTACACTGGGGCTGCTACCATAAAACAGATCATTGATGAAAAGCATGTAAAACGAGAAGTCAATTCCCATATGATTACTTTGCAGGCATTTTTCATGTTGTACGAGGAAGCATTTTTTTGCTGAAGATATCAATTTATGTGAGTGTTGTGTATCTCACTCAGAAAGTTTGGACAAAGCTTGTGCAGAGGGAGACCCTGAGATAATTAGAGTAGCTCATGCTCAAATGCTGTGTGACCTTGAGTCATTGGAAATTTTGAAGAAAATTAGGCAATTTGATATCCAAAAGGAAACAAAGCCACTATTTAAAATCTTATGGCAGTATATGCAGATGGTGTTGGAAATTGCTGTATTTATCTGTTCAAGGCTACTGAGTTATTCACCAAGTACTACTTTGCACATGACAAGCTAAATTATAGAAAAATGGAATGTGTCAGCAGAAAAGGACCACCAGGTCCACCCAGTATGCCTAGCAAGCCACAAGGACTTTAATATTGCCTTCCGCCCACCCCCTCCCTGGAACTAACAGACCCCCGTGTCTGTCC